>OX375865.1:12295000-12971281 GCA_947359475.1 Heligmosomoides polygyrus bakeri
AAATGCGAGGTTTAGCCATGGGCCAACGACTTGCTCCAGTTCTTGCCGTTTGCTTTATGAGCAAAATAGAGCAACCAGTTCTAGAACGTCTTCCCTTGATGTACTGCAGATACATTGATGATTGTTTTATTGTAACATCAACACAGTCCGAAATGGATGAGTGTTTTAATTTACTGAATCATCAATCGCAACACATTAAGGTTACGAGGGAAACTCCTAAAAACGGTTGGCTACCTTATTTGAATACGCAAATTAAAATATCGGGTGGCATCGTCAGGGTGAAGTGGTACCGCAAAGAAAGTTCTAAGAACATTTTGGTTCATGCATCTTCCGCACATCCTACAGCTGTTAAACGCGCAGTTGTAAGGAACATGTTCAAAACTGCACGTGATGTATGCACAGGCTCGGAAGAGCGACAAGAGTCATTGAGGCTAGCCTCAAAGATCGCTTGCCAAAATGGCTACGTGGTACCACAACACCACCAAAGAGTCCGCACTGTGCAACGTAATATACCACGCCGAGATAGTATACCCCTTTGTCTTCCTTTTATTTCTGATAATATCACTTCTGCCATACAGCGGAGCATAATTCGGGCTCAGCTAGAAGATGATGTTGTGCTTGTAAACATCCAGAATGACAACATCAAGAAGCAGCTAGTCCGAAATAGGCTCTACGATAGGGAGTGTATATCAGAAAACTGTGTTGTATGTCCCTACAATAAGTTGGGGGATTGCGCCAAAGCTGGTGCAGTGTATCAACTTGAATGTGGGACTTGCAATCAAATATACATCGGGGAAACCGGAAGGGTACTGGCAGTTCGCATTAAAGAACACCTGGCTAGTAAAAGGCGTGGTATTTTATCCAGTCCGTTAGGCAAGCACAGGGTTGAGGGGCATGGAGGAACCGACTTTGATGTTAAGTGCACGGTTCTGACGTTTGAGACCGACATTTCGTCTAGGAAAGCGTTGGAAGCATTCTGGATTTCCGCAAGGAATCCAGCGCTGAATAGTCGAAATGAGTGTCCCTCGATTACTAGTGACTTCTTGCCATTCCTTTCGCATTGTGAGCTATAGAACGACCGGTGGTGACATGAGTGTCCTTACGAATGACACTGGTATACTCAGTATAATCAGTGCGAATGACACAGTATGTCTCAGTCACCATTCGACTACTAACAGCAGCGGTAGCGACGTCGCTCCGCTTCAACGGTGGATCAGCGGGTGAGTTTATTTTTCATGCATTGGGTTTTTCGTTTTGGCACCTAGGACGATGTCGGAAAGGGGGGGGGGGTAAGGCGCTTGGTCGGGTAAGTAACAAATCTAAAGTCTTGAACCACTTTTAGGCCTCTGAAGACGACGACAGGTCGAAACGTTAGGCCGCTCAATAAAACTGATCCACCTAACCTCGTTTGGCACAGCAGTATTGATTGATTTAGATTTAAAAATATTTCTATTTTTTGAAAGTTTAGTAGAGCACTGTACAGCGTAGCGTTCCGAGAAAGTGAATACATCATCTGGATAATCACGAAAGTCGACAGTTGTTGGGTTCTAGCCCGACCGACCTAAGGGGCGGGGCCGTAGGTGGCGCGAGCCAATCAAAGTACCGTCAACAGCAGCAGCAGCTTTCCGCTCATTTCTCGCACCTCCTGCTCTCTAGCTTCAACATCGGGACTCGCTTGGAATCCTATTGGACATCCGAATTGTGATCAAAACTTGTCGGGCAAATTCCCGATAAGTATCTAAGGTTCTTCTCGCATTTAGTTACAGGGCTGTTTCAAGCCTGTTCTATAGTGCAAGAGAACGGACAACCTGAAGGGTTACTCGAGCAGATTACGCCTAGCATTCGCCCAGTGCACCGAGAATTGTACTTGATTGATAGTGAAGGGATTTTGATTAGTGAAGATTCTGCTAACGAAGGGTTGCCTACATACTAAAGGTAGAATACAATCAGCCACGAAAAATAGCGCTGTTCGCCGCCCTGAAACTTCTCCTAAACTAAATTTTCACAGTAAATAAAGCAGAAATCGCGCTGAATAACTGCATAGAGCCATCTACTATAATAGTTGGACGAACAGAAACATTTCCACTTTTCTTTACCAAAAAATAGAGCGTGATAGCATAGTTAAAGGAGGAGTCGGTTGTCGCGTGCACCCGACACCAGGTTTCTGGTTCAGATTTCCGCCCGGGCCAATCAAGCCTTCCATACCCATGTCGACGTGTTGGTACCAAACTTGTCTGGAAGGGATGGAACACCGAACTGTCCATCTCGGCTGGTCACCGCAACTCATTGTATACGCCAAATACGCATTCAACTTGTCACTACTGTATCCCGCAGGTGAATACCATTTTCACGCCGAATTGGGCACTCTTCTAAGTTCTCTTTAAACCATTTGAAATCAGAGAAAACTATTCCTAATTTAAATGGCCTTCAGGCAGGTTAAACTGCAGACTCAATAAGACTGTAAGAGTAGCGGTTTGCTAAAGGAAAATTTGGTATAACTTTCTTAGATTTTTTTTAGTTTACCAGTCCCAGTAAGTGTGACATTTTTATAAAAAAATTTAGAGAAAAATAATAATTTAAAAGTTGTCCTCAACAAAGATTTTGAAATTTTATTTTAAAATTTTCATTTTAAATTTGAAGGTTGTCCTCAACAAAGAAGTAAGCGCATTATACGATCAGATCGCGCCATGCACCCAAGCAGTTCGCCACAACCCTTCTCTTATTTGATGGATAGTGTAAATGCCACCTACATGAACCAGCAAAGCGACGATATATGTGTTTTCACCAATTAAGTGTATTAGTTTCATAATTTTTTGAGTAAAAATAATAATTTCAATTTTGTTTCGAAGCCATGGATTCGAAAAGCTCGTCGCGATTTTTATTCGATTGATACTATAAATACCAATTACGTGAACCATTAAGATTAAACTATTTTTTGTTCGAGGAAAACTTCGTATAACATTCTTTGAAATTTTTAGAATAGATTACCTGCCCCAATATGTGTAACAATGTTATAAATTTTTAGATGAAAAAATAAATTAAAAGTTGTCTTAAAGTACAGTAAAGAAGCAGGCATAAAGCATATTAAAGGTTCAGATTGCACCATGTACTCAAAAAGTTGCCGCAACGTTTATTTGATTGACCATCTGGAGTGGGGGTCAAGCCAGGCTTGCCGTCGTCGCTGGCTTCGGGTATGGCGGGCCACGCTAGAAACGTAGTCCAAACCTAGATGGGGTTCCTTACTCACCCAGCGTCCGTCGACGGCTTCGCCGGCAACAACGCTGGGTATGGAAGCATCCCTAGCGTCGAAGTCGAACACTTAGAAACGTACGCCTGCTACAGATTAAGATCTTGCTGAGTATCACTCACATCCCTTTATAGTATTCAAGAAAATACCATCAGCACTCCTGCTTCGTCTGGGGTTGTGTTCACAACCAACTTCAGCTCGTCAACCCAATCTAACTGTTTCCGTCCAGTCGCCGTGCTTTATACCACGAGGTATGACGAACATCGGAATAGGTGACTTAAGACAAAAATGCTATCCTCCTCTGCATACAGTGCTATGGAAATTGGTCACAGCACTGCCGAAAATTGGGACCTAGGGGCGAGAATTGGTTGAAAGCGTAGTCGAACCGAGGATAGGTCCCACCATCTTTCTTTGCTGACCTGTCCTGGTTGACCGCTGATAATTGGAGGACCTGAGCAGGTAGAAATAGCTTAGTAACCCAGCGCGTGAAGTAAGTATGCTCTCGAGATCAAAGTGAAAAATTTCCAAATCAAAAGGAGCGTCTTCCAGATTGTGACATTGGCCACTAATTTTGAGGAGACGTACGAGAAGGATTATATGCGAGAGTCTGGTGTAGTCGAAAAATTGGAGTAGAGGAGGATAGGAACTTAATTTTTGCTATTGAAGAATCACTACGGTAAATGACTCATGCCTTCCTTCTTTAAATATGGTTGGTTCCGTCTCCCTTTGATTTTGCTTCCTTCAATGCATCTGAGAGAAATTCAGTATCGCGTTCAGAAGGTTGATAACACCGGCCGATATTGACTGCTTGATCTCCCCAATTAAATAAATAAATAAAAAATAAATAAAATTGCTGTGAAGCGCTTCAGTCGACCAATACGATCACGCAGCTCAACCCGATTGGTTAAGTCTAAGAGAAAACCGATGGCATCACTTAAATTATCGATAATATCGATCGATATTGACTGTCTGATCAAATCTTCTCCATGCAGTGAAGGCTTTCAGTAAGGCATCTTAATCACTCAACACCCACTCCGATTAGGTCGGGGAGAAAACCGATAGCACCGGCAATATCGATCGATATTAAATGTCTGAGCGACCTTCGATAGCTCCAACACAATCACAGCTTCCACAACCACACAACACCCACCCGATCGATTAAGTCTGGAAGAGAACCGATAGCACCGCCCAAACGATCTACAATATCGAACGACACTGAATGTCTGAGCGACCTTCACCGTGCTATTGCTAATGCGTAGAGTTGATACATGCCTTTCCGCTTTATATAATAAAGGATAAAGGATAAAGGACGGCGTTACTCAAACTCTTTTGGGATGCGCCACGCATTCTACTTTTACGGGATGTCGTGGAGGCGACTTGAATGCGTATTTGGCCATACAATGACTTGCGGTGGCCAGCCGATGAACAATTCAGTGCTCTATCCTTCCCAGACAAGTCTGGTACCAATTCACCGACCCCGGAGGGATGGAAGGCTTGGTTGGCCTGGGCGGGAAATCCGAACCAGGAACCTGGTATGGGGTGCACGCGACAGCCGGCGCCTCCTCCGACTGCGCTACACGCGCCCCTTTATATAATAGGATATTGTCCTTTCACATATTCACACATATTGTCCTCAAATGCCTCTCACACGAGCCATTAACATGAGGTGATATGTGTACTCTTTGCAGTTGTTTTTGTTGTATCGTTAGCAGGTGTTAAATTCCATGCAAACAGAGGTGCTGTTAGCAATCGAATAGTAATCGCGATACCTGGGAATAGGGCGTGGTGCAATCTCTTTTTGTTAGCACAAAAAATGACCAAGCTTTCGCTTTCAAAACAAAATTCAAACCATTATTTTCCCTCTGAAAATAAAATTTTAATAAAATTTTAAACAACGTGATCGCTTATTGGGTAGATGAGTTGAAACGACAAAAATACTCCTTGAACAAAAAATTATTCTAGCCTTTTTGAAGAGTCTCTAGGTTAATGTAGAAGGAGCTCGTTTCAATTTGAAAGAGTTCGCTTTGATTTCAAAAGTCTTAGGCTAAGACTTAGAAGAGTGTCCAATGTGATTTGAAAAGTATTCAGTTCGACGAGTAAATGGTATGGAATGCGTGGCGCATCCCAAAAGCAACTGATCAACGCCGTCCTTTGTCCTTTAACATTTTTTGCAACTAGTGGTATATCGTTGATGTGACCGGCTCAATATGGACCGTCTACTGACATCCGAATACACCCGCTGGCATTCGTTTGTGGATCATAAGTATGGCACTGAGTCTCGCTTCAACGTTTCGATGCTTGCGGATTATGTGGCGCACTTCAGGGGCGACTGTTACCCTGAGTTTCCTCTTTCTCATGCTGTTCATCTGACGCTGTGACTCCTCTTCTCCTACGCTACATCAATTAGTGAAACTCCCGTGTAGGCGGCGTCACCACCAATCCCTACCGGAATGCTCTCGCCACTCAAAACATCCGGTGCCGATGTGTCCGATGTGTTTCCAGAGATCAGATGTATGCTCGACCACGGAACTCTGTCACTGATTTCGCAGTACTTTCGCGCGCCGGACTTCCAGCAGCAGAAGACCGTTACGATTAGCAACGCACTGAGAGATCGCTTAGTTCACCAATCCGCTCTGTCAGTGACAATTGAGCGGATTTCAGCTCTCTATTTCTGGACGTAAGCTCACGGTTTCAAGCAGATCGCACGTAAACCCTCGTCAGCTGCAGCAACTCTTTGCAAGAATATGTGTGAAGTCACGAGTGCCAGATAAGCACCTCCTTCAGAAGTGATACCCAGTGGTCTCGAAAGCGACTTTGGACTGGATGAGCAAACACTAACTGCTTTATTCTGGAATCAGATTCCTCTGTATATCATCAATGTTTGTCCAGAACGTCCAATTGCTTCGGCATCTGAATCTGGTTATACCATTTTCATGCCGAATTCGACACTTAGTTTTAAGAATTTTAAGGTCAAGCCAAACTTTTCCAAATTGAAATGAGCTTTTTGATATTAAACTAGAAACTATTCAAAACGTTTAGAATAATTTTTTGTTCAAGGGAAATTTTAGTATAACTTTCTTTGAATTTTAATTCACTTATCCAATAAGTGTGCTCATTTTTTAAAAACTTTATCAAATTTTTATTTAAAAAATAGCGGTTTGAGGCCTGTAAAAAAGCAGGAAAGCGGCCATTTTTTTGCTAAAAAAGAGATTGTCCCATGCCACTTTCCAAGAGGTCTCAATTTTTATTCGATTGATAGCAAGATTCATGCTTGCATGGAGCTTCACACCTGTAGACCATACAACAAAAACAACGCCAAAGAACACCTATATCTTCACTTTGACGGTTTATCTAAGTGGCATTTACTCTATCAATGAAATAAAAGTTGCGGCGAAATTTTTGAGAGCATGCTGCGATCTAATCTTTTAATGTTTGCTTCTTTGCTGTGTTTTAAGACAAATTTTACTTTGTTATTTTTTCTAGAACTAAAATTTTATAAAATCATTACACTTTCTTGGCAGATAAACCAAAAAAAAATTTAAAGAATGTTATACCAAATTCCCCTTGAACAAAAACAATCTTACTGAGTCGGTAGTTCAATTTGCCTGAAGGTCATTTCGGTTTGGAAAAGTTCGATTTGATTTCAAAAATCTTAGGCTAGCATAGAAGGGTGTACAATTAAATTTGAAAAGTGTACAATTCGACGTAAAATTGGTATATCTTTAAGCTTCACAATAACAGCCAGGGAGAAGCGTCTACGTCTAAACTGGCTGGGTTTGAATCCGCACTCTCGTGGACGTCATCTTTGCATGGTTTCGGAGTGCTCAGCTTTGCTAATTCCATGTCTGTCCTATTCGGAGGGTGAAACGAACTCAAATATGGATACTGAATAAATAATGTAAATATATAATATAATATACTCAATATGCGGTCTTTCCCAGTTAGAAACCTTCAAGAAAAGGCCGTCTCGTTGGCTGGCTCAGGATGACGTCTTTGCTAGCCAGCTTACTTTCAATTAAATTTTATCAATCTAATCTTAGCCTGAAGTAGCTGCTGCGGAAGTTATAAGTTCACTTTACATTTTGCCGCCATTTTCAGTCACAGTGGAGGAACAACTATATGTATTTCCGCTTAAGGCGCGTGGTAGTTCAGCCGGAGGAGGCGCCTCATACATGATTCCAGGTTCTTGGTTTCGGCTTCCTACCAGGCCACCCAAGTACCCATTTCCCCCGGGTCGGTGAATTGGTGCCAAGTAGCTGGGGGACAAATCGCCGACCATCGGCTGACCAACGCAAGTCATTGTTCAGGGCATTCAGACTGTCTTCATTACGTACTGTAGAAAAAGAATGCCTGACGCATCCGCGAGAAGGTTATCGTCTAAGTAAAGGATTAATGTCCTTTAAATTCAAATCAGCTTCCTTAAGCCTCAAGTGGCTGCTATCGAGGTAGTATGCTGTCACAACTATGTTTTGTTGCGATCAAAACTTCTAGCGCCAGGCGGGACTCGAACCCGCACCTCCCTCTGACCGGGCTTGAATGCTCTACGCCTTTACACCACCGGCGCCGTTTGATCGAACGCAACATCAACACCTCGTAGGACCGATCAGCACTCACCCGTATCTGGGATGACCTGGCCGCTGATATCAGCATGGAACCAGTTAAGCTGATGGTCTTGATAGAAACAATTCAAATCAGTTTCCTTAAGCCTCAAGTTGCTGGTATCGAGGAAGCTGCCACAACGATGTTTTGTTGTGTTCGATCAAACGGCGCCGGTGGTGTAAAGGCGTAGAGCATTCCTGCCCGGTCAGAGGGAGGTGCGGGTTGAGTCCCGCCTGAAGTTTTGATCGCAACAAAACATCGTTGTGACAGCTTACTACCTCGATACCAGCCACTTGAGGCTTAAGGAAACTGATTTGAATCGGTTCTATCAAGACCATCAGCTTAACTGGTTCCATGCTGATATCAGCGGCCAGGTCATCCCGGATACGGGTGAGTGCTGATCAGTCCCACGAGGTGTGGATGTTGCGTTCGATCAAACGGCGCCGGTGGTGTAAAGGCGAAATGTCCTTTAATTCACGACTTTAAACCAAATTCGACTTTAATTGAGGCAAAATCTTATTGTTCGGGTAGTGTCTTGTTCAATTTAATGGATACTGTGCTGCTTAGAGTTCTGCTGCATCTTTTCGTCTTTTGAGGTTGAGTTATCAATTGGTTCACTATCAGTTCGTTCTTGTATTTAGTTATTGTTTGTCTAACGTTCTCGTTTTTCATCTCCCTTCTCGATTTTTACGTTTGTCTATGTAGCAGGTGAATAAATAAACAAATACATTTCCTTCGATTTTTTTACTAATCCGCTTTAAAAAAAAATGCTTTCTTGTCATTCAATGCCCTGTCCAACCACCTTAGAAATCGTATATCCTGACAAAGGAAACTAGGCTAGATTAGGTTATTTCGGCGGCGGGTCAGGACGTACGGCTGAGTTGTGGAGAGAGCGGAGTCAAGTTTCCATCCTAGTTCAGCGAGGGGCTGGGAAAAATGTCTATTTGTGTCTCTAAGGTTCCATAAGGCAGCCATTAGACTCTTAGGGAAGCCTAGAAAGGTTGAGGTGGGTGAGCCAGGGGGACAGGGAAAGATGAAATATTCCCGGCGAGGGGCGTGTCCATTTTACGAACGTCCTGACCATCCGCCGGTTATTTCGGAATGGAAAGTTAGGTGTGACGAGAAAAGGTTAATGGTTGCCTTCGATTGACTGAAATCGACATATATGCCAGGAAAGCAAGGCGCCAGGTCTACGCGGGATGGTTGTGAACCACTTGACCTCTTGTTCTTAGTTTGCTTCTAATTCGCAATATCAATCTGAGCTTGCAGGCACTGGAATATAGAAAAAAGAAATTTGACATTTTACCGTTCAATGGAATCCGGCACAAGTCGAGAAAATGAGCAGTAGTGGGAAGTGGCGGCGCGCCAGCCAGTCAGGTCGTATCGAATGGGCGTGCCATTCAGGGACGGGATGTAGGGTCGGTACCCCAATTAGCTGGGTTGCATTCGTTGATGTTCTACTTGGTTATGATTGGCTGGCGCGATCTCATCTCCCTATGCTGCCCACCTTCGGGACATGAACCTAAATTCCTCCATCAGGCAACTGTAATCTGGCGTTACATCCTTTCGGTGTAGAAAGAGACTCCACTACCCGTGGTACTTCCCGCAAATTAGTGCTTTCGAAGGCCAGAACTAGATTTCGATACTTGGCTTTCGCGCACCTTGAGGGTTCCGACCTTGTGAAGTTAACAGGAAAGCATGTGCTCCTAATGATTCCAAGTGTTTCAGTCAATTGTTGGATAGTTACTTGAATCCTTGAATTCTTCTTGTGCAATGTAGCAGTTTTCCCGCACTGATGGTGACTCTCGTATCACTTTCATGTAATAAAGAAAGAAAAACGAGAAAGAGAAAGAAATTTGTGGACGAACTCAAGCCAATTGCTGAAGCTGCTATTACAATTAGGCTGGCGCAAAATTAATTTCCGTCTCGAGATATGTATAACAAGTGCTCCGACACGCCTGTCGGCGTGTCTCGCACTTGCGCGCTTCGCGCGATCTTAGAGAGTCACTAAGCCAAGATCACTCACTTCAAGATAGATGCTGCAGTGTCAAGGGCATATGATATGAATACAGTGAGTTTGAGAAGATTTATTATGGCCAGTAGGGTGGGTAACATAGAGGTAAAGCTGATTGCAAAAAAGCGCCCTCTATGAGAACAGAAAAATTTGCAGGAAAAAGCAGCCGCCGGTCAGCCACGTCTTGCGAAACCTCGTCATATGGGTGTCACTTGGTCTTGGCATATAGCCAAAAACAATAGAGACATTTTCGAGACCTCGTCAAATGGTTGCCACCACCCGTCTGGCAGTGGACGTCGATGGTAAACAACAGTATTGGACAATTGCCCAATATTCCTCAAGCTTACAGAAAGAAGTACACAAAGTCCAAGAGGCTAACTTCAGACCAAAAACCCTTCCTTTTTTATGCATAGGGCGATTTGGTGGTCACTCATTACTCCCCCTTTGTAGAACTCGTCCCCCATTACTACTGGTCCCACTCAATGATCTTCCTTGGCGGACGACATGTTCGGCACGTCTTCTGAATCCCCAGGGGCGTCGGACAACGTCTTCGGCATGCCTTCTGAATCCCCAGGCACGTGGGCGACGCGTTCGGCACGTCTTCTGAATCCACGCGTCGCTTTCGGCACTTCCTCTATAATTTGTTCAATATCGGTTGATTGCAATCGACACTTCAAAAACGAACTTCATAATCGTGTTCAACGACCTCGATTACCCCTAGGGCTGAAGTTTGTGACCACTTGGAAGACATCCATAAAAAATCGATAATTTGATCGATATCGATCGATGGTGGTCTACACTTCGAAAACGAACTTCATAATCATGTTCAACGACCTCGATTACCCCCAGGGCTGAAGTTGGCGACGTATTCGGCACGTCTACGGCTCGTCATGCACAGTCGCCAACGTGTTCGGTACGTCTACGGCTCGCCATGCACGGTCGCCGACGTGTCCGGCACGTCTCTGCATCGCCAGGCACGTTTGGCGACGTGCTCAGCTCGTCTACTGAGTCGCCAGGCGCGTAGAAGGCGTCTTGGTATTTTCCGCTATTTTCTTGCCTTAATTTGTGCCCCGTAATTTTCCTGTAATTTCCCCTATTTCATGGCTCATCGCGTCGATCGATAGTGCGACTCATCGCTTAGCGAATTATTATATAGTATGATACAAATGCATAAGTTTTTTTACCCTAAATCATTCCGTCTCAGGGAAAGTCGCACATACCGTTCAGTAGGTTTTTCCGTGCTTTCAAAAAACCCATGTGGATATCGCTTTAATTTT
The DNA here is from genome assembly GCA_947359475.1 of Heligmosomoides polygyrus bakeri. Taxonomy (NCBI): domain Eukaryota; kingdom Metazoa; phylum Nematoda; class Chromadorea; order Rhabditida; family Heligmosomidae; genus Heligmosomoides; species Heligmosomoides polygyrus. The sequence goes on from OX375865.1 coordinate 12,306,138, forward strand.
TCTAGCCGACCTTTTCCACGGCTCCGTAAAATCATGAAGCGACGCGACTATCGAGTCGTCATGCTTTACAAATTGAAATTGGCACATTCTGCCGCAGAAGCGTCTCGTAACCTTAGCAGCGCTTTTCGAACGAACTGTCCTTGCGAACGAACGTTGAGGCTCTGCTTCGAAACATTCGCTTCTGACGATTTTGATCTCAAAGAAAAACTGGGTCGCGGGCGTAGGTCGTCGCTTGACGATCAAGTTTTGAGGAGTACGTTAGCAGAGGACCTTGGCGTGCATCGTAGTACGGTAGCAAGAGAATCGGCAAGGTGAAGAAGACGTGGAAGTGGGTGCCCCATGAGCTGACGAGCGGCGTCTGGCACGTTTCGGCACTCGCTCCAACCTGCTGGTTCGCATTAAAAATAACTCTTTTTTAAGCTACATTGTAACTGTAGATGAAAAAGGGCCCTTTAGGATAACAGCGGGGATGTGTCTGGGCGGATAAGGATGCTCCTCCAATATTCTTTCCTAAACCCGACCTTCACCCTCAAAAGTTATGCCTACCTTGTGGTGGTGTTGTAAAGGTGCAATCCATTGCAGCTTTTTCAACCTGATCAAGCAGTTACAGCAGAGTGTTACTACTGTGATTTAGTCGAAGTATATTAGAAGTTGCAAAGGCCGGCAGTAGTGAATAGAGGAGGGCCGCTCCTGTTAGAAGTTCTCCCTCACCGACCGTATCCCAGCATTTCCCCTACTGACTGTCACTTTTTCCGAGCTCTTTATTCTTATTTGCGTCAGAAACGTTTCACTAATTTGGCAGATGTTGCACGTGCCCTTGTTGATTTCGTTAATTTCTGTGATCTTAGTTTTTATTGTAATGGATTAGATTCATTACTATTCGTGGGCAAAAATGTATAAATTCCTGCAGATGATTCTCTACACTCCTCGATCCCTATGATCCTCTCGATCCGTGATGCCATCTCAATCATCCGGATAAGGGGCGATAAATAGCAACGCTTCATAATCCACTCGTGTTTGATCACACACGTTCTGCTCTGGTTTGGTACTGTAGAGGCACTTTGAGTGAGTATGCAGCCAACATTGAAATATGCAAGTCCAGTTAATGCACCACTGTTTTATTCTGGTGTTTTATTGCTTTTAGACAGAACTTACCCTAAGCTTACAAAGTCCTTTGGAAGTGATCGTTCCTCTTCCTCTTCTTCCTTAGTAAACATATCCTGTATAGGGCTTAGAGGTGAGAAAGGACAATTACCAACTCTTGTAATAACCTTTTCCATTTCACTACATAACTTTCTAATTTTTTACATTTTGCTTGGGCTTGGAGCAACTGTTGTAAAAAAAGAAGCTTCTATTCTCTATCTATTTGTTACAAGGTAAGAAGGTCGAGTTAGCCTGCGCATGAAGTCAAACCCTTTTGCACTACTGATCGTAAATAACACGTGCTGAAGAATGTTCCGAGATAACCACGGCGGTTTTCGCCGTCATCCGTCCACACTTCAAACTTGGGTAATTAAATATTTACTTTACTAAAGCTGCGTTTCAAAGATGAACAGCGACAGAATGTAAAAAAGAACATCGCTTTAGCTGAACTCTCTTTCTTTTATGCTATGCCAGTTGTTAACAATTTCCTAATCAAATCTGGCACTTCTGAAATCAAACTGGACACTTCTCATGTGTTTCACGATGAGAAAAAACCTCAGTCGGTGACAATGAGTCACGACCTGGGTGCTAGCATGTGCAGACCACTTTGATAAAGTGCCAGCTTTGATAACGACGTCCTACAGCTTCTGCAGACATAACTGACGCACTACCTCAAATCACCGTGCAATTTGAACGAAATAATGACAGTGTAAGAAAGAAGAGCACTGTTTTGTCTAGGAACAACGACACTAGGGCACAGCTAATTTTCTTTTTCTTCTTAGCTCATCTAAGAGTCATTCGTCTGTCGAGTGATTGCAGTCTTCTGAAAACCGCGGGCATCTTCATATAAGCATTCCTGCAATAGTGGTAGGCAGTATGGGTGTGCGCAATTACGATCTACGATTTACGACATTTTGAATCGTAATTCGTGAATTTTGCTAAATGTGAACGTTTGCCTACGAAGAAATGAAGTAAAAGAAAGCCCAAATGAAGTAATGCAGCCCGCCTTATAGAAATGTTGCCAACTTAAAAGTCTCTTCTTATATCTACATTATTCATTTCTATAATTGTTTTCACACTCACGCTACTTACTTTTACACTTGCATTCTCACTCGTTTGAGCGTTGCTATTCGATTTTCTGTGCTGTGGCAGAAGAAGTCTCTGTCTAGTCTCTTTTTCACAGGCTTCTTGAGTTCGACTTCTTTCTGACTTTTCTACTAGGTTGTAACGAATTAAATGGCGCTGGCTCGCGCCATTTTTGGCGCGTCTTTACGCGTTTGATCAAGAACAAACCGTAACATGTGGCATATCAGTTAGAAGCGCAAACTTTGCTCTACCGGCGAGTACCAAATTTTCTATGTAAAAGTGGGAAAACTTTAGAGTTTTATTGACTTTTTTGCAGATGGACAAAAGGGTAACCCGAGGCATTTACTTGTATGAATTCAAGCTGGGCACTACAACTAAGGAGGCGGACGAGAAGATCAACGCCGCATTCGGTCAAGGATGTTCCACAATTCGGACGGCGTATCGTTGGTATCAGAAGTTCCGGAATGGAGATGAGAGCTTGGAAGAACATGAAGGTCGTGAGAGGCATAGTGCTGTTGATGAGGACAAGCTGAGAGATGTGGTAGAGGAGGATCCACACAAAGGTACCAGGGAGATAGCGAAGGTTCTTGTCGTCAGTCACAACACAGCTGCCCGGCATCTGAAGGAAATTGGAAAGACCAAAAAGCTGGAAAGATGGGTGCCTCACGAGCTGTCGGAGGAGCAAAGAAACGACGATATGAGATCTCGTCCGCACTGCTTCTACGGAACGAAACGGACCCATTCCTTGATCGCGTCGTAACATGTGACGAGAAATGGATAATGTACGACAACAGGCGACGATCGGCACCGTGGGTGGACAGCGATGAGAGCCCCAAGGTTTTTGCGAAGCCGGAATTGCACCAAAAGAAAGTAATGGTGACAGTATGGTGGTGTTCGCTGGGAATTATTCACCACAGCTTCTTCCCTCCCTGTGAATCCGTCACGGCAGAGAAGTACTGCATTGAAATTGAAGAAATGATGGAAAAGTTGAAGCGTATCCAGCCGGCCTTGGTAAACCGAAGGCGAGTTCTCCTTCTGCACGACAATGCTCGCCCCCCTGTAGCACGAATGACGTTGCAGAAATTGAATGAGCTGAGCATTGAAACTCTACCACATCCTCCGTTTTCTCCCGACCTCTCCCCAACAGACTACCTTTTCTTCAAGCATCTTGGCGACTTCTTGGTAGGGAAGATATTCAAATACCAACAGGATGCCGAAAGTTTTAAATTTACAGTGGTTCAGTGCCATTTATTTCGTTACAACCTAATATTTGTCTATGATTCTTAGGTGACTTATTTCTGACTCCTCTAAGATTATTTCTTCATTTTCTTTATTTCTACAAGATTTTAAGGGCTGTTATTAGATATCAGACTTGTTCTATAATTGGAGGGAAGCAATAGTAAGCTGATGGCTAGCAGATTGAGCTCCCCGGGTGTGGGACGAGCCGTTGCTCTCAACGTATATTAGGCTGTCGCAAAATTAATCGCTGAAACGGACCGCTTCCTTCGACTGCTACAACTCAGCTTATGCGCACCTTTTATTAATGGAAATACAAATCATCAGAATCTGTACACTTCTGCCAACAAAAGGTTAGGAACCTAATCCTTTTCAATAAAACTGAAATCACAGCAATTAACGAAATCAAACAAGGCAAACTCAACATCGGCCGAATTAGTGAATTCTTTCGGTCACAAACGAGAATCAAAAGCTCGGAGAAGCGATAGTCAGTGGGGAAAAGTTGGAAAAACATGGTGAGCCAGGTAGAACTTCGAGACCTAAATGGGTCACTTTTCGACAAGCGATTTATGACTTGTGTGGTTTGCGTTGTCCTGCAACAGCAATGGCCGTCCTCTATTCATCACTGCCGGCCAGTATTTTTGCAACTTCTCATACATTTGGTCTAGATCACAGCAGTAGGACATTACTGTGGCTGTATGACAAGGATGCAAACAGCTGTAATGGATTGCGCCTTTACTACACCATCACAAAGTAAGTATAAATTTTTTAGGGCGAAGATCAGGCATGATTACTTGATAGTCGCGTCGGTTCATGATTTAACGGAGATCTGAAAACACGGGTCGGTAAGAAAAATTAGAGCGACATCCAAATATGTTTTTTGAAAGAGTAGAAAAAAACCTACCGAACGGTAGGTTTGGCTTTTCTTGCTGCAGAATGATTTAGGGTAAAAAGATTATTTATTTATTATTAGGTGGTAACGAAATAAATGGCACTGAACCACTGTAAATTTAAACAATTAATATCTCGGCTTGTAGGCAAGTTTATTAATCGTAATAAAAACCTTCTGATTCTACACGTCTTTGCCAACGTGAAACAAGCTTTTTTATCCCAGTAGCATAAAAATCAGAAGTTCTGGAATTGACGAAATCTTCGAAGGCACTTTCGGCATCCTGTTCGTATTTGAATATTTTCCCTACCAAGAAGTCGCCAAGATGCTTGAAGAAATGGTAGTCTGTTGGGGAGAGGTCGGGAGAAAACGGAGGATGTGGTAGAGTTTCAATGCTCAGCTCATTCAATTTCTGCAACGTCATTCGTGCTACAGGGGGGCGAGCATTGTCGTGCAGAAGGAGAACTCGCCTTCGCTTTACCAAGGCCCGCCGGATATCCTTCAACTTTTTCATCATTTCTTCAATTTCAATGCAGTACTTCTTGCCGTGATGGATTCACCGGGAGGGAGGAAGCTGTGGTGAATAATTCCCAGCGAACACCACCATCCTGTCACCATTACTTTCTTTTGGTGCAATTCCGCTTCGCAGAAACCTTGGGGCTCTCATCGCTGTCCACCCACTGTGCCGATCGTCGCCTCTAGTCGTACATTATCCATTTCTCGTCACAGGTTACAATGCGATCAAGGAATGGGTCCGTTTCGTTCCGTAGAAGCAGTGCGGACGACATCTCATATCGTCGGCTTCTTTGCTCCTCAGACAGCTAGTGAGGCACCCATCTTTCCAGCTTTTTGGTCTTTCCAATTTCCTTCAGATGCCGGGCAGCTGTGTTGTGACCGACGCCAAGAACCTTCGCTATCTCCCTGGTACCTTTGTGTGGATCCTCCTCTGCCACATCTCTCAGCTTGTCCTCATCAACATCACTATGCCTCCCACGACCTTCATGTTCTTCCAAGCTCTCATCTCCATTCCGGAACTTCTGATACCAACGATACGCCGTCCGAATTGTGGAACATCCTTGACCGAATGCGGCATTGATCTTCTCGTCCGCCTCCTTAGCTGTAGTGCCCACCTTGAATTCATACAAGTAAATGCCTCGGGTTACCCTTTTGTCCATCTGCAAAAAAGTCAATAAAACTCTAAAGTTTTCCCACTTTTACATAGAAAATTTGGTACTCACCGGTAGAGCAAAGTTTGCGCTTCTAACTGATATGCCACATGTTACGGTTTGTTCTTGATCAAACGCGTAAAGACGCGCCAAAAATGGCGCGAGCCAGCGCCATTTAATTCGTTACAACCTAATAGAATGGAAAAAGTCTCTTCACACTTCGAAATTTTTTTTACCCTTCCCCTTGTAAACGCACTAGCCAATGTTGATTGCTGATTTCGTAATCCTATCACACTTGTCTACCGTTCGCACGCGGACATAGGTCAAGACCCATCTTGTATTTCATTGTCTACCCATTCTTCCGGACTCAATGCCAGATCTACCTCATCGCCATTTTCGGCACGGCATTCTTCATGAATTCATTAAAGGATCTACAGCATGTCAGGCAGCCAACCAAATTAACCATATATATGGCTTGAGATCTACTACTCATCGCGCCTGTTGTGAGTGGTTCGGAAAGTTTTTAAAGGGAGATTATTCACTCGAGGGCAAAGCAAGGTCGGGAAGGTCAGCTGAATTGGACGACACTGAACTACTCCATCTTCTGTGTACCGATAGTAGGCAGATGAAAAGTCAACCGGCAGAGAAGCTCGAAGTATCTCATAGGAGGAGCGGGAATCTCTCTGAAGAGTATTGGCTTCGCATGGAAATTTGGAGCTTGGATTCCACATGCCCTGTCAGACACTCAGTGCAAAACTACATGTTGCAAGACTCAAAAGAGGAACAATAAAGGAGCTGGGCTGGGAGGTGGTGCCACATCCACCGTATAGCCCTGACCTCGCCCCTACCGACTACCATCTCTTCCATGCTCTCAAGCAAGAAATTGGACAGAAATATTTTGAAACGGACGAAGACCTCAAAAATTGGATTCGGCGATGGTTCGACTCCAGAACTGCAGTCTTTTACTCGAGAGGAATTAGAAAATTACCCAGTCTTTGGAGAAGTGTAGTGGAACAAAATGGAGATTATCTCAATTGATTTGACTTTGTAGTTGTGAAGTAATAAATCTTTGAAAAAAAGAAATCTTTTTTCCAACTTAATATATATACATATATATGTATACCCCGAAACGGAGATTGCGACAGCCTAATACTGAGAAGTCAACCCCTGCCCTGCCTAACTAGCTGAGGCGGTGCCTGATTGGCTGCCGCGGTTACGGTAGGAGCAGCGGTGCGTTCTCGTACCCTCGCAGTGTGCTCTCGCTACATGTTCCTCTGTGTTTATGTTATTCATATCATATTTATACATTTACTCGCTCTCAATTCGAAATGAGAGCGTGTGGCGTGTGGCGCAGTCGGAGGGGATGCCGGCTGCCGCGCGCACTTGACACCAGCTTCTTGGCTCGGATTTCATGCCCAGGCCAACCAAGCCTCCATCACTCTGGGGTCGGTGAACCGCTGTCTGACGTCTCCGGATAGAGTAAAACATCGGATTCGTCTATTTACTGGCCAACCCAAGTCATAGAACAGACTAAAAATTGTCTTTTAATTGTCTCCGCGACTTCCCGTGGAAGCAGAATGTGTGGCGCATACCTAAAGGGATTAAATGTCATCGTTCTTTATCTTTTTCTCCTTTTCATTAAGATGATAGCTCAGCCAATTAAATCAATTTGTAAAACAATACCTCGTGAAGTGCAGTAGAAATTATTTGCCAACCTAACTATAATTTCGACGAAGTAATGACAGTGTAAGAATGAAAACCACTATTTTGCTCAGACCATAGCGTGTAGTTCTTAATCGCTCCAAACCAGACCCCTCAACAACTGCGAGCCACTAGCTCTGGGAGATGCTCGTTTTAATTTCGAGGATGTTCAGATTGATCTCGAAAGCGTCAAGATTGCTTAGAAGAGCGCTAAATTTGGTTTGAAAAGTGGCGTTCGACTTGATTTTGAAAGCGTCCAAATTGACGTAAAATCGGTATGTTAATAAAATGGCAAAGGCAAACTTGTCAATGCATTTCCGATCCAACGTAAATTCCAACAAAAAATAATAATAACCCGTTGAGAATTGTGGCCAATTTCGTTACTTCGCTGAGCCAAATTTTAACGGAAAAGGTCGTTCATTCATCGAAATAATTGTACTGATAACCCTCAAATATGCACTCATGCTTTCCATCTTTAGTTACCATAAACAATCTAACCGGTAAGGTCCATAGGAGAGTTTTAGGGGGCTACACAAAACATCAGATTCCATGCACTGCTGGTGGACGGTATAGTTGTGCCCGAATGAGCTATTCGAATAAGTACTCGAACGATTTTCTTTCACATTTGAATACTCGAATTCGATCGTTCAAAAAATCGCGTTTTTTGAATGCATTCGAATTCGAATATCCGGAAAAAACCGCTTTCTTCGAATATGCTTGAGCTCGATTATTCGAAATTTGTGAGCATTCGAAACCATATTTGAAAAGATTATTTATTTATTTATTTATTTATTTATTTATTTATTTATTTATTTATTTATTTATTTATTTATTTATACGTGGATATCCACGCAAAAAAACAGAACATGCACATTAAGAACCAGAACAGAGCGAGTAAAAATATACTGCTAGGTACAAGCGACAGACAGCGGCAACAGTTGGTAGCAAACTATTAAGGAACATCGTGGAGATACCTGTCAATAAGTCTTTTGTATTGCCTTAGCGATTTTGGTAAAATGTTTTTCTTCGAAAACTTTTGAAATATTTGAAATATTTCCGAATATTTGAAAAGATTTCACCAGCACAATTATAGATCAACGAACATTTATTGAGCTAAAAAGAGATACAAAATCAGTTCAGGAATAGAGTACAGTGAACGGCTTGTTGGCTTTTGGCTTTTTTGAAGATTGGCGAACGCAGGAAACAAATCGCTGAGTCAAAAAGTGATACAAATCAGTCAGTGCAAAAGACCACAACTAACGTTGGTTTTTTAAGGAATTGCTAAAGTGACTTCATCCTTGGTTTGCATAAAGTGGAAACTGCTTTTTTCAAAGTGATCTACTAGTTCGTTTGCTAAAAAAAGAAGAAGAATATTCACTTGCCAAAGCGTGATGCATTACAACATTTGTACAAAGCATGAATTAGACTGATTATTATACAGGGTGTCCAAAAAATGTATACACTGTTTGAAAGGTGATACCTTTTCTTACAATAAAGGTACTGAAGACGTTAAGGGCCCATATGAAAGCTTAAGAAAATAGAATGTTCTGACATGTGAGTGGCATGCAATGCGCCAGGCACTCGTCTGAAATTTTGCATTTTACACTCGATTGATTGTGCTTCGCTTGAATACATGTTATAATTTCTGCACAAAGTAGCCGTTTCAATTAATATGTGCTTCACATAAAATTTAAAACTTAAAAACACACTATGGCTTGCGAAAAATGCAAGGGTTCCTAAAAAACCAAGGTACGATGTGAAAGGTTACAACATTGCTGCTAGTAAATCTTTTGAAAGTTTATGGGAGCTCTGTGAAAGTACAGGGTAACAAGATTATTGTCGTACTATTGGTCAAGTCTGCGCCATGCTTCCGTGTGAAATCTTGCATTTCAGACTCGATTGATTGTGCATGGTCTGAATGTTTGTTACAATCTTGTTACTACTTGGCCAGATTAACGTGTGCTGTGCTTCTTTCAACATTTAGAACTAGGCAATTATGTGAAAGACACGTGACATGCGAGTTTATTGATTGCACGATTTAAATGTCAACAGAAGCCCCACTTTACAAGATGGATTCTATGGAGTGATGAAACAACATTCAAGATAAATGAAAAGGTTAATCAGCACGATTGTAGCTACTGGGCGAAGGAAAACGTTAAAGGAAACACAATGCAGGTTGATCTGGCCAAGCAGTAACAAGATCGTAACAAGCATTCAGCCCATGCACAATCACTCGAGTCCGAAATACAAGATTTTAAGCGGCGGCATAGCGCAATCTTGACTGCTTACACGTTACAGAAATCTCGTAACCCTGCGCTTTTATATGAGCCTCAAGCATCTTCAAAGGCTTCACTAGCAGCAACGTTAGAACCTTTCAAATAGTACCTGCATTTTTTTAGGATTCGTAGTGTGTTTTTAAGTTATAAAACATAAAAGAAGCTCAAATCGAAACGGCCACTTTGTGAAAAAATTGTAGTAAGCATTCAAGCGAAACACAATCAATCGAGTGAAAATGCAAAATATCAGAGGAGCGCATGGCGCATTCCACACCGCTCATATGTTTAAAAATTTCTATTCTCCTAAGCTCTCAACTTTTTTCACATGAGCTCTCAACCTCTTCGCTACCTTTACTGTGAGCAACGTTATCGCCTTTCAAACAGCGTATACATTTTTTGAGACACCCTGTATTAATAAAAAAAACTTTCATGACAATCTCATTATTCTATTGATTTAGTTTTTTGAGTCTTTAGTGTTTACCTCCAGTGAATGAAAGGTCAGAGCATGAGGATTCCAGTTGGCGTATTTCCACCCAAAGCAATCGAGTATAGAAGACGGTCTCGGCACGATTAGTTGTGCTGACCAATTCGCTGTACTCTTCGACGCACATTGGTCCCGAAATGGAGCGTTTGAAGGCGAAGGGTCGGCTGAAAGGATTGGATAAAGGGTTGACCCAAAAACCTTGTTCACGAAGCTGCTTACGGCCACGTTGACCCCCTGAAGTGAGTGTCACGGTGATCGTTCATTCAGCGTTACGCTGTAGGAAAAACCACGAATGTCGCAGTTATTTTGGCATGCAGATGCTGCATAGAAGTGAACGTGATGTATGACCATCGTGAACCCTACTCCACCCTTCCACCGCCACCTCAATCAAGCCGTTCACTGATCTTCAAGCTCCAGTGGGGATTGGATGTGCCACATCCTGTGGTCACATTTGCTTGAATAATGTAGAGAAGTGGTGGACAGAACAAAATCACTTTAGTGCCAGACCTCACTTACAAGGAAAGGCTCCCAACTCAAGCTGTGGTTTTGCGATACTATTTGGAAGGATATAGGGTCGTGTGAGCGCAGTCCAAAATTGCGGTTAGTTCTTGCTGATAGTTTTTTAAAGACCGGAAAAGAGGAGTGAGAACGTGTGCGCAACATTCATCAACCCCTATGACACATCCACGAGATGTGCCTCGGTGGCGCAGTAGGTAGGAGTGCCGCATCATAGGAGGACAACGGCGGGCTTTTGAGTTCGGGTCCGAGCACTGCATTATTTTTACACGTATTAGTTTGTTGTTACTACGCTTTCTCATACTCACAAGAGTCGATATTAGACCATCGATGCTTACAACAAATAAAGCTATCTATTTGCCTCATCGGGCGCGTGAAGCGCAGTCGGAGGAGGCGCCGGCTGCCACCTGCATCGATACCAGGTTCCTGGTTCGGATTTCCCGCCCAGGCCAACCAAGCCTTCCATCCCTCCGGGATCGGTGAATTGGTACCAGACTTGTCTGGGAAGGATAAAGCGCTGACATGTTCATCGGCTGGCCACCGCAAGTCGTTGTATGGCCAAATACGCAATCAACTGGCCTCCACGACATCCCGTAGAAGTAGAATGCGCTGGCGCACCCCAAAAGGGATTCAGTTAACGCCGTCCTTTATCCTTTATTCTTTTGTAAGGACTAATACACTCTGCGAGCTGAGCAGGCCGTTGTAATTAACCTTAGAAGGACATAGTTTTTTTTAAAAAGAAAATGCGGGTTTTTGAGACGTAAAGCGCAAAAGTGGCTCACTACTGCCATTACTTCGACGGAGCCAATCAATTCCTTTTGAATGCGCCACGCATTCCGCTCCTACATGAGATCACAGAGGTAATTCGGCCTGTACAATGGCTTGCGGTGGCCAGCCTATGAATAAGTCAGCGCTTTATCCTTCCCAAACACTGGTGGTTTGGTCGGTTCGGGGTGGAAATCCGAACCAAGAACCTGGTATCGGGTGCACGCAACAGCCGGCGCTTCCTTCAATTGCGCTATGCACGACTATCGATCATGCAAACATTTGCTTATATCCAATAGTTATATTCTGCGAGCAGCAGTACTTAAAATACAAGATCTCCGTCTTTCTTTGAAATAAGCTAGGGCTTTACTTTAGCCAAGAGAGTGGAAATTTTAAAGCCATTCGAACAGTGATTTTTTGTACTATCCTGTAGTTCCCGGTAAGGCCTAGCTGGTCTCCAACACATATTTAGCGGCTAGCGGACTGGGAGGCAAGATTTCCACTCTCCTCTCGACTGTATTTCGTGGGTGGCAGTTGGTTACGACAATGTTCATCCGGGAACTTTCTCTACATCCACGGAATACGCGTTCAACGAAGAAGAAGTTGTCATTCCTTGCCAGGGAGAAGAGAAGATTGTTCCTCTCTGGCTTTTGTAGGATGCTGCAGGTGTGACACGCGCTTTTGTTTTACTTGTTTCATAGTTTTGTACCATAGCTGTTGACGGGAACAGCATTAATACTTTATTTCCAGAAAAATTATATGATATGCAGAAAAGCATCGTTGAAAAACTCGCACATATGAAGGCGCAAATAGACAGCCTCTAAATTTGACACTTCTGATCATAAGAAAGTGTAATAACAACAAGCTAATGCAAAATATCGGCAGCACTCGGACTCGAACTGAAAAGCCCGCCAGTGTGCCTCTATGAGGCGGCATTCCTAGCCGCTGTGCCATCGGAGCACATCTCGTGGGGTGTCATGGGGGTTGATGAGTGTTGTGCACACGTTTCCACACCTCTTTTTCTTGTCTTTAAAAAAGTGTTCAGCAAAAACTAACCGTAATCTTCGACTCCGCTCACACGGCACTACATCCTATCAAAATACCATCGCAAAAGCTTATCTTGAATTGGGAGCCTTTCCTTGTTAGATCCAATTTCTCGTTAACAGATAAGGCCATGTGTGTCTACTTACTATCCATAAGAACACGCCCTTCCCTGACAGCCTGCGATGTTTCAAACGTGTCTTCGAGCTTCTTCTTGAAGCCTTAGGGTACTAGCTTATTAGTGTACTTTTATAATGTTCATTTTTTTGGTTAGCATGTTCTTGCTCCAGACAGACGAATAGCTCTATCTTGTCCATTCCGACGTCCAAGAATTTTCGCTTTCCCAGCAATGTTAGAACCTTTCAAACTGTACCTGCATTTTTAGGATACCTGCATTTCAGTGCAAGCTATACTGTGCTCTTCAGTCTTAAACTTTAAAAGAAACACAATCAATCGAGTGTAAAATGTAAGAACTCAGACGAGTACCTGGCGCAATTCCAACCGCTCATGCGTCCGGAAAGTTCTATTTTCTTGCGCTTTCCTATAGGCGCTTAACTTCTCCAGTACCCTTGCGGGCGGCAAAGTTGTCACCTTTCAACTTTGTTTGAGACACCCTGTGTAATAGGCGTCTGCTGTCGAATAACGCATTCTTGTACCGACAGAATCTGTCGAGATTCAAAAGCTTCTCGTGAATCAACACCTGTTACCGGAGACAAGCAAATAGCAGCGAGTTTTTGACATCTGTTCTGTAAAAAGGACATGTCACAACTCATCGTAGCAGGGAGGCGTCGCATGTGCTAAAGACAGTGTTTTCGTGCGTGGTGAACTGACTTTGTACTCCACGAACATTCTCAGGTATGCCTGGCATGCATCTAGTGCAGCGGGAAAACGCACTTCCAGCCCACTTGGCTTCAATTTCAGCTTTGCTTTGCGCCTGAAATTCTTTCAAAATATTGTGCCGAAGGGCAAATAGATGGGATTCCACATCGGGGGCTGCGCCGTGCATCCTGCACTTGCATTATGAGTTTTGGAGTTTCGAATACTATATCTGCTCGCCTCTGCGGCTTGTCTCCTGCCAATAATCGTTGAATCATATAGCAGCTCTTCTGGACTTCGTTTCCGTCATCTCTTTTGCATCGTTCACCTTCGTGTGCGGAGCGTTTCCATTACTGGTGAATCTCTTTGGCATACACTTGCTTAAGGTCTACATTTCCCTCGGAGCGCATGGTAGCACAGTCGAAAGAGGCTCCAACTGTCGTCCTACCCGATTCCAGGTATCTGGTTCGATACCACGTGGTTTACCAGGGTATCCATTTGCCAATCTCTCCTTCTGCACCCACATCGAAAGGGCCTGTTTATACTTCGCGACAAGAGCGACGAGAGCACAGCGTGCGCGGCATGCGCAGCGCTTGGAAGCATGAACAGGCGACAACAGCGACTGGAGCGACAAGGGAGACTGGAGCGACAGCATCGGCGCTCGAGTATGAACACTTTTCGGCGGCGCGTGCTCAGTTTTAATCGATATGCATGTTTTGCACGGGCGACGAGTCGCTCTTGTCGCGAAGTATGAACAGGCCCAAAGGAGTTCCTGGAAGACCTGGCTAATCGAGATGAGAGTTGGGTCCTCTACGACTCTAACACATATCGTGCCGTGCGGCAGCCTCGAGGTAAAGACCAGCCAAGGGAAATCAAGCCTTCACCCTGGAAGTCCTTTGCTGCTCTTGATCGTCGAGAGGAATGATGTATTACGGGCTACTCCCGCAACAGCACACTGTTTCCGCTAACATTCACGACAATGAACTTCAGAAATTGGTGGAACCAAGCGCCAGCCAAGACATACGTCTCTCCGGGTTTGAAGAATTGGTACCAGACTTGTCTGCGAAGGACAAAGCCCTGATCTGTTCATTGGCTGGCCACCGCAAGTGGCCAAATAAGACATTGTCTGACCAAATACGCATTCACGTCGTCTCCGCGATGTCTATGGAAGTAGAATGCGTGGCGCATCCCAGAAGGGAGTGAGTAACGCCGCCCTTTATTCTTTACCCGAAAGGCATTCCTAACAATGAAAAAATCATCAAAGTTTAAGATCTTGAATGGAAAGCGATTTATTTCACTCCTATTCTCCACAGTCTCGGAGAAAGTAATCACTGTTCATTATGTGGGAGAATGACTAGCGACTACCTTGTCTAGTAAATTGCATTGTATTCTAAAAAATGGAGAAGAGAAATGTCAAAATGTCATCAAAAAATGTCACTCTGAGCAACCTAATATAAAGCCTGGTGTTGATTAATGCCGTCTTTCATTCCTTATTATTCTTTCATTACCGTATGTTCGTCTAAAAACTCTTGCAAATGATTCGGAACTATCCTCATGGGAGGGCATTCCACTCTTACTCTTTTTGCAACGGCGGTAAACTGAAAGCAAATACAAATACGACACCTGAACTGGCTTAAGAGGGAACATTTCTTCGCAATTTCCAACCTAGGGGAGGCCACACTGCTTACATTCGTTTTGCTTTTCTAACTATTATATTATACATTTGATCCGATCGAAAATCTTCGGATAATTGGACGATTCGGATCAGGGCGATTTTGCGGACCCTGGATTTTTGGACGATTCGGATAACGGTAATTTTGAGGACCCCGGATTTCGGATAACCGAATCGGAAATCCGACTCATTAACGCAAGATGCAGTTTATCGGAATACTACCATTCCCTAGAGGAACCCACTCTTTAACAACAACAACAACAGTGCATGTACTGAAAGACTTTCCCTTCTCGTCAAGGAATGAAACATCAAAGAGCTGAATCATTCCAACATGAATTATTCTGAGATCCAGGCTTTTCAAAATGCCATTATCAAATGGCGCAAATTGGGTTGGGGCGGGGGAGGAGCGGGGGGGGGGTTGGTCACAATGTGTGTTTTCCTCCTTCATAACAAGGCACATGAATGTAGAATTACGATGACTCCCTCCTGACCCAATTTGCGCCGAATGCTATACAATATGAAATAGCGACGTGCCGATCAGAGCAACATCAACATCAACAGCGTGTTAAATGTACTCAACGTCATTAAGACACTATTTCACAGTGGGGCGCGAAAACGTATGACTCTGCAGCGTGCCCACCCGCGAAATTCGTTTTGAATGTGCTTCTGTCCAAGGTGCGCGATTTCAAAATGGAGCGAGGAAACTGAAACCTATTATCCGATTTTATTCGAATCGTCAAATTTCTCCAAGGGCCGGATAATTGGATGATTCGGATAATGGCAACTTCGCGGACCCCGGATTTTTGGATGATTCGAATACTGGCGAGTTTGCGGACACCGGATTTCGGATATCCGACTCATTAACGCAAAGATGCAGTTTATCAGAATACTACCATTCCTTAAAGAGGAACCCATTCTTTGACAACAATAAACAGCAGCAATAGTGCATGCATCGAAAGACCTTTCCTTCTCTTAAAGGAATGGAACATCAAAGAGCTGAATTATTCCGAGACGAATAATTCTAAGATCCGGACTTTCCAAAATGCTATTATCAAATGGCGCAAATTGGGTAGGGGGGGGGTGGGTGAAAGTCACCAAGTATTCAGTGGTTTTCATCCTTTATAAGAAGGCACACGAATGTCGAATTACATCAGAAATGGTCTAGAACAGCTTAAGAAATAGTAGACGCACAAGTGTTAGATAACATTTTTAAATTCGTGCAGCACAAAGTGCGGTATTGGGTTGCTTTGCATGATGATCCCTCCCCCGACCCAATTTGCGCCGAATGCTATACAATATGAAATAGCCAGTGCCGATCAGAATACGTGTTTAGTACCTTCTCTCTCAGTATTCGACCTTCCTGTCCCACGGCAGCGCAACATGATGCTTGAAGAAAAGGATGCCAAGATCGACGTAACGCTCAACAGCGTGTTAAATGTACTCAAAGTCATTACGACACTATTAAGGGAGATTTTGAGGACCCGGATTTTTAGATGATTCGGATAAGGGGCAATTTCGCGGGGCCGGATAATTGGAAGAATCGGATCGGGATATCCGAGTTGGTTATCCGAAAATGATTCATTCGGATACAATGCATACTAGCCATGCTCCCCCCCCCCCCCCCGACTAGGATAGATCCGAGAAATCTGCCTAGTCAGGTAGACTTTCCTCCGTCAATTGCATGTACAGCCCATCGTACCTGGTGTTTCGTAACAGCGCCCCCTTCTTGCTTCAATCGCTGACCGGGGCAGAAGTATAAAAACCCCGAAAGCCGTATTGCCTACGGCTTCTTTTCACGAAAGACGGCAGCAATGGATGACACCTGAGGCTGCGTTTTGTCACGCGATTTTCCACGGGATATTTCTCAATTTCCGCCGGCGTTGGTGTTGGTGTTTTGCGGCGACTTTTTTCTCCGCTTCACACGGCCGGCCGGGTGTTAGTGGACCGCGGCGACGTGGTGGGCCTCATCTGCACTTGACAGGTGCCGATGACGTTGGCATGCACACATTTTCCGGCAGGGTGAATAGGTTCAGCGAAACCGATCGTTCGAGCGAGTCGGCCGGCTCAGCCACCCACAGGCTCCGGCGACGGCGATGTAGGCGCCGGCGCTAGCGCCTGTCGAGTGCGTTCGTCAAAATAAAAACAATAAACCGACTGCTTAGAATAACATTACACACGGCTGTCTCGTGCCAGATTGATGATGCGTTTCGCCGCAGGATCAGCGCCCGCTGCGATCCGATCTGTTTCCCGCCGGGGCTGAACTTCGCCCGCGGCGACCCATTCATTCCGTGCGTTCCTCGCTGCGGACGTGAGCAGCGCTTCCTCATTCTCATCTTTGCTCTGGTCGGTCCAGTAGAACAAGTGAGAGGCCCTGCTCTCTTTCAGTGCCTTAGGGTCTCATTGTACAAAGTGAACCAAAGCTAGTGATTGGACAGCACCGCGGTCGAATAATGTTTGGTGGTTCCGTAAACATACCATTTCCACGTCGAATTGGACACTCTTCTAAGCTAGTCTAAGACTTTTGAGAAAAGCGAACCCTTTCAAATCGAAACCACCTTCAGGCAGGTTAAAGTACAGGCTCAATAAAATGGATAGAATTGTTTTTTGTTCAAGCAAAATTTAGTTTAACTTTCTCTGAAGTTTTAATTCACTGCCCAATAAGTGAACACTTTGTTTTAAATTTCATAAATTTCCAATTTTTTGTGAAAGAATAATGGTTTACGGCTTGTTGTGAAAAGCAGGAGGGCGGCATTTTTTTTACTGCTAAAAGAAGGGATTGGGATTGTTCAGGATGTCGCGATTTTTATCGATTGACAGCAAAATTGTTGTTCACAAGGAGTTTCACACCTGTAAACGATACAACAAAACAATTGTAAGGAACATACATTTTCTCACTTTGATGCTTCATGTAAACAACATTTACACTATCAATCAAATGAAAGTCGCGACGAACTTTTCGATGCATGGCGCAGTCTAGTCTTTTAATGCACTAAATGATTGATGGGCTCGTGCAGCGCAGTCGGAGGAGGCGCCGACTATCGCGTGCACCCGATACCAGGCTCCTGGTTCGGATTTCCCGCCCAGGCCAACCAAGCTTTCCATTCCTCCGGGGTCGGTGAATTGGTACCAGACCTGTCTGGGAAGGATAAAGCACTGACTTATACATCGGCTGGCCACCGCAATTTGTTGTATGGCCAAATGCGCATTCAAATCGCCTCCACGACATCGCGTAGAAGTAGAATGCGTGGCGCATCCCAAAAGGAATTGAGTAACGCCGTCCTTTATCCTTTATCCTTATGGTCCGGAACGGTGTGCATTGTCGCAAGATTGTATGAAAACTCCCCATCCTTACATTTTTGACACTCGTTCAATCAAGACTTCACGGTTGTGACTTGAAACTGGAACTAATTTCTCGTCGACGAACAGTGCCGAACTGAACTCTGACTTCGCAGGCGAGACACAACAGCTCAGACTAGTTCCTCAGACGCCTAAGAAGCTTACAGCCGTCTAGACGCTATTTAACCACGTATCACCTGCGAAAGAACGGATCGTTTTGATGAAAAATCGGATTGCCCTAAGCCGCAGTTTGCGGCACAAGAGCCACTGCTGTTGCACTAGGGCTACAAAATACCTGGACGACTTGGAGACCACGCACTTGAACAAGGGCAACCAATCGCTTCTACGTAGCACTCTGCTCTTGATTTAGTCTGCTTTATTACATGGGATACCACATTTGAAAAGAAAAACGACGACCAAACGTTAAAAGAAACAATCAGCGTAGAACCATAGAACATAGAAAGGCCAAGTCTGAAAGCGCGTTGATCAACAAAGTGGCTAACAGAACGAACAGATACGTCGGAAACAACTAGATGTCGTTATTTCAGCAGCACAGATAGAAGTTTTTTTTTGAATTTTATGAAACTACTAGGAACTTGCACCTTTTTGCTCAGTCTGGAGTACGCCGATCTCGCTCTGAAACCAAAAAATGACGCCCAAGTGTTATTCGTGGTTACTTAAAGACCAATTGTCGCCCTATTCCCCAAGTAAGTGAACATATAGATGCGAAGAATTTGTGAGGATTTAACCCTACTAACGTTTACATTATTTTTTACATCATATTTTATACATCACTGGTTCTGTCTGCGTAAATATCCTCGTACTAAAAATAAATAAAAAAATAAAAAAATAATGAGATCGTTCTTTTTCCTTCTAAGTTGGAGACCATCAAGATTTAACATTTTATACTGATAAATCCGCGAGAAATGCTGCTGTATGTCAACCCAAGAGCACTAATGAACAGCTTCCTGGTGAAGCTATTCTAGACTTTATCTAGCTGTCGATTTCAGACTTCTTTCGCGGATAGAATACACATGTGCAGTATTCGAGAGTCGGGCGCACATAAATTTTGCATGAGTTAATGAGAAGAGAAGGATCTCTAGAAGTGAGGGACTTGAATACTAGGACATTCGCTCTCGAGGGGCCGCACAACCACTTGCTACTGGGGTGAAAACCTGTTGCAGTGGGTGTGGCGGGCTGCGCCGATTGGCCAGGTGAGGGGCCCCGGTGCGATTACCTGCATCCCGTTGACGCTCCTGTGGAAGTATACCGTTAGACTTAAGGGTCGGCTTCTGTTTCTAGTGTTGCAGGATTCTTGGGCAGCCATATATCCACATTTATCCTGCTCGTACCTACATATGTATGTGCATACGCATTTAAGTAGTACTATGTACAGATAGTAGGGCGCGTGTGGCGCAGTCGGAGGAGGCGCGACTGTCGCGTGCACCCGATACCAGGTTCCTGGTTCGGATTTCCCGCCCAGGCCAACCAAGCCTTCCATCCCTCCGGGGTCGGTGAATTGGTACCAGATTCGTCTGGGAAGGATAAAGCGTTGACTTGTTCATCGGCTGGCCACCGCAAGTCATTGTATGGCCAAATACGCATTCAAATCGCCTCCACGACATCCCGTAGAAGTAGAATGCGCTGGCGCATCCCAGAAGGGATTGAGTAACGCCGTCCTTTATCTATTTATCCTTATCCTATGTACAGATAGTATATATAACACATATCTATACACATGCATATACATAGAAACAGGTTTTCACCCAATAGCAAGTGGTTGTGCGGCCCCTCGAGAGCGACTGTCCGAGAAGAGGAACTGCCTTGTCCGGCTTTGCTAGAAATGCTCTTACAGTGTTCATCAAAGCTAAGCATTAAGTCAAGAAGAAAGCCAAGGTCGCTAGCACTATCACCATATAACAGAGCAGTTCCATTGACCTCATACGTGTGTCTGGAATTGGAGGGCCCAGATGGAGCACTTTCGCTTCATCAACACATAAACGTAACTTCCACAAATCTGACCATTGATCAACCTCTATGGCAGCTTGAACGCTAGTCGAATCGCCTTCATTCTGCAAGCAACTAAAGACCTCAATTTGTTCCGACCAGGGGCCGGATTCATCAAAGTTACTGCAGTAACTTTAACGAAGAATTGTAAGCAAAAAGCTCAGATAACGCGACTTATCAAGCGAGATGGTGATCGATAAGCCGCGTTATCTGAGCTCTTTCTTACAATTCTCCGTTAAAGTTACTGCAGTAACTTTGATGAATCCGACCCCAGGTGTTCTGAATAACCTGCAAAGACATTTCTTCCATTCTTTTGCAGTTCATAGTGTTATCCAAAGTGGCACATGCTTTCGCTGTTGTTGATTCTTTTAAGCTAAGCATTGTATTTGATTGTCACTAAGTTTTCCTTGTTTGATTGGCTTCTATGGTACACTTTAGGCAATAAATAAACAAATAAATAAATACATCTCGTCCGCAAACCTCTTACAATTAACTCCGAGGCGTTCAATGTTCTGCGGTAAATCGTTTACGTAGATAATAAACAACAAAAATGATTACACTGCACCCTGAGGAACACCATTAGGTGCTGCCCTTACACTAGATAGACTACCATGTAGTCAAACGTGAAACGTACGATGTTGGAGGAGACTTTTAAAGGCCATTCACACTTCTGCGATAGCGCGGCGCGGCCATGATGAAGCATAGAGCCGCGACGGCCGCGGCGCGACACTGCGACACGTGCCGCAGAGGGGGGGGGGGGGGCATGCACACTCTTGCGACTGTCGCTGCGGCTATCGCCGGCGATGCCGCGCTGAGTGTCGCAGGCTGGAATGGTTCAAATCATTCCTGGCGGTGCGGCATTCACGGGGACGTCGGTCCCGTTGCCTATAAAGATGCCCTAACGCGACCGCGCCGCGACCGCCGAATTTCGCAGAGGTAGCCGTCGCCCCACTTGCCGCGCCGCGGTGTCGCAGAAGTGTGCATGGGCCTTTAATCCAAGCACTTATTCGGGAATGGACCCTAACCTGATTTAACTTTCCGCATGTGGTATCACATGTCTTGTCTGCAACTTTTTTCAAGCAGGTTGAATTTGCGCAAGCAGTCGATCTCTTCAAGTGGGACACTCCTTCCTGCTCCTAGCTTCCCACTTTTACCTTTTCCTATCCAGCATGCCTCGTCTCACTTTTGAGCATTCATGTGTCTCCGGGCCGCCACTGGGTGCGTAGCAGTATAATGAGACTCCTGAGATACGGAGTCCGCTCGGTGGTGCGTGTCCGCGGAGACCAGCATCACAAACTACGCTGCGAAATACATTGTCCCTTTGGCTGCTACTCCGACTGGTGCTCATGTCCTATAGATTACGGTTTGGATCATATTACTGCTACGTGTTTTCCGTGATATAATAAGATGCTCCAAAAAAAAAAACTTTCTTCCTTTTCAGCTATCGTCGCATCTAAGCATACTCTGGTTGAAATCAGGAGGCTCAGAAGGATCAGGAAGTACTCGCTAAGGGCTGATGCTGCAGGCAGTCCTGAATGTGTACAGCAACCGAGCAACACGGCCCTTTTCGATACGATTGTAGCCACAATCGTAGCAGTATGAGCCAAA
The DNA here is from genome assembly GCA_947359475.1 of Heligmosomoides polygyrus bakeri. Lineage (NCBI taxonomy): Eukaryota > Metazoa > Nematoda > Chromadorea > Rhabditida > Heligmosomidae > Heligmosomoides > Heligmosomoides polygyrus. Next base: position 12,327,880 of record OX375865.1, read on the forward strand.
CCGCTATCTATAGGATATGAACACCAGTCGGAGTAGCTGTCAAAGGGACAATGTATTTCGCGGTGTAGCTTGTGATCCCGGTCTCTCAGGACACGCACCACCGAGTGGATTCCACATCTCAGGATTCTCATTATGCTAGAACGCACCCAGTGGCGACCCGGAGACACATGAATGCTCAAAAGTGAGACGAGGCATGCTGGAAAGGAAAGGGAGATGTGGGAAGCTGGGAGCAGGAAGGAGTGTCCCATTGGAGAGATCGACCGTCCACAGCAACCGAGCAACATGGCACTTTTCGATACGATTGTAGCCTCTATGTCCCCAAGCTTTATGTGCCACCATCATTACAGCGTAGTGTTCAGACTTATCGCGTATCGGTTTGGAGAGCCATGTGTCACCGATATCGCTCGCTAATACCTTTTGCAAATCCACATACGAACATAGTATTCTACTGTTGGATCGACTGAGAGTAATACTTACCTCCCAGAACGCGCATTAGATTGGCTCTTTGCTAATATTTCGAATGTTGCACCATTAACCATCACTTGGAATTGCTGTTTTTTCTAAGTTTTTGTTCCTTTTTTCGCTCGGTACTCTGTTCTTACTAACCTTGTCTTTTAGTGTTAAAGTTCTCAGCTCGCCTCTCAGTGGCGTAGCATATGAATAAATAAATAAATAAAAATAAATTTAATAAATCAGCTCAAATTCTTCCTCTTGTCCTCCAGCTCAAGCTACGGTAGTAATTCAGCCGTTTTTTGCTCCTTCACACTATTCTGGTGGCGGTGATGTGAGTCAGTGAAAAGCCACACGTTGAAAAAACTACGGCTGATCTTCTCCACATCACGTATTCCTATCGCTCATAGCGTTCTACAATCTGCACTTTTGTTCGAGGAAATGTTAGGTCCCATAGACCTAACAGCGTTTTATACAATTTTCACGTCAAATGCGACATTTTTCTAAACCCGCTTCTGAACTTAGCGTAAACGTCTTTCAGAACAAAGCAAGCTTCTTGAACATTAACCTTAAGCTGTGAATTGCTGAGGCATGAGACTTCGAACGAGAAACAGAAAAGCTTGAAAACCTGTTTTATTTACGCCGTATCCATGTTGCTTATTTACTGATCATTGCGCACTATGGCCTATGTTATACTCCCGCGGGAGCATCCGCGGACGGGCGAGAATCGCGCCGGGATCCCTGAGTTGGCCAATCGCCGCGCCTCGCCACGCCCGCCGTCCGCGGATCACCGCCCGCGGAATCCGGCGCCAGAAACGCGCTCCAATGAGTCGCTAGTCGCCCCTGGACGACGACGACCGTCCGCGGTGCACCTTCCGTCCGCGGATGTCCCGCGGATGCTCCCGCGGGAGTATAACATAGGCCTATATCACCTGCATGACCTGCATGACCTGCAGTCCCATCGATCATCGAGTTGCTCGAGCGTGCGCCAGCTCCGTTCGTCCCTGTCGCGTTCCAGAGTGCTCCAATGGATCCTCCTCGCTCGAGGGGCACGAAAAGCGTCATATCGTTCGTTCAGGGCATTCACGGAGAAGTCTGACCAACGCGTTGGTGGGCGTCCTGCTGTTCTCTCGACATCCCGCGGAATCCAGTCGGCGAGGGCCACGTCCAGCGGGTGTCTGCGAAGCGCATTGCGTGGCCGACCCACCTAATTTTCGTCGACTTGGCCCATGCGACAGCGTCTCTGACCGAGGCGCACTATATAGTGCAATAAAATTATCGAAGGCTTTGCACAAAATAGGCGATCGACTATGAGAATATGTAGGTAGAAGGGCAAAGCCCAACGTCCTATTCCCATAGCGAATCCCAAGGTCTGAGGTATCGGAATAATTGTAGAGTCGTATCCTTTCCTTCCTTTTTAGACAAGAATAAGAAAGAAATCCACTACGTGTTTACTATGTGATCTGACGAATCGACAAAAGGCATGCCAATAGAAACCTCTGGTTTATTTTTCATCGAAAGGGACGAGCATGTTTGTAAACACAGAATTTTTACGTTATGATGCGGAAATCATGCACATTAAAGGAAAATTCTCTAAGAAATTCTTCAACGAGCACTAACATCATAGAATCACTGCAAACTTTTGGCCACTCTCTAAAAATCATTTTTCGTATTTGGTCACCCACTAATGGAACAGTTTAGGAAATCGGGATTTTTGGGATTTTTTGAGAAATCCGGTAAGCATCCCGTGTTTTGATGAGAACCTGAGGTGCTGCAGATTCTTAATGGTCTTTAAAAATAAGCTAGAATTTGAGGCTTAAAGAAACTGATTTAAGCTAGGATAAAACGGTGATCCAGTGAACAGATCAAATCCCAGATTGCATTTCTTTTGTCATCGAGCTGCTTCAGAGTACAGTAAAATCTCAAAATGTTTATACATTCCCAACATAAATTTTAAAGCATTTCTTAAACAGCTGTTGTATATGGATCCATTCCCAATACACTTCGACGATTTAAGAGACTAGTGAACCAGCTTCTGATCGAGGCATAGTTGTTCTTATCGTTACTTGTGTTTCAATCTTGTTTATGTGAGTTTATTGTTGTTATTGATATTTTAGTTTACGTTCACACGGCGGTATATTGTTATGCTGTTCATGTATCACCTGTCGTCCCGTTGATCATCGACTTGCCCAAGCGGGCGCTAGCAGCGTCTCCATTCTTCCCTGTCGCGTGCCAGAGTCGCTCGAGGGACACGAATAGCGTCATATCGGTCGTTCAGGGCTTTCACGAAGAAGTCCGACCAACGCGTTGGTGTACGTCCAGGTGTTCTCTTGACATCCCGCGGAATCCAGTCGGTGACGGCTCTCGTCCAGCGGGTGTGTGCGAAGCGCATTACGTGGCCGGCCCACCTAATTTTCGACAACTTGGACCACGCGACAGCGTCTCTGATCTCCGAACGTCGGCGAAGCTCAGAACTCCGGAGGCCTTTTCTCACTTGCGTGAGTCGTGTCACTCCGAGCATCATCCTCTCGATTCCACGCTGCGCGACGCTGATCGCGTGTTCATCCTGCTTTCGTATAGCCCAGGTCTCTGAGGCGTATGTTAGGGCAGGAAGAACAGTGGAGTCGAATAGGTGGGCACGGAGTAGGACGTTCTTCGTCTTCTTCACGACTTCTTCGACGCTCTTGAAAGCTCCCCAAGCCGCTCGTTTCCTCATGCTCAGCTCTGGTGCTAGGTCGTTGGCCATGTTGACTTCGCGACCCAGATACACACAGCTGGAGCATTCGGAGATCTTCGTTCCGTTGAGCGAGAATGGGGCATCAGAAACTTGTCCGTTCCTCATGAACGTCGTCTTCGTAAGATTCAGCTGCAGTCCAACGTTCGCTGTTCATGTAATAAATAATAAGTAATAAGTAATAAGTAATAATAATAATAATAATAATAATGAGCTAAATCCGAATGGCGACTCCAAATAACACAACGTTAAACTTATCCTTATAAAAACTGTTACAACGTTGAGTTGAAATTTCGCCGCTATTCCGCGTAGGCTTTGCACAAGTCGCGGTTCTAATCGCGAGTGTGTGCAGCACTCGGTGGTGGAAACGCGCCAGCCAATCATGCCGTATCGAGTGGGTGCTCCAGTACGTTCTCCGCCCTGATTGGCCAGCGCATATTCGGCCGCCCCTCTGATCGGCTATTATTAGCTGGCGTATCCCATCTCCCAATGCTGCCTACATTAGTGACATGACACCAAATCGCTGACGCCACGGAATCTTTGCCTGATTTCTTTAACAGTTGCCAAATAACAAATCTCATTTTGCACGAGAGGGTGTTAAAAATATAATCCGACAGTCCACGTTCTCTAACTGCCATGTCATTTTAAGCGACGCAATTCCTGCCAGTGCCTTGCACTGGCAGAGATGTGCCAAAAGCCGTAGTGCTTTCCATATCTGAAGATGTTCGCCGTGAGTGGGGTCATGGTGAAGCTCATAGTGCCTGCCGCAGAATTTATAAGCTGTGCCTGGTTAGAATGTTTTGTGCCGATCGAAACCGAGAGATATCCTGCCTTCCAATGCTTTAAAAGCTCTAATATCTCTTATTTTTAAATTCTTAGCGTTCGGCGGTGCTCAGGATGTAGACCATATCAAGTCTAGGAAGCGTGGCCTACAAAAGTTGTGGCTTATAAATGCCCATTAATTGCCAGCGAAGTTCATATGGAAGTCGTCCTCAATTACGGTAATATGTGCTTTACAATCATATACAATTAGAGCTGTCCGTAAGGAATAGCAAGCTAGTTCTTTCACCCTCAATAACAATATTAGGTCGCGATAAGAGTTCAGCTGCAGGACAGCAAGGCGCACCACTTCCGCCTTCGATAAACGGCAGTTAATGTGGAGCGATGAGCCCGAAGTCGCTAATCTAATTCCATAATTTGAGTGGCAATACACTTCCCTATTAGCTATCACGCTGTAGCACGTGCCAAGTCGTCGAAAATTAGGTGGGCCGGCCACGTAGTACGCTTCGTAGACATCCGCTCGACGAGAACCGTCACCAACTGGATTCCTGGGGATGTCAAGAGGACACCCGGACGCCCTCCAACGCGGTGGTCGAACTTCTGAAACCCCCGAACGATCGATATGACTTCCTTGATGTCCCTCGAGCGAGGAGTATCCATTAGAGTACTCCGGCACGCGACAGGGACGAATGGAGATGCTGCTGGCGCCCGCTCGAGCAGCTCGATGATCAACGGGACCAGAGGTGATAAAGGTGATCAGCTGCCATATTTTTCGAGAAATGCTTACTGAACTCCAGCAGAACTTACTGAACTGCTTACTGAATTACCGTACCTGGCACAACTAACTCTTCCAATCGCTTTCGCGAGTCCAAAGTTACGCGACGCGCATGGCGCGCATCAGTTGGAGCTGCAACATTGGTGTGAATAGCTTGTGTGTATACCAGTTAAGATACGAGATCGTCAAAATTTGTGCACTTAAAGAATAAGTAATAAATATTTTAAAATAAAGTAAAAAAATGAGGAAGAAACTACTAAAAATATGAATGTCAAATTATCAAATTAAAGAAATCCTAAAGGATCGTTTCGAAGCAACCTTCGTACTAACGTTTTTTGCTATTTAAGAACAAAAACGGTATAAATCAGTCCAATGTAGGATGCGCCATGCACTCGACTACGGAGCTATTGTGGGTGCAGTTTGAATGCAAATTTGGCGTATAAATTGATTTACGGGGTCATCTGATGGGCGAATCAGAGCTTATTCTTCCCAGACTTCCAGGTACCAAGCCTCTGACTCTTCAGAGATGGGAAGGCACTGTTGACCTAGGAGAGAAATCTGAATCAAGAATCTTGGCTCGCGGTATTCCTGACAGCTCCGACTGCGCTACCATGCGACCGTTGCACACTTATTCCTTAATTGGATCATCCTACAAAGCAACACGCCTAAGCCTAAGGGTCATCGACGTGAATCCGAGTCAAGCAGAAGGGGCCTTCTAGGGCAGAAGATCACCGTCTACTGAGCAACGCTGCGACACCGGGTGCCTCCGGCGCTCGCTGGTAGCCCCGTCGAGACCCCACATCGATGGCAGTATTATCGCCGTCGATGAACCAGCCAGCCCACGTATGGCCGACGACGGGTAGAAGGCGATGAGCAGAAGACGACGACGGGGGCTGCCGTCCGGGGCAGACAGCGCTGAGGAGCCGCGAAGCGCAGACGGCCGGAGACGCAGGGGCTGAGCGAGGCGACGACGGGTCGATCGGGTTGGCGGACGGCCAGCCAGCTCGGGCCAGCGACGACCTGCTCGGGTCAGGCGTCGAGGAGACGACCCTCTGTTCCGCTCACATTCATCTTGTCGACCCGACCCGGTTCTGACAACCGTCGGGGGCGCGGTCGGCGACTCGCTTGACCCGACGACGTCGCCGCGGGCGGACCCTCGCGTGATGAGCTGATTTTTCGCGATTTTTTTCGCCGCACTTTTTTGGCCCGTTGTTTCCGCAGCGCACTGCTAGGCCCGTTTGCCCTATAGTGCCTAAGTCCCTTGAATTCACTAGAAGTTAATTCTTCTCACAGTGTCTGCTATTCATATCTGGAAGTGCCCATGACAATTTCCTCGACTCGCTCGCCAGCTTATTCATCCACTTATCCCACCATGGTAAGCCTTTAAGACATGTACGGTACGGCTGATGTCCTTCACTCGTGCTGAAGCTCCTGTTGCTTCAGTTGCTCCAGCTTGCCGTTGACGTGTCTCCCGAATTTCCTGCGGTTTGTCTCTTTCGCTCATGAGCAAGCCGATTGTCGAAATGCGCTGGTTTCCGGTGTTCGGCTGTGGCACAACCCCATGGCCTTTTAGACCTTTTGATCTACGTTTCACGACCCAGGACATTGGTCCAACGCCGCGCGTATGCTGCATGACGCCGGGTGGACGCCGCGCCGCGGCAGAGGCACGGCGACGTTTTGGGCCAATGTCTTCTGCCCACCGTTTTGCACAAAGCGATTGCAACAGAGTTTTTTTGGACTTTTGAATATCTCTTTGATCTACATCCGTTCTTCACGATTTTCTGCTGCAAAAGAAAATTCTTTCTTTTCAGATTTCCTTTTTCTCTGCACCTTCCTCATTTTTTCACAAATCGGGCCGCCTTTTTCCTTTTCCTTTCTTCTTTCTTCTTTTCTTTCCTTATTTTTTCTAATAGATGATTTATCCTTGTTTCTCTTGTGAATTCCCCTCCTTGTAGCATGTAGTTGGAATTGGCGTAGATAAATAAACCGCCAGATTTTCTGCTGCAACCGCTCAATTTTTTTACTACTGCAACAGCTCGAAGGATCATTGTTTTTTATTTTTGTAAATCTTTTCCTCATAGTTTGGGATTCTTTCAGAGATTCACATTCTTTTTTTTTGTGAATCATATTCTAAGATTTAGATGAAAATAGATAGGTAAACGAGTGATTCTGATGCATGTGTTAAACGCTTTGGACCAATGTCTGCGCACCATGTTGCGTAAAGCGATGGCTTTAGATTTGTTGGGATTTTATTTTATTTTTAACCTACGTCTATTGTTCACTCTATTTATGTTCTTGAAGATTGATTGTTTATTTTTTCGCTGCGTAAATTTTCTCTTGCGTTTGCATTAGAGTTTCACATTTTTTATTTTTGTTTTTGTGAATCGCCTAGTAATATTTACAAGTAAGCGTGTATGAAAATAACGGCTTATGCCGGGAAGGTGAGCAGCATTGGGAGGTGGTGACACGCCAGCCAATCACAAACGAGCAGGGCACAGGCTGAGAACACACCCATCAGCCAATCAGAATGTTGATCCTACACCCGCTCTCTGAATGGTATGCCATTTGAATGCGATCTGATTGGCTGCCGCGCTCCCATTTCCAATCTTCTTCACCTTGCCGATTCTCGTCAAATGTCTTGCTCTTGATGTACGCTAAGGCCCTTTGCTAACATATGCGTATTCGTCTTCGGATTAGCTTCGACGGCTCTCCTCAAAACTTCATCGTCAAACGACGACCTGCGCCGCGGCTCGGTTTTCCTTATGCCCCGTTTATACTTCGACGCCGAGTGACGCGACGCCACGTTTTGTAGCCACATTGCGATTGATCAATTTGGCCACTTTACATGCCGTCACGTCGCTCAGCGTCGGAAGTATAATCGAGCCCTTAGAGATCAAAATCATCAGAAGCGAATTTTTCGAAGCACCGTTCGTTCGCGAGGACAGTCCGTCACAAAAGCGCTGCTAAGGTTACGGAACGCCACTGCCGCAGGGTGTCTCAATTTGAATTCGTAGAGCATGATGACCCGATAGTCATGTCGGTTCATGATTCTATGGAGCCCTGGAAGGGATCGGCTAGAAAATCAGAGCGACACCCGCATATGTTTTTTGAATGAGCAAGAAAATTCCTATCGAATGTATGTGTGACTTTCCCTGAGACGGAGCGATTTAAGGTAAAAAACTTATTTATTTATACATACCTCGAAACGGAGATCAATTTTGCGACAGCTTAGCACCTCAATTGGCAAACAAACTCGAAGATTCTTTCTCATGGTCAATACCAGCCCTCCACTAAGTCGCCTTATTTCGATAAGACCTTGCATAGAGTAGTTTTGCCATCAGCCTCATCCTTCAGCTAGTTTATACTTACTCCGCTAAGCGGCGCGGCAGCAAGACTGCCATAGATATCGATTTTTCGCGCCGATCGATATCTACACCGACTATGGTACTGCGCCGCGCAGCGGCGGAAAACGATAAACAGCCGCGTTTTTCTATATGGTTTGGGATACGCCATGCACACTAGTTCTACGGGATTTTGTGGAGCCAACTTGAATGCGTAATATGGCCATGACTATGGGCTAGTTAGTGTTTTACACTTCCCAGACAAGTCCGGCGCTAATGCATCGACCTCGGAGGGATGGAAGGCTTGATTGCCCTGGGCGGGAGAGCCGAACCAGAAACCTGGAAACCTGGAGTCGAGTGTACATGACTGCCGGCGCCTCCTCCGACTGCGCTAAGACGCTCCTTAGAGCTCTCCCCGGGTTGAAAAAGGTTAAAATCAAAGAAAGATACAGGCGACCCATATAAATATTTATTTAAGTAAGCTAGTGGGCAATTTTAAGATCAATCTAGCGGCATTTAAGTTCTACACATTGTTATTTATTTACAACGATGTCATGTTGCGATCAAAACTTCTAGCGCCAGCGGGACTCGAACCCGCACCTCTCTCTGACCGGGCGGGAATGCTCTACGCCATTACACCACCGGCGCCGTTTGATCGAACGCAACATCCACACCTCGTGGGACCGATCAGCACCCACCCGTATCCGGGATGAGCTGGCCGCTGATATCAGCATGGGACCAGTTAAGCTGATGGTCTTGATAGAAACAATGACAGCTTACAACCTCGATACCAGCCAATCGAGGCTTAAAGAGACTGATCTGAGTTATTTATTTACTTATTTATTTATTTATTCTGTATGTGAATAGCCACGCAATTACGAATAAGAATTAAGGATTAAGGATCAGGAATGGTTTGCGCCAACAGCACCTGTCTTGCATCTCAATTTCCGTCTGAATATGAAGACGCTTTCCGACAGCCAATGGCGATTACTGTTCCTGTATAAGAAGCGGCGGTCGTTAGTGTACGATAGAAGAAAAGGGCGTGTGAAACCACTGAGTGCATCAGCTAGCGGAATTAATGAAATAATCCAATTTCGTCTAATTAGATTCTCCTCCGTGCACTCAACAACGCTGTAAAAATTGACCACATGGGGCCAGATTCATCAACCGCTTACCGGCAGGTAATCGGTACATCGGACGACGTATCTGTGTCTCTGTATTTATCTGTATCACTTATCTCGTAGGCCTATGTGGCGAATCCGCCATGAGATGATACCGGCGGTATCTTTGATGAATCTGACCCATTTACTGGGAATTCAGTCGAGCAAGGCTCAGCAACGACCTAGCTTATGACTTCGGTTAGCTGCATGCGAAGTTTTTCCATCCGGACGCAAATGGCAGATGGCGCCGATGTCGAGCTTCAGGCATGAAGTGACCTTATAAGGTAATTAGCTAATTAGGTGTGGTTTGCGATTAATGGAGAAGTCCGCTCACCTAGCTTATTCAACTGGCGCCATAGAACGATAAGAAGGATAGAGAGAGACGTTATTAATCCCCCTGCGGGATCTGTCACGTGCTCTACTTTTACGGAATATCAACGAGGCAGCTCTTTCATCCGTCTGAAAGACAAGTGGGGTGCCATTTCTGCGAGATCCGAACCAAGAACCATGAATCGGAGAGCTCGTGACAAGCGGCGCCTCCTTCGACTGCGCTAACACGCTACCAATCATTGCGGCTTTAATCATGTCGGATAAAGTTAAAACCTCGATTAAATTGGTGAAGGCTTCCAAGAGCCAAATTTGTGCTGGAGGCTTCAACCTTACCGCATAGACGTGCAGTGTGTGCCGCTTTCCATTGTCTTTGACATCCTTAACGAATCGCTAAGGATAAAAAAGGTTAAAGGACGACGTTAATCGTTCCCTTTTTGGGATATGCCACACAATCTGCTTTCAACAGATTTCGTAGAGGCAATCTGAAAGCGTATTTGACGTGCACAGTGGCTTGAAGTCAGTGTATGATCCTTCCATGCAGAATCCAGAGATATGAAAATTTTGGTTCGCCTGGACGGGAATCGAACCTTGAAGCAATTCGGGATACATTTGATAGCAGACGCCTCTTCTGACGATGCTACACACGATCACAAGTAATTTTGTATGACAGAAAATAAAACCTGAGACCACGGTACCACGGAGAAGTGCAATGCGTGGCGTAGTCCTACGGCGCTGACTGCCACTGAACATTAATTGTTGTCCTCATATAATATCTTCAGCGGGCCTATTCCTATTAATAGGAAGAATACCACAAATTCCACTCTAGTTGTGTTATTATTAATATTACTTCATTATTATTTTTATTTTTTGTTGCTTTGTATTCTGTATGCTGTCTATATTCTGTATTATATTCCATGCCCTTTCACCTTCGAACTTCGGCATTGTTGTTAAACACGTTTACAGCATTTTTTCCACGAGTTTGAAAAAAAATTAAAGTTGCAAAAAATTAAAAGTGAAAAAATTGGATAAAAAATAGCACGCAAAAATAAAAATAAATGTTCCACATGCACATATTGCCGGGTTTATTACTTAAAAATAAAAATGGTTATTATAATATTATTACTTTATTATATTATTATTTATTATACATATATAATGAATTTTTGATTGTATTAATATTATGTTATTATAACATTTATTATATTAATATTATAGTAATGTAATTATATTATTATTTAATGTATATTATATTATTATATTATTACAATTACGCTATATTATTATTATTATTATTATTATTATTATTATTATTATTATTATTCAGCCATTTTCTTTACGCTTCAAGCGGCTGGTACTGAGATCGTAAGCTATTATAACTATGCTTTGTTGCGATCAAAACTCTATCGTCAGGCGGGACTCGAACCCACACCTTCTGCTGACCGGGCAGGAACGCTCTACACCATTACATATTGTTTTCATTATTATTATTATTATTATTATTATTATTATTATTATTATTATTATTATTATGCTGTTGTTGTGTCCGTGAAATCGAAGTGGTTTTTCGCAAGTTGAACGCAGGTCTTCACCGAAGTGGCCAGTTTTGAGTTTACATACTGATTTGAAATTTTTTGTTGTTTTCACTTATTTTTGTATTATCTATTTATTTATTGCTATCTATTCTGATCTTAGTCCCCAGAACATCAGATACTGTGTTATCGCTGTCACGTAGTAGGTGAAACTTCTGAGAACAATGCGTAGTCTCCAGGGACATGCCGTGCGGCTGAGTGGTCTAGTGGTATGATTCTCGCTTAGGGTGCGAGAGGTCCCGGGATCGATCCCCGGCTCAGCCCTGATTTTTTGGTAGCTCGCTGTTAACGAAGGGAAGCTGCCTGGATGGTGAAGAAGAGCTTAGCGGTTCTCATTGTTTCTGGGAACATAATTTATATATGCTACAGCTAATTACGGAATTAAAATGAATCTCAGTGTATTGGAAGCTTCCGTGCTCTAAGGACGAATGGCGTTCTTGAGCAGTGTTCAATTAAATCAGTGGTCTATTTTCATTTCTGATTTGATGTTTCATTTCTTGTTATTTTGAACCGGACCTTTTTCTTTTGCAACTTTCGTTTTAAACAGGACACACTTCGTACCAAACCAAACCGCTCCCGTGGATTTTGTCGACCACCCAATGTTTCGCTGATGGAATAAGTCGACAGGCGACCGGTTGGCAAAAGTGTGCCGATTCGGACGGTGCTTATTTCGACTAGATCCGATAAGATTTGAGAAAGTTAAGGTAGTTCAAATTGAAGCCCTCTAAACGCTGAAAACTTCCCGGGCAACCTAATATTTTTGCTACAAAACTTATCGACCATATTCTTCAGCGCAGGAAGGGTAAATCCAACTGGCGTCGTGTGTTTGGCTTGCCGCGTCTCCTCCAGCTCTAATAAGCTGGAGCTCAGCGCAGTTAATGACTGGATCCCGTCGAAGCTAACCCGTCGAGTAAGCTTGGAATCAATGAGTTCATTGGCTTGAGTACCTCAAAGTCACGTTACAGATCAGAAGCGAGAGGTCTGAATAACATCGCCATGAGCTCACGACGTGATGGTCCTAGAGGGACCTTTACGCAATGGCCTAAGGCGATGTGGCCCAACTGGGCGGTATAGCTGCCTCAAAGAATCCTATAATAATAATTAATTAACGTATAAGACAGTTGTGAGAGAAGTGAACAACGAAACACAAACCTGAGAAAAGAACAGACTCTATGGCTCAAAGGATAAAAATAGTTGGACAAAGTTATGAAGTAGATGAAACACAAGAGGTAGACCTTAAAAATTTAGGATGACTTTCGAGGCCAGTCGCTTGAAAACAACAACATTAGCTGAGGAGAGTGGCTAAGCCCAGTTCTTAGGGAGATAAATGCCGATCCCGCTTTCACAGCAAATGACTGGGCTCGAATACTAGTTCTAGGCCGGCCATAGCAGTTCGAAAAGTTTTTTTTTCACCGTTCTCCTTGTAAACACACTAGTCATTATTGATTGCTGATTCTGTAATCCTGCCACACTTGTCTACCGTTCACACACCGACATAGGTCAAGACCCTTCTTGTACTTCGTTATCCATCCAGTCTTCCTTCCGGGCTCATTGCCAGATCTACTTCATGGCCATTTTCGGCACGACATTCTTCGTGAATTCGTTAAAGGATTTACAGCACGTCGGGCAGCCAACCAAATAACCATATATAGGGCTTGGTATCTACTTACTACTCATCGCGCCTGTTATGGATAGTTCGGAAGGTTTTTAAAGGGAGGTTATTCACTCGAGGACAAAGCAAGGTAAGGAAGGCCAATGAATTGGACGACTCTGAACTACTCCATCTTCTTCGTACCGATAGTAGGCAGACGACACGTCAACTGGCAGAGAAGCTCGATGCGTCTTATAGGATAGTGGGAATCCATCTGAAGGGTCTTGGCTTTGCATGGAGATTTGGAGCTTGGGTTCCACATGCCCTGTCAGACAGTCAGTGCAAAACCACAGGTTGCAAGACCCACAAGAGAAACAATAAAGGAGCTGGGCTGGGAGGTAATGCCACATCCGCCGTGTAGCCCTGACCTTGCCCCTACCGACTACCATCTCCTCCGTGCTCTCAAGCAAGAAATTGGAGAAAAATCTTTTGACCTCAAAAATTGGATTCAGCAATGGTACGACTCCAGAACTGCAGTCCTTTAAGCGAGAGGAATTAGAAAAGTGCCCAATCTTTGGAGAAGTGTAGTGGAACAAAATGGAGTTTATCTCAATTGATTTGACATTGTAGTTGTGAAGTAGTAAATCTTCGAAAAAAATGAAAAGTCTTTTTTTTTCGAGCTAATACATTGCTATCCCTGGTTATAGACGATACTGTTTTATAGAAAGCTGTACCGTCCACATTACACAGTACAGAAATTATTTTAAATAACATACAGACACCCTTCAATTTTCTACGACTTTCTAGAGTATGAATTTCAGGAAATTCGTTCCTAATTCCAGATTTAGGAATGAGAGGGTAGAAAAATCTACCGTACCCAATCATAATATTTCTAGTAAAATTATTTTGAATCTTTTCGTTCGCTTCTATATCCTTTTTTCAGGGAGAAAGGGCTGTAGTGCCACATTCTAGAATTGGTCTAACATAGGTTTTATACACCTTGAGCAGTACATCCTTGTTCTTCGTGGCCAAACCCTTGAAAATTTGATATGTGCGTGTATACGCCCTCCTGCAAATAATTTTGCAATGCTCTGAGAAATCCAGCTTAGTGTTATACGAAAATATTAAGTCAATGACACCGTCAACTACAGACATAACCATAGTTAATGAAGTCAATGACCTTGGTTTCAGGTTCAATGAAAAACTTTCGTTCGATACCCATTACAAGTATATAGTTTGTAGGGCTCTTCATCGGACTTTTAACCTGTTTAAGGCAGTACGATCACGTAATCCTGCTACACTAATTAAACCTTACAAAACATATGTAAGACCTCTTTTGGAAATGGGTACTACGGTATTCTCTCCGCATAAGAAGAAGGATATTGATCTTTTAGAAAGTGCACAAAATAATTTCACTCAGAAGTTGCCCATGCTTTGTTCCGGGCTTAGTTATGAGTTTATTCCTGACGGAGTTAAAAGTCGCCGAATATTTGGCTTACCCAGTTTATTCTCCAGAAGAAAACGGAATGACATGGTTATGGCCTTCAAAATTCTCACTGGAAGAGCCTCACTTTGTTCAAGCAGTCTGTTCTTGGTTGCTAATTCCAGAACGAGAGGATCCAGTATTAAAATCAGGGCTCCGTTCTTTAGGAAACGGGTTAGGGCCAAATTCCTTTCTTTACGAGTAGTTCCATTGCTCAATAAAATAGTTAATGAGAACTTCCTGCACCTGTCACTTAGTTCTTTCAAAGGAAGGGCCAATAAAATTGCATTTTCAGAGGTGTCCTAAGTTCTTAGTCCTGCTTGTAATCCTAGTTTTAGTTGTTTAGTTTAGTTTTTTTATTCATTATAATTTTTTGTTTCGGTCCTGGTTGTGGTTGTGTGTGTCTGGACTTGCTGTTCTCGTTGTCCCTGTACCACGAGACTTCGGCCTACGTCATGAATAAATAAATAAATAAATAAATAACAATGCTTTAACACATTTGCTTAAGCCTGGTGCGGCTGGTAGAGAGGCTATATGTTGTTACACGATGTTTTGTTGCGATCAAAACTCTTGCGCCAGGCGGGACTCGAACCCGCATCTTCTGCTTTCCGGGCAGCGATGTTCACCTTACACCACCGGCGCTGTTTGACCGCACGTAACATCCGCGATATCCTCGAGGTCTGTCAGCACCCACCCGTGATACGGGGATGGGACGGCCGCTGATATCAGCATGGAACCGGTTAAGCTGAAGACCTTACTAGTAACAATGTTTGAACACATTTGCTTAAGCTTGGAGCGGCTGGTAAAGAGGCTATCCTCGAGGATATCGCAGATGTTACGTATGGTCAAACAGCGCCGGTGGTGTAAGGCGAACATCGCTGCCCGGAAGGCAGAAGATGCGGGTTCGAGTCCCGCCTGGCGCAAGAGTTTTGATCGCAACAAAACATCCTGTAACAGCATGAATAAATAACGTTGCCTTCGATGCTCAACCGCAATGGGTTATTTAAGTTACCTAGTCTCATAGTAGCGTTTTCTCGGATGCTAGTGGTGACGACCAGGTCCTATGTCGACGTCTGCCTTTTGCGAGCACGAAATGCACCAACTTCCTGGTGGAATTAGCGCGTTTCGGCTAGCAGTCGGCGTCTGGCGAATGGCTCATTTCCCCGCGGCGGATAGGCAGCAGTGAACGACGCTTCGTGTGGGGGCGAAGTTTAATCCTCCTATCTATGATGCTTCTCCGTTTTATGTGGAGCTGTTGTAGGCGAGAAGTTTAATTGCAGAATTTCTGATGAAGGGAAACTGTTCCGTTTCCTAATGCGTCCGCCTGTGTGGTACAGCAATTCTCCTGAGCAAAATAACCCCTATATATAAAAGAGCTAATCTGTCCGTGTGTCTCTTTGTACATCCGCCCGTAATACTTGGCAGAGCGGTAGTTGAAAGTCTGCAAATTGCATTCCTGTATACGTACCATTTTCACGTCGAATTAGACACTCTTCTAAGCTGTCCTAAGAATTTCGAGATCAAAGCGAACTCTTTCAAATTGAAATGATTTTAGGGACTGCGTAGGCCAGTCATAAACAGTTCCTTCAGAACAGAGATATTAGTCGCCAATGTGGTCTACATACATGACGCGGTGTAGGCGGGGAAGGGGAGGGCCGCACAAGACCAACAAATCGCATCGAGCTTACATGTCACCTTGAGAGGATTTGTGCGGTCGATTTCTTGAGTAACCGACGCCTTCTCCGTGGCTGCTCAGACTCGCTGTGATTGGCTGACAAGATTTCGCTTTTTCACGCAGGCCACATTAACGACTAGTACCAGAACGGATGACGGATAAATGACGACGTTTATCAGTCCTTTTGAGATGCGCCACGCATTCCAGTCTATGCACCAGATGTGGCGCAATCAAGGAGATGGCGTGTGTTGCTTATGGTGGTCATTCTTTGGACATTGCCGCATGTTCTCCTTTCTAGATAAATCTGGAGCAAAGCAGTTTACCCCGAGGGACTCATTACTTAGGGTATTTAAACCATTTTCACGTCGAGTTGTTGGGCAGTTTTCAGACCAATTGGACATTCTTCTACGCTAGCTTTAAGATTCTTGAAATTAAAGCGAACTCTTCCAAATTGAAATACATTAGACTAGAGACTCCAAAAATGCTAGAATAATTTTTTGTTCAAGGAAAATTTTAGTATAACTTTCTTTGAAGTTTTAATTCATATACCCAATAAGTGAACACATTGTTAGAAATTTTATGAAAATATTATTTGTTGGGAAGAACAGTGATTCAAAGCTTGTTTTAAAGAGCAGGAAAGTGGCCATTTTATCTTGCCAAAACAGAGATTGCGCCACGCCCCCGTTCGAAACTTTGCGATTTTTATTCGATTGACAGCAAAATTTCCGTTTGCATGGGTTTCACACTTGCAAATGGTGCAACATAAACATTTGTAAAAAATACATATCTCCCAAGTTTCTTGCTGCATG
Organism: Heligmosomoides polygyrus bakeri; assembly: GCA_947359475.1. Taxonomy (NCBI): domain Eukaryota; kingdom Metazoa; phylum Nematoda; class Chromadorea; order Rhabditida; family Heligmosomidae; genus Heligmosomoides; species Heligmosomoides polygyrus. Next base: position 12,344,597 of record OX375865.1, read on the forward strand.
TAAGCAGTATTTACACTATCAATCAAATAAACATTGCGTCTTGCTTTCCGAGTGCATGGCGCGATCCAGTCTTCTAATGCACTACATGATTGCTGCCTTGCCGCGCTTTAAAACAGAATTTATTTTATTATTTTGTCAAAAACATAAAAATTGTATAAAACTATTACACTCATTAGGGCAGCTGAAGTAGAAGAAATTTCAAAAAAAGTTCTTCTAAATTTTCCTTCCCAATTATTTTTGCAGTTTTGGAGAGTTTACAGTTTAACCTGTAAAAAGCTCGATTCGATTTTGAAGACGTTCAGTTTGATTTCAAAGTTCAGAGGCCAGCTTGGAAGAGTGTACAATTTGACGTGAAAAGTGGTATACAAATACCATTTTCACGTCAAAATGGACACTCCTCTAAGCTTGCCTAAAACGTTTGAAATCAAAGCAAACTCTTCCAAATCGAAATGGCCTTCGGGCAGGGAAACTACAGACTCAACATGATGTTTAGAATAGTTTTTTGTCCAATGGAAATTTTGAAGGCATTCTTCGATTTTTTTTTTAGCTTACCTGCTCAATAAGTGGACACGTTGCCTTGAATTCTCATTTTTCGAGGAAAAATAATGGCTCATTTTTTCTTGTTTTAAACATGAAGCGGCCATTATTTAGAGTCAAAAAGAGATTGCGCCATGCCCTCATCAAAGACGTCGCGATTTTCATTCGACTGCTAGCAAAATTTTTATTTGCATAGAGTTTCACATCTGCATACAGTGCAACAAAACAACTGTAAAGAACTCACTCACTCGCCTCACTTCGATGCTCCACTTAAGCAGAATTTACACTATTAATCAGATAAAAATCGCAAAGCTTTTCGAGTACATGGCGCGATCTGGTCTTTTAATGCATTAATTGATTGCTGCTTTGTTTTGTTTAAAACAAAAATTAATTTACTACTTTTTCCTAAACGATACAAATTTCATAAAGTTATTACACTCATTCGGGCAGTTGTGAATACCCAACTAGGGTTTACATCTATAAATTGTTGTATTATTATATCATACTGTAGAACAAATAGGAATGAATGACAACACGTTTAGATGAACAATATAAGATAAGCATCGTTGCATAGAATTCACAGGTATGACCTAACGACACCGCAAGACGGTAAGTAAAACAATGCTCAAATACTACACTCTAGCCGCGGTACACTCTTTTAAGATAAGAGATTATCGGCCTCTTTGACCAAAGTATGCCATACTTTTAGACTCCTCCTCTAGGAATTCAGTATATAAACGGCTGTGGGTTATCAGTTGTGTTGTGTTCTGATAGTTATAAAGTAACAAATCACTTATTACAACTGGCGACAGACGCATCCTTTGGTGAATCACCAAACGGGCAGTTGAACAAAAAAGTTATAAGAGAGCTATACCAAATTTTCCTTGAACGAAAATTTAATCTAACCATCTTGGAGAGTACGTAGTTTAACCTGCCTGAAGGTCTTTTCGATTTGGAAGAGTTCGCTTTCAAATCGAAAGTCTTGAGCTAGCTTAGAAGTGTTGTGAATACACAACTATGATCGATATAGGAATGTATAAATGTAATGTCATGTAGGGCAACTAGAATTTGGATAATAGATGCAAAGACTTTTAGGCTAGCAATAAGCGATAAGTACCATTGAGCAGCTCCACAGACATGAGCTACCGGTACCGTAAGTAGGTAATCGAGGTTGTGCATAAGCATTCCACTCCAGGCGCAGTATATCCTTTTAAGACCAGCGGGTTTCTGACTCACTGGCAGATATGTACCCCATTTATAGGCTCCGCCCAAAGAATTTCTGCATATATACCGCCGTGTTCTGTTACATTTGTCGTGCTCTTGAAAACGATATCGTAGTAAACCAATTATTACAAGTCACTATAGACACAGACGTGGTGAACTACCAAAGAAGAGTGTCCAAGTTGATTTGAAGAGGGTCCAATCGACGTGAAAGTGCTATACTCTACCAGCTCTTCTCACTTTCTGAACAACGGGTGTGCGCTGATGAACACCTCCAGTGGCACAGAATTAACATTCAGTTGGTGGTCGGCAGCGCTTAGTCACGCTATGCTGCCTACTGGACGTGGAAAGAGGGGACGGCGTTCACGTTATTCATCGCGAGGTTCTCTGCCTTGTCTCGCCCCGGTCTATCCATCCCTTGACTGGTCGTTGACTCACGTCGCCAATCGATACGAGGTGGCATCCTTCTGAAGCGTGTGCACATCAGGCGCCGGATTCAACGGTGGCCTGACGGTGGGGTGTGAGCGTCGTCGGAGTGCGAACGAATTCGAATAATTTATTCTTGGCATACATCGCTGAGCTATCGTAAATGTTCGGCCGTTCGCCTCCAAAAATTGTGCCGTATAGAAGATCAGCTGTTTCGAAATCACCGCACACCTGGCTGCTGATCGATGAAACCTTCTAAAGGTATGAAGTTTGCGTTTTACAATAAACAAATAGGCGCAGTCATGGTTGGTGGTGGCCGTTCTTGCACTGTTTCATAAGAACAGAATACGTTCGGTATCTATCTATCCATCTATCTATGTATCTATCTATCTATCTATCTATCTATCTATCTATCTATCTATCTATCTATCTATCTATCTATCTATCTATCTATCTATCTATCTATCTATCTATCTATCTATCTATCTATCTATCTATCTATCTATCTATCTATCTATCTATCTATCTATCTATCTATCTATCTATCTATCTATCTATCTATCTATCTATCTATCTATCTATCTATCTATCTATCTATCTATCTATCTATCTATCTATCTATCTATCTATCTATCTATCTATCTATCTATTTATTTATTTATTTATTTATTTATTTATTTATTTATTTATCTATCTATCTACCACTATGTAATTAAATTGGCGGTAGATGACGTTTGAGTGATCTGACCTACGTGAGATACGCCTCATCATCTACAGGGCAGGCCGTCGAGTGATCTATGTAGTGCTAGGTTGCAGGGACGTTTGCAAATGATTAGGATGAGAAGTACACTGCCTTGTATGCATCCACGGATATGATGCCGTATTCAGAACGTTTATTGATTGGTAGGCTCACTGCCCATCTTTTTATTTCACTGATGTTATCTGTTTTATCTGCTAGAAGAAAGATCCATTCTCGGTGCAAACCTGGAAAGGGGTCTTCCCTTACTGGACAGCACCGGGAGCGGTCCTTTTAGATTCTCTCTCCCGACTAGGAACTCGAAAACGTAATCTAACCAGGCAACCAGCGGTCGAGTTCACCAGTGAATTACAGCAATTTAACTGAGGAACTTACAGCCGAAATCCCTGATAGCGCGGATTATCAAACGATATGGTGAGCGATAAGCCGCGCCATCTGAGTTTTCCGATCTGAATTCTCTGTTGAAGTTATGTAAGTCGTTGATGAATCCGACCCCAGGTGGGTGTATTAGACGTATTTCTTTATGTTGTTGCCTATGCCAGTGTCGTTATGTTGGGAAATAGTTTAAGGGCGGCCATCACAAACTAGGATAGTAACCAACTGATGTTTAGTGGGTTCATTCATTTCACATCATATTCGTTCGCTCTTCTGCCAGCTGGCTGACTAGGTTTCTCGTTTCTGCACATGATGCGATATTATTCTAGGATTGTTTAATACGAAGCAATGAGAGACTCATGGCGGATTTCTTGCTTGCAGGGGAATAGTGTGCATTAGGAGTTTACAAATGAAACCGATTCTTTCGTGTTGCTGCGATGCGCTTTAGTTTTCTCTCCCTCAAAAATATTGTGGTTGCAGGACCACATTACTAGTGCATGAATATCAACACTAAAATTGTCGTAAATATAAAGTCCAGCGTACTAACGTAAGAATTTGTCCACGGTTGGTATTGGAACTGAACTATGACACATCACCTCATGGTGCATCGATTCGTGTTTGCAGACTCCTTGTATTTGGCATTCTGAATGACTGCGAAACATCTACAAGGGGCATCAGTGAAATCACCCCAGCTACACTCAATAAAGCCTCCATGGCCTTGAAGGGTATCTAACAAGGAGCATAGAGGTCGGACGCTAAGTGTCTTCGCTTGGTATTTGTTCCGATTACTGTACTGATATCGGCTCCGTGTCCAGTACTAATAACACGAGTATGAGCGATAGATTTATGAGCAACAAGTTTATAGAGAACAACAAATGAATAATTATTTACATAGACCGAGAGGAATGCTGTAAAGGGAATGCTAGAGCGGAAGATAAGCGTCAAATATCTACCGTAGAGGGCTTTTTATGGGTATTTTCACGGGCGTTATGACCCTTTCTTCCACGTATCCCCATCGGACATTGTTTACGAATCGTGTTCGATATATTCTACAAAGGGATGAAGTTCGTTATTGCTGCAGAACGCTGGATGGTCCAAAAATGGCATAAGACCCTACCGACCCTCGGTTAGCACTAAATGGATGGTGAAGTATGGCTGTCAGTCGCGTAATTTCCAAGTGGACAGTGAAGAGGAGACTGTCAGACGTTCTTTTGGCCTCCCTTTTATAGCCAGTTTCGATGGCGGTCACGACAGCTGAAGTGATTGGTCTGAGAGAACTGAAGTGCTCGATGTTAGAAGCCGAGAAGGTGCCGGAATCTCAAAGAACGTGCTACTAGTTATGGTCGATTCCTGTTATGGTTTCTTCACAAAAACTTCTCTCATTCCTAGGACATCTGGTGGATACGACTTACTTGCTGCTTACGTTGATACCTTAACGGTTCGTCAGCAGGTGTGTGCCTAGTGGGAAGACCAGCCTCCTCGTTCCATTCTGTTCAATTTCTGGCGACATCAGCAACTGGGGAAGATCATCTTCATTTGCCAATTCTGTCCATCTTGTCAACGGAACTACCTGCGTTTTATTCTTGTTCCTTGAAAGCTATTCCCTAAGCCATCTAGCCTTATCGCTTGTTCTGTCGTCGAGCTAAGTGAACAGCCAAGGGCTGTCGCCGTTCCGACATTATGTACATTATTAAATGTAATATAATATGTAAACCTATCTTTGCTTGCAGCCGCGTTTGTAACTGAGTTGCAGACTGGAACTTGTCTTCGGGAAGCAACTCTACAGGGCGCCACAAGTCGAACACGCTTCGAAGTGCATGTAGTTATCTTTTCATATCAGCTTTCGTTGCGTAACAGATAGCTAACCTTATAAACAGGGAAGCCTACAAAATCTTCCGCGTGGGTGTGGCCTGTACCTCATCATTGCACTGGACTTACCTCTATTCTGGTGTGCATCCTATGGTTGCTTCGAATGACTTACTGCGCAAAGATAGTCTGGCCCTGTTGAGGTAGAGGAAATAATAAGGCCGTTCACTACATTGGGAACGTGAGACGATGTCGCCCACATGTTTGCGTCGAGTGTCAGCTGTAATTGTGCTTCAGGACCTACAACCGTGCAGTCTGACCGTCGAAGAGAGGTGTGACACGATAGCTAAATCTCTTGCTTAGGCGCAAACCCTAGGCAATGACCGCTGTACTGAATGACCATGCGCAAAAGAATAACGCTGGCAGTTGGCTGTCAAGTTTTAAGGCCCCAATACACCTTCGCGGCGAACAGTCGTCGGCGGACGGCGATAACGATGAGTCATGCCGTTCCCGCGGTCTTGCCGGCGGCAAGCGGCAGGGACAAGGAGCGGTGAGGTACTATATTTCTAGTCTGGAGCTACTGCTGCTATTCGCCTTCCCGCCCTCTGTTCGCGCTCTGGCCGCTCCCTGCCGCGAAAGGCTAGAGCGCAGACAGCCTCTTCCCGCGCCGAATCGGCGCGAAATCAGCGGCGGCGGCAATAATGGTTCACACGGCTATAATGATGTAAATCGTTGTTGCCGCTGCCGCACCAGCGGCGCTGGCGCCACAGCCCGCCGCTCGCTGCAGAGCTCGCCGCCGTTCCTCGTGGCTTTGTTTAATATTCACGATGGTGTGGTGCAGGGAGCGCCGAAAAAAGAAGCGCGATCATGACACGTGATTCATCTCTCTGAGTGCTCTGCTGGAGACGTGCCACTAAAAAGCGGTGACAGAGCTTATACGCTATGCCTGTTATCAGTGAGTCAGAAAAAAGAGGAAGAGAAAAGAATACATTCTTTAGTGAAGAAATAGGTAGTTTTGCTAATCTTTAAAAAACCAACTTTGGCTGGAAGCTTTTGTGCTGAACTGATTTTGGATCTGTTAGGGCAATGTTTTGTTGCGATCAAAACTCTAGCGCCAAGTGGGACTCGAACCCCAGCTCTTGCTGACCAGGCGGAGATGCTCTAGGCAATTGCACCATCGGCGCTGTTTGATCGAATTGGTTTTGTATGGCGTCTTGCTCCATAAATGTTCTGTGCCTGTGAACCAGCACCGCATCTGGATTGACGTTATCGATCTCTGTCAAGCGCAGACCTCGCGAAGTGAACAGGGTTAATGGCGAGCAGGCAGGCAGTATCGACCAACTGGCCGTCATATATTGATTTTATCAGATTCGGACGGGATGATCACTTGAATACGTTGGTCGCTGGATAGTATTCGCATCAAGTAGATGCAATATGAATCGGTCAACTATTATCGGTAGATTTTATCGATTCTGTTCGGAGTCAATATTTATCGATATCGCTTCGGTAGGGAGTCACATGATTATTCAGCACACTAACCACGGCTTACAACAGATGAACGGAATATACCATTTCCATGTCGAATTGGACACTTTTCAAATAAATGTGGACACTCTTCTAAGATGTTTGAAATCAGACTGATCGTCATCCAAATAAAAATGAGCTTTTTCTTCATCAATCTAGAGACTCCTAAAGGTTAGAATAATTTTCCGATTGAGCAACATGTATTTAGAATGATCTTATTTGAAGCCTTAATTTACTTCCCAATCGGTCAACATCTTGCTTGAAATGTTATAAAATTTTCATTCTCTTGGAAAAAATAATGGCTTAAAGCTTGTTATAAAGAGTAGGAAGGCGGCGAATTTTGGTGCCACAAATGGATTGTGGAGAAAATCTGCTGATTCGGCTCGACCTCCGACCACTTGCAAGGACTATTTATTCACCGTTCTGTTAGTTGCTCAACACTATGGTAGCAACAAAAATTATTCCAGAAGATCTTACATTTGCTGACACGATCCTGTTGTATAAAAATGGAGATCCGACGGATGTTGCCAACTACCGATCTATTTCCCTTCTGTCAACTATATATAAGATCCTCACGAAAGTGCTTAGTAAGCGCTTCGAAAACTCGTTGAAGCTCGTGCTATACTTCCACCAAAGCAAGCAGGTTTTCGAAAAAAGTTTTCCACAGTTGATCACATTCAAACACTGAACAAAATCATTGAAAAACACGTGAATTCAACGTCGCAGCTTGTGTTATGTTCATCGACTTCAAAAAAGCTTTCGACAGCGTAGAGTTCCCGGCAATATGGGTGCTCTTCAATCCTTCGGTATTGATAATAATATCATCAAGGTAATTCAACTGCTTTACGCCAATGGAAGTGCGATGATAAAAGTTGGAGATCGTCTGGCGAAACTGGATATACAACGCGGAGTTCGTCAAGGTGACAAGCTTTCCCCACTCCTATTCGTATTTACTCTCCAATATGCACTGAATAATGTCAACTTTTCCAACAGAGGTATTCAAGTAAATGGCAAGCTTCTATCCTACATGATTTATGCCGACGATATAGTCCTGCTAGCGCGCTCCAGTGAGGAACTACAAACGATGGGTGCCGACTTGATGATGGAATCACAAAAAGTGGGACTGAGTATTAATTTAAAGAGGACCAAATGGATGCAAATTTGGAGCTGCAGCCACTCTGCGATCAACAGTGAAGAACGAGTGGAATTGAATGGCGACACAATACAGCGCGTCAATGAATATGTGTATCTCGGCCAACTGATTACAACACCAAGAAATCAACTGAAAGAAGTTCGGAGACGCATAAAAGCTGGCCGTGCAATATTCTACAAACATAGAAAGTTCCTATGCTCAAGCACTGTGGCGATTTCCCTTAAAAGAAAACTCATCAACACTTGCATCCTTCCAGCGGTAATATACGGCTGCGAGTCATGGGCCTGAACTAAAGAAATGGCCATAAGTTCAGTAAGTTGTCTGTCTGGGTCATATTGAACTCCACGCTATTTGCCATGGAAGACGACCTGACCCTTTTCATAACGTTTGTCATCGGGCCGTAAAAAAACGTCGAGAGGTGTCACCATTATCACCATAGCAGGTTTTTTGTCTTCAAGCATTTTTACAAACGTGTAAGATAGTTTTCCCGGATATTTTGTCAAACACTTGTCAAAATTCTGAATAAAAGGTCATGTGGAAGATGAACCATGATGTGCAGAAAAGCACGACGTCACGCGTGACGAGCGGGAGCACTACCTCTGCACCACCGCCGCACCTGGCCGCTAATTCCTACGGAGCCCCTATGACTCATCGCTCGAGCTCTTTCCAGCTTTTTTGCACGGCCAGCCTGTGGTTAGGTCACCCAACTTCGGCAGATCATGAGGAGTTTCACATTGCAATCTTGACACCCACATTCGTAATCAGCATTCCAAGCTCATGTCGAAACCCTTTCCTAGTTAGAGTTTAATATCCAGATTCAGTCCCCTTTCGTCTGTGTGTGAACTGTGGAATGATATACACTTTCACTTTCGCTTATTTATTTATTTATTTATTTATGTTATCTATTAATCCTACTTATCCAGTACTTATGGACATTGGTCTCGTTTCTTCAGCTATGGAAGATACAGGACAAAGGACGGCGTTACTCAGTCCCTCTTGGTACACGCCACGCATTTTACTTCTACGGAATGTCGTGGAGACGACTTGAATGCGTATTTGGCCATACAATGACTTGTTTAGCCAGCCGATGAACAAGTCAGCGGTTTTTCCTTCCCATACATGTCTGGTTCCAATTCACCGACCCAGGATGGACGAAAGCCTTGGTTGGCCTGGGCGGGAAATGTGAACCAAAAACTTGATATCGAGTACACGCGAGACAGCCGGCACCTCCTCCGGCTGCACTCCGCTCGCCGTCCCTTTGGTTAGCTCTCTCTCTCTCTCTCTATATATATATATATATATATATACATATATATACATATATATATACATATATATACATATATATACATATATATATATATATATATATATATATATATATATATATATATATATATATATATATAGTATTCATGGATTCAACGTGCAGAACCGGGTGAAGCAGTTGGAGGAGCCTGGCTGTCGTGCACACCTCGAATCGATTCATATTCGGGCCTTTATAGGACCAACCAAATCTTCCCTCGGTCTGCAGCCTGGGCCGGATCGTGGGATTGCCATCCCTGTTGGATCCATTGGTATGGTGTCCGTGTTCGAGATTTGTTTGCCTTTTCACGTGTCACGGGTTCTCTCGATGATTTCTGCGACTGCACAAACTGTGTCTATCCGATGAACGATTGATCCTTTCTATCTCGGCGTCTGCCCTACTGAGAAGAGAATCTTCCTAGTATTTCAAGGACTCCTGGTAAAGAAATCATTCGCACATTTATATACCTTCCATCCGCCGTAAGACCTTATCTAAAGTTGTATTTCTTCGTTTAAATGGTAACATGTTATAGACTGCCCACCTATGTGTAGTTCCTCATGTTTAAAGGTTAAAGGATAAAAGACGGCGTTAATCAACACCGACTGGAATGCGCCACGGACTCTACTTCCGTGGAATCTCGTGAAGGCGGTTTATTTAAGGTTGTACTTCGAGTTACTTTGAGTTGCTAGAAGCTGGAGTGGACTTCCTCCACCATTAATTCGCTGCCTTCAACACTAAACATTCAACTAAAAGTTAGAAACTTTGCTACAGCAAAAATGGACTGCAGATTGCTTCACTAATTATCAAGTAAATCAATAAAAAGAGTATTTTTCGTGAAATGATTTTCTTTATAATAACCTATTTATGTCATAATATTGTGTTCAAATTTTTATATCGTATCATATTTGGGGGCGCGCGTAGTGCAGTCGGAGGTGGCGCCGACTGTCGAGTGCACCCGATACCAGGTTCCTGGTTCGGACTTCCCGCCGAGTCCGACCAACCCTTCCATCCCTCCGGGGTCGTGAATTGGTACCAGACTTGTCTGTGAAGGATAGAGCGCTGACTTGTTCATCGGCTGGCCACCGCAAGTCATTGTATGGCCAAATACGCATTCAAATCGCCTCCACGATATCCCGTAGAAGTGGAATGCGTGGCGTATCCCAAAAGGGATTGAGTAACGCTGTCCTTTATCATGTTTGAGCTAATAAATATTCTTCTTCCACAAGTGTCTGACATGATTTGAAAATTGTTGGTTTAACGTGGAAATATTATAGGATCGTGTAAAAAATAAGTACTATACGAGATATGTTGTTACAGGATGTTTTGTTGCGATCAAAACTCTTGCGCCAGGCGGGACTCGAACCCGCATCTTCTGCTTTCCGGGCAGCGATGTTCGCCTTACACCACCGGCGCCTTACACCACACGTATCACGGGTGGGTGCTGACAGGCCTCGGGGATATCGCGGATGTTACGTGCGGTCAAACAGCGCCGGTGGTGTAAGGCGAACATCGCTGCCCGGAAAGCAGAAGATGCGTGTTCGAGTCCCGCCTGGCGCAAGAGTTTTGATCGCAACAAAACATCCTGTAACAACATATAGCCTCTCTACCAGCCGCTCCCGGCTTAAGCAAATGTGTTAGAACTATACGAGATATTTTGCGAGGTGCTTGAATGTCAATTTGAATGCGTATTTGGCCTAAAAATGACTAGCGGTGGGCAGTCGATGTAAAAATAAGTTTTTTAAAACTCTTACCGTACAAATCTGCGAGCACTTCGCGGAGGGAGTGGAGGGCTTGGCTGGCCTGAGCTGAGGGAATCCAAAACAGGTCCCTGGAATCGGGTGCGCGCCACAGCCAGCGCCTCCTCCGACTGCGCCACGTCGCCCCCCTGGGAGGCACTATTATCAGCGTCCTGATGGTCCTCGTTTGCATTCATGTGGAAGATTAATTGTACTTTTTAACAGCTATTCCTAATCTTAGTGGGCGCGTGGAGCTCAGTCGGAAGAGGCGCCAGCTGTCGCCTGCACCCGATTCCAGGTTCCTGGTCCGGATTTCCCGCTCAGGCCAACCAAGCCTTCCATCTCCCCGGGGTCGGTGAATTGGTACCAGACTTGTCTGGGAAGGATAAAGCGCTGACTTGTACTTCGGCTGGCCACCGCAAATCATTGTATGGCCAAATACGTATTCAACACGCCTCCACGACATCCCATAGAAGTAGAATGCGTGGCGCATCCCAAAGAGGATTGAATAACGCTATCCTTCATTCTTTATCCTTATTCCTGATCTTCCTTCTATTTTCCTCTGGAATAACGTTTTATAAAGTCTCGGCTAGTAATTGTACTCGCGACATTCTCGGAAGGTTTTCCACCTTGCTTGCTTTGTTTGTTTGATCTGTTTCTCGTTATTACACGGAAAAAGGGCGCGTGATAGCGCAGTCGGAGGAGGCTCAGGCGGTCGCGTGCAGCCGATTCCCGGTCCTAGTTCGGATTCCCTACTTAGGCCATCCAATCTTTTAATCCCTCCGGGGTGGGTGAATCGGTACCAGACTTGTCTGGGAAGGATAAGGGGCTGACTCTTCCATCGGCTGGCCACTGCAAGTCATCGTATAGGCCAAATACGCATTCAAATTGTGTGCAAGATATTTCGAAGAAATAGAATGCGTAGCGCATCCGAAAAGGAATTGGTTGCCGTCCTTTCTTCGTTTTATCCCTGTTACCGGAAAGTGTGGTAAGAGTGTACTAAATAATGGCGTAGAGCATTCCCGCCCGGTTAGAGGGAGGTGCGGGTTCGAGTCCCGCCTGGCGCTAGAAGTTTTGATCGCAACAAAACATCTTTGTGACAGCTCACAACCTCGATACCAGCCACTTGAGGCTTCATGAAACTGATTTGAATCGTACTAAATAGTGTTCTCACAAGTTATCCTACATACAAATTTGTGAGATCAAAGAGCACCTATTGTTTTAACGTTGAAGTAGAATGCTTGGCGCACCCTCTAAGATTTACTAATTCCGCTTTTTTTCTACAGTCGTTTAAGAGTATTTTTTGTCACCATCTACCCTTTTCAAGCAAGATCTTGCCTCAGTGGTTTCTATGAATTGCACAATTTTAGCATAGTATTTTTTGGATTTTTTTCACGCCATATTCTTCAGTTGGCTTAATTTTCTTCTCCTGTTGGCGAACGTTCCAAAACGCAGAGAGATAGTGTATCCCAGACGGATCTGAAGCATTTTCTCTGATCATCATCTCATCCATCGATATTTATTGATCCTTCCTTTCTTTCCTATTCATCTTGCCGATATTTTATCTTTTAACCGAAGTCAACTGCTTGAGAAAGATGTACCAACAGTGTAGAATTCGCGGCACTGAGATGACAGCTGGAGGTCCACATCGCCGTATCGATCAATACCAATCGATAGTGACAAGGCTGCTTCTCTGCAACTGAATGCAGTTCTGCACGGAGATCTCTATGCTGGTATATAGCCGTTTTACGATAAATTGGTCACTTTTTAAATCAAATTTGACGTGCTTCAAACCAAATTGGACACTTTTTACTTCAAATTGGACACTTTTTACTTCAAATTGCACACTCCTTTAAGCTGGCCTAAAGCTTTTGAAATAAAAGCGAAATCTTTCAAATGAAAATAAGGTTCTTCTACATTAAACTAGAGAGTCTCCAAAAGGTTAAGAATATTTTTTCAAGAAAATTTTTCGTAAAACCTTCTTTGAAATTTTAATTCACCTACCCACTAAGTGAACACATCGTTTCAATTTTTGTAAAATTATCGGTTTCTTAAAGAAAAAGTAATGGTTTTAAGCTTGTTTTAAAGAGCAGGAAGGCGGCCATTTTCTACTGCCAAAGAAGATTGCGTCATGCCCTAATACAAGACGCTGCGATTTAATCGATTGACAGCAACATTTCTGTTTGCTTTGAGTTTCGCACTTGAAGCGATACAACAAAATAGTTGAGAAGAATATTCTCACACTGATGCTTAATGTAGGCAGCATTTACACTATCATTCAAATAAAAATCGCGTCGACCTTTTCGAATACATGGCGCGATCTGCTCTTGGTGCACTAAATGATTCCTGATTTGTTGCTCTTTAAAACAAAATTTAATTTATTATTTTTCTTCAAAACTAGATTTTCATACAAACTGTGCACTCCTTCGAGCAGCTGAACTAAAAAATTTCAGCTGAAGAAAGTTATACAAAGTTTTCTTTGAACAAAATTTGTACTATCCATCTTGGAGAATCTGCAGTTTAACCTGCAAGAAGCTCACTTCAATTTGTAGAACATCACTTCGATTTCAGAAGGCATAGACTAGCTTAGAAGAGTGTCCAATTTGATTCGAAAAGTGTCCAATTCGACGTGAAAATGGTATATTGGTCAGTGAAAATTAATAATTGTTATAGATCGCTTATCGATTTTAAACCCCGGGTTCTAACCTGCTACTGAACTTTATCTAATACTATAATGTTATTATTAGTATTAGGTTGTCCCGTAAGTCCAGCCGTTTTTTTTTTCAACGATTCACTGCAGATTTCGCCGACGGTCTCCTGCATAGCGATGCATAGCTTTCGAAAGAGAATGATTTGCTCTATCAGAACATGTAGTGCATTTCTTTCTTCATCATGAATTTTGTCAATTTTTAGGTCGTTGAAGTGAAAAGTGAAAAAGTGGAAAAGTAGCCATTTGCGTACTTGTTCTCTTCGCTTAGGTTTGCAATTTTTTGCGCAGTTTTTTATAGCACGTGGAAGACAATGCTCTGTACTACAAGAATATGTGTTGGTCCTATTTTCTCACTCGTCCTTTGTTGATTTTTAGGTCATCAAATTGGGAATTCCGACTTTTCCGTCCGAATTTTTACCAAAACTCCGGTTCTGTGGTTGGACTTTTTTGCTTGGTGTTATACGTCGTTTGGAAGAGGATGTCTTGCTCAGTAAGAATTTGTGTCGCGTTTATTGGCTCACGCTGATTTCTGTCGAATATCAACAACTGAAGAAGGAGAAGGAGTTGTTGGTGAAGACGATTTTCCTTTTTTTTTGGCATTTTGTTGATATTCGATAGAAATCAATAAACGCGGATATATTCTTATAGAGCGAGACATTCTCTTTCGAATGACATATAACACCAGCCCAAAAAGTCCAACCACAGAGCAGGAGCTGTCGGCAAAAATAACCATCCTCCTTCGGACATCCCAATTTGATGACCTAAAAATCAATAAAGGACAAATGAGCAAATAGCACTAACACATGTTCTTGTAGTACAGAACATTGTCTCCCAAATGCTCGAAAAAACTGCGCAAAAAATTACAAACCTAAGCGGAGAGAACAAGTGCGCAAATGGCTACTTTTTCACTTTTTCACTTTTCACTTCAACGACCTAAAAATTGACAAAACTCATAATGAAGAAAGAAATGCAATACATGTTCTGATAGAGCAAACCATTCTCTTTCGAAAGCTATGCAGCGCTATGCAGGAGACCGCCGGCGAAATCTGCAGTGAATCGTTGAAAAAAACGGCGAAGACTTATGGGACAACCTAATATTTATCCCCTGAATCCAGACAGCAACGATGTATAAATTATAATTGTAGAATTTTTTAGTGATTGAACAATTTAACTTTAACTGAAAAAAACACGTTTTACTTTCTTGCTATTCAGGGAAATAATCGTTTTTGCTAGCCTCCAAAAAGAAAAATTTTGCTATAACCTTCTTCTGCTCAGCTGCTTTTGTATCACATTTGGCGGCTCATGTTACAAATACATTTGTGCAGCATTAGGAGGTGGTGGCGCGCCAGCCAATCATAATTAAGCAATGCACCAACCGAATAAACGCCAGCCAATCACAATACTGATCGTACAAGCCCTCCTCTCTGAATGGCGCCCTAATTTGCTACGATCTAATTGGCTGACGCAATCATACCTCCTAATTCAGCCCATCTTCGCGACATGTACCCATTTGGCTCTATAAAATTTCTGTTCTATGTGATGGGCGGCATTCTTAAGCAGTCTAGCTTCAGCTTCCGTTTTTGTGGCCGGCGTTGAAGTGCGCGCATTGGTCATGTCATCTATCTCAGCTTCCAGAGCAGAATGTCCGTTTATGTTATTGGCCCACCTGTGTCAGCGTACAGTTCAAAGCAACGAGAAAAAAGGCTCTCATCTGTTCGGATCGATCCCTGCTGTGCGCTTCTGGCTGACGTCGTCGTTCGATGACTAGAAGCCGCCTAGCGTTTATGTCACTGGGTGTTTAGGAAGCGCCACTGAATCAGCGCCTCGAAGAAAGTAACGACGAAGCGGGCGACCGTCTGACTAACTAGCCGGCGGCTAGTCTCTTAGCTTGTCCGCTTCAGACGCTTTTCGTTAGGCTCTTCAGTTGAAGGCCTCACCTAATTCTGGGGCCGGATTCATCAAAGCTTGTATCCGCGGGTATGTGGAGAATAGGAGGTGGATAAACCCACGATGACGCATTCATGGTAAACATTACCCGCCACATCGTGGGTAATCAGTGTATAGAGAATGCTCAACGATCGTCGTGGGTATATCACCTCGAGGATTTCGCGCCCCATCGACAACATGGCGCTCCAGTGAGATCAGCTGTTCTCGCGATAGGACCGCTAATTCTTTTTGTTTTTCTTATTATTTTATTACTTTTTATATATTCTATTTTATGTATTCTTTGTTTCAAAAAACAACTAGCTAATGATGAGTCAGTAGACATCTTAGGCCTTGTTAAAGCGAAGGTAGTCGTGTGAAGATGAAGTTGTCCCGCCCCTCCCACTAGGACAGATCGTCGTGAAAAAATCGCAGCAATGAAACCAGCTAAAATTTAACGAAAAAAAGAATGAAACAGACCAGCAAATCATTATCGATTAGCAAAAGCGTCCATTAGATTGCTTTCTGTAATTGCACAAGCAATTTATTGCACGTCTATCAGAGTTGTTTTACTTTACCCATGATTCCTTTCATGAATACAAATCGTACCCGCTACCCACTGCGAGTAATGGGTACGATTCCCTTTCTGTATCTCTACCTACCTACCTGCTTGATGAATCCGGCTCCTGCCTAAGGACTGCGGTCTCGTAGTGCAGGAGAAGCCATTAGGATATCTATTACAACGACTATCAGCAGAACGTGCTTGAATCTGCATTTTAAGCTACATTAAGCTTAAGAAGCTAAGAGCTTAGCCCTTTGCATCTGTTTTTTCTTGATTGATCGCGTATTCAACTTGTTCAGTTATTGGAGTTCTAGACTGCTTTATGCTAGCCGATATGGCAGTTGTTCTTACAGTAATAAGAGGTTTTTCGGATCTGTCGTAGTCGGGGGGGGGGGGGGGGGGTGCGGTGCTTTGTTTTCCATACTCTCCCTTAGATTTCGTCTCAGAACTTCAGCTACTGTCAAATGACACGAACGCACTCATGCATCGTGGGATGCTGGACGCAACTATCAACCTAACGCTGCCCCCTACCGATTAGGAGAGATCCAGTCTTTTCTCTATCTCGTCCTTGAAGTGATGGTAGTTGTCTTCCATCCTAGGGGCATATCAATATTTGTGTTCCCGTCGTTTTGACTTTGATGGGAGAAGTCGTCTTGAAAAAAATACTCGGAAATACTCGGAATTTTTTTTCAAAAAAAATTCAATTTTTACGTCGAATCGGACACTCTTCTAAGCTAGCCTCAAGCTTCTAAAATCAAAGCAAAATCCTCTATATCAGAATAAGGTTCTTGTACATTGAGGTAGAGACTCTCCGAGAGGGTTAGAATAATTTTTTGTCGGAGACAAATTTTATTATGATTTTTTAAAGTTTTAATTCACCTACCCAATGAGTGAAGAAATGGCTTGAAATTTTATGAAATGTTTTTGAGGAAAAGTAATGGTTTAAAGTTTGTTTCAAAGAACAGGAAGGCGGCCATTTGTTGGTGCCAAAAAAGAGACTGCGCCGCTCCCTCGTCCAAAACGTCGCGATTTTTATTCGGTTGATAGCAACATTTCTGTTTGCATGAAGTTCCACACCTATAAACAATACAACAAAAACAATTGTAAAGAACACACATATCCTCATTTTGGTGGAACACATATGCAACATCTCAGACCAGCGCTGCTTCGGACGCCCTCTAGGCCGCTTTCCAATTTCCTCGAAGTTAAGGCCTGTCCTGGGTAGGTGAATTAAAACTTTAAAAAATCATAATAAAATTTTTCTTCGACAAAAAATAATTCTATCCCTTCTTTAGCTCAGCAGAGTCTCTAGCTTAATGTAGAAGAACCTTATTTTGATTTGAAGGATTTCGCTTTGATTTTAAAACCTTTAGGCCAGCTTAAAGTGCCTCGAAGTTAAGGCCTGTCTTGCGGACGCTGTCTTCCCTTCCTCGCAGAACGTGACCGTACCATCGTGAGCGAGCTTCGCGCATCTTGTCAGTTATCGGCACGACACCGAACTTCTGCCGAATGATATCGTTTCGGATGCGGCCCATGCGCGTGACTCCAGCCGTCCAGCGCACTCATCTCCATGACGCTGAGGCGCGTTTCAACTTCCTTGGTCGCTGGCCAACACTCAACTGATGGCCATCGCTACCAGCCGGACGGTGGTTCTATAGATCTTTGACTTCAAGCGCTCTGGTATCTTCTTGTCGCAGAGCACGCCAGTCAACAAGCGCCACTTGGACCAAGCTGCACTCCCACGTGAATTCACTTCGACCATCAGTTTGCCGTCAGACGCGACTGCTGATCCCAGGTACACAAAGACCGCAGTGCGTGGGGGCTAAATGCCGTTAACCTTGATGGAGCTGGACTCGGTAACATCCGTGGTTAGGTACTCGGTCTTCTTCGCGTTCAATCTGATCTAAAACGCTCCAGGCGATCACACCAAGCTTACACCCCTCGCTCGAGCTCAGCTTTATCTTCGCAAGCGAGCATCACGTCATCAGCATAAAGCAACATCCACGGGACGGGCTTCTGAACCTCTCGTATGGTGGCTCTCGTATGGTGGCTTCCATGACGACAACAGGAAGGAGTGGGGAAAGTGCAGAACCCTGGTATACCTCCGACAGAGATGAGGAACTCGATCGAGGTTCCAGCTGCAGCTTGAACTCGACTTTTTGGAAAAGAGTAGAGGATTCGCACCCACTCTGTGAGCTCTTCAGAAACTCCTTGATGTCTCTGGGTGTGCCATATCGCTTCACGCGGTACGCGCTCAAAGGCCGATCTGAGGCCGGATCCATCAACGACTTACAGAGATTTAACGGAGAAATTACAGCCGAAATTCTTAGAAAACGCAAATTAACACGGCTTATCAACAGGGGATATGGTGAAATATTGGCGTTATCAGGAATTTCGGCTGTATTTTCTCCGCTAAATCTCTGTAAGTCGTTGATGAATCTGGTTCCTGGTCTTTTAATTCAACATATGATTGCTGCCTTGTTGCGCTTCAAAACGAAATTTAATTTATTGTTTTTTTTCATAGAATAAAGATTTGATTCATATTATTCATTCGGCTAGAAATTTAAAGAAAATTATATCCATTTCTCGTGAGCAAAAAAATATTCTAAGCATCTTGGGGAGTCTATTTTTAACCTGTAAGAGGCAAAAGTCGATGAAATTGATCGATTCTTACTCGTTGGATCGATATAGTCCAGTTGTGATATCTTGACACTGCCCGTCATACACGCATCCCATTCATCAGGGTATGGATTACGACTCACGCTTGGAAGCTTGTCGATTGGCTATTAATTTTGCGCACGAAGAAGAGGGTAACGAACGGATTATCTGCATCATATATTCGGACGCGCGGCTGGTGCATTCAAATTTCCTCCACAACATCCCGTAGAAGTAGAGTGCGTGGCGCATCCAGCAAAGGGATTATATGGAGTAGCGGCGTACATCATTCTTTATCCCTTTATTCGCTTTTTCCTATGGCTTGCCACAGTGATGGTTTTATCTTTAAAAAACGAGCAAAGGTTGGCGCAAATTCACCTAAATCTGGAATGCGCCATGCACTCTACTTCTTAATTATATCATGAAGGCAGTTTGACTTCGTATTTGATCTGCTTAATGACCTGAGGGCAGTTCAACGCTTTACTCTTCTCTTCTATATCTGTTAGCAATGCCTCGGCCTCACATGGATGGATGGCTTGTTAGACCTGTGCTGGGAACGAGCCTTAGGGGCAGACTCAAGGTGCCAGGAGAGATCAAGTCCTCTGCCATTTACGCCACTGGCACCGTCCTCCCTGTTTGTTTAGTGGCAGCTATTGCCTCGTTTTCATCATTTCTCTCATGCCTGCTGATCGCGCGGAGGAGGAGGTAGAGGAAGGCCTGCGGCGGGAATAGCAACTTGACACTAGGTGACGTTCACCAGGCCCTCCCTCTAATGTCCTTAAAATAGTCTGACATCAGCAATTATTGAAAAACGACCAAATATTTGGTGCTTCGTACATCATCCGAGCCGAGTCTCTTCTCGGTAAACTACTTCGCTGAGTGAGACTCACTTAGAGAGATTAGGTGTTATAGAATGACGTGACTGAGCTGCATCCGTTTTTTTGCATCCGTTTTCCATCCGTCAAGCTACCCAATATAGCCGCGCTCAAGTTTTTGGGCGCTTATCTAGGACGATGGAACACAGCTGTGGCGGAGTTATCCTAAAACTCCTGGTGGTCAACTACCGGTGACTGCTGGCGATAATCTAACTATGTAGAAAAGGATTGTGACCACCTATGGAACTTCAAGGTGAGATCAGGATCATTAGAAAGAGCTCGTAATACTGATTACGAATATGGGTGTCGAAATTGTAATATGAAACTCCTGAGCGAGATATGACCTGCCGAAGTTGGGTGGCTTGACCACAGGCTGGCCGTGCGAAAGAGCTTTCGCGAGAGTGATGAGTCATAGGGACTGCGCTGCCAGCTGCGGCGGTGGCGCAGGAGCAGTGCTGCCGCTCGTCACGTGTGGCGTCGTTGGTTCGGTTTCCATTGCTGCCGGTTTTTTTTGCGGATCATAATTTATCTTCGAAATGTCCTTTTTATTGTAAATTATGGCACGTGTTAGAAATAGCCGACAAAACTTTCATGCACGTTTGTGAAAAGGCTTGAGGGAGAAAAACTGCTATGGTGATATTGAGCAGGATCGACTGTCTAATGGTAAGTCTTGGCATGAGATTGAACTTGTTGTTGCTCTTTTGATTGTAGCCAAAGCCAAGACGGTAATCGTTTATTCGGCTAACGTTTCAGCTATTTGCCTTCGTCAGAGCCTGGAAAAATCAAAGACCTAAGTGATCCAACCGGTCCCAACTGCCTTTTCAGGCTACAATACAAGACAAGAGGCAGTCACTCAGTACCAAGTGTAGTGGGACACGTAGACGCAGGAAATGCTCACCTAATGAGATGGAAAGGACCTGATGGCAGGCCACCTCCTCGCGCAACGTGCAGTGGGTAGAGGCCCTCCTGACTTGTAGACGTTGCGATCAAAGTCTACAGAGGTCAAGCAAGGCTGAGAGCTCATTAGTGATGGCAAGACACTCATCCTTTCGATTCAGTTTTGGACTTTTCGCAGTAATCCAAAAGGCCTCTAACGTCTTGCGTGGTGAAGTCTTGGGTTCTCGTGCCAGTATCTTTATCGAAACCGTAAACTCTTCTCCGGAATGACCCTCCATCCTGTGCGCACCAATTGGGGTCGCCATATCTGACCTCCTCAGTACATCTAGATGTTCCTTAACTCTCAGACACAGGGGTGTTTCCCCTATGTACTCGGCTCCGCAGACCTCACATGCGACGAGGTAGATTACGCAGGAGGTCATGCAGTCTCCTTCTCGCCTAGATGGACAAACTGGTGCTATGGTGATATTTTTATTTACTACATAATTTTGCACAAATACAGCCCGAATCTTATATTGAACAACAGGAGGTGTTTCTCACAACCTTGGCATTCATGGGACAATGCAAAAAGTGTTTGAAGCAAAAAGTTCAAGAGAACAATGTGTGTATGATGAGGAATAGCAAAATATCGTTGACATACTGCACTTCTGATTGATGGTGAAGCTCAAAATGTCGTTGCTTTACGTTTTCTTCACTAACTATGTCCTTTTCATCAGCAAAGGTGGTGTCCATTCTTATCGCTGAATTTGGGGTGCCAGACGACAACGATGCACCAACTCGTGAAGAGAAAAGTATGGCTAGAAGGTTCGCAGCAATTTTACGTGACAGTGCTGCGGGCTCAGTTGATGCGGAAACGGATGAAAATTTGGGCTCAGATGTGTTTATTGATGACGAGTCCGTTCGGGACCATTGCGAATAGAAATTTCACCATAGCAGCTTTTTGCTTCCAAGTATTTTTACAAACGTGTATGATAGTTTTCCCTGGTATTTACTCAAACACTTGTCATAGTTCAGAATAAAACGTCATTTCGAAGATAAATCATTATGTGCAAAACGCCAGCACCGATGTGGTGCTGAACCAACGACGTTACACGTGACGAGCGGAAGCGCTACTTCTGCGCCACCGCGGCAGCTGGCGGGTCGTTCTTACGGAGCCCTTATGGCTCATCACTCCCGCACCACCTCTTTCGCACGGCAAGTTTGTAGTCAGGCCACCCAACTTTGGCAGGTCACAACTCTCTCAGGAGTTTCATTTTGCAGTTTTGACGCCCATATTCGTAATCAACATTCCGAGCTCTTTCTAATGATCCTGGTATCAACTTGAAGTTCCATGCGAGGTCGAAACCCTTCCCTACTGCGTAACGCCGTACTTTATCCTTTATCGTTATCCTTCCAACCTAAGCACGTCGATTGTCTCAAAAACTGATGGAAGCTAATCGAACATGAAGTGTATGAATTATTGAAAATGTCATTCTTTTCCCGTTCCATTTTTTGCACGTTCTACTCATTTTCTCATTTTTATAATGAATGTCGAATGAGGGGATGCACGGAAACCGCAGAGGAGAAGGATTATCGTTCAAAGGTGTGTGTATTCGTGAAAAAACGGGATCAGACAAAGCTTTTCTAAGTACATAAGCGCATGTCAAATGTTCCGATGCGTATCCTTTCAGTGTGTCAGCTCGCGACCTTTACAGGCGACGAAAGAACGGCCACACACAGAGATATTCGGGTACATGTCGCATAGGTGAGAAGCATTGGTAGGTGGGAGCGCTCCAGTCAATGATAACCAAACAGAGCACGACCGAACACAAACCAGCCTATCAGGGAATCAACTGCACATTCTCTCTCTGAATGGCATGCCCATTCAAAGCGGTCTGATTGATTTAGTCGTTCCCACCTACCTATGCTGCTCACCTACGCGACATATACCGATATTCGAATTCTCGGTTTATATAAAGGGTGCTTACTTAGGTTCGCATGTACCACAGTCGAAATGGATGCCGCTTGACATGTGCACCCCGAATCGATTCGAGGTTCAGGCTCCGCCCAGGTCAACCAAGTCTTGCAGTCCTTCACACTGGTACTAGGTTTTTTCTGGGAAGGATAATAAAAGATAAAGATAGTGCCCCTTTCATGGCGTGCATTCAGAATCAAGTTCTAAGGTTCGGATTCGGGCCAGACGAGAAAAGCTTTCCATGCCGCCAAGGTCGGTGAATTATGACATGTCTGGCAAAGACAAAACATTGACGCCTTGTCCAGGCGTTGAGCCGCAACTCACTGCTTAGGACCGATGTCAAATGGCCTCCGCGATATCGCTTGGAAGGAGAATGCATGGCGCATTCCGCAGAGGAATTGCCTGTTCCTGACGTTCATCCTTTTTATCCTTAAGAAGAACAGGTGGAATTTTTAAAGATCAAAACTGACGACTTCCAATCTTCACTCATTTTTTCCGCCAATTTTTAGCTTTCATTTTGTCTAATAGGTGCTACATTCCATAGAAGTGTCCCGCGTGTTTGGACTGATCAATGATTTCAAACGCGGTGGGTTTGAATATGTGTTCAATGATTCGCAGTGCCAGTTCTAACATCAGAATCCAGTCCGTGTTATTGATTCTGACGGAACCGTTCTTCGTACACTTTATGCTAGCTCTATGCGTCGAGTCATCAGACGTTGCAGTATTTGGTGGTGTAGCGGCAGAAGGCGCCACTTTCGCGCTTGTTTTCTGAGCTCGAATCCACGACCAGGCCCAAGACGCTTGCTCGTTCCGTTTTATAATTATAAAATAGTAAAGTATAGTGAAGTATGTAAACATTTTTGTTTACTGTTTACTGATCGCTGTTTGTTTACTTTTTGGTATAACATCTCCATGGTAGCTCATCAGTGAAAAATGTGCGGTTATAAATAATATTTAAAGGATAAAAATTAAAATTTTTGATTTTATCATCAATTAGAAACGTCTAAATTCTTGCTATGTGAGACCCTGTTTTCACATTTAATTATCTATATTATTTTTATTTTTAATTATTTATTTACTTGTTTTATTTACACACTTATTTGTGTTGGTGTACGGGATATATGTTTATGTAAAATTTTGTTAAAGTTGTGGAAAATTGTGACCTAAACAAACAATAATAATCCTGATCAATTTTAAAATATAAATAATGATTTTGATCTGTAAAATTTTAAAATTCATATTCATAAATAATAATTTTAACCAAATTTTAATCCATAACCTAATTTTAACCAATAAAGCGTTTCGATCAGCTGATCCTATTTTTCTTTGTACTGAGAATGATTTCACTCCAATACTCATGGAAAGGATGTATAAATTTATGTCACATTGGAAGTCGTTCACCGTTCTCAAAATTTGTTTTTGAGTAACCAACTTATTTAATTTTTTGTTTTTGACTTTTTATGGCGTCACCACGTTATTCAGTATTTGCGCACTACGTCCAATCTTTCTGCTATTTGTTTATTTATCTTTTTATTTATTACTGTTTTTCGAATGTCTATCGACTTATTTTATTGAGATTGGTACTCTACTAAATAGTTAAGTGCTCAAATGCGTGTTGACCATTAATAACAATTCCTTTGATGTGCAATTAAATGTGAAATTATGCAATGTGCAGGCAAATACACGTACATACATATAATAAGCACAATGAATGAAGTTGAACAAATATACTTATTTGGCTCATGGTCAGTATTTTTTATAAAATTTATTGATTTGTGACTGTCTAACATGTTACATTTATGCATTATTTGTGTCTGTGCGCTAGCGCAGTGGGAGGAGGCGCCTATTGTCGCGTGCGCCCTTTTCCAGGTTCTTGGTTCATAGTTTCCGCTCCAATCAAGCAAACTTTCCACCCTTTATCTATCGGCAGGCCACATCGAGTCACTGGTAGGCTGAATACACTTTCAAATCGCCTCCACGACATACTATAGAAGAAGAATGCATGGCGCATCCCGAAACGGGTTGATTAATGAATGCCGCCCTTTATCTTCTTATTCTTTATGTTTCTACTTACGGTGCTGGCAATGAATTTTTTTTACAAATTCTCTGTTATGTTCGCTGCTTGCAAGCATATTATAAAATCCCTTAATTTGTTACAAGGGCACGTGTGGCGCAGTCGGAGGAGGTGGCGGCTGTCACGTGTATCCGATAACGGGTTCCTGGTTCGGACTTCCCGTCAGGGCCAGTCAAGCCTTCTAGGGGTAGGTGAATTGGTACCACACTGGTCTGGGAAGGATGACGCACTGACTTGTTTATCGGTTGGCTACCGCAATTCATTGAATGGTCAAATACGCATTCAAATCGCCTCGATGACAACCTGTAGAAGTAGAATGCGTGGCGCATATCAAGAGGTATTGAGTAACGCCGAACTTTGTCCTCATCTTCATTTTGGAGATTATGCAAATCCAAAAAAACGTATAGCACCTCCCTCTTCACTGATGAGCGATCGGGGGGGGGGGGGGGGAGTGGTATAACAAAAAGGTTCGTCTGAATAAACGTGGTCGAAACTGATGCCTAATACGATTCACTAGTCCATAATTTTTTCAAACGTTTTATTCAATTATTTAGATTAATTGAGAACTATAAATAATTAATTGGTTAACTAATCAATTATGACTGTTATCCTAATTAATGAAGTAATTAACAATATAATTGTACAATTAAAATATCTTATTTTTATATACGGCTCTCACTGCACTTCTTACGATATATTCTGCACTGTTGTTAGATGGATAATATCAGATTCTCCATTCTTCTATGTTATGTAGATCACGATTTTTACAATAAGAGTGCAAGTAGACTAAGATCTAAATTTTATTTTTTTCTAGATCTAGATTTCCAAGTTTTTATAGCGACGTGACCTGCAAAGCTGCTTATACAATCCTACTAAATAAAGAGTGGGTCTTATCAGTGGCACCGATCCATTATGTTTTTTCCTCTAATACATGAGCAAATGCAGTTTGAAAATGTGTAGAATCTGATGAATTCTAAATTATATCCACGTGCGACTCTCGATAAATCTTGGCATCTTTGGCGTTGTAGTCGACGAGTGTTTGCTTCAGCGTGATCAAGTTGGTATAACTCTTTATTTCGGCTTACGTTTCGGCGTCGTCGCCTTCTTCAGAGCCTGGAAAAGTCGAAGTCATCTGAGAAACTACCCTCCCAAATGCCATTTCATTCTGCAGGAACCCATTCCTGCATAAATTATGTCACCAAATGTTTGACCACTATTATATATATTTCTAATAAAACTTCAAATAGAAGTATTAATACTAACCATGAAAGCATTGAATATTCTAATCGTAAGGACATTTGTGTAAATTTAAATTGCATCTGATTATTTTAGAGATTTCAAGGTCAGTGAGTATAAATCCATTGAAATTAATATAAAATGAAGTTAAAACTTTTGAATTTCGAATTTAATTTTTTAATGTAAAATAATCCCTTCATTGTATTAGTTTCCATTTTGTCTACTGTGCTAGAACTTTGGTTGAGATAATTACACGAATATATTCATCGTCGGAGTTTTTTTTTTAAAGCAAGACTTCGTTACGTATACGATTGTCCTTCGGTATAGTTATGGTAACTATAAGTATCTTAATCACGTATTAAACGGTTTTGAATATCTTTTGCCTGTCCAAAATTCGATTTTTGGAATACTCAAAAAAGCCTAGAAGGTGTTCTCCCTGTGGTAGAGATATCACCTTGTTTCTTTGGCTCTTGTTTATACCGTGACGTAGTCCTGTAGCAAAGTAAATCGCAGGCAATAGCGCTTCGAGTTGAAGTCAAATGCATGGCGCACCCCAAGGCGTGTAACTTTCGTTGGCTTCATCCTTTTCGATGGCGAAAATTCGGCCGTTATAGGTGCAGTACGTGAGTTGCAATATGCCTTCCAAGAGTGGACCGACGAGTCCTAAGAGCGTCGAGCGCCACGGTTTCTTCCTTCCATATTTGGCCTCGTTTTTCGGCCGACGGAAATGTTTTTCGCGTGCGCTACGGTGTTCACGAAGTCCGAGTGTGTGTGTGTGTGTGTTTGCAATTCAACGACGTGCTCAAAGAACGCCGGAGCCATCCGTCGGGCGTGTCGACTGGGCACTGCCCTCGGCTTTTTCCCCCGAAATTTCATCGCCTTCATTTGCGTCGTTTGGCGCTCGTGGACTTGTGTGGACAAAGATTATCTACGTCTCTCCTGATTATCCCAGTGACGTCTTCGCTTTTTCAAAGCCTCCTCATGCTTCTCTCGTCGTTGCGCGACGATACGTGCTGATACGTCTTCTGATTCTGAACCATTCTAGAATGCTTCGCATAGCCGGCAGCAGGCAGCTAGCAACTCATCGACGACCGTACCGCTCCTCACATATCTGGTACGGAGGCGAAGTCACAGCTGCTCACTTCACCAAGCGTATCTGTGATAGTATTTGTGCTCCTAGCTATCAAGCAGTAAGCCGCCGGAAGCGCAGTCGAAGGAGGAGCCGCCAGCTGTTGCATGCACCTGATTGTTTAGGCCAAAGACGCATTCAAATCGTCTCCACGACATCCCGTAGAAGTAGAATGCGTGGCACATCCCAAAAGGGATTGAGAAACGCCGTCCTTTATCGTTTACCACAGCTCTTCACTTGCTGTTGACCTGTAGTAAATATAGAAAATACAATAATTCACGCCACATCCTGACACCGTTCGTTTTAGGTTTGTAACGGAAAAGCTTTTTTTTAAGACGGTCGTAATGACTTCCGTTTAAACACTCCATCGGACCCGTATCCGACCAGCAGAAATCGTTCTTATACAATAGATTTTTCTCCGTTTGAACGCTTCAAGAAACACTTTGACGACAATAATTTATCAGCATTATTTATCACACAATACAGGATAAGGCAGATGGATGGGTAAGGGGGGGGGGGGGGGGAGGGGAAGGAATCGCATAAGGCAGGTCTAGGAACGAACGGCTAAAGCGCCGCCAGCTTCAGAGGGGGTAAACAATCCGCTAGATTCAGCTTGATCCTTCTTTTATAACCAGTGCCGAGCACGGCTGTCGCTGTTATTGACTACGGAGCATCGGCAGGTCTGTGTGAGAACGCGGGTATCGTCTCTCTTGAGAAATGACCTTTCATTTGTTACTGACTTCTCTACAGGTTGCAGCAAAAGAAATGCAGATTTTTTGTTTTATTGGTTTCCGCACTATTTTTCTAAGTAAAATAAGACTTTTTCATCAGTTATTATACGATGTTGGAAAGCTTTTTATATGCACTTTCTAAATATGTATATGGAATTTAATTCATTTCGCTTGTTCAGAAAATCATTTCGCTTTTATTTTCAGGTGCCTAAAAGCGGTTTTGCTGAAATTTACTTGTACGATTGAAACTGGGCCAGACTTCCGCTCAAACCGCTCGAAATATCAACAAAGTATAGGGTCAGGGAAGTATCAACGAATGCACCGTTCGCAGTGGTTCCAAAATTTCGTGCCGGCAACATCGGCCTCGAATGCGAACTACATGGCAGCCGTTGATAATGATCCATTGAAGGCGTAAAGCCCTGTTTATACTTCCGACGCCGAGCGACGCGACGGCATGTATAGTGGCCATATTGATCGACCGCGTCGCCCGATCAATGCGGCCACAGTACGTGGCGTCGCGTCACTCGGTGTCGAAGTATAAACGGGCCCTAGCGCCTCGGCGCGGTGGCTGGTGTGGCTGCGGCCAATACACAACAGTCGTAAATTAACCAGCGGGGCATACCGTGGATCACAAGAGCCGGTAAGTTTCTGGCAAGGAGGCGGTTAGGCAATTTCTGTGGTAGAGATTTACTCCTTTGTTGATGAATCCGAGCCCTGGAGTCTCACTGTCCATATCACCCTCGCCATAGCTTTACACCGCCCAGAATTAAGTGTTTTCTCACCACGGATAGATGAAAGGGCTCATCTTCGTCGGAGTCTGGAGTCGAGCTCTCGTATACGTCCTAATACCGGCCCATGCCGACTGCTCTACACCTGTCCTTTCAGTTATTAGTTGGGCTCTTACAAGCCTTCTTGAAGGTGAAGGGGGAAGGTGGGTTATGAAGTGTTGCCTACAGAATGCCCTGAATTCTCTACTGTTACGTCATTCGGGAACGGAAGCAGCTTAAGCATTCGACCTGGTCTGACAGAGTCTTCGTGATTCACGTGAACAGACTTAATCGGCTCTTAGAACTGATAGGGGCTGATGTGAATCAAGCAGCTATTGGATTAACGGTGTTTATCATTACATGTTCTGATTACAGAAGCATTAACCGCTGATGATCTACTACTACTAGCAGTGGCTAGTAGTAGAAGTAGCTAGGAAATGTCAACAGCTCATGACCATATTAGTGTGAGCTAATGGTACGAAGAATCTAGCATACACACCAAGTTGTTTCTGATTAGTCGTCTGAGAACATGTTTCTGAATACCTATCCCGTCTCCTAATAGGGATATGGTATAAGCTGTGGGGCGTGAGGTCCACCAGAGCTGTTGAAGGTCGTCTTCGCTGCCTCCCGACAGCTTGCCTTGGTTGGTAGACCACTAGTTGGCCTCCTTCTCTGGCTAGCTCATCATTGACAAGTCTGACGCCTTCAAAAAGTTCACCTTCTGCCCATGACGTATTCAGGTTGTGCTACAGCGACTGGAGAACACGATGATTGCAGTTCTATAGCTCCCGACTTCGAACGCATTAGTTGTGACACGACACGGACTACAACAGTAGAAGGAGCCCATGCCTGTGGATGTGTCCAGATATTCAGGGTAATGACCGGCGCTGTTCTGTTCTGGATGTGCTTCATCGTGTCAGCGAGGCCGTAGCGACCTGTAGGTGGTCGTGTCCGAACACCTGCTTCGAGCTGCTCCCTGTTCCCGATCGTGGATTCCTATGCCTTCTCTCTCTCTCTCTCTCTCTCTCTCTCTCTCTCTCTCTCTCTCTCTCTCTCTCTCTCTGCACTACAGGCAAGAAACGTGATCAGAGAGTGCTTACCGCGGTGACGACGACCGCTCTGACCTTCTCCCAGCACTGCATGTTCCCCAGACGAAATATACAGTACTCTTTGCATTGAAGGCCATCGTCTCAGTGGTTTTTTCTCATCCGTCAGATGTTACTACGTACAACATCGTACTCCGCTCATAATTCTTTCGTCACAGTAGGTATTCAACTCTGAGGCTTAGATATCTGTGAAGATGGCGTCTACCTTACAAGGGAAGGGTCTGAAGCGTATGTCAGAAAGGGGGGGGGGGGGGAGGGAGCGAGTCATATAGAGAGAATCCTCACTCCTCAATTAGTATAAAAATTTGTTTATTTTGGCCAAGTCGTTAAACCTAAGGAGTAGGGCGTCCTTGAAGTCACAATGGAATACGGCGCATCACGAGTTTAGGGGGTCTTGTACGCCCGCAATGCCTCTGCCGGCAAGCGGTTCGGAGCGCAGTGGAAGTGACGTTGCTCCATGCGAGGAAGGTCGGGGGTTCGGTTCTTCTGCGCTGCTGCATTTTTGCATTTTGACGGACTGGTTGAGATTTGGGGATTCTGACGTCTATACCACTTTCAGACGTTTTTTGTGCATTTGCCAGCTGTACGCTAGAGTAGAATTCTTACGTCTTGTTTATTACTGATCGGATTTTTAACCACCACGTCTTCGTCAACTTCATGTTGACATGCTTCGAAGTCGTTTCGTATGCTGGCCAACCGTTCGGTCAGCTTGAGTTCTTCCCTCGAAAGTTCCTTGTCTAAAGGTGGGCCGCACTTCAGCGTGAGCATCGATGCCGCTTAGGTTAATTTGCGGGATTCACAGACCTCGTTTCTCATTTTAACCACCTCCGACGTCGCATCCTGGTCTCTTTTGAAAATCCGAGCAGGATGGTTTTCCCACCTTCACCTTCACCTTCATGTTGAATACTACAGCATGCAGCTGGAAAATTAGGCATACAAACGTCTGAAAATGGTATAGACGCCAGAATTCCTCAAATCTCAATTAGTCAGTTGAAAAAACGCAGAAGCGCAGAAGAACCGAACCTCCGACCTTCCTCGCATGAAGCAACGTCACTTCCACTGCACTCCGAGTCGCTTGCCGGCGGAGGCATCTCGGGCGTACAAGACCCGCAAACTCGTGAGGCGCCGACCATTCCATTGTGACTTCAAAGACCCCCTACTCCTTTGGTTTAACGACTTGGCAAAAATAAACACATTTTTATACTAATTGAAGGGTGGGGGTTCTCCCTATATGACTCGCTCCTCCCATTCAGACATACGCTTTAGACCCTTCAATTGCTCAGGAAATAGTTCATATGACCTATCCTTTTTGTTGAAATCTTAAATTTTAAATTTTAAGTCTTTGGAAATGGTATTGCTCGGTGAGAATGACCATTAAATTAAGCTTTCTTCTTCTTCTTCTTCTTCTTCTTCTTCTCCTCATTTCTTTCTCCATGCTTTTATTCAACTTTACTTTTTCTTGCCCTGGTTCTTATTTCTCTTCCATCCACTTCTTCTTCCTCCTCCTTCTTCTACTTCTTTTTACTCCTCCACCTATTTCTCTTTTCTTTTTTCTCCCACTTCCTCCTCCTTTTCTTCTTCTCCTTCTTCACTTTCTTCCGCCTTCATCCTCATTTTCATCTTATTTTTCCTTTCTTTTTGACACATCATCTCTTTTTTCCTCCCTGTTCTTCGATGTCTTCTTCCTTCTCCGTCATTGGTCTTAGACTTCTTTACCCTCCTTCTATTTCTTGCTGTTTTTGTTCACCATCAACCTTCTAGCTTGTTCTATGTATTTACTTCTACTTCTTCCCCTTTCTTTCGTAGTCACCTTCTTGCTTTTGTTTTCCTTCTTTGATCTTATTTTTCTTTTTTCTTCATCTTCCAGCTCGCCAACATCTTCTACCCACTTTTCCTCATCTCCTTTGTCTTTCTGTTCTTCTTCTTCCACTCATTTTTCTTGTTCTCCTTGTTCTTGTTCTTTTTTATCATCTTCCATCCTATCCTTTTTATTCTTGCTCATTTGGTTCTTCTCTTTTTCCTCTTCCTACATCTTCATCTTCCTTTTACTCTTCTTCTCACAGCGCCTTTTTCTTGTATTTATCATCTACACTCCTTTCCTCCCCTTCTTCGTGTTCTTCCTCTCCTTCCACCTTCTTTTTGTTTTTCTTTTTAGTCAACCTTTCCCCATTTTCTTCTTTCCCTTCCTCCTTTCCCTTCTTCTTCACATTTTCTTTCTATCCCTCTCACCTCTTACTTGTTCTTGTTCTTCTTCATAATCTTCCTCCGCTTCATTCTTCCTTTTTCTTCTTTTTTAATTTTTCATATTTTTGTCCTTCATTCACCTTCCTCATTTTTTTCCTGAGCATATCATTTGCTTTCGATCTATGAGCCATCCTTGAACTCTATCGAGGACAACTTCTACCGTAGTTCTGACGTCGGCGAGAGCCCTCTTGATGACGTCCTTCCGCCCTTCTTCGTGGAACCCGGTGGCTTCGAGATTGTGAACCTTAATTTGGTCAGCTAACGCTGTCTGAAAGTTTGCTTCCCCTGCAGATTACTTTAGGTATTTTAATTTTTTCGTAGATCGCTCAACTACCCCAATGTTGGTTTGATTGAGGCTAACACAGGCTGGTTGTGACCCTTCAAAACTGTTCTTTCCTGATTTATTATGGAGTACCTGATTATGTTTGCATCAGTAACAAGGGTTCCGATCGCAGTCCAAAGCTGTACCACTTCTTGGCCGCGGAGAAGATCCCCCAATCGCCCTTCACTTCTGTTCTCTTCGGTTCTTCTTTTCCGTGGCGAATGAAGGAACGCGAGAAGCGTCCAGATCTGATCCGAGACGAGGCGTCTTGTCATCACTGAACTCCTGGCGCTCCGCTCTGCCACCGGGTTTGAGCGATCGGTCGTCTCGTCGGCTTCTTTCCTCGCCCTGTTGTCGGTTTTCCGGTGTTGTGTTTGTCTTCGTCTCTGCTGCCTCCGAACACATGTCACCCTCTTCTTGACTTAAACCAACACATGTTGTCCACGACCGGGGATTTTTTCCAGCTCGAGCTTGAACGGCCCAGCCGGTGAAAGGTCCCTGTCTCTGCTTCTCAGTCAGGGAACGTTTCTGCGTTGGAACCATTGGAATGTATCCTCCCCCTGATGTTCTACGTGTTTGCCGCACAGTTCAGCAACGCGACAGGTGGCTGGCTGGCTGGCTGGCTGGCTCGAGTCCGACTCGGACAAGGTGCAGCCTACCGTATGACGCCGTCTGCCAGTGCTGCTGCACTCCGAACAAGCGGCCATTGTTAGTTTAGTGTTCGAACAGGCGCATGTTGTACAAACTAACACCGTGTGACAGATGTTCTTGAACTATTTCGAGCAGCTGGTTTGTTCACGGGTTGATCGTCGGGCTGACGAGTCTGAAGTTTGAAGGATAGACTTTGTTCGTTCTCATCAGCAGGTCTGCAGGATCAGATTCGGCTCGGAGATATCGGTGCCGTTGAAGAATTCGCTACATGCCTACAGCACGCGCTTCGGGGTCCATAAAGCAGTTGAATTCTAGCACTTGGAAGCGCAGTCGAAGGAGGCGCTGAGTCTTGCGTGCACACTGATCGATTTGAAGTTTGCGCCCCGCCTGACCCAACCAATTCTTCCATGTAGATGTTTGCATTCAGTGGGTTCGTGCCAGAATTATCTTGGAAGAATGACGCGCTTACTTGTCCACCAGCTGATGTTAATGCATGTCATTGTATAGGTCCAATACGCTTTCAAATCTACCCAAGGCATTAAGTAGAATCAGAATGCGTGGCGCATCCCACATAACAGTTGACTTACGCCGAGCTTTATCCTTTTATCCTTATAGCATTGATTGCTACTTCTCGAAGATTAAAAGGAAAGGGCGGCGTTACTCAATCCGATTGGCATGCGCTACGTATTCCACAAGGAGAATATTTGATTGCGTATTTTGCCATATAATGACTTGTAGGGTGCGTATAGCGCAGTCGGAGGAAGCGCCGACTGTCGCATGCAGCCGATACCAGGTTCCTAGTTCGGATTTCCCGCCCAGGCCAACCAAACCTTCCATCCAACCGGAGTCGGTGAATTGTTACCAGAATTGACTGGGAAGGATAGAGCGCTGACTTCTTCATAGGCTGCCCACCACGATATCCCGTAGAAGTAGAATGCGTGGCGCATTCCAAATGCGATTGAATAACGTCGTCCTTTATCATTTTATCCCTTTATAATGACGGCGCGTGTAGCGCAGTCTGAGGAAGCGCCGGCTGTCGCGTGCACCCGATACCAGGTTCCTGGTTCGGATTCCCCGGTTCCTGGTTCGGATTTCCCGCCCAGGCCAATCAAGCCTTCCATCCCTCAAGGGTCGGTGAATTGGTACCAGACTTGTTTGGGAAGGATAGAGCGCTGTCTTGTTCATCGGCTGGCCACCGCAAGTCATTGTATTGCCAAATACGCATTCAAATCGCCTCCACGATATCCCGTAGAAGGTGAACGCATGGCGCATTCCAAAAAGGATTGAATAACGCCGTCCTTTATCCTTTTATCCTTTTATAATGACTTACGGTGGCCACCCGATGAATAAGTCTGGTACTGTGTGTCACATACAACAAGGTATGATTGGACTCACCGTATCGCTTGGTAAGCAGCGCTATCTGAGCTTTTCGCTTACAATTCCCCGTTAAAGTTACCTAAGTCGTTGATGAATTCGGTCACAGGTCCCAGGACGCCACACGAGCTGATGATGCCTTTTCAACTTATCCCGCTCTCGCCGTTTTGACTGATTGGACTCGCTCATCACAGAAGATGAGAAGCGGGTACTGTATGCGTCACATAGAGAAAGGCATGCTTGCGCTCCAGCAGAGGAGAAGCCACCAGCAATCCCCAAAGGTGATCTGCACCCAAGGAAGGATACGTTTCCAGGGACGTTCGTGGTGTTGAGTGCTGGGAGCTTCTCCCTTCTGGAGCCACCATTAACGGTTAGGTGTAACCAACTACATGAACTCAGCTACGCTATCTAAATTGAACGCCCACAACTCGACAAGATTTGTTTCCTCCATGACAACGCAAAACCGCATACTTCAAAAATTACCCGCCAAAAGCTACAGCTATTAGGGTGGGAAGTGATTCTCCACCCACCCTATTCACCAGACCTTGTTCCAACTGGCTAGAAAAACGATATGATGATCGAGCCACACTCGAATCCGACCTTCGTCACTTTTTCAAATCGAAACCCCCGGATTTGTATCGCAATGGCATCCATTCTCTGTCGGAACGATGGAGGACAGTCATCGACAAAGATGGGCGATGTTTCCTGTGTAAAGTTAGTTTGATCAAAATACAGGATGTCTCAAAAAATGTATACACTGTTTGAAAGGTGATAACTTTGTTCATAGTAAAGGTATTGAAGAATTAAGGGCTCACATGAAAGCTTAAGAAATTGGAGAATTTCAGACGAGTGCATGGCGTATTCCATGCCTCTCATATGTCATAAAATTTATATTTTCTTATGCTTTTATAAGAGCTCTTAACGTCTTCAATACCTTCACTGTGAGCAAAGTTATAACCTTTCAAACAGTGTATACATTTTTTGAGACACCCTTTTATATACAAATTTGAAAAATGTCAAAAAATCGCAAGAACATACGAATCACCCTTGTAAGTCAAAAACACGTTTAAATTGCCTCCATGGCATACGACGAAAGTAGAATATGTGGCACATCTCAAAAGAATTATTGATTAACAACGTCCTTTGTCCTTTTTAAAATAGACGTGAACCAAACGTGAAGGCACGACGGTGCGACTTGGAGGGTCTCGCTTGCATACAATAAGCAAAGTCTGCCTGCCTTCCTCCAGAGGTGAAAGTTCTATTCTATTTTGATGCCTTAATCACCTAAAGGTGCTAACATCCCTACACCTACATCCGTTAATTGGTTAAATGCGTGGCGCATACCAGAACAAGGTCGAGTCGGATTATAGCGACCGCATGATCTGAATGAACCTCGAAAGAGTTTCATCCGATAAGGGTAATAGATAAGTCAATTAGGCGCAGAGTGCAGTGTTCGAGTGCGAGGAATGAGAATGGGGTTTTTCACGCGGAATTTACGCACAGCGCCAGAGTGCACATTATGGGGTTATGTACGTCTCGCCCTGCACCATGTGTGCGTCGCTGGTCAGGCGAAAAAAGCGGCGGAGTAGAATTTGGGGCGAACTGAAGTGAGCATGCGAGAGAGCCGTCCGTGACGGCAGTGGGTGGGGACGTCCCTGTGGTAATGCCGCCGGTTTAGAATCAGCTCGAGAAACACTGGCAATTTACGTCGTTCTCGCCATTTTAAGCGCTATACCTTACTCTTCTTTCACACTATTCTCCTCCTGTGTATTATGGTAGCCTTCAGAAGAGCGTGAACTTCTGCGAGAATTAGAGTGGTCAAGTGTGTCCTATAATCGGTTTATGGATAAATAGGGGGAATAAAATAAAATCCTACACCGAAAGGCTGGTTAGGTCAAGTCCATCCTTTACTCTGACGGCCGGTCTGATTGAAGACAGGATTTCAATTTCGGGCCGGGCCTCGCCCAAGTTGCTGAAAAACTCGATATTAAATATATATATAATTTTCGCATCGAATGAGACACTTCTCAAACCAAATTGGGCACTTCTCAAACCAAATTGGACACTCTTGTAAGCTTGCCTAAAACTTTTGAAATCAAACCGAACTCTTCAAGATTCAAATGAGCATCTGCTGCATAAAATTAGAGACCCTCCAGAAATGTTAGAATAACTTTTTGTTCAAGGAAAATTTAGTATAACTTTCTTTGAAGTTCTAATTCATCTTCCCAATAAGTGAACACACTGTTAGAAATTTTATAATAATTTTAGTTTTTGAGAAAAAACAACGATTTAAAGCTTGGTTTGAAGGCGGCCATTTTACATTGCCAAAACAGAGATTGCGCCATGCTCTCGTCCGAAACGTCGCGATTTTTATTCAATTTGATAGCAAAATTTCTGTTTGCATGCAGCTTCACGCCTGCAAACGGTGCAACATAAACAATTGAAAAAACACA
Source organism: Heligmosomoides polygyrus bakeri (assembly GCA_947359475.1). Taxonomy (NCBI): domain Eukaryota; kingdom Metazoa; phylum Nematoda; class Chromadorea; order Rhabditida; family Heligmosomidae; genus Heligmosomoides; species Heligmosomoides polygyrus. The sequence goes on from OX375865.1 coordinate 12,381,101, forward strand.
GCAATTCAAACTTTCTTGCTGCATTTGAGCAGTATTTACACTATCAATCAAATAAACATTGGCGACTTGCTTTCGAGTGCATGGCGCGGTCCACTCTTTTAATGCACTACATGATTGCTGCCTTGCTCTGCTTCAAGACAAATTTAACTTGTTATTTTTTCTCGAAAAATAAGTTTTCATAAAATTATTACACATCTTCGGACAGGTGAACTGAAAAATTCAAAGAGAGTTATACTAAATTTTCCCTGAACAAAAAAATATTCAAACCATCTTAGTGAATCTATAGTCTAACCTGCCTAAAGCTCATTTCTATTTGGAAGAGTTCACTTTGATTTCAAAAGTCTTAGGCTAGCTTAGAAGAGTATCCAATTCCACGCGAAAATGGTGTACACAGTTTTTACTTCGAGGGAGGGGACGAAAGCAAGCATATAGCATACTAAAAGATCAGATCGCGCCATGCACTCCAAAAGTTTGCCGCACTTTTATTTGACTGGTAGTTTAAATGCCACTCACATAAACCATCAAAGGGAGGTGATATGTGTGTTTTTTACAGTTGTTTTCTTTTATCGCTAACAGGTGTCAAACATCATGCAAACACAAATTTTGCTATCAACCAAATAAAAATCTCGACGTCTTGGACGTGAACGTCTCTTTTTTGGCACTAAAAATGGTCGCCTTCGTGGTCTTCAAAGAAAGCTTTAAATCATTGTTTTCTTCGAAAAACGAGAATTCTTTAAAATTTCAAGCAATATGTTTACTTATTGGGTAGGTGAATTAAAACTGCAAACAAAGTTATACTAAAGTTTTCCTTGAGTAAAAAATTAAATGATGTTTATTTTGAAAATAGCTCGCTTTTGTTTGGAAGAAGATGCTCAGTTTGATTTCAGAAGCGTTGGGCCTTTTCAACCCCTCCCCCACAAACCAAATTGGACACTCTTCCAAGCTGGCCTATGAACTTTGAGGTCAAACTGAACGTCTTCCAAATCGAAGCAAGCTTTTTACAGGTTAAACTACAGATTCTCCAAGATGGTTGAAATAATTTTTGTTCAAGGAAAATTTAGAATAACTTTTTAATTTTTTTTACCTCCAGCTGCACGAATGAGTGCAATAATTTTATACAGATTTTGTTTCTTGAGAGAAAATAGTGAATTACATTTCGTTTTAGAGCGCAACAAAGCAGTAATCATGTGTTGCACTAAAGTACCAGACTGCGCCATGCTTTCGAAAAGCTCGCCGCCATTTTTATTCGATAGTGTAAATGCTGCTTCCATAAAGCATCAAAGTGAGGATATGTGTGTTTTACCCTGTGTTGTATCGTTTGTAAGTGTGAAACTCTATGAAAACCGAAATTCTGCTATCAATCGAATAAAAGTCGCGACGTCTTGGATGAGGGCACGGCGCAATCTCTATTTTGGCAGCAGAAAATATCCGCCCTCCTGCTCTTTAAAACAAGCCTTAAATCATTGTTTTTTCTCAACAAAATTTTTTATAAACTTTCTAACAATGTTTTCACTTACTGGGTAGATGAATTAAAACTTCAGAGAAAGTTACTAAAAAATTAACTAAAATTTTCTTGAACAAAAATTATTCTAACCTTCTTAGAGAGCATTTAGTTTAATATAGAAGAAGTTGGGCGCGTGGAGCGCAGTTGGAGGAGGCGCCGGCTGCTGCCTGAACCCGATACCAGGTTCCTGGTTCGAATGTTCCGCCCAGGCCAACCAAGCCTTCCATCCTCCGGGGTCAGCGAATTGGTACCAGACTTGTCTGGGAAGGACAATGCGATGACTTGCTCATCGGCTGGCCACCGCAAGTGATTGTATGGCCAAATACGCATTCAACTCGCCTCCACGACATCCCGTAGAAGTAGAATGCGTGGCGCAACCCAAAGGGGATTGAATAACGCCGTCCTTTGTCCTTTATTACTATAGAAGAAGTTCAATTTGATTGGAAATTTTAAAGTGAACACTTTTCAAACAAAAACGAATGTGTTTGGGATCAAAATTGACACGCTGAGACTGTGCAAAGATCGAACAAAAGCGACCGATGCAGTTTACCTGCTATGAAGACTATCCTTTACCCAACATTGGGATAGAGGATAGTAAAGCTAGGGGTCATTCAATCTATTTTGGGATGCGCCACACATTTTAATTGTACGGCATATCTTGGAGGCAAATCGAATGCGTATTTGGTCTATACTTCACTTGTGGTGGCCAGCCGATGAACAGGTCATTGCTGTATCCTTCCCGTACATGTCCACTAGTAATTCACCGACCCGGGACCCCGGAGTGATGACATCCTTGCTTGGTCTATGTAGAAGCTGAACCAAGAAGTTTGATTCGGGGTGCACGTAAGAGTCTACGCTTCTTCCGACTGCACTACCATGAGTCCCTCGTGATGACCTGGTACCAGCCAGTAAAACTATAGAAATTCGTGTTCCGCTTGGCGTGCCGGAATTGATTGTATCATTCTCGGCATTTGGTAGTTTTTAATGTAGCCTGCAAGGTAATGGAATTAGTTCATCTGAATTTGACGTCACCTTGTCGCCATTGTTGTCACTTTTTTCTGCGCTCTCGATTATCGTGACCAGCAGGTGGTGATTATCTAAGGCCAGGGGCATACTTCCATCGTCGCGATGCCATCGCGACGCTCAGTCCGTGGCCATTCCGCCGCACGCGGTCGAATAGTTAAAGGAAACTTCGCCGCGGCTTTTGTAAAACTTAAAATCCACTAACATCTAGGATCTGATGCGTATTTTATTGGCTTCAAGCCGTTCACCACTCCGAGCGTTCATCATAGACATTCTCTTCGGAACGTTCAGTGACGCCATTAGTTTGTTCTGTCTAGTACTTCTGCCCTCAGGTTGCTCCTCCGTAACAGTTCTCATGTCCATCAGCATGTGTTTCCGGATATCGTTGACACGCCTTCCGAATCCGGACGCCAGGTTCCCTTTCACTCGTTTCTTAGTACTGGATCCAATTGCTGGTCTGCCTTTACTGCTCTTCCCCCACCCTCTTTAGTCCCCCTCCACCTTCCTGGTCGCAACTCCTGGCCCACTTCCTTGTTTCCACTATTGACCCCCTACTGGTCTCTTTTTGCTGGTTTGCTCGTCCTGGTTCCTCCTCCAGGTTGTTCCCTTCCTTCCTGGTAGCTCTCCTGGTCCATCCTAGAGGTCCCCTTACCTCCCTTTTCCACCACCCACTCAGTGGTCATCCAAGGCTTACGGCAGACGTCAGTGACACGTATTCGGAATCAGGACGCCCAACAACGCGCGCAGATGCCGCTGTGTCAAGCAGAAGGAGGCTGTGCTTCCTTGGCTGCAGCAGCATCCCATGTTGGATTCAGAATACTGCCGCTCGTCGCACGACGACGGTGTCATCTCTTCTGACTCCAGACGCTTGTTGCACGACGTAGGAGACCCGTCTTTCAGATTCAGACGCTCAGAAACGCGAGCAATTACCGCTTTGTCAAGCAGCAGGCTTCCTCGGCTGCAGCAGCATCGCATCTTGAAATATATTAGATTAATATGAAGAGGCAGGAAACTAAACTTTTTGGTTCGTTTCGCCACCTTCCGTCAGACGAACCTTTTTAATTATAACACCTCCCCGGTGGCTCATCAGTGAAGAAGGGAGGTGTTATAATTTTAATGCTAATTATTTTTATTGTTCACATAATAAAAGTTGTTACAGGATGTTTTATTGCGATCAAAACTGTTGCGCCAGGCGGGACTCGAACCCGCATCTTCTGCCTTCCGGGCAGCGATGTTCGCCTTACACCACCGGCGCTGTTTGACCATACGTAACATCCGCGATATCCTCGAGGATAGCCTCTTTACCAACCGCTCCAGGCTTAAGCAAATGTGTTCAAATAATAAAAGTTTTTTATTTTAATTTTTATTTATATATGTATTATTTTGTTTTATTTACCTATTCCTTATTTGCATTATTAATTATAAAAACTTTTCACAAAGAATTTTTATGTAATTATTTTGTATTTATTTATTTATTTAATTATTTCATTTTAAACTTGATTTTGATAAAATTTGTTAAATTTGAAACGAGTTTTTGCGAAAAAGCATTATTAAAAAATAATAGAAAATAAAAACGTACAAAGTAGTTGTAGCTGCAGCCGATCTCCATCTTCTTTCCATATAAGGTATCCATACCGTGCTCTATTGTACGGTATCAGGATAGAAATTATGATACATGTTATCATTGCGGTATTCATTTTATTCTTCAATTACTAGGTATGGAGGTGTTTCTTTCAAGTAAACCCATAAGCATATTACTACACTTTATCTCGCAACAACACTATTTACTTATTTATTCAAAATTTTATAAGAACAATGTCTAAATATACTCATGAATATATGTAAAAAAGAAAAAATGGAAAACTATTTAAATGTTTTTATAAAGGTTATTGCTTTATTATAGTTGTCTAAAATGTTACACATATATAGTATTTGTCTATTTTTATTAAGACATTTTTCTACATTATCAACAATGAATTCTGTACTATTTCCATTTTGGGTAAGTACTTTGTGAAGCTCTCTTATGTTGTTGCAAAGATATTGAAATGTTGAACAAACGATAGCTATTCTAAGCGTTTCTGTGTAAATGGCATTAGGTTTAATCCTGATTGAAACTTGTGAGTCTACGTGTGGAAACCTGTTCCCTTAAAAATTGAAAGAATCTGTTTTGTTGTATATGTTGCTTTCAACTTTGTTATTTATGACTTTAAAGGCACGTTCTGTCCGCGCAGGGTTCGATGTGGCGTATCTCACGCAGGCTTCTAGCCGCAGGTATATTCGCACCAAGGAGAGAAGAGATGGTGTCTCTCGTTCAGAGCTTTCACGAAGAAATTTGACCAACCCGTTAGTGAGCACGCTGATGTTTCCTTGAAGTCAAGTCAATTATCGCTCTCATCCAGTGGGTATTAGTTAAACGCATTACGTGACTGGCATATCTAATTTTCGATGACTTGGCCGAGGTAACGGCGTCTCTATGTAATTCCCGACCGTCATTGAATCTGTTCCGAATAACACCGTGAACTTTTCTCACATGCATGAATCGTGTAACTCCGAGCATCATTCTCTCAGTTCCTCAACATTCACTCTGCTTTCGTAGTGAAGAACAGTGAAGTCAAACAGGTGGGCACGGATCCGGAGGTTCTTCGTCTTTTTTGAAACTTCTTCGACGCTACTGAGAGCTGCTGAAGCGGTATCCTCCTGCCTAGCTCCAGCACTATGTAGGCCCTTAGCCAGGTTGACCTCACTCCCTAGGTACACGTTTCTCGAGCACTCAGAGATGTTCGTTCCTCTAAGCGTGCTCTCTTCAGTATCTGCTCGATCAGATTCAGAAGGTAACCATTTTCATTGGAGATCGGATAACAGTCGTTAAAGTGGTCTACGTTGGAGAGGTGTTGGCGCGTCCGCCAATCACAAGCTATCAAAGCACCAGGCATCGGCCAATCAAGACATTGACCGCATTCTAGGGTCTGATCACCAATCCGATGGGACTTGGCCTGTTGCGTCCCTGCATGTATTCCACTTTCACGTGGAAATGGACTAGTTTCAAATCAAACTTCACACTCTTCTAAGCTAGCCTCAACACTTTTGAAATCGAAGCGAACTCTTCCAAATCGAAATGATCTGCAGGCAAGTTGAACTACAAACTCAATAATATGATTAGAATAATTTTTTCAAGGAAAATTTAGTACAACATCCTCTCAATTTTTTAGCTCCCCTGCCCCAAAAAGTGTAATAATGAAAAATAAAGAATCAGGAAATTTTTATTTTTGAGAGAAAATAAGAAATTGAAATTTGTTTTGAAACAGGCAAAGAAGCAACCATATAGTGCATTAAAAGCACAGCACGCGCAATGCACTCGAAAAGCTCGTCGCGGTTTTTATTTGACTCATAGTGCTTATTTCACTCATTTAGATGCTGCTTACCAGAAGCATTTAAATGAGGGTATTTGTGTTCTTAAATACTGTTTTTGTTGTATCGTTCGCAGGTGTGATACTCTATGCAGGCAAAAATTTCGCTATCAATCGAATATTCTTTCAGAATTCTAATAAAGAAAAATTATAAAGTATGGATACTTAAAGCAGTATAAGAAGCGTTGAAAAATTAGCTTTTCGGATAATTTTCCACATACTCAGACAAAAGTCGATTAATGATGGAGCATGGAGATTTACTGCAAGATTTGAACCCTGCTGTGCCTCAGACACCAAATTCATCAGTTATTGTAAAGCTGGATGACTATGACATTAAAGAGGATACATCGATAAAATAGTGTTATATTGTCTGCAGGTTTGTGTACAATTTGATTTGAAAAGTGTTCAAACACTAAAAAACTTGGTTATCCGGCAGTTACCTCGCTTTTTGCACCGTTGAAACAACGCTGTAATCTGCCCGCTCGGAATACATTGATTTAAACATACCTGTAGACAATGCAACAAGTACAATTGTGAAGAACGCGCAGATCCCCACCTTGCTGTTTCGTGTACGCAGCAATTACACTATCAATCAAATGAAAATCGCGAGGTCTTAGACGAATGCATGGCGTAGTCTCTTCCCTTAGCACTAAACATTTGCGGCTTTCTGTTCTTTAAAACAAGCTATAAAGCATTATTTATCCGCGAAAAATTAGAATTTTATAAAAATTCAAACAAAGTGTTCACCTATTGGGTAAATGAATTAAAGATTAAAGAAATCATACTGAAATTTTCCTCGAACAAAAAAACAACTGTAGACTCTGCAACAAGTACAATTGTTAAGAACGCACATATCTCGTTGTTCCATGTAAACAGTATTTACACTATAAATCAAATAAAAAATCGCCACGAGGATTTCGAGTGCATGGCGCAATCTGGTCTTATAGTGCACTATATGGTTGCTGCTTTGCTGCTCTTTAAAACAGAATTTAAGTTGTTATTTTTTCTCCAAACGTAAAATTTCTATAAAATTATTACACTCATTCGGGCAGCTAAAGTAAAAGAGAATTCAAAAAAGTTATTCTAAATTTTCCTTGAACAAATTTTTTTTTCAAACCACCTTATTGTATGTAGTTCAGCCTGTATGAAGGTTGTTTCAATTCGGAAGAGTTCCCTTTGATTTCAAAAGTCTTACCAGGATACTATTTCAACGGTAGGTCGGAACGGCGCAAGTCTTGTATATGGGCAGAACCGCCTCTCCCTGGGAAACAGCAAACTGCAGGTATCTCGACCCCAATACAACTCTGCGCAGAGTTAGGGACGACGGAAATCGCCTGTTGGCGCCCTGTTGATTCACGTGCTCCACAGCTGACGGGCGCGCGCGGGATGAGGGATCGTATCACGACTCGGCGCAGTGCACAGGCGGCGTAGTAGGGAAGCGCTCGGGCTCGTGAGCGAGGGGTCGGGGGTTTGGATCTCGCAGACTGCGCTTGTTTTGCACTTTTGCAAAATCCATGTTTATCATATAGGTAATCCACCTAGGGGTATTATAGTGTGTTATAGAGCATGTTTACATATAACATATGCTTCAAACTACAGCTAACCGAAAATGTTCACTTCTGTGTGTCACTTATTTTAAGCCTATTTTGTGTGAAGCTATAGTTATGTAACGATAGATATGTTGTGGCACTAGTTAAAAGTTCGACTCCACCGACAAGACTTCGGACAAAGAAATTTTTTCGCTGAAACTTCGTCTAGGGGGTTATTTGGGGTGCTGATCACGAATCTGACATCCGTTTTTCACGATTCTGTTTCTATCTGCCGTCACCGGCAGAAAGTTTAAGAATGTAATCCTATACCTTACTGTATCTATATTATCCAGCCGAATCGTGAAAAACTGGTGTCAGATTCGTTATCAGCACCCCAAATAACCCCCTAGACGAAGATTCAGCAAAATCGGTGACCCTGCCTGGACCACCATTGTAAACGGTGTCAGTGGTATGCTCTATAACACACTATAATACCCCTAGGTGGATTACCTATATGATAAACATGGGATTTTGCAAAAGTGCAAAACAAAAGCAGTCTGCAGGATCCAAACCCCAATCCCTCGTTCACGAGCCCGAGCTTTTCCCTTCTACGCCAGCTGTGCATTGCGCCGGGTCGGGATACGAGCCCTCATTCCGCGCGCGCCCGTCAGCTGTGGAGCACGTGATTGAACAGGGCGCCAACCCGCGACTTCCGTCGCCCCTAACTCTGCGCAGAGTTGTATTCACCTGTATCACCTGTCGTCCCGTTGATCATCGACTTGCTCGAGCGGGCGCAGCAGCGTCTCCATTCGTCCCTGTCGCGTGCCAGAGTGGTCCAATGGATCCTCCTCGCTCGAGGGACACGAAGAGCGTCATATCGGTCGTTCAGGGCTTTCACGAAGAAGTCCGACCAACGCGTTGGTGGGCGTCCCGGTGTTCTCTTGACATCCCGCGGAATCCAGTCGGTAACGTCTCGTCCAGCGGGTGTCTGCGAAGCGCATTATGTGGCCGGCCCACCTAATTTTCGACAACTTGGCCCACGCGACAGCGTCTCTGATCTTCGAACGTCGGCGAAGCTCGGAACTCCGGAGGCCTTCTCTCACTTGCGTGAGTCGTGTCACTCCGAGCATCGTCCTCTCGACTCCACCCTGCGCGACGCTGATCGCGTGTTCATCCTGCTTTCGTATAGCCCAGGTCTCTGAGGCGTATGTTAGGGCAGGAGGAACAGTGGAGTCGAATAGGTGGGCACGGAGTCGGACGTTCTTCGTTTTCTTCACGACTTCTTCGACGCTCTTGAAAGCTCCCCAAGCCGCTCGTTTCCTCCTGCTCAGCTCCGGCGCTAGGTCGTTGGCCATATTGACTTCGCGACCCAGATACACGTAGCTGGAGCATTCGGAGATGTTCGTTCCGTTGAGCGAGAATGGGGCATCAGAAACCCACCCGTTCTTCATCAACATCGTCTTCGTAAGATTCAGCTGCAGTCCAACGCTTCCACATACACGATCGAAGTCGGCCAGCATTCGTTCCGCCTGACTGATGCTCGGTGTTATGAGCACGATGTCGTCAGCGAAGCGAAGATGGTGCAGTTGCCGGCCGTCGACCTTCACTCCCATGTCTTCCCATTCTAGTTCGCGCATGACGTTTTCGAGGGTGGCGCTGAAGAGCTTCGGGGATATGGTATCCCCTTGTCGAACCCCTCTCTTCATGTCAATGACGACGTCGTTGTAGAATGGTGAGATCTTGGTCGTGAATCCACTGTACAGCTCTCGAAGGACTCTGATGTACTGAGTAGGAACGCCCTGGGTGAGCAGGGCTTCCATGACCGCTTCAGTCTCGACGGAGTCGAATGCCTTCTTCAGGTCGATGAAAGTAAGGCACAGCGGCAGCTTGTACTCTCGCGACACTTCGATGAGCTTCGTAATGGTGTGTATGTGGTCGATCGTGCTGAATCCTCTCCGAAATCCTGCTTGTTCGCATGGCTGTCCTTCGTCCAGCGTTCTACTAATCCTATTCAGGATGACTCGAGTGAACAGCTTGTAGACTACGTACAACAGGCAGATCGGGCGATAGTTGCCAATGTCGTGCACGTCTCCCTTCTTGTACATCAAGACGGTCTTGCTGGTCTTCCACTGAGATGGAACCTTGCATTCGGACAGGTAGCGTGTGAAGAGCCGCGCCAAGGTGTTGATGAGCGCTGGCGGGAGGTTCTTCAGGTGTTCAGCTCTAATCCTGTCAGGACCGGGTGCTGTACGTTTCTTCACCGACGAGATGGCGTGTCGGATCTCGGAAGGGAGAACAGAGGGGATGACGTATCCATCCTGCGGAAGATGGCGTAGGGGCAGGTGGACGTGGCTATCGAAGAGAACGGAGTAGAAGTCGTGGATGACTTTCTCCATGGTCCTTCTGGAAGAGGTGACGGTTCCGTCAGGACGTCGGAGAGCGGTCATCTTGGTCTTGAAGTTGGCGAAGTTCCGGCGGGCATTGCGGATGCTCAGCCCTGCCTCTGCTGCTTCGGCCAACACTTCCGCCCTTCTCTCCTTCAGATCTTCCTTTATCGCCGCTCTGCATAGCTTTGCAAGCTCGGACGTCAGTTGATAGTTGCCTGACGCTCGTGCTGCTCCACGCTGGCTTATCAGCTCGAGAGTTTCCGGAGACAGGCGTCTCTTGGTGGTCTTCAAGCTCTCGGCTCCCTTAGCACTATCGTGGAGATGGTGCACGAAGCGATCGTATTCCTCGTCGACGTTGTCCATGACGGCATCTTCCCAAAGGCCGACAAGAGAGGTGTAGAGATCCCAGTTGATGGTCGTTCTGGGACTCCTCTTCTTGAACTTCGCGGCCTTCTCTCCTTGACGCGAAAAGCGGAACCTCGCGCAAAGGAGGCGGTGGTCCGATCCCGTGTAGAACTTGGGGACAACGGAGACATCGGTCAGGCAATACTTGCGATTGAAGATGATGTGGTCTTGAAGATGATCTCGTTGTGGAACTGGCCACCGGGGGATTCCCAGGTCCATCGTAGGGAGGGAGGCTTCTGGAACTGCGAGTTTCCATGGATGGTCTTGGTCGACATGATAAACTCAGACAGCCTTTCACCTTGCTCGTTCCACTCCAAACCGTGGGTTCCGATGTGAAGTTCTTCCGGCGACCTTCGCGGCCCGATCTTGGCGTTGAAGTCGCCGACGATCACCTTGTAGAAGGTGTGATCTTCCTTATAGAACTTCTCCAGCTCCACGTAGAAGGCCTCGACGTCTTCGTCGTCGTAGTCGGATGTTGGGGCATACGCGACGAACACAGTCAAGGATGGCACGGAGCCACATCGCTTCAGTCGCAGACGTCCGATTCGGCTTGTCAGAGACTCGTACGAATCGATGTTCATGGCCAAGTGCGTGTTGACGAGGACACCAACGCCGCCTACTCCCCTGCTGTCGAATGTTCTGAGGAACAGTTCTTCTCCGGAGTCGTAGGCGGCGTGTAGGGGATGGTGTCTTCTCGTCTCGCTCAGTCCGATGACGTCGTACTTGATCTTCCTGGCTTGCATCATCAGGTCCTCGACGGATGCTTCCGACGCAAGCGTGCGGGCGTTGTAAGTACAGATCGTCATCCTAGTCCTTCTCAGTTTGCGCAGCCTGGTTAGGCCCTGAGATTTTAGCAGCCTTTCCGTACTCGTCCTTCCCATCGCTGCAGAAATGGGGGCTCTTTCGGGGTCAGGGGAATGAGGCCCTTTAGTGCTGCTGTGTTTGACTGGAATACAACACGGGTAGCTAGTCAGGCTCTGTCGTGCGGGCGAAGAACTCCGGGCAGCCAGCCAGACTGCCCGAAGGGACGGGGCGAGACTTAAGGCGGCCTCGAATCGCCTTACATGTACTCCCAGTCTATCGAGTGCAAGCTTTTGGCCGAGCCGACACAGTTACAATCCGCACAGTCACGGACACATCCACGCACACAGTGCACGAACATGCCGCTCCCACGCACAAGGAACGCATCGACCCGACACAGCAGGAGCAAGGAGTCCATCCCCTGCATCCCACCTGCGTCTCTGGGCAGTACACGGTCGCATTTGGTTCGCGTTTAATTCCCCTATCCACCACCTGGGGACGCGCCACGTGGCCCTGCGACAAGCGGCCCGAGATCCCTCTTAACAAGAGAGCCCGAAGGCTCTCTATCGAGGGAGATCCGTGGAGAGTTGTATTGGGGTCGAGATACCTGCAGTTTGTTACTACCCAGAGAGAGGCGGTTCTGCCCATATACAACATTTGCGCAGTTCCGACCTACCGTTGAAATAGTATCCTGGTTAGGTCAGCATAGATGAGCGTCCGATCTGACGTAAAAAGCGTCCAATTTGACTTTAAAGGTGTCCAATTCCACATGAAAATGGTATGTATACTTCACTGGTCGCGCTTTGCGTCGGAGCAATACCAGTATTGATTAGGCCTTGCGCCCGATCAATATTGGTAGTTATTATAGTGCCGCTCCGCGCAGCGACTGAAGTATAAACCCCGCCGTTTCTGTATACATTGGATCGGATATCCGAAAGTGATTCATTCGGATCCAGTGCGTTGTGTTCAGCACGCATGGTGCGCAGAAATCAATATTCAATCAATTTTTCTTTTCTCCTCCGAGCCGGACGGTGCTGGTGCTGCACGTCGTCAGTCGCCTCTTCCGTCTAATTACTCTTCTGCGCGGATTCGAGCAGAGTACAGTAGCAGCGTATCCTCCATTAGCTTATGAGGCGCCGAAGGCGATTGGCCTGAAGTAATCGCCTTCTGGAAGATGATTTCTTTTTCTCATTAATCTTGATGGAAACGGTCATCAGCGGACGCAGAGGGATGCACGAGCACGTGCCTCGTTGAGTCGAAATCGCTGCCACACGTTGTTGTTTCACGGACGTGTGCAAAGCCGCTTACGCACAAATGTCAAGACTATCAGTGCTCCTCGGCCTTCGGAACCTCTTCTAGCTTATCCCTCCATCTGGTGCTTGTGATGAGCTTCTTCTCCTTCTTTTTACACATTAGGCGACGTGCAACGATATTGTCAAACTGGCCCTGAAGTTGTTGTGCATGCATGGCGCAGTCGAGCAAAGGAGTTGAATCGATTTGCATCCGGCTAGGCGAACAGAAAATTTGGAAGCAGAACGCTGACTTGGTCCTGGGCTGGCACTGGGCACTATATCTCATTTTTTGAACCAAGTATCCGTACGAAGTCGCCCAAGAAATTGGGCCAAATTCGAATGCGTGGCTTATTATCGTCGTATTGATTAGCATAGGCGTTTTTTCTTAGAAATTCTGTTCCTTTTGCAAGGGAGTATTATTTATTTCAACCTTAAATATAAATTAAATTGTTAGGATAATTTAATTTATTATTGCATGTCACTTTTACCATAAGTTGTCTATATGATCATACTTTATAATAATCCGCTAAGCGATGAATCATAAAATGGGGGGAAAATAGGGGGGGGGGGGGCGAAACTAGCGGAAAACAGCGAAAAATGCCCATACCTCTTCCACGTGCCTGGAGATTTAGAAGACGTGTCGAAGACGTCGTCCAACGTCCCTGGGGATTCAGATGATCACTAAGAGAAGGCCAGCATGGCAGGTGAGGCAATCAATATCGATCGATGTTGTCGATTTTCTCTCAGAGTTCACCGATCAGGGTAGGAGTGAAGAGATGGTGATGGTCGACAAAAATCCTTTACAGCGGAAAGGGAAGGAAATCAATATCCATTGACATTATCGACTTTTTCTCAGATTTAACCGATCGGGGTGGGAGACACGCGAGTGTTGTAGCCGACGGAGTGCTCCACATCAAGTGAAAACTTTCAATGGGAGGCCAATATCGATCGATAATGATGATGAAGATGACCATGATGATGATAATAATAATAATAATAATAATAATAATAATAATAATAATAATAATAATAATAATAATAATAATAATAATAATAATAATAATGGTGCTGATGCTGATGATGATACTGCACCATCGCGCGAAGCGCGCAAATGCGAGGCCCACCGATAGTCCCAATGGAGCACTTGTATATAAATATAAATAAATAAATAAATATATATATAATGAATTATAGATCTTAGAATAAAAATATGAACATACAATATAAAATTGAATTCTTTTAAACATGTTTTGTTTGAAAACATTAAATTTTACTGAACTCAGCTTAATAATTTTGCATACTCATAAATGTTATAGCACCTTCCTCTTCACTGATGAGCCAACGGGGAGGTATCATAACAGAAAAGTTCGTTTTGAGATAGGTGACGAAACGAACCACATTAAAGGAGGCAAACTATATATCTCTTATGTCTTTGCTTCAACTTTGCTTTATTTAGTATAAATTTTTCAAATTTTTGGTATAACTCTGTTACTAAGCTACTTTCTATTGATACTCTGTTATTAGGTGGTCCCATAAGTCCCCGCCGTTTTTTTCAACGATTCACTGCAGATTTCGCCGGCGGTCTCTTGCAAGCGCTGCATAGCTTTCGAAAGAGAATGACTTGCTCTATCAGAACATGCATTGCATTTCTTTTTTCATCATGAATTTTGTCAATTTTTAGGCCGTTGAAGTGGAAAGTGAAAAAGTGAAAAAGTAGCCATTCGCGCACTTGTTCTCTCCGCTTAGGTTTGTAATTTTTTGCGCAGTTTTTTATAGCGTTTGGAAGACAATGTTCTGTACTACAAGAATATGTGTTAGTGCTATTTGCTCATTTGTCCTTTATTGATTTTTAGGTCACCAAATTGGGAATTCCGACTTTTCCGCCCGAATTTTTACCAAAACTCCGGTTCTGTGGTTGAACTTTTTTGCACGGTGTTATACGTCGTTTGGAAGAGGATGTCAGTTGCTCAGTAAGAATTTGTGTCGCGTTTATTGGCTCCCGCTGATTTCTGTCGAAAATCAACAACTAAAGAAGGAGAAGGAGTTGTTGGTGAAGACGAGTTTTCTCTTTTTGACATTTTGTTAACATTCAGTAGAAATCAATAAACGCGACTAATATTCTTATAGAGCAAGACATTTGCTTGCGAATGACATATAACACCAACCCAAAAAGTCCAACCACAGAGCAGGAGCTGTCGGCAAAAATAACCATCCTCCTTCGGACGTCCCAATTTGATGGCCTAAAAATCAATAAAGGGCAAGTGAGAAAATAGGACCAACACATATTCTTGTAGTACAGAACATTGTCTTCCAAATGCTATAACAAAACTGCGCAAAAAATTACAAACCTAAGCGGTGAGAACAAGTGCACTTTTTCATTTTTCACTTCAACGACCTAAAAATTGACAAAACTCATGATGAAAAAAGAAATGCAATACATGTTCTGATAGAGCAAATCATTTTGTTTCGAAAGCTATGCAGCGCTATGCAAGAGACCGCCGGCGAAATCTGCAGTGAATCGTTGAAAAAAACGGCGGGGACTTATGGGACAACCTAATATTTGCTGGCGTGTGTAGCACAGTGGCAGTTGGCGTTGGTTGTTGTGTGCTCCACGATTCGAGGTACTTGGCTCGGATCAGGCAGGGTTGGCGAATTCGTACCAGACTTGCCTGGAAAGGAAATGTCATCGATTTGTTGATTTCTGTGTATGTACCTCAAGGCATTGTATGGGTCAAGTTCACATTCAAATTGCCTCCACGATATCCCAAGAAGTGGAAAGCATGGCGCATCTCGCTGAGGGAGCAGGCTATCTCCGAACATGAGAACTCATGACTGTGGCACAACATCCTGCCAGAACTCAGCTACAGTCGAACCTAGAACATCCTGGAAGGTCCTTTAGTTTTGTTCTGTGTAAGGCGTTAAAGTGGTGCTAGTCGTTAATATGGCCTACAAGAGAGATGTCGGAACCCTCCGGCCAATCGTAGGGGCGTGCCACCTACACGGAGCTGTAGATTTCTTATCTAACTGGCAGGCGAATGTTCGCCCTGTGATTGTCTAGCACATTCCCTGCTTCACGTGTAGACCACATTAAACACTACTACCTGATTTAGTTGGCAACTACATTTACCTTGTGATTCTTTATTTCTCTTCGGCGAAAAACGATGCTTCTGCGTTATATGGGTACAGAGAGCAGTTAATCAGTGCATTTGTTTGCTTTCTCGTTTGTCCGCGCAAAATTAGTGGCTGATAGACAGGAAATGGCTCTGATCGTAAACACGAGGCAGAATCAACACAGCTATTTGGAGGGATGATGTGAATATGATAGCGGGTGGGTAGCCTACATCTCCAAGTGGAAAAATCGATCGAACATGTGATTTATCGATCGATTTATTGATTTTTCGCGCAAGGTGAGCATTTCAGGTTGGAATCACGCTAATGTAACGGCTGTTGAACACGTCTTACCACAAGTATTAAATACAAAATTGTAGATGGTCTAATCAATATTTATCGATTACTACTTCTTCTTCGAAGTCCTAGCCAAAAGCTCGCCTGTGTGCTGCTTCAATGTTGTTTGAGGGGATAACGCTCGTCACAGCAAGTCCATCGTGAGTTGCGCCATGCATTTGTTGTTCTGTCTGGCATCTGGAAACAGCATGGACTCGCACAGATCTGCTTATTGAGCCCGCGAGGCAACTTCGCCCTGCTTTACCCGTCAATTTAAGCCCATGAGGCAACTTTGCCCTGCTTTACCTCGAGTTCGACTTTTCACCAAAGACTGCTAGGAGCGTAAAGGACCCGTCCGGTCTTTGGTGAAAAGTCGAACTCGCGCTCAATCGAGTTTAACCTTCACATTCTACCACTGCGCCACTCTTTCTACAGTATACCCACAGCAGCGGGACTGCTTTCGTACACACTTTAGCCGTGCATCTGAGCTGATCCAAGAGTGTGTCGAAATCTTGGCGCAGTCGGAAAAAGGCTCTGCACCGCGCCTCGCCGATCTGCACTCAGCGAATCGAGTTTAGGTACACTTCTCGCGCCCACAAGGATGAAAATGTTAGTTTTTTTCCGAGTCTGTTGATGCTGTTTATGTAGCCTGCAGCTCATTATGTGAGAATGAAGTGGAGCTAAGTTCGGCATTTCCTGTGGCAATCCTTCACGACCTGTTGCACTTCTGTTTCTCCGCATTTTCACGCATGCTGATGTCATCGTGGTGATCCGGATTAAGTTCGCGCCTGTGCTGGGATTAGCGTGACGAGTCATTTATGAGAGTGAGTCTATTTCAGGCGACTTACGCCGTCACCTTGTCAGCGTAATAAAAGACATAATGACGCTAGCTAGAACTACCGTCTCTTGTAGAAACGACTGGAAGGATGAATGCGTATTCAGCAGGTCTTCAGCGGATTTGATTAGGCGTTAAGCGACGTCAATCAAGCTCTCCCTTCTCAGCTAGGTCGACAACTTGGCGCCGAACTCGCTTAGGTGATTGGTCTTCTTGTTACCCAAGCGAGCTCCTGCAGCAACGGTCTCGTTTGCTGTGCCACATAGACCCCCTAGTTTTTTAAACGCTAGAGTGACACGACACGCTGATCACTGTTGGCACTTTCACTGACCGCACTATCATCCAGCCGGCTACTACTCGCATATGATTCTGAATCACCTGTATCACCTGTCGTCCCGTTGATCATCGAGTTGCTCGTGCGGGCGCCAACAGCATGTCCATTTGTCCCTGTCGCGTGCCAGAATGCTCCAAAGGAGAGACGGGAAGGGCACCATGTCGTTCATTCAGGACTTTTACGAAGAAGTCCCAACCAACGCGTTGGCGGGCGCGCTGGTGTTGACATCTCGCGGAATTCAGTCGGTGATGGCTCTCGTCCAGCGGGTGTCTGCGAAGCGCATTACGTGGCCGGCCCACCTAATTTTCGACAACTTGGACCACACGACAGCGTCTCTGATCTTCGAACGTCGGCGAAGCTCGGAACTCCGGAGGCCTTCTCTCACTTGCGTGAGTCGTGTCACTCCGAGCATCGTCCTCTCGATTCCACGCTGCGCGACGCTGATCGCGTGTTCATCCTGCTTTCGTATAGCACAGGTCTCTGAGGCGTATGTTAGGGCAGGAAGAACAGTGGAGTCGAATAGGTGGGCACGGAGTCGGACGTTCTTCGTCTTCTTCGTGACTTCTTCGACGCTCTTGAAAGCTCGTGAAAAACACCTTCAAATGTACAATGAGTAATCTGAGGTACTCGACGGCCCACCGTTTATTGCTCAACGGCGGAGTTGTGCACTCCAGTGCTAAACCATCTCTCGGAGTCGGTGAATTGGTACCAGACTTGTTTGGAAAGGAAAATACTCCAAATTGTTCATCAGCTGGCCACCGCATATCTCTATAAGGTTCAATACGCATTGATATCGCCTACTCGATATATCCTAGAGGTAGAGTGCATGGCGCATCTCAAAAAAGAGGTCGGTTCACCCCGTCTTTGCTGATCTTTATCCCTTACCCTTTGTACTCACGCGATTCCCACCTGAAATGGTTAAATCTGTACAAAGATGGATAAAACCGATGGTGTCCGATCGATAATGATTACGCAATGCATTCCTTCTCCGCGAGAATTCATAGAGGTAATTGATTGTGTATTTGTCCTGCACAATAACATGCAGAGGCCGGCCGATGGACAATTCGGTGCTTTATTCTACCCAGACGTGTTTATTAATAATTCACCGATCCAAGAGGTATGGAAGGTTTGGTTGGACTTAGCGGGTCCCGAACCAAGAACTTCGGTTCAGGGTACACCCGAACGAGTGTCAGCGCTTCCTCCGACTGCGCTACCACACGCCCCTCATTTTCCACCACCTGCCAGTAAAACGATAGCAGTTCATGTTTCGACTTCCGGCATTCTCCATATCCAGTCTCGGCATCTGGAAGTTTTTCCTACAAGGGTAAGGGACTGGGTTATTCAAATCCTTTAGGTATGCGCCACGCATTTCAATTGTTCGGGATATTGTAGAGGCAATTTGAATGCGTGTTCGGCCATACAATGACTGCAGTAGCTATGCACAAGACAGTGTTTTATTCTCCACAGACAAGTCTGGTACCAATTCACTGATCCCGAAGGGGTCAAATTTCACTGGAGTGGGCAGGAAATCCGGACGAACGATGTCTCCAGTCTCCTAAAGAAAAGTTCGCTGTAAGATGGTGGAGTGATGTAAATGAATTCGGCTTTTTCAGGCTTTGAAGAAGGCGAAGGTGCCAAAACATTGACCTAAAGCCGACATCAACATTGGTTCACAGCTTTACAAGACATTAATAGAACTTGAACCTTGAACAGTTGTGCATATGACAGCCGGCGCCTCCTCCGATTGCGCTACCACGCATCCCTCATGCACTGAATGCTGTCGAAGTATTACGGTCCATACCTTTCTCCCTTCCAGTTTAGTGCACGGCTTAGTCTAAAGTCACGAATCAGTGCATAGGAATACGCCATGTACGAGCAAATACATGGGGAATTAGTACGTGTTCATTATCTTTAGACATCAAATGGCTGGTAATGAGATTGTAATCTCTCACAACGATGTTTTGTTGCGATCAAAAGTCTAGCGCATGGCGGAACTCGAACACACACCTCCTCCTTGCCGGGAGAGTGCTCTACGAGGTGTGCATTTGCGCAAACAGCACGGGTGGTGTAATGGCGTAGAGCATTCCCTCCCCGGTCAGCAGGAGGTGCTGGTTCGAGTCACGCCTAGCGCTAGACTATGTATACTCCTTGATGTTTTAATGTTTTGTATTTCGTGGTAGTGAATACGCCTTTCTTTTGCTTAACTTTTTGCTCCCGCTTCTGACCCCCGAAAAGCGAATCACACGTCCCGCCCTCGGGCAGAGGCTGATTTTTGAGTGGAATTCGCAGAAATAGCTCACATTCCTCCGTGCTGAGAAGAATTTCAAGCAGCTTCACAACTGATGCGGAAGTGCAACGTATGTTGCGAAGCTCTGTTAGTATACAACAGCTGCCTGCACTCGATCTGACTCTTGAACTGTTCAGAATGTAGGAATATTATACTCCTGCCTCATGATGCAGTTCGTCTGTTCGATTCTGCGAGATTTTTCTCATTCTCGAAGTCAGTACATTGGAGCAGAAAGGACAAAATAGTGCGTTGTCTAGCGTCTGACTGGCTTCACATTCGTCATGTACTCAATCAAAGCGTATAATCGAGCTATAGCGGAACAAAATGGACTGTCTGACGCATTCCAAGCGTATTGTTTGGACCCGATCATTGTGCTCTGTACTTCTGTATCAGTAATCATTTTTCTAACCGCCGCCGTTAATGAGTGCGACGCATTAGCTCAGCTCAGCTAGGGAATTTTATGCACGAAGGAGGTATTCAAAGTTCGAGTAGTCATTACATGACTGCATTTTCCCTCGCAATTTGTAATCCTCAGCTCCTTTAGTGGGCGGCGCGTGTAGCGCAGTCGGTGGAGGCGCCGACTGTCGCCTGCCTCCCATACCAGGTTCCTGCTTCGGATTTCCCGCCCAGGCCAACCAAGCCTTCCACCCCTCTAGAGTCGGTGAATTGGTACTAGACTCGTCTGAGAAGGATAAAGCGCTGACTTGTTCATCGGCTGGCCACCGCAAGTCATTGTATGGCCAAATACGCATTCAAATCGCCTCCACGACATCCCTTAAAAGTAGAATGCGTGGCGCATCCAAAATGGGATTGACCAACGCCGCCCTTTATCCTTTATCCTTTAACGATGGAAATTACCACGAAGCCACCACGTACCTCTATTCATCAACGTGCATCGTGGTAGAGTTGCCGTGAAAACCGTTGTAACAGTTGCCCCCTAGACCGCCGGGTAAACGACTAGGTGAAGTACCGGTAACGGCTAATGTCTGACCCAGTGGTAACGATTTGGGCTCGTTGCCAAGAGTAGGGCCAATGGTATACTCCTGCGGACACTCCGATCACACTGCCCTACATCTGCCAAAATAGCATCCTATATGACTTGCTCTCCCCATTCAGGCATACGCTTCTGACCCTTCCCTTGTAAGTAGTAGCGCAGTAACTACTATTGGACGGTGGAGCATCGTGTGAGTTTATCTTCGACATTCACTTTTCGCGTTGTGTTGCTGACGTTAGGTGAACATCACTGTCCGGAAAGCAGAAGATGCGAGTTCGAGTCCCGCCTGGCGCATGTTTTGATCGCAACAAAACGACCTATCACGACATGTAGAACCTCTACCAACCTCTCCAGGCTTAAGCAAATGTGTTAAAATCTCGAACCGTTTTTAGGCCTCTGAAGACGACGAAACTTGAGTTGGGAACCTATCCTTGTCAGTGTTTACCTTGTAGAAAGAGCTGGAAGCAAATGACTCCGCTCCAGCTGTAGCTGAGCTCGGGACGGCTGCTTACTCGCCTTTGGGAGTCTTTGTTGCTGACGTTCTTTGTGTAACTGTGTCGATGTATGTCAACTTCTGCCGATGTTCCTGTCTCGAGGGTGGTGCTGAAGCGCTTCTATTTCTATTCGCTTCTATTTTTGCAACACCTCTCTTCACGCTGACGATGACATCTTTGTAGAATGGTAAGATCTTGGTCGTGAATCCACTATACAGCTCTCGAAGGACTCTGATGTACTGAGTAGGAACGCCCTGAGTGAGCAGGGCTTCGAGGACCGCTTCAGTCTCGACGGAGTCGAATGCCTTCTTCAGGTCGATGAACGTAGGGCAAAGCGGTAGCTTGTACTCTCGCGACACTTCGATGAACTACGTAATGGTGTGTATGTGGTCGATCGTGCTGAATCCTCTCCGAAATCCTGCTTGTTCGCATGGCTGTCCTTCGTCCAGCGTTCTGCTGATCCTGTTCAGGATGACTCCAGTGTACATCCTGTAGACTACGGACAGCAGGCAGATCGGGCGATAGTTGCCAATTTCGTGTACGTCTCCCTTCTTGTACAGGAAGCCATTCTTGCTGGTCTTCCACTGAGATGGAACCTTGCACTCCGACAGGTATCGTGTGAAAGCCGCGCCAGAGTGTTGATGATCGTTGGCGGGAGATTCTTCAGGTGTTCGGGTCTGATCCAGTTGGGACCGGGTGCTGTACATTTCTTCACCGACGAGATGGCGTGTCGGATCTCGGAAAGGAGAACAGAGGGGACGATGTAATCCATCCTGCGTAAGATGGCATGGGGGCAGGTGGACGTGGCTATCGAAGAGATCGGAGTAGAAGTCGTGGATGACCTTCTCCATGATCCTTCTGGAAGAGGTGACGGTTCCGTCGGGACGTCGGAGAGCGGTCATCTTGGTCTTGAAGTTGGCGAAGTTCCGGCGGGCATTGCGGGTGCTCAACCCTGCCTCTGCTGCTTCAGCCAACACTTCCGCCCTTCTCTCCTTAAGATCCTGTTTTATCGCCGCTCTGCCTAGCTTCGCAAGCTCGGACGTCAGTTGGTTGTTGCCTGACGCTCGTGCTGCTCCACGCTGGCGTATCAGCTCGAGGGATTCCGTAGACAGACGTTTCTTGGTGGTCTTCAAGCTCCCGGCTTCCTTAGCACTATCGTGGAGATGGTGCACGAAGCAGTCGTATTCCTCGTCGATGTTGTCCATGACGGTGTCTTCCCAAAGGCCGGCAAGAGAGGTGTAGAGGTCCGAGTTGATGGTCGTTCTAGGGCTCCTCTTCTCGAACTTCGCGGCCTTCTCTCCTCGATGTGAAAAGCGAAACCTCTTGCGAAGGAGGCGGTAGTGTGATCTCGTGTAGAACTTTGGGACAACGGAGACGTCGGTCAGGCAATACTTATGAAGGCGATGTGGTCAATCTCGTCGTGGAACTGGCCAACGGGAGATTCCTAGGTCCATTGTAGGGTTGGAGGCTTCTGGAGCTGCGAAGTTTCATTGGTGGTCTTCGTCGACATGATGAACTCAGACAGCCTTTCACCTTGCTCGTTCCACTTCAAGCCGTCGATCCCGATGTAAACTCTTCCGACCTTCTTGGCGCAATTTTGGCGCAGAATTTTTTGACGATCACCTTGTTGAAGATGATGTTTTCTCCATAAAAATTCATGTGTATGCTGTATTTCTTTCTCCAAAAGTAGATGTGTCGGGTTGCACTTACAGTTGTGCAGTTGGCGACAGCACTGCCCTTTTTAGCGGAACTGAAGCCGGCTCTCGCTAACGGAGCGTGATGCAGTAATTGCTGTCCAGCTCTATTGTTGAAAAGATAAAACCCAGCGAACAGACGACCACAATCTGGAAAAACGATGCGTTTCTGCATCCGGCCTATCCGCGACCTCGTCCGGGGCAGGAATCAGTGCCATTCCTCCCTCTGATGCCCAGTATGCGTTGGATCCGAATGAATCATTTTCGGATATTCGATTTGGATATCCCTACCTGAATCATCCAACATTCCGACGTCCACGAAAATTGCCCGTGATCGAATCATCCAAAATCCGGGGTCAGCGAAATTGGCGTTATCCGAGTCATCCAATTATCCCAGGATTTTCGATTGTATCCAGTGTATAGTGCACAGTTGAACGACCGGAGAGGGTAGAGCCGTTGGATGGATGGCCTGGATGCGTTGCTGAAGCATCTTCCTTTGTGCAGAAGTCTCCCTCCCTCGTACGATAATCTGCTAACCAGTGTGGTGCTTCGATAGTTGCAGATAAAGGTACGCTTTGGTTCACAGTACGTACTCTGCTAACGAAGGAAAAACAGAAAAATTGGCGTACAGCACACGTGGCTTATCCCCAATGGCCTAGCACAACTGAAAAGGTCATTACGGACGTTTTTCTGCTCAGCTGGGATCTGTCGGAAGGGATGAGCTATGAGTTGGCCTTTGAATAATTGCCGATAAGAAGAAGGACTAGTTCTTCTATGGCCTTCTGTTTCTAAGAAACGTCACAAATGCACCTCTAATGATTATTTCTGTTTGAAAACTGGGGTCATAGTGCTGCAAAGTCCACACTTGCCGAACTTTGCGTGCATCTCACGTAGGATCTTTCCACTTCTCACATCCAGTCATACAACACCCCCTGGGAGCGTAGCAGCGCAGTCGGAGGCGCCAGAAGTCCCGTGCACTTCGAATCGAGACTTACGTTTCAGGTCCCGCCACTGCCAACCAAGTCTTCCATCTCTCCGGGTTCGATGAGTTGGTGCCTGCTTTGTCTAGTGAGGATAAAACACTGGCATGTCTCTCGTCCGGCAACTGCAGGCCGTTGACCAAACATGCGTTCGGATTATCTAGGGAGGATATTCTGTAGAAGTAGAATATGTGGCGCATCCCACGAGACGAATGAGTAACGCCGTCTTTTATCCTTTTTAGTTAAGTTTTCTATAGCTACCGTCACCCATTCTTGTATTCCATTTGTCAGAAACAGAAAATCCCGTGGGTCTTTAAGTGACACGCAGGGTGTAAGCTTCTTCTTCCTTTTCTCCTCCTTTTTCTTTTCACTTTTCCTCTTCGCCTTATTCTTGCTTTCCTCCTTCTCCTTCTTCCTTCCTCTTCCTATCCTTATCCTCATCCTCCTCCTCGCTATTTATTCTCTTCTCAATTTTGGGCTTATTTGCTTCATTTTCCTCTTCTTCATTTTCCTTTCATTCGCCCTCCTCCTCGTTGTGGCCATCCTCATCCTCACGCTCACGCTCATCCTCCCACTTTTTTTTCGGTACACGTCCCTTAACTCCTGATTTCTGTTCACCTTTTCTTCTTCCTCCATGTCTTTGCAGTCGTTTAATCTTTCTTCTCCTTTTCCTCCCCTCCTTCTTTCTCATCCGCTTTATCCTTGCCATCCCCTTCTTTTTCTTCTTCTACCGCTTTTCATTGTTTTCTGCTAATTTTTCTTCTTCTTTCTCTTCTTCATTTTCTCTTCCTTCTATTATACCCATTTGCCCTGACCAAGTTGATGCTCATGCTCACCCTCACCTCGCCCCCCTCGTCTCCTATCTTCTTCTTCATCTTTCTTTTCTCCTTCCTCACCTTTTCGGCCATTTCGTCTTCCTCCTCCTTCTTGTCTTCCTTCTTTTCCTTCTTTCACCTTCTTCTCCTCCATCTCCTTGTACCACCCTCTTGTTCTTGCTTCTGTTTTCGTTGTTTTATTCCTCCTCTTCTTCTTCCTTTCTTTTTTCTTCTCTTCATTAATTACTTCCTGCTCTCCATTCTTCTTCATCCATCCTTTTTGTCCTTTTATTCCTCCTCTTCCATCACCTCTTCCTTCCCTTCCTTACACTGCCGCCATCGCACTCTTGTTTGTCTACCGTCTTTTGACGCCTTCCTCGGATCTATCTTAGATGTGGCTCCATCTTTTGAAAACGGTGTTAGAATAAATGTGACCAACCTTGCAAAAATGACAAAGCGATTTGGCTTAAATTTATAACACAAGGGTTTGCCTGAAGATAGTGGCGAGACGAACTTTTATATCTTTACTATTATACTAATATGTACTATGTAACTTTGTGTTGCTTGTTAGTTAAAAGTAAAATAGATAAACCTTTTCTATCTTTCTTTAATTCTTTGAACAACTATATTTTTCTGTTTTATATTTGAATTACAAGAGACGCTTGTTCGCATTTTTCCTGCTGTGAGATACAGCCTAGTTGTTGCTTGTTTCACTTTTCTAGCTCCACACCTCACTCCGAGTTAGATTCCCTTCTTTTTCTTTTTCTTTTTCTTTCTCTTCTTTCTCTTCTTTTTCTTCTTCAAAGTTGGCTGCTTCAGTTAGACTCCACGAGTTCATCCCGTCATGAAGTAGCGAAGTATCTTCTGGAAGTGTCCATACATGTCTTCTTTGGGATTGGATTCTGATTTCTGGAGTATGGAACTCTAACAGCTAGGGTCATTGGGTGGGCTTGTTGGCTTCTCCAGATACGCCAACATCACCCTCCAGGCTGTTACCTCGCTTCATCTGTGCTGATGCTGTCTTCACCACTGAATCGACGTCCTTATTCTGTACCTTATCCCGCCGGCGGTTTCCTTCGTGCTCACTCTCTCTCTAGTACATAGTCAGGTGCCTCTCATTCGCCCTGAGCAACAACCGACACTCGATACCGTAGGCTAGGGCAGATCTAACCGCCTTTCTCTTCCGGTTGATAGCCTTGAAGGAGTAGAGTTCTCCTAACCGTAAGGGCTCCATCCAAATGGCTCTACCCCTTTCGTTAACAATACGCTTCTCACTTGCTTCCCAAGACATGTAGATCTACCGTAGCATCGAGATGCTCTGATTAATCTGTGAAATCTCAGAATATTTATTTATTTATTTATTTATACAATCTTCACGTCGAATTGGACACTCATTTTTAATCAAATTGGACACTTTTCAAACCAAATTGGATGCTTTTCACGTCAAATTGGGCAGTCTTCTAAGCTAGCTTAAGACTTTTGAAATCAAAACGAACTCTTCCAAATCGAAATAATCTTTTTTACATTAGACTAGATGCCGTCCAAATAATTTAGAATATTTTTTTTCTAGGAAAGTTTTACTATAACTTCTTTGAAGTTTTAGTTAATTTCCTGGTAAGTAAACTCGCTGTTTGAAATTTCAAATAAAAATTTCTTTTTTTCTGAGGAAAAATAATGGTTTATAGCTTGTTTTAAAGAGCAGGAAAGCGGCCATTTTTTAGTGCTAAAACAGAGATTGCGCCATGCACTCGTCCGACACGTCGCGATTTTTATTCGATTGAGGGCAGAGTTTTCGTTCGCATGGAGTTTTACACCTGCAAACGATACAACAAAAGCAATTGTATAGAGCCCACATATCCTCACTTTGGTGGTTCATGTAAGTTGTTTTTACACTATCAATCAAAATTTGCGATGAACTTTTTGAGCGAATGGCGCGATCTGGTCTTTTAATGCGCTATATGCTTGCTTCTTTACTGTGCTTTAAGACAAATATTGATTTATTATTTTTTCCGAAAAAATAAATTTTTTAAATAAAATTATTAACTAATTGGAGCAGGCAAACTGAATTTTTTAAAAGTTATACCAAATTTTCATTGAACAAAAATTTTTCTAACAATATTATTTCAGTGAGTCTGCTGCAGATTAACCTGTATGGGGGTTGTTTCAATTTGGCAGGGTTCGCTCTGATTGCAAAAGTCTCTTTCCGGCTAGCTTAGAAGAATGTCCAATTTAATTTAAAGTGTCCTTTTCGACGTCAAAAATGAAAAAAATTGCAAATTATCGAGCCTTGAGGTAACTATCAGTGTAGCTTTTATATAGGTTTAACGAGGAGATCAAAGCGTATTTTTTTTTTGCGGAAAACAGAATTCAGAATCGGTCCTTTGAGTGAAAAAAGGAATTGATAACACAATTTTGGCTATAGGATAATGAATTTTAGCTGTGCAACTCCTTGTTGTAGAATGGTGGACAGTGTAGAGCTCACTAAGTGCAACCTTTACGGTCATAATTCTATCATTCTGATACCATTCTAGTATAGTGTTCTATTGTCGTTTTTAGAGTGCGCTTTAGTGCAGGCCGATGAGGCGGCGTGAATGCGCACCGAGATGGGGTTCTTGGTATGGATTCTGCCAGGCCAAGCTTTATATCCCACTGGGGTCGATGAATTGGTAGACTTGTCTGGGAAGGATAACGCTCCGACTTCGTCATCCGTTGGTCCTGTATCACCTGTCTTCCCATTGATCATCGAGTTGCTCTAGATGGCGCCGTCAGCGCTTCCATTTTTCCCTGTCGCGTGCCAGAGTGCTCCAATGGATCCTCCTCGCTCGAAGGACGCGTCAATGGTTCATTCAAGGCTTTTGCGAAAATGTTCGAATAACGCGTTGGCGACGTCCTAGTCCTGGTGTTTTCTTGATGTCCCGTAGAAGTAGAATGCGCGGCGCACCCAGAAAAAAGGATTATTCAACCCCTTCTTCATCCATTATCCTTACCGTTGCTATTGCTGGAACGGTGGCCAACGTCATCGGACCGCCATCGCTCTGAAAACGCTGAAACGATTTTCTGAGAAAAGAGCGCATTTAATCCAATGTGACAAATGAAGCAGGCGAGTAGCACGTTTTTCATATGCTCTACTCGTTTTTCAAAAATGTTTGCTGCAGTTTTTCCATTCCGCTGCAAATCTAATGAATTTGTTCTCTACGAGATAGTGATAGTTTGTTTCCTGCAGTGACTTTAGGACGCTGTTTAATGGAACCGTGTGATTGAGGGTGCAAAAGTCTCAACCAGGATCGTGAAGCTACTAGTCGCCTTGTATAGTGTAATGGAAGAAGTGTCGACTGCCTGACTTTTTCGTCGAGGTTCTTACAAGAAATGTCAGCGAGGTGACCGTGGAGATTCTTAAAGAGACCTATACAGGGCGTCTCAGAAGAATGTATATAAGAATGCATGGAAAGTGCCATACATTCGTCCAAATTCCTGCATTTGACACTCGGTTGATTGTGTTTCGCTTGAATATTAGTTATATTTTTTTTCACAAAGTGCCCGCTTCGACTGATTTGTGCTTCCTTTAAGGTTTAAAACCTAAAAACACACTACGTCTTGCGAAAAAGTGCAGGGTATTTTAAAAAATGCAGGTACTGTTTGAAACGTTCTAACATTGCTGCTAGTGGAGCGTTTGAAGACGTTTGAGACTCATACGAAAGTACAGGGCAGCGAAATTCTGTGCCGTCTAAATAGGCGGGATTGCGCCACGCACCCGCCTGAAATCTTGCATTTCAGACTCGACTGATTGTGTATGGGCTGAATGCTTGTTACATTCGTGTTGCTACTTGGTCACTTTAACCTGTGCTGTGCTTCTTTTAATGTTTTCCGTCGCTCAGTAGCCGTAGTTATGACGATTAACCTCTTGACTTCATGATTAACTTAATGAACATGATTAACTTGACTTCATGAATGATTAACTTCATTCAGCTTGAATGTTGCTTCATCAGTTCACAGAATCCGTCTTCGAAGATAGGGCTCCTGCTCACATTTAAATTGTGCAATTAATATACTCGCATGTCGCTTGTCTTTCACGTGATTTTAAAGTTCTAAACGCTAAAAGAAGCACAGCGCAACTTAATGTGGCTAAATAGTAACAAGATTGTAACAAGCATTCAGCCCATCCACAATCAAGCGGGTCCGAAATGCAAAGCTTCAACCGAGGGCACGGCGCAATCTTAACTATTTACACGCCACAGCCGTCCCGTTACCATTTGCTTTTATATGAGCCTCAGATACCTTCAAAAGCTTTACTAGAAGCAGTGTTAGAACCTTTAAAAAATAAATGCATTTTTAGGATACTCTGCATTTTTCATTTTGCATTTCTTAAGCAGTGCTGTGTTTTTAAGTTCTAGACTTAAAAAGCACAAATCAACCGACACGGCCACTTTTTGAAAAAATTATAACAAGTATTCAAGCGAAACACAATCAACCGAGTGTAAAATGCACAATTTCAGATGAGTGCTTGGACCATTCCACGCAACTGATATGTCAGAAAATTTCTACTTTCTTAAGCTTTCATATGAGCCTTTCACTTCTTTAGTACCTTTACTGTGAACAAAGTTATCACCTTTCAAACAGTGTATACATTTCTTTGAGACACCCTGTATATTAGGTTGTCCGGGAAGTTCTCAGCGTTTTGTTGTTATTTTTCACTCGTCTATCATCAAGTAAAAATTAAACTTGCATTGCGCATTAATGCTACCTACTGTGCAGAATTTTTCGCTCTATCTGGCTAAATAATTTATGTTTGAACGTTGTTTTATATAGAAAGCACTGTGTGCCAGCGGTCCAGTGAATTTCGGACCGGAGATTTCAGCCTCGAAGATGACTCCAGTAGCGGTCGACCTACCGTGGGCGACGAGTTGAAGGAATTGGTGGAAGCTGAACCATACCAAACAGTTCGCGGGAGAGCTAGACGTCAGTAGAACTGCTGTTGTGGATGCTTTGAAACGCCTGGGGACGGTGGAAAAGCTCGAAAAATGGCTGCCCAACGAGTTGAGTGAGCGGCAAAAATAGTCCCGTTTCGAGACTTCTTCTTCTCTCCTTTTACGCAATAAAACTGACCTTCTTTGGATCGAGTCATCACTTGTGATGAAAAGTGGATCCTGTATGATAACAGGAAACGTTCCGGGCAGTGGCTGTACGCCGACGAACCTCCTAGGGATATTCCAAGGCGAACCTCCCCAAAAAAGGTAGTGGTCACTGTGTGGTGGTCGGCGGCTGGTGTGATCCTTTACAATACAATATTTTACAATACAATACAGCTTTTTGGCACCAGGCCAAACGATAACAGCAGAGTCCGACCCTGAGAAAATCGACGAAATGCACCGAAAATTGCGTCAACTTCAGCCAGCATTGGTCATCAGAAAAGGCCCGATTCTTCTGCACGACAACGCCCGCCCATGCGTTTCACAAATCGCTATTCGAAAAATTCGAAAATTCGTTACGTTCACTGGAACAAGTTCAACATTCAGACCGACTGAGATTAGAAAGGAAGTCAACGGCAGTTTTGAAGCCTCACGGAACGCTCGAAACTTCTGAGCTTCGCCGACATTTGAAGATCAGAGACCTGTCGCATGAGCCAAGTCGTCGAAAATTGGGTGGGCCGGCCACGTAATGCGCTTTGCCGACACCCGCTGGACGAGAGCCGTCACCGAGTGGAATCCGCGGGATGTCAAGAGAACACCAGGACGCCCACCAACGCGTTGGTCGGTCTTCTTCGTGAAAGCCCTGAACGACCGATATGACGCTTTCGTGTCCCTCGAGCGAGGAGGATCCACTGGACCACTCTGGCACGCGACAGGGACGAATGGAGACGCTGCTCGCGCCCGCTCGAGCAAGTCGATGATCAACGGGACGACAGGTGATACAGGTGAAAGCGGTGTCCAATCAGGATCAAGCCAGAACAGCTTTCGTGGATCTTGTCGAATCTCGACCACCTATTTTTTCGCTGATGGAATAAGTCTACTGGTGTCCCGTTAGCAAAAGTGTGCTGATCGAACGGTGCTTATTTCGACTAAATCCGACAGGATCTAAGAAAGTTATGGTAGTTCAAAATGAAGCATTCAAAACACTGAGAACGTTCCGCACAACCTAATAGAAGCGTGAGCGCACATTCACGGGAGACATCCACCAGCAACGCAGCAGCGGTTGGATGGCCGATTGGATAGCAGCTCACTGTATTGTCCTGGGAAACTAGTTTAACTTCAACTCCGTCGATGTCAAAAGAGCTGTAGAAGTGGTCTCTCCTCCTCCCCCCCCCCCCCCCCCCTTCGGGATAAATCCGAGGATCCATTACTCGTTAGGTTTAACGACTTAGCATAAAAAATGAATATAGTCCTGTACTAATTGAGTGGTGAAGATTTTTTTACGTGACCCGGTTCTTCCACCGTTCAGACATATGTTTCAAACCCTCCCTTATGAGCAGAAAACGATAATCCACATGGCTTTCTTCGAGCGGTTTTTGCGCGAAAGTACGAGGTCTCTGGCTGGGCGGAAAACTCGTCGCGCGAACACTCGAAGTGCACTGACGTCATTTGTGAAATTTGCTGCGATTTCCGGCATTTAGCCCCGTCATCGCGACGTGAGAATGTGGACAAACTTTGTCTCCTATGGCTATTGTGCGGGTGACTTTCAGACCGTTGTACGCACTAGTCCGCTATCTTGACGCCAATGTTTATCTTCTAGAGTTTTATTAGGTTCTCCGGAAAGTTCTCAGCGTTTTGAGTGCTTCTCTTTCAACTACGATAACTTTCTCAATTCTTATCGGATTTAGTCGAAGCAAGCACCTTTCGAATCAGCAAACGGGAAGCCGGTCGACTTACTCACCAGCAAAAAAAAATTAGGTGGTCGAGATTCGACAAAGTCCATGAAAGCTGTTTTGGTTTGGTCCTGGTTGGTGAAGGCTTTATCAGCGAGAATGTTCTGAAGGTGTTTGAAAAGGTGGTAGTCGGTTGGTGAGAGGTTTGCAGAATATGACGGGCGGGGAGAACTTCAACCCTTATTTCGCTCAATTTTCGAATAGCGATTTGTGAGACGTGTGGGCGGGCGTTATCGTGCCGCAAAAGAATCAGGCCGCTTCTGCTAACCAATGCTGTCTGAAGTTGACACAATTTTCGGTGCATTTCGTCAATTTCCGTACAGTAGAACTCTGCTGTGATCGTTTGGCCTGGTGCCAGAAGTTGTAATGTCCGGAACGTTTGCGTTTATCATACAGAATCCACTCTTCATTACAAGTGATGACTCGATCTCAAACGGGTCGGTTTTCTTGTGTAAAAGTAGAGAAGAACAATGCTCGAAACGCGACAATTTTTGCTACTCATCTCAACTCGTTGGGGACCTACACTTCGAACTTTTTCACTCTTCCTAGGCGTTTCAAAGCATCCGAAACAGCTGTTTCACTGACGTGTAGTCCTTCCCACGAACTGATTGGGATGGTTCAGCTTCCACCAATTCCTTCAACCCGTCGTCCAGGAGGTTGAGTGCTCTAGGTTGACCGCTACGGGGGTCATCTTCGAGGCTGAAATCTCCGGTCCAAAATTTTCTGAACTACTAGCGCACAGTGCTTTTTCCAACACTATTAGGCCATCTCACTTGACTGATTCTTCAAGCTGCCTCTGCTGTGGATTGTCCCAATTTGAAGTTAAAATAAAATATCGTTCGGAATTGCTTCTTAGACACACCTCAATAAGCCCTCCAAGAACAGAAATATAAAAAAACGTTGAAACATAAATTATTTAGTCAGATAAAGCGAAAAATTCCGTGCAGAAAGTAGCACTGATGCGCAATGCAGGTTGAATTTCCACTTAATAATAGACGAGCGAAAAATTATAACACAAAACGAGAACTTTCCCAGCAACCTAATATAATGGGCTAGCAAATGAAGAGATGATTCCGCTTTCAATATCGGCCTGACAATGTAGAACTTTCCATGAACATTTTTGAAGCAACCCGTAAATGCACCAATGATCTGGATCAAAACAAACAAAAGCGACGACCTTTTTTGATAGTGCGGACGAGCTGCACTATACAAATGCTCGTTGGTAATCCTTTGCCCAGATATTCACTCTTTGTTTGAAACTTCGAAAAACCTCAGTCAAATCATGTGCACGGCTTATCGCCGGCGTTGAATGTTGAGCTCTGCAAAAAGCGCTGTAGGTGTCATTAAGTCGACTCATTGTTAGGCTTTGTCACCTTATCCATGGCGTGCTTCAAAGCTGTACGCTGTTCTTCTACTTGGTCGCCTAATGGTAAGTTCAGATTTTCAGTGGCGAAACTTAAGGCTTGTTCATTCGTTAAATCTGTTCTCTGTCTGTTCTCTGTCTCTTTGTTTTGTTCTTTCTGTTCTGTTCTCTGTCTCCCGTTCTGAGCGGAAATTGAACGAGAAATGTAGTTGTGGAAGACCTCACTGCCGCCTTGTCGCGACACTGGTCTAGCTCACTGTCCGGTGAAGGTAAAGAAGAATAAAGGACGGCGTTGATTTATCCCTTTTGGGATGCGCCACGCACTCAGCTTCTACATGATGTCGTGGAGGCAATGCGTATTTGGACAATGGGTTACGGTGGCCTGCCCATGAACAAATTAACATTTTGTCTCTCCCAAACAGGCGTGGTACCAATTCATCGACCCCGGAGGAAAGGGAGGCTTTGTTGGCCTAGGCAGGAGTGCTATCACCGATCAGTGGCTGCGCAGTAGTTCCAAAGACACTCAGTTTGCTACTGGTATCCCAAATCTGAGGACGTATGTAGCGCAGTCCGAGAAAGTTACGGCTGCACCCGATACCAGGTTCTTGGTTCGGATTTCCCGCCTAAGCCAACCAAGCCTTCCATCCCTGTGCGGTCGGTGAATTGGTACCAGACTTGTCTGAGAAGGATAAAGCACTGACTTGTTCATCGTCTGGCCAAGTCATTTTTTTTTGCCAAATTCGCATTCAAATCGCCTCCACGATATCCCGTAGAAGTAGAATGCGTGGCGCATCCCAAAAGGGATTGAGCAACGCCGTCCTTTATCCTTTATCATTTTTCCTTTTCCCCAGTCTGCCTTTGAAGGGGACACCTGCAGACTTATTTCTCGGTATCAAAGAACGCAAATATCATAAGAGGTTCATGGAAAAGCAATGCATAAATAGAAAGGCTAAGCTGTCATAGCCGAGAAGAGGTTTCTAAGCAGTTCTATCCGACTCTTATACGCGTGCTGAAACCCTATCAGGAATGGGCATATGAACCGCCATCGGCTTTCCAAACTCTGAGAAGAGGAGGGGATGGGCCTTATTCGTTTCGCTGTTCGTTATTACATCACTTTGGAACGGGATGAAGGATAAAGGACGGCGTTATTCAATTCCTTCTGGGATGCGCCACGCATTTTTTCTCTACCGTATATCGTGGAAACGACTGGATATTGCTCAGTAAATCGGTCACGTTTGGTATACAGTGCTGGAGAGTTTATCTGTAGGAATCTCTGAAATCAGAACAGTAGTCATGAGGAATAGTAAAGTAGAATACGGCACTAGATTCCAGAACTTTCAGATGGGATATTGCTCAATTTGGGCGCATGATAGCGCAGTCGGAAGAGTCACTGGCTATCGCTTGCATCCGCTTCCAGGTTACTGGTTTGGAATCACCTCCCAGACCAATCAAACACTCCATACCTTCTGGGTTGGTGAATTGGTACCAGACTTGTCTGGGGAATAGAAAACACTAACGTGCCCATAAGCTGGCCATCGCAAGGTATTGTTTGGCCAAATATGCATTAAAATTGCCTCCACGACATCTTTTAGATGTGAAATGCGTGGCGCATCCCAAAACGGGGAGATCAACGCCGTCCTCTACCCTTTATCCATTTAGAAGGTTTCGAGGAGTAGTAGAAATTGTCAGAACTGTGCAAGAATAACTAAACACTGAATATTTATTAATTTTATTTATTTGTTTAAGGCGTAGACAAAAGTCTAGCATCTATTCACAATACAATACGATACAACTCTAAGTCATGGACGAGACATAACAGTATTAAAATTTCCTTATGAAACCCAACAATCAGATATTAAAAGACTAACTCTTTGCAAACAAATAGAAGAAATGAAGTGAAACTCCTTCCGCAACTCTTTGAAAGTACCAATAGGCATTTTGTGAAGGCCAGTGACAATGCTGAATGCATGGCTCATCCTATGAGGCTTGATGGATGCAGATTTCGTAGACACTATGCGCTGGTTATATGTAACGCACTGTTTCCCAGAGAATTCGAGAATTCCGTAGAACGCAAAAGCGGATCAGATAGACTTCGCACCACCGGCTACTTCCTGCGTCTTTTCCGGCAACGGCGTCTCATCTCTTCAGTCAGCTGATGAAGGTGTTAGTGATGCGCTGAGAGTAATTCATGGGATTTTCGCTCCGTGCCGATGAGATGACTCGTGGAAGCGGCATGACTCGTTAGACTCATCCGTTTCTCGAGAAGCGCTTCATATGAGATGAGATGATGGGCGTATGAATTCGCAGAAGTGCACACTCTCTTCCTATATAAACGCTGTGGTTCCTTGTCTTGTGAATGTCTGCACGCCTGCAACACTGTTTGAGGACTTCTGTTTCTCTTTGCTTCCTGGAAAAGTCTGTTACTCTATAGTTCAGGACGTCGTTCGTCTTTCACATTTATTTATTTATTCATTTAAGGATAAGGATAAAGGATAAAGGACGGCGTTACTCAATCCCTTCTGGGATGCGCCAGCGCATTCTACTTCAACGGGATGTCGTGGAGGCGACATGAATGCGTATTTGGCCATACACTGACTTGCGGTGGCCAGCCGATGAACAAGTCAGCGCTTTATCCTTCCCAGACAAGTCTGGTACCAATTCACCGACCCCGGAGGGATGGAAGGCGTGGTTGGCCTGGGCGGGAAATCCGAACCAGGAACCTAGTATCGGGTGCACGCGACAGTCGCGCCTCCTCCGACTGCGCTACACACGCCCTATTTATTCATTTACCAGGCATAAACCTAGTCATGCACTACTTAAGTGAGGTCACATAAGCAAATACTTGCTCATATAGACCTGTGTACAACGAACATAACTATACTAAACACAGCACAACTAACATAGCTTCTTTCGAACCACTAAGGACTTGGACGAACTCGCAGTCATACAGGGTGCACATTAATTATGGGTCTCGGCGAAAATTTGTAGATTTGAACCAAGAGCTACATTTTTTTTCTGAAAATTTAAGTGCTATTATATTGTGCTCCGTTTATATAATGTTTATATTATGCTACCCGGAAGGTTTCCTATGTACGTTCTTTGCATTCTTTTCATTCTTAAAGCTCATCCGAAGCGCGCTGCCATTATCGGTTAGCACCAGGAAGGTCATGAGTCGAAGAAAATTACTCATCTTCTATCTGTTCTCCAGCGATTGGTCCGAAACACGATTGAACGGTTCGCGTAGCTCAAAAGTACATCGGAAAGGAAAGGACGAGGTGGAAAGGTTTCTGTTGCAACGTCTGATACCATGAAAAGATTCGTAAGAAGTATTCCTCGCCGCTCAATGAGAAAGGTGGCGAAAGAGGCAGGCATCAGCGCTACCTCCGCAAGACACATTGTCAGAGGGCAGCTAGGACTTCGCCCTTACCGACTACAGACGGCACATTTCCTCGCCCCAAATGAAGAACGTGCTGATGAAGAGATGCAGGAGACTTTTGACGCACTTTGCAGACGGATCGCACCGGAGTATCGCTTTCAGTGACGAGAAAATTTTTACAACAGAACCTATTCTGAATCCACAAAACGATTGGATCTTCGAAGCTGATAAGAAGCAGACCATTTCTAGAGGGAAAGTCATCGGGAAGACTGCACATCCAAGTTGTGTTATGGATTGTGGTGCGATAACCTCAGATGGGAAGACGTCGCTGGTATTCATCGACGCTGGAGTAAGATCAATAGGTAAATATACCTGAAATCGGTCCTGGAGTCCATTTCTCACTTTGGAGGCAAGCCATGGTGCTTTCAGCTAGACTAGTCTCCTGCAGACAAGTCGAGTGTCGTCCAGCAGTGGTGTTTGCAGATTTCATCGCCCATGAAGAATGGCCATCAAATTCCCCAGATCTGACTGAACCCACTTGACTTTTCGGTCTCGTCAGTTTTAGAGCACAAGATCTCAGCTACAAGATACAACATACAACGATTCGCTCAAAGCTGAACTTACGAAAGCCTGGAATGATCTCGACGAGGACTATCTGCGTGCCACCTGCGACGGCTTCGTAACTCGTCTAAGAAGCTGCATACGCGCAAGAAGAGAGCACTTCGAGTAAAGAGTGTAACTTTTGATTGTTAAGGACCTTAGAAAAGATTACCAAGAGTTTTTCTCCGTTTGAATAGTTTGCATTACTATGACACTTCGATTATTTGAGGCCCATAATTAATGCGCACCCTGTATTTACGACATTCTTATCCTCACCTAATAGTAAGTTCAATTCTTTAAGATTCAGTAAGTTTGATTTTGTTTGCGGTTTTGGAAGAGGAGGGTAAAGCCTTAGATTCTCTCTCCTATTCCTAGTTGGAGCTACACCAAAAATATCACGGGATTTCTCGAATTTCTATTTGTATCTTAAATCTTAAACTAATCTTTAACATTACGGCCATGTCGACTATCTTTCTTCGACTATGGAGACAGAGTAATTTACGCTGTTTCGCCCTGTCTGGACCTCCAGATGTGTTGTCATAAATGGTTCCAAAGCACGTCAAAAATATTAGGTTGGCATCTAAGTTCGTGGACTCTCAAGCACCTTCAACAAAAATGTTTATTAGGAAATAACAAATAACAATTTTCAATCAAAAAGAGAGTTTTTAAAACGTAGGACTGCTTTCCATTTATCAGGTAGCTGGCCCATCCCACAGCTGTAGAATTCTGGTTTTAAGGACAAGAATCCCAGGTGGTGTACTTTGACCTGGTCCACATTAATAAATCGTCTTCCAACCAAGAAGTGCTGCAGCGAACAGTCTGGGCTGTAAGGACGCTGGAGGACGCTTCCAGCCCAGGTCTTCAATTTCTTGAAGCCTCCGATTCGTGACGTGCTCTCCATTTGGTTATGTCATGAAGGTATTATGTATCTTTTGGGAGCTCGTCATGAGCGGTTCCGGCATTGCTGCTGAAATCTACTCTTTTCAACGTAACCGCTCAGGAGTGGAGTTATCTTTCAGTAAGGTAACACCAGATCACAAGTCGTGAACCGGACTCTTCAAAAATCGAAGACCTTAGCTGGGAGTGTCTCATTCACCTTACATACCAGACTGTGCACCGAGGGACTTCGACCTTTTTAGCTCGCTACAGCACCTCTTGGTTGCAAGACGATTTACTAATGTGGACTAGGTCAAAATGCACCTCGAAGAGTTATTGGTCGCGAAAGCAGAAGAGTTCTACAACTTTGGGGTGGACCAGCTACCTGTTAAATGGGAAGCGGTTCTACTATCCAAGGGATCTCACTTTGATTGAAAATTGTTGATGCTTGAAGATGCTCGAGAGCCCACAGAATTAGTTACCAACATAACAAGTTCCGGGTGAAATCTTCTGGGCGCTTTCCAAAGAAGCAATGATATCCTTTTAGAATTGATTAAACACTGAAGTAACGCTCTCTAAAACACTTCTAACGTATGTTTTATATGCACGGAGAAGAGCAAGAGAGTCTTTGGTATTGAGTAGCTTGAATAAGTTATAAATGCGATAATTGGTTTTTTTTAATGATTGCTTTATAATGCAAATCAAAGCTTAGATCACTTAAATAAATGGAAGCCTAAATCACAGGCGTTTGTTACGTGCCTTACAAGGAAAGGTTCACAACTCATTGTGAGAACGACATTTTAGTACACTTATGGAAAGATATGGTGCGGGTTGATAATGTTCAACCGTAGTATATGCGAATTTCTGTGCGGTTGCCGCATCATTGGTGATATGGTATGATATGGTGCAGCGCGACAGGAAACTTGTTTTGCGTGTCAAAGGTTTCGTAAGGCAGCCGTTAGACTCTCGCTGAAGCCCAGGGGATTGGGGTGGGTGAACAAGGAGGAGGGAGGAAGATCGCACGCTCCCCAGCAGGGGGCGGGTTTGCCTCCTGACCGTCCATGATGGTGGTGATGCAGATACGCATCGTTGAAAAACTAGCACATATAAAGGCGCAAATAGACAGCCTTGGTTTGTTGTAAGCATTGATCGCCTATAATTGACTAATGTGTTCATGAGAAGGCATAATAATGACAAACTAAGATGTGCAAAAAAACTGGCAGCACGAGGATTCGAACTCAAAAGCCCGCCGGTGTGCTTCTATGAGACGGCATTCCTACCGAATGCGCCACCGAGTCACATCTCGTGGGGGTCATAGGGGTTGATGGGTGATGCGCACACGTTTTCACCCCCCCCCCCCCCCGTCCCTTTTCCGGTCTTTAAAAAAGCGCTCACCAAAAACTAACTGTAATTCTGGACTCCGCTCACACAGCCCTAGATCCCGTCAAAATAGCATCGCAAAGGCTCTTCAGGAGTTGGGAACCTTTCCTTGTTAGTTCTGTGTCATTGAGCATATAAGTCGGTGAATTGTGCTGATGGTTTGTCTTTGACAAGGCAGTGAGATTTCTCTGCGGCAAAGCAAGCTCCCAAGTTGTAGCCCACTTCTCAATAAAATTATTGGCATTCTGATACGATTTTCTCGATTTCTGTCGGTTGAAACAAATTAGAAACTGTGCGGTCTTGGATTCAAGAGTAGATTTTTCCTAGCATTTTTTGGAACATGTTCGGTGCTTCATTGGAGGCCGCGGTTACGGTTGAAGCAACAGCGCGTTCCCGCACGCCTGCGGTGCATCCTCACGACATGAACCGACATGTGCATATTTTTCTTTGCGGAAATGATATTCATGTAATGATCTATGAAGCCGTGAAAAGGAAGGTTAAGTCCGACCAACTGCAGACCCACTGAAGCATTAGACTATGAGACAGGCCTAAAAATTGGCAGAAATGATGGTTTACTTGACAAAGGGCTTGGTCAAGAGGTATGCGTTCATTCTAGAAATCACCTTGCGTTCATAGAATGATGGGAATCTTCTAATTCCGCGTTCTTGTTCGTTTCTCCTCCAGTCAGATACAGTCGCAGTGTCCGCTGTTCTAACCATCCGAAATCCGGCCAAGTAGTAACAAGATTGTAGCGAGCATTCAGCTCATTCACAATCAATCGAGTCGTAAATGTAGAGTTTTGGGCAGCGACATGGCGCAATCTTCACTACTTACACGCCGCAGAAGTCTCGTTACCCTGTGCTTTCGTATGAGTCTCAAACTTCTTCAAAAGCTTCACCAGCAGCAATGTAGAACCTTTCAAACAGGACCTGCATTCTTTTAGGATACCCTGCACTTTTCGCAAGACGTAGTGTGTTTTTAAGTTTTAAACGTTAAAAGAAGCACAAATCGATTGACACGGCCACCTTGTGGAGAAATTGTAACAAATATTCAAGCGAAAAACAATCAATCGAGAAAAATGCAAGGTATCAGACAAGCGCATGGCGCAATCCACACCGCTCATATGTCAGAAAATTTCTATTTCTTCAAGCTTTCATGCGACCCATTAACTTCTTTAGTACCATTGCTGTGAGCAAAGTTATCACCTTTCAAACAACATATACATTTTTCTGAGACACCCTGTAGTCTCGTCGTGCCGATTTCGTGATTGCACAGTTGGGGGAAGGCTTCTCGACTGTTGTATGCACTCGAATCAAGGTTTATTGTTCTGGTCCCGCCCAGATACCAGACTCGTCTGTGGAGGATAAGGCGCTGACTTGTTCACATTGGATGGTAACCGCAACTCACTGTGTGGGCCAAATACGCATTCCAATTGCCTACACAGCCTTCGGTAGAAGTGGAACGTGCAGCGCATCCCGCAGATGGATTGATTAAGATTCTTTTATCGTTGAACCTTTACTGATAAAGGAGAAATTATAGGAACATTTACTAAAATGTACGAAAAGGGATTTACTTTCCGCATTACCTTCCTCCGGTGTCAGAGAATTGGTGTAGTCCTGTCTGAAAAGAATGAAGTACTCACTTGTTTTTCAACGAATTCATTCGAATAGCCAAACACGCGAGCTTTATCCTTTACAATGTATTAGGTTGTCCCATAAGTCCCCGCCGTTCTTTTCAACGATTCACTGCAGATTTCGCCGGCGGTCTCTTGCATAGCGCTGCATAGCTTTCGAAAGAAAGTAATTTGCTCTATCAGACCATGTATTGCATTTCTTTTTTCATCATGAATTTTGTCAATTTTTAGGTCGTTGAAGTGAAAAGTGAAAAGTGCAAAAGTAGCCATTTGCGCACTTGCTCTCTCCGCTTAGGTTTGTAATTTTTTGCACAGTTTATTATAGCGTTTGGAAGACAATGTTCTGTACTACAAGAATATGTGTTAGTGCTATTTGCTCATTTGTCCTTTATTGATTTTTAGGTCACCAAATTGGGAATTCCGACTTTTCCGTCCGAATTTTTACCAAAACTCCGGTTCTGTGGTTGGACTTTTTTGCTTGGCGTTATATGTCGTTTGGAAGAGGATGTCTTGCTCAATAAGAATTTGTGTCGCGTTTATTGGCTGACGCTGATTTCTGTCGAATATCAATAACTGAAGAAGGAGAAGGAGTTGTTGGAGACGATTTTTCTCTTTTTGGCATTTTGTTGATATTCAAAAGAAATCAATAAACGCGACACATATTCTTATAGAGCAAGACATTCTCTTTCGAATGACATATAACATCAACCCAAAAAGTCCAACCACAGAGCAGGAGCTGTCGGCAAGAATAACCTTCCTCCTTCGGACGTCCCAATTTGATGGACTAAAAATCAATAAAGGACAAGTGAGAAAATAGGACCAACACATATTCTTGTAGTACAGAACATTGTCTTCCAAGCGCTATGAATAAATGCGCAAAAAATTACAAACCTAAGCGGAGAGAACAAGTGCGCAAATGGCTACTTTTTCACTTTTTCACTTTTCACTTCAACGACCTAAAAATTGACAAAATTCATGATAAAAAAGAAATGCAATACAAGCTCTGATAGAGCAAATCACTCTCTTTCGAAAGCTATGCAGCGCTATGCAAGAGACCGCCGGCGGAATCTACAGTGAATCATTGAAAAAAACGGCGGGGACTTATGGGACAACCTAATATAAATGAGCTATGGTCTCTCTCTCGGTCTGCCTATCCGAGGTGCTGTGCCTCGGCGACACGTGAAGCGCTTCAGCTCAGATGACATACCAGCGGCATTGTTCTGTGAGCTTCTAGATTCAGAAGTGTCACAGACATTCTCCAACGAGCGTCTAGACTCAGAAGACGTTTTCCTGACGTCGTCCACTGAACGCCTAGATTCAGAGGACGTGTCGGAATGTCACGAGTGTCTGGATCCAGAAGACGTGTGACAGACGCTGTGCGTGTGGTCCTTTACAATGTGAATAGTTGTCGGTTTTGACTATTTTCCAAGTGGAAGAATTGCGCCAGATCTATTAAAGGAATTGAGCCCAGGCGTACACTAGCGAGCCTCTTCCCACTAGGCCAGGTGTTTCCGTTTTGTTC
The DNA here is from genome assembly GCA_947359475.1 of Heligmosomoides polygyrus bakeri. Classification (NCBI taxonomy): domain Eukaryota; kingdom Metazoa; phylum Nematoda; class Chromadorea; order Rhabditida; family Heligmosomidae; genus Heligmosomoides; species Heligmosomoides polygyrus. The sequence continues at coordinate 12,422,935 of OX375865.1, forward strand.
AACCATTCATTACCAACGAGCATTCCATCACCTGTATCACCTGTCGTCCCGTTGATCATCGAGTTGCTCGAGCGTGCGCCAGCTCCATTCGTCCCTGTCGCGTGCCAGAGTGCTCCAATGGATCTTCCTCGCTCGAGGGACACGAAGAGCGTCATATCAGTCTTCAGGACCTTCTTGAAGAAGTCCGACCAACGCGTTGGTGGGCGTCCTGGTGTTCTCTTGACATCCCGCGGAATCCAGTCAGTGACGGCCCTCGTCCAGCGGGTGTTCGCGAAGCGCATTACGTTGCCGGTCCACCTGATTTTCGACGAATTGGCCCATCTCTGATCTTCGTACGTCGGCAGCGCTCGGAAGTTCCGAGCGTCCGTAAGGCTTCGAAACTGCCGTTGGCTTCCTCTCTAATCTCATCCGGTCTGAATGTTGAACTTATTCCAGTGAACGTGACGAATTCGGTTGGCCCTAGGGCCTCTTCGGTTCTTGCCCCTTCTACAACGCGTCTCCGATCCAAGTGCGCGTACAAAAGTATTTTAGTCAAACCAACGGCCATTTTTCTATATGGGGTGTCGAAGGCGGATAGAGAGATCTCTGCTAATCGTCCCGTCACGGTCAACATAGAGCGTATACCTATATCGTCTTATGACGTCTAATTCGGATCGGGGACGATATTGTGTGACGAATTTCCCTCTCCCACACTGGCGCTTAGCAGCGGGCAGCTTGCAATCTTGCTGGTTTGATCCCGAGCTGCACAAGAGACGATTAGAACATGCGCGGTAAGAGACGACGACGAGCGTTCGTGCCGCTTCGATGTTTGCTCCAGCGAGAAGACTGGCCTCGTCGTTGTCATCAGGTACATTCTGTTGATGTCTGTTTTGACTTCATTTGCCGCAGTATTGGGTACGTCGACTCCTAATTTTTCCTGTAGATCTAGCGTATTTTTTGTGGCCAACTAGCACAAATGTTCCTCGATTGATTCTGACAGAAAGAAACGAGTAGTAACTTAATACTATGATAGAAAAATGACATAATTCGTTTTCCTAGGAATACGCCAGACATTCTACTTGTTCAGATTCTGGAGACTTTGAATACATACCTTCCTTACTCGTGTGTTTAGTTCTCCTGATATCACCTACATATTCGTCATAGGAAAGTCGTTCAATGTAGCGTTCTAATACTTGCAGATGGACAAAATTCAATGAGCACAGTCTCCCAGTCATTCTTTTAAGGACGCGCTACCCAATCTACTTCTACTTTTCTTCTCCTTTTTGGCTAGCGTCTATTTTCAGTTATTACCAGATTGTCCGGAAAGTTCTCAGCGTTTTGTCTACGTTTCTCATTCGTCCATTATTTAGTAAAAATTCAATCTGCATTATGCATTAATGCTACTTTCTGTACTGAATTTTTCGCCCTATTAGGCTTTTAAACAGGGTGTCTCAAAAAAAATCTATACACTGTTTGAATGGTGATAACTTTGTTTACAGTAAAGCTGCTGAAGAAGTTGAAAGCATATATGAAAACTTAAGAAAACATAAATTTTCTGACATACGAGCGGTGTGGAATGCGCCACGCCACTGAAACCTTGCGTTTTACACTCGATTGATTGTGTTTCGCTTGAATACTTGTTGCAATTCCTTCACAAAGTGGCCGTTTCGATTGATTTGAGCTATTACTTACTTACTTTACTTTGATGGTCCTTTGTCGGCTGGAGGTCTTCTCAGCGGGGACCACAACTCTTCCAGACCGCTCGATCTCTGGCTGCTTGCATCCAGTGAGGCAGACTCCGCTCTCTGAAAGATCTTGAGAATGAGTCTGCCCATCGCGTTGGCGGTCGTCCCAGTGGTCTCTTGTGGTCTCCCGGGAGCCATTCCGTGACACGGAGACTCCATCTATCGTCCTTTCGTCGAAGCAGGTGTCCGGCCCAGCGATATTTGGACTTCTTCATGTACTGCAGCGGGTCTGCTAATTGCGACTTCTCCCGTAGCTCCGAGCTTCGTTGGCCTTCTTGCCATTGCTGACGAAGGCTTGTCCTCAGAAGACATCTCTCCAGTGCACGATGCGTAGTTTGCATCGCTCTGGCGATTGTCTTGTTGTCGGGCCAGGTTTCCGTCGCGTAACACATCGCAGGCAGTACAGAGGTGTTGAATATCGAGGCCCTGAGGCCGGCATCCTTGACCTGATCGGTGACTTTGCGAATCGAACTGAAGGCTGACCATGCTGCGCGTCTCCTGCGGGCGATTTCAGGAGCGAGGTCGTTATCCATGTTCAGCTCTCTTCCCAGATAGACGTAGGAGTCGACCTGTTGTAGAGGGACTCCATTTAACCTTACGAGTCCCGTGTCACACCACTGGTTGACCATGAATTGTGTCTTGGACATATTCATGTCCAATCCAACCTTCATACCTGCCACATTGAGCTCGTTCAGCATTTCCTCGACTTCTGCCGTGCTGGTAGAGATGAGAACAATATCGTCGGCGAAGCGAAGGTTGCTGATCCGTTTACCATCGAAAATGTAGCCTTTATCGTCCCAGTTCAAGTCCTTCATGGCATCCTGGAGTGCCGCTGTGAATAGCTTGGGAGAAATCGTGTCTCCCTGCCGTACTTCTTTCCCGATAGGAATCTTAAGCTTTCGATCGAACAGCTGGATGGTAGTCGATGTGTTCGAGAAGCATTCGTCGAGAAGTCGGATGTAGGGCGATGGTATACCAGCATGCATAAGCGCCTTCAGAATGGCGTTGATTTCCACAGTCGAACGCTTTCCGATATTCCACGAAGACAAGGACAAGTGGGATGTGGTATTCGCGACTCCTCTCGATGAGCTGTGAGACAGTCTGAATATGGTCCATGCAGGAGAAATCCTTGCGAAACCCTGCTTGCTCCACTGGCTGATATTCATCCAAGCAACGCTCCATGCGGTTAAGCAGTATCTTGGTGAAGATCTTGTACACAACCGAGAGAAGACTGATGGGTCGATAGTTGTTGATATCCTCCTGCTGACCTTTTTTGAAGATTAAAACTGTTTTCGACTCCTTCCATGAGTCCGGAATCCTACCAAGTCGAAGGTAGTGGTTGAAGTGCTTGGCAAGAAGTGAGCAGACGGCACTGCCACCCGCACGAAGGAGATCAGCAGAAATGCCGTCCGGTCCGGGAGCAGTGCCCAGCTTCATCCTTCTGATAGCATGAGCAACTTCTGATTCCAGAATGGGAGGTACTTCCTCAGCTGGTGGCATCAAGCATTTCGGGACAGTGATGGAAGAACGGAACAGATCTGTGTAGAATTCCTGAACGATGGCCTCCATCGCTCTTCGAGACGTTTGCGTTGTTCCATCCTTACCCACGAGGGCTTACATTATTGCCTTCTGATCGCAGAGATCTCGTTTGCAGCGCTTTATGCTTGAACCTTTCCCAGCCGCTTCTAACAGCTTCAATCTTCTGTAGGCTTGAATGGACTCCTTCACTGCAATTCGACAGGCCTTTGAGATGGTGACTTTTTCCAGATGGGAAGCATTAGGATCCAGTTTAACAGCTCTTCTTTGCTCCAAGAGTTTAATCGCATGTGCGTTGAGTCTTGAAGCAGGCGGCGATGTGGCTTTGCAAGAGCTGCTAGCACATTTCAACAGTCCTTTGGAGAGAAGGTCGTAGTCTTCCGATGGATCTTCAAGAAGATTCCAATCATACGACTTTATCGCATATTCCAACTCCTCAGACTTGAATGTGGGGATCCTCACCGGTGCCGGTTTATGGGTGTCACGCGTGAACATCCTCTTTTTGAGAGTCAGCTTCGCACGGACAAGACGGTGATCCGAGCCGGTGTCAAATGAAGGCAGCACGGAGACGTCGAACAGACTCCAGCGTCTGTTCGTAAGAACATGTCGATCTCCGAACGTGTTTCTCCATTTGGGCTTTCCCAGGTCCATCGTCGGTTTGAAGGCTTCTTAAACATAGAATTTCCATGGTAGAGACGGCACGCGGATAGGAAGTCTATCAGGCGCTCTACGTTTTCGTTCCCTGAGGAAGTTCCATGTGGTCCTAGCCTCCATTCGTCGTGATCATTCGTACCGACGATAGCGTTAAAGTCACCAACGACAACTTTGTAGTAGCTCTTCTCGTCGTTGACAGTCCTTTCGAGCAGCTTGTAGAATTCCTTCTTTTCTTCATCTGTGGCCGCAGATGTTGGAGCATATCCATTTATGATGGAGATGGTTCCTTGATCTTTGGTTTCCAGACGAAGAACAGCTACTCGCGGACTGATGATCTTGTAAGAGTCTACTAGGTGGTGCACTGTCGAATTGACGAGAAATCCAACTCCGCCAATATTCTTTCTGTCCACCTTTGCTCCGATAATGAGGAGCTCGTTGTGGTCGGTCCTTCTTATGGTTTCCGTTCTGCCTTTCGTTTCCTGCAGGGCGATAACGTCGTATTTGATGTTTCGGCTTCTATAAAGCAGTGTCCGAAGATCCTGCTCAGATGCGATCGAACGACAGTTATAAGTGCAGACGAATAGGCAGTTTCCGTGTCGTGGTGGGTGGGAGTTTCCGGTAGTCCGATTCCAATGACGTCCTGATAGTTTAACTCCGAGATTAGATGGCCCCTCGCCGGAGGTGGATGCAACCGACGTCGTAGAAGTCCACCTCCGGCGCGCGGAGGACTGAGGCGCGGGTTTAGTTGTTTGAGCCGTACCGGTGGTCTGGTTACTCACATGTTCCTGGCCAGGGATACAGGAGAGCCGCCCATACACGACAAGCGTCGCGTAATGCGTGACCGTTTGTGCCGTTAGCCATCACAAAGTGATGTTCACCCCTTCACCGCGGTGAGGTGGCACATGAAGGGGAAAACGCACTATAGTTTGCAAAAAATGGAGGGTATCTTAAGAAATGCAGGTACTGTTTGGAAGGTTCTGACATTGCTGCTAGTGAACTTTTGAAGATGTTTGAGACTCATATGAAGGACCGGGTAACGAGGTTACTGTGGCGGCGTGCAGCTAATCAAGATTGCGCCATGCTCCCTCCCGAAACTTTGCACTTCAGACTCGATTGACTGTGGTCTGAATGCCTGTTATATTCTTGTTACTACATGGCCACTTTAGCCTGTGCTTTTAACGTTATGCGTCGTCCAGTAGCTGCCATTATGCCGATTAACCTCTCCATTCAGCTTGAATGTTTCTTCATCAGTCCACAGAGTGTGTCATGTTAAATGGAGCTGCTGCTCACATTTAAATCGTGCGATCAATAAACTTGCATGTCACGTGTCCTTCACATTATTGTCAAGTTCTAAACGTTAAAAGAAGCACAGCACAGGTTAGTCAGGCCAAGTAGTAACAAGATTGTAACAGGCATTCAGTCCATGCACAATCAATCGAGTCTGAAGTGCAAGGTTTCGGGTGGGAGCATGGCGCAGTCTTGACTATTTGCACGTCACAGTAATCTCGTTACCCTGCCAAAACAACTTTCGTGGACCTTGTCGAATCTCGACCACCTAATTTGTTCGCCTAACATCACCACAGCGCCGGTGGTGATGGCAAACATCGCTGTCCGGAAAGCAGAAGATGCGGGTTCGAGTCCTGGCGCAAGAGTTTTGATTGCAACAAAACATCCTGCAACAACATAATTTTTTCGCTGATGGCATAAGTCGACTGGTGGGCCGTTGGCAAAATTGTGCCGATTCGAACGGTGCCTATTTCGACTAAATCTGATAAGATTTGAGAAAGTTATGGTAGTTCAAAGTGAAGCACTCAAAACGCTGAGAACTTTCCCGACAACCTAATAATTTGTTCACTTAGCGCCTTGTAGCGCAGTCGGAAGAGACGACGGCTATTGCGTGCACCTCGGTCGAGGTTACTGGTTCGGTTCCAGCCCAGACCAATCAAGCCTTCCATCCCTCAAGGGTCGATGAGTTGACATCACACTTGTCTAGGAATGATAAAACACTGACTCATTCATCAGCTGACCACCGCAAGTCATTATGTAGGCCATATGCGCATTCAAATTGACTGAGCGACAGCCGTAGAAGTAACTTGCCTGGTGCATCCTGCAACTGGGATTGATTAACGCCTTCCTTTATCCTTTACCCTTTGTTATCTCTAAGTATTGCACACACTTCTGCCCCTTATACAACGAACGAAACAATTTCAGTCTCAATGTCACCAATAGAACAATAATTATTTATTTATCATTTTCCAATTTTTGAACCAGTTCAAGAATTTTTCTTTACCCTAGAAAGCCTTCTACTACTTCATTGAAGATATCTTAAAATAAATGAATAAAGGTTGAGTTTGCAGGGGAGGGGTATGTGTCCCTTCAGAAAGACTCCTGACACAACACCACTGGTAATGAGAAAAACTAATTGTCACCTGTGTCACCTATCGTCCCGTTCATGCTCGAGTGGGCTTCAGCAGCGTCTTCATTCGTCCCTGTCTCGTGCCAGAGTGCTCCAATGGATCCTCCTCGCTCGAGGGACACGAAGAGCGTGCCATATCGTTCGTTTAGGGCTTTCACGAAGAAGTCCGACCAACGCATTGGTGGGCATCCTGTGTATAGTTATGCTCTCCCAAAAGTTTCGAATAACTGAATATATTCGAATAGCGACGATTCCCGAATATTCGAAAATCGAATACATTCGAAACTCGCGCTTTTTCGAGCATTCGAATTCGAATATTTGATTCCGAATAGAATTATTCGAATTCGAATGTTCGATTATTCACTCGGGCACAACTGTAGTTCTGTGGCCGTGAATTCATGAAGCGTCGGGAGCATGAGGGTATGCGATGCCATCCCGCTCCCGCTAGATCCCACTCTCGGCATTCCGCAACCCGGTTGGAATTCATGAAGCACCGGGGCCCTGGGCGACCACCACGAGCCTGTTTAGACTCGCGACGGAAGCGGGAAATGTAAAACTCTAAAAAGCGGTTTGTGGAGTGACGTTTCTTTTGTTGCCTTGACCTTCCATAAACCCTTCTTAAGGTATATTGTAAATGTTACAACCACTAGAGAACAAAGTACTTTTCTTTTCGTGTGTTTGCGAAGAGACATTCGGTGGCGTAGTTTGAATGCAAATGAAGTGCAAAGGTCTTTGCACTACTTATATGTACCATTTTCACTTCAAGTTGGACACCTTTCAAACCATATTTGACACTATTCTATGCAAGCATAACACTTTTGTAATCAAACCGAACATCTTCCAAATCAAAGCGGTCCCGGATTAAACATAGGAATCTATCAGAAGGTGAAAATAATTCTTTTTTTCAAAGAAAATTTAAAGTGACTTTTTTGGAGTAGCTGATAGACGCATTGAAACGTAGTCGGAAGAGGCGCTGGCTGCTGCGAGGACCTGATTCAGGTTCTTGGTTCTAGTCCTACCCAGGCCAACCAAACATTCTATCCCTCCAGGATTGGTGGATTGGTACTGGGCTTGTCTGGGAAGGATAGAACACTTACTTCTGTTCAAATCAGTTTCTTTAAGCCTCAGGTGGCTGGTATCGAGGTTGTAAGCTGTCATAACGATGCTTTGTTGCGATCAAAACTTCCTAGCGCCAAGCGGAACTCGAACCCGCACCACTCTCTGGCCGGGTGGGAACGCTCTACACCTTTACACCACCTTCGCAGTTGGTGGAAAGGTGTATGAAAAGGCGTTGCGTTCGATCAAACGACGCCGGTGGTGTAAAGGCGTAGATCATTCCCTCCCAGTCAAACGGGGTGCGGGTTCGAGTCGCTAGGAGTTTTGATCGCAACAAGACATCGTTATGACAGCTTACTGACTTCCACCGGCTGGCCGCTGTAAACAACTATTCAGGTCAAATACGCATTCAAATTGCCTCCACGATATCGCGTGGAAGAACAATCAAAGGATAAAAGCATAAACGATGACGTTTCTCAACCCTTTGCGAAATGCGCCACGCATTCTACTCCTACGAGATGTCGTAGAGGCGATTTGAATGCGTATTTGGTCAAATAATGATGACGAGACAATTCTGATACCAATTCACCGACCCCGGAGGGATGGAGGGCTTGTTCGGCCTCGGCGGGAAATCCGATCCAAGAACCTGATATCGGATGCACGCGACAGCCGGCATCTCCTCCTACTATCCTACAAGTGCCCGTGGAGGTAGAAGGCGTGTCTCATTCTGGAAAAATTTTAATCGTAATGGCACGCCTTTTTTCCAGTTCGCCACGTTTTTTTCTTGATCGTGCTGAATACGTACGAAAGGCCGGTAAAAACCGATTACCGAGGAGGTTCTCCATCCCTCACAGGTAACCAGCTCTGGGTATCTTGGTAACCCTGAAAGCAGAGCCGATCTCAAGTCGATTCTGAGTGTGATGGCGAGCACTGGGCCGCGTCTTGCCGCAAAGATCTCACATGGCATGCTAGACTAAGGCTAATCCAAACCACGTATCGCTCGCTCATCTTTGTCAACCGACTTCCAACTCGGTTTCCGTTACGCCCGCTAATCCGGATATTCACATAGGAGAACCCCGTAGTCTTGTTGTTGTCGTCGCTGACTCGAGGAAGTAGTATGACTCGATAAGCTCATTCACATAGTGGATAGTGTTTTGTGGGCGGAACTCGCATCAAGACCACCTGCTCGGCTGGCTTGGCATGTGAACGTTGTGGTCGTTGATTGTTTGCCAACTGGACACAACTGCACCTTTCGTTCCTTATAATGAATCTTCTTTTTGTGCCATGGACGCGTGTAGCGCAGTCGGAGAAGGTGCGGGCTGTCGCGTGCACCCGATGCAGGTTCTTGGTTCGGATTTCCCTCCCGGGCCAGCTAAGGCTTTCATCCCTCCGGGGTCGGTGAACTGGCACCAGACTTGTCTGGGAAGGGTGACGCGCTGACTTGTTCATCGGCTGGCCAAATACGCATTCAAACGACATCCCATAGAAGTAGAATGCGTGGCACATCCCGAAACGGATTGAGTAACACAGTCTTTTACGCCTATTCTTCTTGTCCTCGGTTCACCGCCTGTATCTTTTTGTGCGATCTTCCTGACCTATGAGGGAAATTGGGCAGAGAATAATTCTTCTATAGGGTAGGAGCACGCTGCTAAGAATATGAGCTCAGGACATGTGTCCATGTTTTTAATTTAAATTCTGAAAAAAAACCTGGCGTTGGAATCAGATCATGAACGATGCGTAGTAACAGGCGTCTATAATCCTTTTGCACATTCTTTCTTCTAAATACATAGATTATACAAAGGAATCGATTCACCAGTACGTATGTCTGTCCGTCCGTCCGCGCTCAACTAATTGCGGCTCTAAAAGCTTAAGAACAACTAGAAGATATATTATTTTCAGCTTTATTCCTACTCACTGTCAATTGCCTTGAAATGGATTTTTAGGGCGCTAGAACGGGATTCGAATAAGCATGGACAAGATGGGTCAAGAATTCTATATTCCAGGCGGCTAGCAGCACGTTGCTGCTGATCAATGCTAAAACGGAAAGTATTCCAGAATCTTAATCTTCCCCTGTCCACGGATCTCCCTCGATAGAGAGCCTTCGGGCTCTCTTGTTAAGAGGGATCTCGGGCCGCTTGTCGCAGGGCCACGTGGCGCGTCCCCGGGTGGTGGATAGGGGAATTAAACGCGAACCAAATGCGACCGTGTACTGCCCAGAGACGCAGGTGGGATGCAGGGGATGGACTCCTTGCTCCTGCTGTGTCGGGTCGATGCGTTCCTTGTGCGTGGGAGCGGCATGTTCGTGCACAGTGTGCGTGGATGTGTCCGTGACTGTGCGGATTGTAACTGTGTCGGCTCGGCCAAAAGCTTGCACTCGGTAGACTGGGAGTACATGTAAGGCGATTCGAGGCCGCCTTAAGTCTCGCCCCGTCCCTTCGGGCAGTCTGGCTGGCTGCCCGGAGTACCCCGCCCGCACGACAGAGCCTGACTAGCTACCCGTGTTGTATTCCAGTCAAACACAGCAGCACTAAAGGGCCTCATTCCCCTGACCCCGAAAGAGCCCCCATTTCTGCAGCGATGGGAAGGACGAGTACGGAGAGGCTGCTAAAATCTCAGGGCCTAACCAGGCTGCGCAAACTGAGAAGGACTAGGATGACGATCTGTACTTACAACGCCCGCACGCTTGCGTCGGAAGCATCCGTCGAGGACCTGATGATGCAAGCCAGGAAGATCAAGTACGACGTCATCGGACTGACCGAGACGAGAAGACACCACCCCCTACACGCCGCCTACGACTCCGGAGAAGAACTGTTCCTCGGAACATGCGACAGCAGGGGAGTAGGCGGCGTTGGTGTCCTCGTCAACACGCACTTGGCCATGAACATCGATTTGTACGAGTCTCTGACAAGCCGAATCGGACGTCTGCGACTGAAGCGATGTGGCTCCGTGCCAGCCTTGACTGTGTTCGTCGCGTATGCCCCAACATCCGACTACGACGACGAAGACGTCGAGGCCTTCTACGTGGAGCTGGAGAAGTTCTATAAGGAAGATCTCACCTTCTACAAGGTGATCGTCGGCGACTTCAATGCCAAGATCGGGCCACGAAGGTCGCTGGAAGAACTTCACATCGGAACCCACGGTTTGGAGTGGAACGAGCAAGGTGAAAGGCTGTCTGAGTTTATCATGTCGACCAAGACCATCCATGGAAACTCGCAGTTCCAGAAGCCTCCCTCCCTACGATGGACCTGGGAATCCCCCGGTGGCCAGTTCCACAACGAGATCGACCACATCATCTTCAATCGCAAGTATTGCCTGACCGATGTCTCCGTTGTCCCCAAGTTCTACACGGGATCGGACCACCGCCTCCTTCGCGCGAGGTTCCGCTTTTCGCGTCAAGGAGAGAAGGCCGCGAAGTTCAAGAAGAGGAGTCCCAGAACGACCATCAACTGGGATCTCTACACCTCTCTTGTCGGCCTTTGGGAAGATGCCGTCATGGACAACGTCGACGAGGAATACGATCGCTTCGTGCACCATCTCCACGATAGTGCTAAGGGAGCCGAGAGCTTGAAGACCACCAAGAGACGCCTGTCTCCGGAAACTCTCGAGCTGATACGCCAACGTGGAGCAGCACGAGCGTCAGGCAACTATCAACTGACGTCCGAGCTTGCAAAGCTATGCAGAGCGGCGATAAAGGAAGATCTGAAGGAGAGAAGGGCGGAAGTGTTGGCTGAAGCAGCAGAGGCAGGGCTGAGCATCCGCAATGCCCGCCGGAACTTCGCCAACTTCAAGACCAAGATGACCGCTCTCCGACGTCCTGACGGAACCGTCACCTCTTCCAGAAGGACCATGGAGAAAGTCATCCACGACTTCTACTCCGATCTCTTCGATAGCCACGTCCACCTGCCCCTACGCCATCTTCCGCAGGATGGATACGTCATCCCCTCTGTTCTCCCTTCCGAGATCCGACACGCCATCTCGTCGGTGAAGAAACGTACAGCACCCGGTCCTGACAGGATCAGAGCTGAACACCTGAAGAACCTCCCGCCAGCGCTCATCAACACCTTGGCGCGGCTCTTCACACGCTACCTATCCGAATGCAAGGTTCCATCTCAGTGGAAGACCAGCAAGACCGTCTTGCTGTACAAGAAGGGAGACGTGCACGACATTGGCAACTATCGCCCGATCTGCCTGCTGTCGGTAGTCTACAAGCTGTTCACTCGAGTCATCCTGAATAGGATTAGTAGAACGCTGGACGAAGGACAGCCATGCGAACAAGCAGGATTTCGGAGAGGATTCAGCACGATCGACCACATACACACCATTACGAAGCTCATCGAAGTGTCGCGAGAGTACAAGCTGCCGCTTTGCCTTACGTTCATTGACCTGAAGAAGGCATTCGACTCCGTCGAGACTGAAGCGGTTATGGAAGCCCTGCTCACCCAGGGCGTTCCTACTCAGTACATCAGAGTCCTTCGAGAGCTGTACAGTGGATTCACGACCAAGATCTCACCATTCTACAACGACGTCGTCATTGACGTGAAGAGAGGGGTTCGACAAGGGGATACCATATCCCCGAAGCTCTTCAGCGCCACCCTCGAAAACGTCATGCGCGAACTAGAATGGGATGACATGGGAGTGAAGGTCGACGGCCGGCAACTGCACCATCTTCGCTTCGCTGACGACATCGTGCTCATAACACCGAGCATCACTCAGGCGGAGCGAATGCTGGCCGACTTCGATCGTGTATGTGGAAGCGTTGGACTGCAGCTGAATCTTACGAAGACGATGTTCATGAAGAACGGATGGGTTTCTGATGCCCCATTCTCGCTCAACGGAACGAACATCTCCGAATGCTCCAGCTATGTGTATCTGGGTCGCGAAGTCAACATGGCCAACGACCTAGCACCAGAGCTGAGCAGGAGGAAACGAGCGGCTTGGGGAGCTTTCAAGAGCGTCGAAGAAGTCGTGAAGAAAACGAAGAACGTCCGACTCCGTGCCCACCTATTCGACTCCACTGTTCTTCCTGCCCTAACATACGCCTCAGAGACCTGGGCTATACGAAAGCAGGATGAACACGCGATCAGCGTCGCGCAGCGTGGAATCGAGAGGACGATGCTCGGAGTGACACGACTCACGCAAGTGAGAGAAGGTCTCCGGAGTTCCGAGCTTTGCCGACGTTCGAAGATCAGAGACGCTGTCGCATGGGCCAAGTCGTCGAAAATTAGGTGGGCCGGCCACGTAATGCGATTCGCAGACACCCGCTGGACGAGAGCCGTCACAGACTGGATTCCGCGGGATGTCAAAAGAACACCAGGACGCCCACCAACGCGTTGGTCGGACTTCTTCGTGAAAGCCCTGAACGACCGATATGACGCTCTTCGTGTCCCTCGAGCGAGGAGGATCCATTGGACCACTCTGGCACGCGACAGGGACGAATGGAGACGCTGCTGGCGCCCGCTCGAGCAAGTCGATGATCAACGGGACGACAGGTGATACAGGTGAATCTTCCCCTGAGGATGGAATCGGATTAGAAATGATACATACATAATGAACGCATCCTCCTCCCCTTCCATCTGCAGATTTCCGCCACCTGTCTATAATCCGAGTAATTCTTCTTCTGTGTGTTGCGATTATAAAAACAGTCCGTTGGTCTGTTCGTGTGTCCGTCCTTATGCGCTAAAATAATCGAGGTTCGATGGCTTTCTCATTAGTTCAATATGTGTAGCGCATAGAATTCAAAGACGGTGTTAACATTTTTTGATGCGCCACGCGTTCTGCTTCTAGAGAATGTCGTGGAAGCGGTGTATACAATTTTCACCTCAAATTGGACGCTCTTCTAAGCCTAAGCCTATAACTTTTGAAACCAGAGCAAAATCTTTCAAATTGGAATGAGCTTTTTTTACATTAAACTAGAGATTATCAAAAAGGTTTTGAATAATTTTTGTTCAAGGAAAATTTTACTGTGATTTGAACACACTATTTAAACTTTTATAAATTTCTTAATAAAAAGTATTGGCTTAAAGCCTGTTTCAAAGAGCAGGAAGGCGGCCATTTTTTAGTGCCAAAGAGAATGCGAGAAATTGCGCCATGCGCTGGTCTAGGACGTCGCGTTTTTCATTCCGTTGATAGCAGAATTTCTGTTTGCATAGAGTTTCACACCTGTTAACTTCATCATCTTCTTCTTTAGCGTCTGTTCCGCTTCGTAGCGGGGCCCGCTGTTCTGGTGTCGTGACGCCATCTGTTACGATCCAGTCTCACACCTGTTAATGACACAACATAAACAACTATAAAGAACACACATATCCTCAATTTGATGGTTCATGTAGGTGACATTTACACTATCAATCAAATAAAACTTGCGGCACATTTTTTGGGTGCATGGCGTGATCTGTTCTTTTAATGAGCTATATGCTTGCTTCTTTGCTGTGCTTTAAGACAGTTTTTAATTTGCATAACGATGTTGCGTTCGATCAAACGGCAACGGTGGTGTAAAGGCGTCGAGCAGGTCAGAAGGAGGTGCGGGTTCGAGTCCCGCCTGGCGCTAGAAGTTTTGATCGCAGCAAAACATCCGTTATTACACCTTACAACCTCGATACTAGTCCCTTGAGGCTTAAAGGAATTGATTTGAATTTATAATTCATCCAAAAATAAAAATTTCATAAAATTATTACACTTATAAATGAAGGTAAACTAAAAAATTTCAAATTTTCCTGTAACAAAAAAAAAATTCCAATCATTTTAGTGAGTCTGTAGTTTAACACCAAATTTTCTTGGAACCAAAAAAATTCCTATTATTTTTGTGAGTCTGTAGTTTAACCTGTAAGAATATCGTTTCGATTTAGAAGACCTTCACTACGGTTTCAAAAGTTTCAGGCTTAGGCTTGGTAGAGTGTCCAATTTGATTTAGAAAGTGTCCAATTCAACGTGAAAATGGTATGAATGCGTAATTGGCTTGTCTGGCCTACGACTTGCGGCAGCCAACCGATGATTAATTTTCTTCCGACGATGGAATCGGATCATGAACCCTAGCGATAAGTTCTGTGAGACATCCTCCTTCAGCTTCGCCAGTAGCTCTCCGTCAATCCTGCCCATTCCGCTTCTAGACGCTGTGAATATACAAAACAGTCCGTTAGTCTGTTCGTCTCTCCGTCCGTCTCTGCTCAGTGAATTGAGCCTTGATGGCTTTCTCAACAACTCAGTAGAATTTTGTTATTTCCTACTCTTTGTGTCATTGATCTCGCATTTAAATTCTAGGGCGCTTGGTCGGAGTTTGAGTAAGCTTTTTCGTATTCTTTTCTAGGAACAGGTCGCTAGTCATCTGTGCTAAAAAGATAGCCCCAAGCTTAGAATCCTAACCTTCTCCTCAAAATGAAATCGGATTAGAACGATACATAGTGACAGACATTCTCCTCCTCCTCTACCAGCAGCTTCCCTTCATTTATCTATAATCCTACTCCTTCTGTTTCCAGACATTTTGAAAAAAAATCAGTCCGTTTGTCTGTGCGCGCGTCCGTCCGTCTGCTCTAAATTAATTGCGGTTCGAAGGCCTTCTCAACAGTTCAATATGGAATACGAATGCAAAGGACGGCGTTAATCCATTTCTTGATGTTACATGACGCCCGTTACTTCTACGGAATGTCGTGGAGGTGGTTTGAATACGTAGTTGGCATGATTGGGCTATGACTTGCGAGGGCCAACCGATGTTTAATCGTCTTCCGATGATGGAATCGGATCACGAACGATACATAGTGATTGACGTCTTACTCTACCTCCGTCACCAGTTTTTCTTCACTTTTCTGCTTCTCGATGGTTCGATTGTACAAATCAGTCCGTTAGTCTGTCCAGCTGTCCACGCGTCCGCGCTAAATTAATTGCTCGATAGCCCTCTCAACAACTACCCACTATCACTGATCTCTTCTCAAGGCACGAATATGATTTCTGTATAGACTTCAGAACAAGTGAACAATATCGATCGACCATTAGAAATCGATCAGCATTATCGACTTCTTCCGCGCTAGGCCGGCTGTCTGCTTGTGGTGAATTGCGCATAGGCCAAAAAACGAATTCCAATTCTTCGGCGGCTAGCAGCATGTGATCTATGCTATAATTAGATTCCTTCTCTTTGAATCTTAATCTTTTTCCGGCGGTGGTATCGGATCGCGAGTGGCGGACATCCTCCTCCACCCCCGTCGGCAGTTTCCCGTCACTTGTCTATAATCCCGCTTATTCGGCTTTTAGATATTTTGAATGCACACAACACTCCGTCATTCTGTCCATATTTGCCTATCTGTCCGCGCTAAATTAACTGCCACTAAATAGCTCTCACAACAACTCGTTCGCTATTATTGATCCTTGGTTAGGGCATCATGTGAATATGATTGCCGGTGGTTAGGCGTCAGGACAAGAAAATGGTATTGATCGACCAGTCGAAATCGATTAGCGCTATCGACTTCGTGGATGTTAGGCAGGATGATGTAGTGACAGGCGTCCTGCTCCGCCTTCGCTCTCCGTCAGTCCTGCTCATTCTGCTTCTATACATTTTGAATATACAAAACAGTCCGTTTATCTGTTCGTGTCTCCGTCCGTCTGCGCTCAGTTAATTGAGGCTTGATGGCTTTCACAAGATATTGTTAATTTATCGGACACACGGACGGACACACGAACGGACTAATGGACTATTTTGTGTATCCAAAATGCTTAGAAGAGGAATAAGAAGGGTTTTTAGGCAAGTGACGGGAAACTGCTGACGGAGGAGGAGGAAGATGTCTAGCCTATATATCGCTCGTAAGCCGATTCAAAGAATCTGAACGTAGAGTTCTCTTTTTAGCATAGATCACTACTGACCTGATGGTAGTAACCCAAGAATTCGGAGAAGGAACTGATTGCTTATTGTGTAAAGCATAGATAAAAGTAGACAAAAATTCTAATCCGAAGGTGGCTAGCAGCAGGTCGCTACTGATCCATGCTAAAAAACTGGACCCTATGCTTCCAATCTGAATCTTCTCCTGACGGTAGCGGTTCTTCGTATCACCGTCCTTGCCATACATCTTTGCTCCAGATATTTTGAATAAACAGTAAAGCAGATCTGTAGTCCACTTGTCTGTCCGTCTGTCGATCTGTCCGCGCTAAATTAATTGCAGCTGGGTAGCTCTCTCAAAAACTATTCGTTGATCTTTGCTCAAGACGCAAGTATGTTTGTCGATGAATAGACTCCAGCACAAGTGAACAGTATCG
The DNA here is from genome assembly GCA_947359475.1 of Heligmosomoides polygyrus bakeri. Classification (NCBI taxonomy): domain Eukaryota; kingdom Metazoa; phylum Nematoda; class Chromadorea; order Rhabditida; family Heligmosomidae; genus Heligmosomoides; species Heligmosomoides polygyrus. The sequence goes on from OX375865.1 coordinate 12,439,555, forward strand.
ATCGACCAATCGATATCGATCAATATTATCGACTTCTTGAGCGTTAGGTAGCATGACTGCTTGTTGTGTGAAGCATAGACAAGAATAGACAAGAATAGACAAGAATTCCAATTCTTAGGAGACTAGTAGCAGGTCACTAGTGATCTATGATAAGAACAAATCCTTTGGCTTGGCTTTGATTCTTAATCTTCCTCTGACGATGGAATCGGATCACAAGCGAAGCATAGCGACAGAGATCCTCCACCCCCTGCCCCCCCCCCCTCCGCTCCCGTTGTTTGTCTATAGTCCTGCTCATTCAGCTTCCACGCATTTTGAATACAGAAATCAGTCCGTTAGTCCGTTCGTGAGTCCGTCCGTCTGTGCTGAATTAATTACGGTTCGATGGCTTCCGCAGCCGTAGAGTAGATATTTTAAATTCCTACTCATTGACTCAATCTTTTCGAAGTAGACTTTTAGGGCCCCAGCCCGGGATTCAAAAAAGCATAGACAAGAATATCATCCTAGTCGGAGGGCACAGCTAGAAAAGCAAAGCAATACAGCTATCACTGGTGGGAAATTGCACAGAATGGTGTTCTGCTATAGTTCACTTTCAATTTTACCATCGTTGTCGAAAAGACTAAGAGTGAAGTGCTTTCCACCCTTGCTGGGTTGGATTCCAACAATTCCACCGTAGATGGTAGCAACAGGTCTCTAGTGTGATCTATGCTAAAATCAGATCCTTCCTGTTAAATCTTAATCTTCTTCTGAAAATCGAATCGGATTTTGAGCGATACATAGTGACAGACATCCGCTTCCGCCTTCGTCAGCGGCTTTCTGTCACTCGCAGGCTTCTAGACACTTCATATAAGCATTTTCATTGCATATTTGAAAAAGAAAAAAAAATATAAATAAATAAAAATGTAAAATTTTCACCATTCTCGTCGACACTTTTCAAACCAATTTAAAAACTTGAGAATTCTTCGAAGCTAGCTTTAAGTCTTTTAAAATCAAAGCGAATTCTTCCAAATCGTAATGACCTCTAGGCAGGTTATACTACAGACTCAATAAAATGTTTAGAAATAATTTTGATTGAAGAAAAATTTGGTATAACTTTCTTTGAAATTTTTTAGTTCACCTGCCTCAGTAAGCGTCACAATTTTATGAAATTTAGAGAAAATGACAGTGAATGATAATTTTTAGAGAAAAGAATAATAAATAAAATTTGTTTCAAAGAACAGCAAGGAGACAAGCATGTAGCGCATTGAAAGGTCCAATCGCGCCATGAACTCAAAAAGTTCCGCCGAGACGTTTGTTTGGTTGATAGTGTAATGCCACTTACGTGAACTATTATTGCGGGATATGTGTGCTCTTTACAGTTGTTTTTGTTATGTCTATAACAGGTGTCAAACTTCATGCAAACAGAAATTTTGCTATCCATCGAATAAGAATCGCGACGTCTTGGACGAGGGCATGGCGCAATCTCACCTTTGGCACTATAAAATGTCCGTCTTCCTGCTGTTTAAAGCAAGCCTTCTGTTACTGTTTTTCCTCATTTTTTAAAATAAAAGTATTCACTTATTGGGTAGATGAATTAAAACTTCAAAGAAAGCTATACTAAAATTTTCTTTGAACAAAAAATTACTATAACCTTTTTGGAGAGTCTCTAGTTTAAAACAGAAGAAGCTCAATTCGATTTGGAAGAGTTCGCCTTGAATGCAAAAGTTTTAGGGTAGCCTAGAAGAGTGTCCAATTCGACGTGAAGATGGTATAATACGTACAAAACAGCTCGTTAGTCTGTCCATCTGTCCATGTGTCCGCGCTAAATTAATTGCAGTTCGATGGCCTTCACAACATCTGAGTAGATGTTGTTAATTACTACTCATTATCTGTGGACTTTCAGGGTGCCCGACTGGGATTTGCATAAGCATAGACATGAATAGGCTGGAGATCATAGAAGGCTAGCAGCAGAAGGCTAGCAGCAGGTCGCTAGTGATCTATGCCAGAAGCACACCATATACTTTCAATCTAAATCTTCTTCTGACGTTGGAACGGATTACGAACGCTACGTGACGACATACGACCTCCTCCATCTCTATATAACGGTTCTCCTTCGCATGTCACCAAACTTGCCGTAGATTCTTTGCTCTAGTTGTTTTGCTTCCCTTATACAATAAGGCTGACCTGTAGTCTATTAGTCTGTCCGTCTGTCCATGCGTCCACGCTAAATTGCTTGCAGCTCTTTCAACAACTATCCGCTATCACTGATGCGCGAATATGATGGTCGATGGATAGACTTCAGCACAAGTGACCCATACACAATAAAACTGTCCTGTCCGTTAGTCTGTCCATGCGTCCGCGCTAAATTAGCTGCTGCTCGATATCGCTCTCTCTCTCCACAACTATTCGCAATCGTTGATCACTGCTCAAGACGAGAATATGACTGCCGATGGAATAGACTTCAGCACGAGTGACCCATACACAACAAAGTTGTCCTGAAGTCCATTAGTCTGTCCGTCTGCCCATGCGTCCGCGCTAAATTAGTTGCTGCTCGATAGCTCTCTCTCTCAACAACTATTCGCAATCGCTGATCACTGCTCAAGACGTGAATATGACTGCGGATGGAACAGACTTCAGCACGAGTGAACAGTATCGATCGGCTAATCGAAATCGATGAATATTATCGACTTCTTGGACGTTAGACCCCGGCTGAGTGCTGGTTCTGAATAAGCTTAAAGCGGACAGAAGAATAACTTGAGATATTACAGCACAACTCTGTGTGCCCAGCTTTCAGCCCTCTGGCACTCCGCCCTCTAGGTCGAGCGAGACCTTGCAGCTCGAAGCCAGTGTCCGCTGAACGTACTCTGGTGGCTGAACTGCACACCAGTGAGGCGGACAACTCGTCCGTTCACCTCTTCCCGTCCTGTCTTTAGTGGCCAGTGCAGTCAGAGTACATTAAAACCCATTTTGTCCCTACCAGATAGGTCATTTTCACGCAAACGTTGAAATTTTCAGGATCTGTCTTAGTCGGGGGAGGGGGGGGGGGGGGGGCAACGCTAGGAAAACGAAGCAAACACGAACAGGACCGCCTCTCCTGACTAGGAAATTTCAGCGAAGTGTGCCCTTGTTGGCTACCTCAGTGGATTGTCTTTGTAAAATAGTTTGCTTTCAATTTTACCGTCGTTACCAAAAAGAGTGGGTGAACTGGCCACCACCTCCTCCCAATAGGATAGATCCAGTTTACACTCATTTTTGGCGTTTACTTTGCTTGTCTCCTTAATAGCTCTGCACCTTAAAAGGATAAAGGATAAAGATCGGCGTTATTCAATCCTTTTTGGGATGCGCCACGCATTCTACTTCTACGAGATATCGTGGATGCGACTTGAGTGCGTATTTGGCCATACAATGACTTGCGGTGGCCAGCCGATGAACAAGTCAGCGCTCTATCCTTCCCAGACAAGCCTGGTACCAATTCAACGACCCCGGAGGGTTGAAAGGCTTGGTTGACCTGGGCGGGAAATCCGCACCAGGAGCCTGGTATCGGGTGCACAGCCGGCGCCTCCTCCGACTGCGCTACACGCACCCATCTCTCTCTTCTCTGCACTTTACATGCTATTATTCTACAGGCTTTAGAAGATCTTGCTATTCAACATAAGCAATTACAAGCCCAATTATTTTCCTACCGTTTCCACTTCAGACTGATTATTTTTTCTTAACACACTGGGAACGATTTTAAAATGTAAAAAATGTCGTTTTCTGAATTTCCCTCAAAAACTCATTTTTTAACCAATGATAGTTTCTGTTTTAGGCACACAATGGTCTCATCCTTTCAGCTCTAGTTTTTAGGCTTATCTTATGTGAGGCAGAGATTGCGCCATGTACTCAACCATTACATCGCGATTGCAATTTTTATCTTATGTGTGGAGTAAACGCTTTGTATGTAGATTCTCGCGTGTAAGAATATACTGATTTTTGTTAGTGTTTCTGCTGATTCACGGGTATGTAAGGAATCAAATAGATTTTGCGACGCACTGTACGAATACATACGTACATGATGGCACAGAACCTTAATGTGGATCATCACAAATTTTTTGACAGCATAGGAGTTTGTCGACAGTTCTATAGTGATAGTCAACTTGGGACTCACTAAGTAGAATATTTTTTGAGCTAGCATGCTGTGGATTTTCATTGTTATATTTAGATTAATTCGCTGCATATAAAATGGCTGATTTTGACTGAAAACTTTAAGAGATCATACCTGTGCTTGAAAACAATTTGGTTAATCGAAATAAGCACCACTACAATTAGTACACGTTTCCCAACGCGACAATAGCTTAGACATTCCGCCTTTGTAAAAATCGGAACTACGAGAATTAATAAAATATAAAGAGCCATTTTCGACATCATCTTGCTTGCCGAATTTTTTGTGCTTCACATGACAACCTGAATGCTCGAAATAAAATGATAAACAGAAGCGGACGGACCTGTTGAATATGCTGGATGCGGCAGAGTTTCGTATCCCAGTTCATCCAGTTTCTGGGCAGCAATTTTTGAAACGTGCGGACCCGCGTTACCGTGCGGTAGGATTGGGCCTTTTCGATTGACCAAAGTCGGCTGTTTTTCACCCAACTTCTGGTGCTCAATCTATAGATGAGATTGTTCAGCTGTTGACCAAGATTGTCATCAACTTTATTACGGCTGACGTTTCGGCGTCGTCGCCTTCCTCAGAGCCAGGAAAAGTCGGAGACACTTGTGGAACTGTTCCCCCAAACACCATTTCTTACTACAGAGTACTCTTCCTAAAGAAAATAGAGGCAGGATCCGATATCCGAGATACAACTAACCTTAGAGGTGGATGACGTTGGACCACCAGACACCCGTAGCTGGAAGGAATATTCCGACGACGACGCCGAAACGTCAGCCGTAATAATGTTGATGACAATCTTGGTCAACAGCTGAACAATCTCATCTATAGATTGACAACGTTATGCCAAAATTTATTGAGAGCCGAGCAGTTTCGGCAGTTCTGGTGCCCACTTCAATTTCGGCACGGTACTTCTCCGCTGTGATAGTCTCTTCAGTCTTCAAGAACTTGTAATGTACAATAGAAACCATTGTCCGCCATACAGTCACGATGGTATTCTTTGAATGCAGACTCCGTTCGACATCACCTTCGGACTCACATTTTCTATGAATGGTAAGATTACGAGGAATTTGCGCCTCCAGAAACCAAATGTACAATGCCTTAAACGGGAACATTCCTAGTCCGAAAAATCGACCGGAAATTGAAGTAGCAAAATCGACCATTTCATATGCAACAACGTAATATTCTTCGCTACTGGTGGGGATGCGGAAGCGCGCCAGCCAATCACAACCAATCAGAGTGCCTACCAAACACTTCTCCTCTAGGTGGCATGCCGTTCAATTCGACCAATCTGATGAGTCGTCACGTAGGCCACATAAACGACTAGTGCCTAATTTTTTTACAGCATGCCTGGACTGTTTAAAAGGTCCACTTTGCGAGTTGAAAGAAAGTCCTCATTGATTTGAGAACCGTTGGAGGCTTAAGGACTTGTCGAATGAGGAGTTGTTCAGTTGGTAGAACACGCTGTTTACACATCATCCGTTGGGTTGTCTTTAGTTCGATTCCAGGCTTCTTCTATCACTTTCTTCTTTTGGAATCACTTCTTTTACTTCTCAGAAATAAACAACTAGCTTTCCATCAGCGTCTTGATCGAGCTGTTTAAGTGTACATATCCCGCTGCACAGTGTGCCGTGGGCATGGCGCATCCCAATTGGACCACATTACATCCTTAATCGCCTTACTTCACTACTAGAATCAATAAAGCGTCTCAATTTCATATATCGCTTCAGGTGCCTTATGTTCTTCTTTGATTTTTAATTTTTCTTGAAAAATATTGTGTAAACCAGTTTATCTGCGTCGATATTTGGCTGTACGACATCACATCTGTTTCCACACTTTCTGGTTTCACGTAATGAAGAGGAAGCGGTTTTAATGGGTGCAGTCGTAGCGCAGTCGTAGGAGGCGCCGGCTATCGTATGCATCCGGTGTCAGGTTCTTGGTTCAGATTTTCGAATCTCTCCAAGTCAGAGGGAGGAGTCGTTAAAAAAACGAAACAAATGTAATCAGTATGTGTTCTGCCAGCTAGGAAATTGCAAAGAAAGGCCCTATCGAAGGTCAGTTCACGGTATTCTCTTTGTAAACTGGTTTGCCTTCAGCTTTTTGCACGTTGTCAAAAATACAGGGTGGAGTTCGCTCCCCCCCCCCCTCCCCTAGGATAGATCCTAGGATAGGCATCTCCCAAGAATCTCCAAGTTTTTGCAAGAATTCGACACCTCCGGGGTAAGTAAGTTGGTACCAGACTTGTCTGGGATGAATAAAACACTGATTTCTCCATCGACTGGCCACCGTAAGTTATTGTAAGGCCGTTTACGCATTCAAACCGCCTCCACGACATTCCGTAGAAGCAGAACGCGTGGCGCATCCCGCAAAGGGTCGATTAACGCTGTCCTTTTCCCTCGTTCACACCTAGTAGAAGACTCTGATCTCCGTAAACAAGTGGCGAAAGTGTTGCAGTTCCACCGAGCTCAGGCTCCTGGCTGTTTACTGAATTGGAAGGGATGTCATCCACAACTGTATGACGTAGAAGATCTTAGAATAAGCAGCTGAACTTGTCAAGGAGCCAGGAAGACGATCTCAGTTCAATTCCGCCGTTTGATGCGTCGATTGCTGCGTACTGCGTCTTAGCTTATGTACAGATCCGTCATTGAATACGTAGTCACTCAGTCGGCGCTCACTTATGATTCGTTTTCAGCCAAGCTGTCTGCTCCAGAAGATTCGGCGCGGGCTGCTTCACGGCCGCGGAATCGCTCATTAAAGGTGGGTGGAATGTGTGGATAGTCTGTAATCGGAGACCGGTCGATAGCTTTATCGAGATTGAACTCGTTTAGTTTGGACGAAATGTTTCTTATCGCTGGAATAAGTAGTGCTCGAAGATTCCTTAAGCTTACGGTAGCCGTTGAGTTCGTTTATATTCTTTTAAGCCTGCTTTAAATGCTCCATTTCTATCCGCTGTTTAGAGTGAAAATCAGGGATGTGCGGAATTTTTTTTCGAGAAAACGGAAGAACTCAAAAGTGAGCGGAAACCTGAAGACGAAACACGGAAACGGAAATTACTCAAAACTCATTACTTCATTTAATTTCTCATAAATAGATATCCGCATTGGTAGTAATAACTAAGTTGTCATGGACGAATTTAGGAAGCGGGCAAGGCAGCGTGCCTTCCAGCAACATACTAGGGTGTTCAGAAGGTATCTGCAGAAATACGACAATTTTTTATCAACATTTTATTAATTAAGCAAATATTTTCCATCAACATCGGCTACCCTCCGCCAACGTTCCACAATACTTAGAATTCCTGCGGAGTAGAAATCCGGCGACCTGGAGGCGGAAAAAGCTGGGAGGTCATTTTCGAGGTGGTCACGATCTTCATAACGCTTCCCTTCCAGATGATGCTGAAGTGATCGAAAAAGGTGGTAGTCACTTGGGGCCAGATATGGGCTGTACAGTGGGAGCGGCAGAACTTCCATCCGAGTTCCAGAATTCTCTGAGAAGTCGTCTTCGCGATGTGTGGGCGCGCGTTATCGTGCAGCAAACGAACTTTGTCGAGCTTGGGCTGTTCCTTGCGCATCTTCTAGGCCGGTCTCTGCAGTTGAGTAGCATAGACCTCGGCAGTGATAGTCGTGCTGTCAGGCAGCAGCTCGAAATGGTAGATCCCATAAACTCCCCACCAGACGCTCAGCATGACCTTCCTCGCATGAAGTTAACATTTTACGAAAGATTTCTGCACTTCATCGCGTTGGCACCACGCACGTTTACGAGCACGGTTGACGTAGAGGACCCATTCTTCGTCTCCTGTGACGATGGCGCCGAGCCAGTTCAAGGTGCGACTTCGGGAGAGCAGCTAAGTGCATATGTCCAGACGTCTTCGCCGGTTGTCGTCGGTCAGTTCGTGTGGGAGCCACTGACCGAGCTCTTTAACCAATCCAAAAGATCGCAGTCCAGTGTCCACGGTGGATCGGGAACAGCCAGAGCAGCAGCAAAATAACGCACACCTTCATATGGATGCTGCTCCGCCAGTTTCCTCAGTTCGTCCAAAGATATCGTTGTCGGTCGACCAGAGCGAGGCTCATCCTCGAGACTCCTGTTCCCGCTTCTGAAGCGTTTGAACCAGCTATACACAGACCGTACAGAAACAGTTCCAGAGCCGAATACATGACACAAGTTTCGATAGATTTCTGCAGCGGAGTGCCCACATTCAAACTCATAAAGGAGAACGTGTCTAATATGGGTAGGCAGTTCGGCCATCATACAGTGAAATAGGCAACGAAGGCGGAGCTGGATATGTTATGCAGATACAACAGGAGAGTGTCCTTATATAGCACTTATGTTGAAATCTTTAGAGTATTGTAGAAAAATCTGGAGTACTGCGAAATTTCTGCAGATACTTTCTGGACACCCGAGATTTTACTACTCATAACACTCAACCGGTCTTATTGAATGTCCCAGATCTATCCTAATTGGGAACATCCCCTATGGAAAGCAGCATTGACAACCTAAGAGTGCTTATAGAACTCTGATCTAGAATTGGTGTTTCAGGACAGACCTTTCCCCAAGATTATTGGGGTAAAAGATAAGCATGCTCCGGATAAAGAATTTTATTCTTAATTCAGACACTCATGAGACCTTCTGTTGCTTTATACTGTTCGCTAGTATACGTTTTCTTGAAAAAAGAATCCAATTTATCACACTGTTCCGACATCAGGATGCACCGCCGGTTTGAAAGCAACACAATCACTAGAAAGGCGACACACAGTTAATCTCTTTCCACAGCCTCTCGTTTACTTTCAATAGGTGATTAAAGGCAGTGGAAAATAATCAGTGAGTGATAAGTCACCATTTCCGTTCCTTCTTCCGATCCAAAACAGAGCGGAACACGGAACGGAACGGAAAGACTAAAAAGCCGGAATTCGAAACACGGAAATGGAAATTCCTCACATCCATAGTGATAATTTTGTTCTTTGCATTGAGTCTCCTTTATTAAACAGGGCTGCGGTGGGATTGAGCCCCTTACGATCTGAATTGCCAATTAGTGCTACCAAGCGCAACTCTAGGGGCCGGATTCATCAACGACTAACCCGCGGGTATAGGGGGTAGAGATACCCACGATGAAGCCTGCGTCTCTGACTCTTAGACTCTTACCTTATCTCTACCTGACTCTTACCTTATCTCTACCCCTTATATCCCGCATACCCATGGGTTTAATTGTTGATGAATCCGGCCCTAGATCCACTGGCCTTAACCTCGAGGTGCTCGAAAAGCGGCCACGAGGGAGACAAAAGCAGCGCTGGCTTGATACGCTGCATCAGGACTTGAAGATAACTAAGTTTCACCCTGATCAGGCATTTGATCGGGAAAAGTGGCGCCAGTATTCCAGGAAAGCGGACCCCGCAACAAAGCTGGACAATCACTGAAGAAGAGGAAGTGTCATTCTAGATCAACCAATTTCAACGCGAAATTTTTGAGGAACATACACTGGGCGCGATCGGAGCGAATCGACGAGCTCCAAAGCCAATAAACCCTTCCATCCCTCCGCGTTAGTGGATAGGTAAAGGTGTTCTGTAGGATGAGTTAAACAGTGAGCTATCAGACGACTCAGCAACTTACTGAACAAGGCTATGGTTTCGCTGATGTACACTGCAGAAGTGGCATGCACGGCGTATACCTAAGCGATTCATTTACATCGAACTTATACGTTCTGGTGGCTTAGGTAGTGCTGATGATGCACCACATAGTTCTCCGCTCTAAGGAAAGGATTTGGGGTAGCTTAAGGCTTACACATAAAGGTTAAGGATCAATGATGGCGTCTATCAATTCCCTCTGCGCCACGCATTCTACTTTTACGGGATATCGTAGAGGAAATTTGAATGCGTATTTGGTCCATGCGGTGAATTACGTGAATTTGGACACATCCTTCAGAGACTGGTCAATTTAGGACGGAAGGCTTGGTTAGCCTGGACGGATAATCTCAACCAGGAACCTGGAATCAGGTTAAGATGAAAGCTAGCGCCTTTTCCAACTGCGCTACCACGCGTATGAGGCTTGTATTTTCCACTGATCCACAGGACTGCTAGTTTACCTTAGTTCTGGTCCACTAACGGAGCGAAATCATAGTGCGTAGGGAGCGGGCAGGAGACCGTGCACATCGGCAGTCGCGCGCACCCCGAATCGAGATGGTGGTTCTGGTCCCACTCAGGCCAATAACGCCGTCTATCCGTCCGGGGTCAGGGAGTTGGTATCAGACGTGTCCGGAAAGGACACATCAATGATTAATCCATCGGCTGGTCTCTGCAAGTCATTGTAGGCCAAATAGGCATTGAAATTGCCTCCAGATCGCCTATCCCGAAGAGCTAGAATGCGTGGCGCATCCCACCAAGGAATCGGTTGACGTTGACGTCCATTCTTTATCCTGCAAGATTTCATGCAGTCAGGTGCGTAGATATCGTAACTCTGCCCTAATCTATCGTTTTAGAATGAGCCATGCATCCGACTTCTACCATTTAACAATGAAGAGGTATTTAGGGTAGGCATTCAACTTCTAGTTTGACCGGCGGATACCTCTCGATAGAGAGGCCGGGGATTCATCCTTTTACCAGCAAGAATGCATGGCGCATACCACCAAGGAATTGGTTGACGTTGATGTCCATTCTACGGTGCGTGGCGCATCCCGAGAAATCGATTCCGCCCCTATATTTACTTCCATCCTTCATGTTTCTTTAGTGCTTACCATTTCGCTTATACGTGTTTTATGTAGCAAAAGGTGGAGTCCTATGGTGCAGGAATTCCTCCTCCTCGAGGTGGACGGCTGGCGTCTCCTCAGCTTTTCACCTAGTTCTGAGCAGGTCCTCTGGCAGTGCGTGATTTTTGCGGACGTCTCGGTGGCCTGACATTCCTCAGAACTTCGCAACACGAAAGGACAGTGCAACAGCTGCTCGAACGTTAAACTTTCTGCTGGAAGTCCCATCAATCACCGTATCCTTCGGGTTTTTCCTCTGCGGGTTGACTATCCTGAGATCTAGCTGTTTGGTGAGCAGTCCACGGTAAATCGGTTTGTTCTAGGGACAAACGTTTGAACCTTGAGTCAGAAGGGCTGTTGGATCTTGCTGGAAACTCAGTCTAGGAAACGACCAGCCGAGCGTAATGTTCTTCAAATGTGTGATTCGTGAAAATCTTCAGAGTGAAACAAAAGTGGATCTTTTTTTAGGCAATGATATACCCTTCATATGGTTACCCTGGGTAAGCTCAGGTTGAAAATTAGTCTAGCGTGGCACAGACTACGACTACCACGTTCTACCCTCCGTAGCCAGTCTCGGTTTCGGTTGACCGTCTGTTGCTGCCTAGCTATAGGTTAAGAATCAGCCGGGAAAGAAGCCAGCCGAACCCGTACAACGTGCACGTCGCCAGTGGTTTTTCGGCCGCTTCTTTCGCACCCCGCTCCGCGGCGGGTTACGGTAGTTGCGGTGATTGGACGAGGCCTGACGTATGTTGATGGGCCGGCGGCAAGAAGCGGACGTTGAGATATCGGGTTCCCGAGGAATGCGATGGGACTTGCGCTGGGATTTTCGTTCCCCAACCCATCTACCTGCATCAGCATCTCCTCAGGGTAAGGTAGACTCGTAGAGAATGATAACAGATAACAGTATATTTTTCTGAACGAAGCAGTACAACTTCCTTCAGGCGTTTACAGGTAGGATGACGGCCTCGAGAGTTTGACTCACAGCAGCAGACTAATGGCTTTACGCGCTGTCCTGTAAGGTTTCTTCTGATAGACGTCAGGCCCACAGTCCCGCCCTGATTTGTTCGGGGTACCCCTTGCCAGGGTGCTTGAGTCATGTTAGCTTGCGAACTGGGCTCATTGACACACGTGTAGAAGTGCCGAAAGTCGCATTTTTAACGCGTAACTATTCGCTATAGCATCGTGAGTCACACAGTTCACACTGAGACCTGTGCAAATTTGGCTTTCAATGATGTATACAAATAGGTCCAATTATGCTTATCATTAACTTCAAACTTGGGTAATTAAATCAGATTAAGCTTGGTTTATACTTGCTCCGCCAAGCGGCGCGGCGCAACGGTCGCCTTTTAGATATCGATTTTTTGCGCCGCCCGGTCGATATTTATTCCGACTATGATACCGCGCCGCGCAACTATAAATCAAGGCAAATGTTATCTGCACAAGGCGAGCAAAGCGAAAGCGCAAAAAAAGCGAAGAATTGTCGGTGACCAGGGTAACCGCCATTTTATAGGCGGCATCCGTGCGAAACAATCCTACAATGAAGTCGCTGTCAGATCCGTAGTGATTGGTCTCTATGAATGAACCGTAGCATATTAGCACCTTAGCAGATTTCAGATCCGAATTGGTCTTGTTGAGTTGGTAGCAGTTTATCAACTTCGTTTGCGTTACCTCATGTTTCCGCTAGTTCATCTTCGTCAGAGCCTGAAGAAGTCAAAAATCGCCTTTGAAAGCTGTTTCCCACCGAGTTTCATTTCAGTTTTTTTTTTCAAAAACTTTTTTTTTCAGTTTTTTTTTCTACAGAACACTATCCTTAGGGGAATTAGATAAAGCACCGATGCATAGTTACAAATGAACGACCTGACCTTATCGATCGGGTGGCGCGATGAATCGATACGGGAGCTTGAAATCACATCACATCGCGCGTTCCGTGCACACTCAACGCTCCCTTAGGCCTATGTTAAGGCCCCCACTGAGTTCTGCGGCAACGCTGCTCGCCGCTATGGTTAAAGATACGGCAGGGACGCCGCCGGCGGCCAGCTCTGCGTCTCTGCCCTATGGTTAAGCATAGGGCCGCGGCGCTGCCGCAGAACTCTGTGGGGGCCTTTACACTTTGGCGACGCAGTTGTCGGCTACGTCGGCGACAGTGTTGAGCGGCCGTTGCCGACAACAGCGTGGCCGAAGTATAACATGGATCTTAGGCCCTGTTTATACTTCCGACGCCGAGCGACGCGATGGCATTTATAGTGGCAAAATTGATCGACCGCCTCACTCGGTCAATGTGGCCACCATACGTGGCGTCGCGTCGCTCGATGTCGATGTATAAACGGGTCCTTAGCCCTGCTTTGTAGTTGCGCCGCTGCGCGGCGCGGTATCATAGTCAGAATAGATATCGACCGGGCGGCGCGAAAAATCGATATCTATGGCGATCATCGCGCCGTGCCTCGTGGCGGCGTAAGTGTAAGGCCAGCAGCAGAGTCTTGCGGGCGCCGCTGACCCGCCATGACAACGGCGGGTGGTGCGGCGCTGCGAGTGTTACTGTACGCAATACTGCGTACTTTTGCCGGCAGTTGCGACCTCTGGGAATGTCAAAGATGTAGTAAGCGAAACGCTTTTTCTTTTGTGAAGAAGCGTTTTCTAAGTCAAGTTAGGAGTTCTTGAATCTAAGCCCCGAAATCTAATAGAACACTTCTTATAACTCAACAGTTCTGTGCTATTTTGCGCTTTCTTTCACTTTTGCCGATCTACCTCCACTAAAAGTTCCTCGTTTGACAAGCAGCTCGAAGATAATGTGGTAGCCCTTGTGATGACAGCATTCCCTCCGATGCCTTGTTGAGTCCGGGAGATCTGTCCAGTGCAGTTATAGCTCATACTAAAAAGAACTGTCTGCTTCGTTGTTGCATTTCTGTGCAAAGGTTTTCCTTAAACCTCAGACGACTAACTTGTGACTGTAAGGCCACGGAGATTTTCAGTGCAACTAAGGTTACCTAATGTCGTGCTAAGGTTTTTTGCGTTACGTTTTGAGTGCAGGATTCCATACGCCTCCATTTGTCGACACTACCGGTGATTATATTGTTGGTTGTCAAGCTCCTTTATGGGCAGAAATTATGCACCAACCTACTATATCCCTAGCACGTAGATTCGTTAAAAAAATGTTTAGAATAGATGAACCATAATGGACACCCATCTATCACGCCTCCGGCGGCTCTCACCCGCAGCTCCTGGCGCTGCGGGTGAGAGCCGCCGTGAACTGCGGCAGCCCTCGGGGACCTTTGCGTGCGGCGGCTCTGCGACAACTCGTCCGCGCCGCGGCTTCCACCACAGTGGCAGCGTGGGTCCCACTGCGGCGAGAGCGATACGGACGAGTTCTCGGGGTGCTGCCGCGAGACTATGTAGAGGCCCTAAACCAGGCCCTAGAGCGGGGCCTACTTCCATCGCTGCGATGCCAGTTCATGACCCTTCTACCGCGTGCGCTCGAATAAAGGATAAAGGATAAAAGACGGCGTTATTCAATCCCCATTGGGATGCGCCACGCATTCTACTTCTATGGGATGTCGTGGACGCGATCTGAATGCGTATTTGGCCATACAATGACTTGCGGTGGCCAGCCGAAGAACAAGTCAGCGCTTTCTCCTTCCCAGACACGTCTGGTACCAATTCACCGACCCCGGAGGGATGGAAAGTTTGGTTGGCCTGGGCAGGAAATCCGAACCAGGAACCTGGTATCGGGTGCAGGCGACAGCCGCCGCCTCCTACGACTGCGCTCCGAGCGCCCTGCGGTCGAATAGTCGGAAGAAGCTCCGCCGTGGTCGCCGCGACGATGGCGACCGACATGCGCGTGGATTCTCGCGCCCATCGCGTCATGGCATACTTTTTCGCTCCGCGCGCGGTGTTCAGCGTTGGTCCTGAGCGGAAGCCGTCGCTTTCCCTTGCAGAGCGATAAGCGGTGCGACGAGCACTGAGAATTCCACATCCCTTCGCGTTGCTCTGCAAAACTCATCGCTGCGTTTCCATCGCGACAACAGGAATTATGCACGAGGCCTTAAGGGTTTCATACTCCTGCCGCGACGCAATGCCTCACTTTTGAGGCACAGCGCAATTGCCGTACCACCCTCAGAAAGCCGATCACCCGCTGGTCATCGTGCCTGCTCACGCCTGCTTAATCAGTACCGGGTTTCGCTGAGTACGGTACTCCAAAATTCCGTCAGATAAGGTGCTCTGCAGTCGCGAAGCATGAATGCGATGCGTCTCCGCCACGAGGCGCGAAACATCGATCCCTCGCTCAGGTTTAAGCTCGTGGTCGTCGCGCGGACATGTGGTACAAAACGTACAAAGTGTTCCGAAATAAGTTCCGTACCCCCTAAGATAAACGTGCCTTGAAGCAGCGAAGACTCAATGCCAATCACTTAAAACATTCGACGTGCACTGGAATTTATCGTGTATAGCGATTATATAAACAACGTTTGTAAACATGACATCTGTGATCAGCATAAGGCCTGTCATGAACATAGGAAAGATCAACGAAGATGAAGGGATGAAGGAGCTCTAGACAGGATTTCGTTACATTGCTAACAGGAGAATCTGAGCTCTGCTAGTGAAGCTTATATCAACAAAAGAACCTCAGCACTAGCGTTATTTGCGATCGGTTGATAGAAAAGTGCATACTTCTTCAGTCTGTACGAGTCTTCTGATTTTTCTGAAAACGTGACGCAAACTGATTTATATTCGTAGGCAAACTTCCGTCAATTTCCCTTGTGTTCTACACACAGTTCATAAGAGTCCACTTCAAAGACATTTTCACCCGTTCGACGTCGTAACTGAATTCAACCATCAGGCTGAATATTTTACCTCAATGTGTCTAAGCCTTCGCTGCATTCCAATCTTTTACCGCTCATTGGACAACGAGGTCGAGAAAGGAAAGTTTCTACCAGGAATTCAGAGCGTGCTTAAAACTGCGCCGGTGCGCTAAGCTCGACGGGCGCATGTTGTGAAGTGGCTGGGACGCAAGAGTAGAAGTCGATCGAGCCTGCCACAGCTGGGTGTCTGCCACTTTCTACGATGTTTAGTGCCGTCTTCAAGGGCAACACTCTTCGCTTACTATGAGGCAAGACTGAGATGGCATAGGGGAAACGGGGAGAAGACTAGCTATTTTAGTTAGAGAACACCTGGCTAGTAAGCAACGTGGTAACATTAGAACACCTCTCGGAAAGCGCAGAGCTGAGCAGCATAACGGTAACGACTTTGAGATAAAATGCAAGGTGTTGGCAGTAGAAACAGAAATATCGGCAAGGAAGGCATTAGAAGCGTTCTGGATTTTTGCAAAAAATCCTGTCATGAACGACCGCCAGGAACGCCCGTCAATTACGAATGATTTTCTGCCGTTTGTTCCAAAATGCGAGCTGTAGAATGGAAGGGCGCATGTGTAGGTCGTTATCTTTATCGTATACTATCTAGCACCGCACAGTAAGTCTCACTCGCCCGGTCGTACTAACAGAGAGTTGCGAAAGCACTCCATAGGTGGATCAAACGTGAGTTTATCCCTCTTTGAATGGGTTTTCAGGGGTGATTTCTCTAAGGAAGCGAAACCGCTAGAGTGGGGATAGCGTTTGGTGGGGTAAATCGCTTATCTAATACTTGCACCACGTTCAGGCCTCTGAAGAAGACGGGAGCGTCGAAACGTTAGGCCTGGCAATAAAGATCCACCGTAACAACCTCGAGCGGCACAAACAAAATATTGACAACTGAGATGGCAGTTCGAGACGTATTTCTACGTCTCCAACTGTCATCTCAGTCTAGTAATGCCCACTTTGGTATCTCTGTCCCGTATCTCATCGCGCGAGCAGCGAACAAGGTCGGCGTTCCAGAGTCGCTCCCGCGCAGCCGCAGCAGCTCAGTGAGCTGACGATCGATGACAATTAAGGCCCCGCTTATACTTCAGACGCGGAGCGACGCGACGGCATGTAAAGTGGACAAATTGGTCGATCGCGTCGCTCAGTCAATCTGACCACTATAATATGCTATGCTTCAGCGTGGCTGCCGCACGGCCGCTGCGGAGTGTGCATGTGGCTATACGTGGCTTCGCCTCGCTCGGTGTCGAAGTATAAATGGGTCCTAAGGCCCGGTTTATAATTGCGCCGCTACGCGGCGCGGCGCGATGGTCGCCAAAGATATCGATTTTTCGCGCCGCCCGGTCGATATCTATTCCGACTATGGCGCCGCGCCGCGCAGCGGCGCAACTATAAACCAGGGCTTACGGTGCAGTGCAGGCGCGGCCTTTCATGCGCAAACCCGCCGATCGATGGCCTGCGGGAGCAGGCTGATCGAAGGTGTCATCATTATAGATCTCGCGGAAGCGGTAGTTCGCGGTCTATTAAGAAAGGAACGGGCCATCGCGTTCGTGAGAACACATTTAGAATAAGATTCCTTATCCAAACCATGTTAAATTCAGGAAATCATCGTACACCTCTAGAGAACTCGTTATAAAATGTCAGAATAAGACTGTTATTCTGCTTCCATGGGAAGCAGCCGGGACGGTGCGCATCCCGAAGAGGAGACAAGCATATGCACTCTCCACTTCCTCACGTCTTGGAGCCCCGGCATTGCTGTGAAACTGTTTTCAACTCGTCCGTACTACGAGATTGTTAGGTGGGATGTTCATTTTCCTAACGTTTCGATCGTCTTGTTGTCTTCAGAGGCCTACAAACGCCTCGAGACTTTATATTTGCAACTTACCCGACCTGGCGCCTCAATCACTCTAGCACTTCTGGGTTAAGGCGAGAAACACGGCGAGAAAAGTTGAATGTTGAACATAAACTCACACGAAGTTGCATCGTCCAGTAGCAGCGAATGCGCTACTACTTACAACGGACGGTTCACAACTCAATGTGAGCTTTTGCGATGCTATTTTGACAGGATGTAGGGCCGTGTGAGCGGAGTCCAGAATTGCAGTCAGTCTTGTTTTGAAGACCTGAAAAGGGGTGTGAAAATGTGTGGGCAACACTCGTCAACCGCTTCAACGCCTCACGAGATTTGGCTCGGTGGCGCAGTTGGTAGGAGTGCCGCCTCGTAGGAGCTCACCGGCAAGATTTTCAGTTCGAGTCCGGATACTGCCAATAATTTTGCGCCTATTAGTTTGTTGTTGTTACGCTTTCTCGTGATCACATGAGTCAATTTAAGACCATCAACCAACATCAATCAACAAACCAAAGATGTCTAATTGCGTCTTCATATGTGCTAGTTTCTCAACGATGCGGGTCTGCATATCATTTCTCTGGAAATAAAAGATCTTATTGTTCTTCCCTTTTAGTCAACAGCTATGGTACAAAGCTATGAAACAGGTAAAACACAAGGGCGTGTCATCAGCAGCATCTACCAAAAGACGGTGAGGAACAATCTCCTCCCTGGCTAGGAATGACCACTTTTCCGTTGAACGCGTAATCCGTGGGTGCAGAGAAGAGTCCGGGGTGAACACCGACATAACCAACTGTCGCTCACGAAAAAAAAGCACATATGAAGGCGCAGCTAACCTTGGTTTGTTGTAAGCATTGATGGTCTAGAACTGACTCCTGTGATCATGAGAATTATTGGTTGAATTTTCCTGTGAATTTCGAAAAATCTGCGTAAATTTAATTTCAATGCGATTCAACGAAAAAGGCCTTTGCTAAAACTCCAATAAAGAAATTTAACGAAAATGCTGGTAAATTCGTTAAATCGGTAAATCAATAGTCGTTAAATGTTCAACACTGCCCCGTACTTTTATTAGTACACTGCGCTCCGATGCTAAAAATGCGCTTCGATGCTCTCCTGTCGAGACGCCGCCGACGCCGCCACGGAATCTGTCGACGTCTGGTGCGGCGTCGGTGACGGGTCGCAGCGTTGGCGACACGTCGCCGAAGTATAACATAGGCCTTAGCAACGCTTTTGGCACGGACTGTCCTTGCGAACGAACGGTGAGGCTCTGCTTCGAAAAATTCGCTTCTGGCGATTTTGATCTCGATGGAAAACCGGGTCACGGGCGCAGATCGTCGCTTGAAGATGATGTTTTGAGAAGAGCCGTCCGGAAACGCAAATCCGGAGACGAATAACGTAGGCTAAAAGGGCCTTGTCGTACATCATAGTACGATAGTAGGGCATTTGGCGAGAATCGGCAAGGTGAAGAAGACCTCGAAGTGGGTGCTTCATGAGCTGACCGATGAGCAGCGTCTGGCACGTACTGACACTTGCTCCAACCTGCTGGTTCGCATTAAAACCCGAAACTCGAACCGTTTTTAGGCATCTGAATACGACAAATCGGTCGAAACTCAGGCCAATAAACATTCCACCTAACAACTTCGTAGCACAGACGAGCTGGAAAACAGCTTCATAACCTTAACATTTTGATGCAATGGTTTTCTGCTCTCCTGCCATACCTTGATCATGTGAAGCAAGACATTGACTTCAGCTTGAATGGCATACCACGAAGCATATTTTTCAGAAGTCCGCGGCGGTACAAGATGACGAGCCGTCTTTGCTGGAAATGGGACGGCGAGCCGCCTCGTTTGATACTAGCCAAGCGTCGTCAACCGTTAAGGCGTCGCCATGTAGGTTCTTACATTATTCTCCTCACTTTAATGCGTAAAAATATGACAGTGCTTTCCGCTCCTAGAACTTACCAGACTCTCATCTGATTCCGGTACTAAACGCACGAAATTCCCCACGCTTCCCCTGCCTAACCGCACTTCTACGATAAACCGCCGCCTGGACGCATCGGCCTGCTCCACCAGGACGAGCTGTCGTCCTCGTGGTGACAGATCATGTCAGATGGTGTTGGCTGCGATTGCCTCGGTGAAGTTAACCCAGTGTTTCGCTTGTCGCCTTTTCAGCCCTCCGGCCCGCCTCGTTCGACTCTCGGATGTCGGCGTTCTCGCCGGTGGACGTGCCGCGACTGCTCGTCCACTCACCCGCCTCGCCGCTGGCCATGGAGCCTCCGCCCCACGCCACCGACAGCCGGCTGCTCACTGTGCCCTCGCCGGACTACCGGAAGATATCTTGTGAGTGCTAACGCCTCTGAACGGGACTTAACCGTAGCCCACTAACTCTAGGTGCTTGAGCCTCGAACTCATGCTCTGTACTAACCTCGTAGAAAACTTGATGCTAGTTTGCATGAAGACGTGCTATCCTGGAGCTGGAAGAGAGCAGTTGCTATCGTATCAGGTCTAGTTCAGGGTTTCAGTAAAAACGCTTCTGGAGATGATTCCATGGCGTATCTTTCTTCGCCTAATCCTCCACAATGAGTGGATCTCGCGGTTGCATGGTCCGCTATCCTGTACATTCATCACCATGTCTTCTTATAAGGAGAGCTTCCTAACATATCTCCCAAATGACGTCCTACCACCTTCCCTCGGCGCTAGAACCGAAAGGGGTAGCTTGGTAGTTAGCTATTGATGCCACAAGGAACAGTGCAAGGAAATCCTAATTCACTAAGTTGGACGAGTTCGGCAAAAAAATACTAAGTCGGTATATGTCGCGAAAACATTGGGGAAAAGGAACGCACCATCCAATCGGACCGCATTGAATGGGCGTGGCATTCAGGGAGGGCGTGTACAGTCGGCATCCTGATTGGCTGGAACGTGTTCGGTCTGTGCTCTGCTTTGTTATCATTGGCTGGCGCGCTCCCACCTACCAATGCTGCTCACCTTCGCGCCATGTACCAATTGGACACTCTTCTAAGCTAGCTTCAAGACTTTTTGAATCGAAGCGAACTCTTCCAAATCGAAACGACATTCAGGCAGGTCAAACTACAGACTCACCCATATATTATAGTTGGAATAATTTTTTGTTCAAGGAAAATTTGGCATACCTTTCTCTGATTTTTTTAGTTTTCCTGCTCCAACAACTGTAGCAATTTTATGAAAAAATATTTTTAGGGAAAAAATATTAAATTAAAATTTGTCTTAAAGCACAGCAAAGAAGCAAGCATATAGCGCATTAAAAGGTTGGATCGCACCATAGACTCGAAATGTTCGCCGCAATTTTTATTCGATTGTTAGTGTAAGTGTCACTTAGATGAACCACCAATGTGAGGAAACGTGTGCAAAACCGTTAGCAGGTGTCAGACTCCATTCAAATAGAGATTCTGCTATCAATCGAACAAAAATAGCGATGGCTTGGGAGAGAGCACGGCGCAATCTGTTGTTTTGGCACTAAAAATAAAAAAGGCTGCCTTTCTGCTCTTTAAGCCAAGCTTTCTATCACTGTTTTTCCTCAAAAATAAAGTTTTTATAAAATTTCAAACAATAAGTTTACTTATTAAGTAGATGAATTAAAATTTCAGAGAAAATTGTTCTAAAATTTTCCTTGAACCAAAAAGTATTCTAACCTTTTTGGAGAGTGTCTAGTTTAATGTAGAAGAAGCCCATTTTGATTTGCAAGTGTTCGCTTTGAATTCAATAGTCTTAAGCTAGCATAGAAGGGTGTCCAATTCGACGTGAAAATGGTATATACGTCTTTTCTCGTCTTCGTCACTATTGAAAATTAAGGGATAAAGGATAAATCGACGGCGTTATTCAATCCTCTTTGGGATGCGCCACTCATTCTGTCTCTACGGAATGTCGTGGAGGCGAGTTGAATGCGTATCTGACCATACAAGGACTTGCGGTGGCCAGCCGATGAACAAGTCAGTCTTCTCAGACATGCCTGGTACCCATTCACTGACCCCGGAAGGATAGAAGGCTTGGTTGGCCTGGGTGGGAAATCCGAACCAGGAACCTGGTATCGGGTGCAGGCGACAGCCGGCGACTCATCCGACTGCACTCCACGCGCATGGAAAACTATATTACCTAAATAGATATAAATATTATTTCGCGATCAGAATAAGAATTCTTCTGCTTCAGGCGAATCCCCAAAGGCGAGTGACTACATCACGATGGGTCTGGCGCCAGCGATTCTCGGTCAATTGACGGCGATCGCGTCGACGATGATGACGCCGAGCACGATGGAGGAGGTGAAGCCGCCTCCGATTCAGGTACTGACTTTCCCCCAGCCATCTGAAGCGAACGAGTCCTTGGAGACCTTTTGTGATACATTTGATGACTTCTCAGACCATGGACTGCAGCGCGTCACTCGAGCACATTACCTCATCATCCCTCGATCTCCCTCTACCTCCAAACGTTGGCCAAGAGCAGGTGCCTTACTACACCACTGAGATAGTGAATCTGAAGCGCTGCGGCAGGGCGACCATGAAAGCGTTCGAATTCAGATTCAGCTTCCTCAAGCGTCGGCCGAACTCCTAGCTCAGATGCCGGCCAAGTCAGTGATACAGGACGACATTCGCAGTGGTAACGGGCGGTTTCAGCTGGTACGGAAACGCGGGCGTAGCGAAGTGTGGAATCTATTCGGGCAGGTGGGTATACAGGAATATAGATGGGTGGAATGTTGTTATTTTAGTAAAAATGAAGACGTAGTCATATAACTGCCATGTCGATGTAGGAGAAAAAAATTAATGAGGATAAAGATCTGGTTGTTCACATACCAAAGTAAAAAACTGACTGCAGCTAAGGGAAATTTTGTTTAACGAATTTACCGAAATTACCGAATTTAACGCAAAAATTTTTCGCTAAAAATAATTGTTAACACATTAACGATAGTGTGAGCCATCGGTGGCTCATAACATAGTCGCACTATTTTTTTCTTCTGCTGTCCCCGGTTTTATAGATGTTTTTCTGATCCCTAATCACCTTTGATAGAATGTATAATGGCTATAAGCAAGAAAAATGTCGTTGCGTTCATTACATACATCGAATTTTAAAAAATTTACTAGGAAGGAGACCAATTCTGCAATCAGATCAATTCAAGTCAGTCTTTTTTGCCTAAAGTTCCTCAAAGGAGGTTATTTGGTGTGCTGATAACGAACGTGACATCAGTTTTCAAAATTTCGGTTTATTACGGTAGGTCACGGTAGGTACGGATGAGTATGGGTCCGAGTCATGGTCATCGATCTTGCCCGACTTCGTCTAAGGGGGTTATTTGGGGTGCTGATCTAGGTTCTGGTATCCGTTTTCGAAATTTCGGCCAATTATTGTAGGTTACGTTAGGCACGGGTGAATAAGACTGTCCGCGTCATCGTCACCGACTTTGCCCAAACTTCATCTACGAGACCGTGACTCCTACAGCCTTACCGTAACCTACCGCAATCGGCCGAAAACCGATGTCAGGTGCATGATCAGCACCCCAAATTACCTGGTTTGGTGAACTTTGGGCGAAAAAACACTGACTTGAATTGTAGAGCTGGTCTTCTTCCTTGTAATTTTTTAAAATTCTATAAATGTAATGAAAGCAACGACACTTTTGTTGCTTATTGCTGTGTGACATTCCTCTATCACAGGTGATAGGGAACAGAAAAAAAAACATCTATAAAAACGTGCATGGAACCAAAAAGTGGTCCGCGAGGGACATTATGGGCCACCGGTGGCTCATAATGCTCGCGTCTCACGCGGTTGTCCGCCGCAAAAGGCGATTGTCGTCAATGTGTTAAAAATGTAAAGGATAAAAAGCATAAAGGACGGCGTTACTCAATCCCTTTTGGGATGCGCCACGAATTCTACTTCTACAGGATGTGGTGGAATCGATTTGATTGCGTATTTGGCCATAGAATGACTTGCCGTGGCCAGCCGATGAACAAGTCAGCGCTCTATCCTTCCCAGACAAGTCTGGTACCAATTCACCGACCCCGGAGGGATGGAAGGCTTGGCTGGCACGGGCGGGCAATCCGAACCAGAGACCCCGTATCGGGTGCAGGCAACAGTCGCAAGAGACGTCAAAAATTTACCAAAAAAAATTAACGCACATCCCTGCTCCATGCACAACAGTCTTTTCTCGTCAGTACCCCTTCGCCCTTCTTCGAATATGCCGTGTTAGAGATTACTAGTCACTGTTAAAGTTCAGGCAACCATTCCATCTTCAGTACTGTTCCTATCTAAATTCACTAGCAAATAAATCGCACCGCAAGAAATAAAATGTGACAAGGTTCGAAGAAACCACTGTCGCATCAGAATCCCTGAAACCCAGTTGTGTTGTGTTGTTCTCATGCATACTATACGAATGGGAATCCCACGAGAGTCTTCTTCCTGAAATTTTCCACTATTGATAAGAGCAACAAGTCTACGTTCGTGTATCATCAGATTCGATCTTTTGTCGCTCAAACAAGTCGATGCCATCTCTTGAGCTATTTGCCTCTACAAAACAGAGATTATCCGTGGCACGTGTCGGCCGCTGCCATTCATGCTTTCTCGATTATTAACTGCTGAGAGGCGAAGTTCTGTTCGTTCGAAGACTCGTTTGCAGGCTTTCCAAGACCTTTCCAAGTCTATGTTAACCAGTGTCTTCTGCCAAGAAATTTTGGAAGTTCTTTTTTCACCATCTCTCCTTCCTCATGTTAGCACTCTGGAAGTGTTCTCAATCGTGAGAATCGTCAGAGGACTGCTAGTATAGAAACTTAATCCGGTTGAACTGCACTCATGTAACCGACAAAAAGAACATTTTCTCTCAACAATTGAAGACACCTGAAACTTGCCGAGTTAACAGAGAAAAGGTGACAATACATTGATCTACAGGGTGTCTCAAAAAATGTATACACCGCTTGAAAGCTGATAACTTTGCACACACTTTGCACTGATTTGAATCGTTTCCATCAAGACCATCAGCTTAACTGGCTCCATGCTGATATCAGCGGCCAACTCATCCCGGATACGCGTGGGTGCTGTTCGGTCCCACGAGGTGTGGATGTTGCGTTCGATCAAACGGCGCCGGTGGTGTAATGGCGTAGAGCATTCCCCCCCCCCCCCCCCGGTTAGAGGGAGGTGCGGGTTCGAGTCCCGCCTGGCGCTAGAAGTTTTGATCGCAACAAAACATCGTTATGACAGCACACAGTAAAGTTACTAAAGAAATTAAGGGCTCATATGAAATCGTAAGAAAATACAAATTTTCTGAGATATGAGCAGCATGGAATGCGCCATGCACTCGTCTGAAAGTTCGCATTTTATATCCGATTGATTGTGTTTCGCTTGAATCCATGTCATAATTTCTTCACAAAGTGGCCGTTTCGATTGATTTGTGCTTCTTCCAAGGTTTAAAACTTAAACTTGCGGCTCGTGAAAAATGTATGGTATCCTTTAGCACATTTCAACGCAAGGATTTTCTGTATTCTAGAAATGTGTGCGCATTTAAGTGCAAATAAATAAATAAATAAATAAATAAGCACATTCGCGACGATGTGCACTCATCTGAGTGGACGTGGGAGTTTTGGGAAGAAATTACTTTATTGATTTTTTTCAAATTCGTAAATTATAGTAACAAATATGTTAGGTTTGCGTAGCAGAAAAATGATTGGCTTTGTCGTAACTAAAAAGACAAGAACTTTTCTTCATTACTGAAGCACATTAAGCGTACATACTTCTAGACGAGAATTAATGCATAAACATCGGTTGAAACAAGCCTTGAAAAACAACCTAGGCTCTGAGGAGTTATGACAGTAAAAAAGCATTCAACAAGAGCACTTCTTAGGCGTTGTTTAGTGTGCACGCTACGCGCGACGCGATGACATGAATGGTGGCCAAATCGATCGATCACGTTGTGCGATCGATATTGGAGCCAATCATAACATCGCATCGCGCGTCGCATGGAAACTGAACGACCCCATATCAATGAAACACCTCAAAAATGACATTCTTTCACTCCTGAAGCAGCGCGTAAGGACTCTCCCTTCTTCTTGACGATATATCTCATTTCATTTCATTTCTATATCTTGTATATCTCCTTAATATCTATCTCTCTATATCTTATATATCAATCTTCTTAATCTCTTTCTTGTTGGCAATATCAAGGGAAGATGTCCACACAAATGAGTGTGGACACCCAAAAGCAGCCGGCCGTCGCGCGCATTGGGCGCGAAAATGCTCTTGTCGTGAATGTGTTAAAAAATGCAGGTACTATTTGAAAGGCTCTATCATTGCTGCTAGTGAAGCTTTTGAAGATTATTAAGACTCATATGAAAGCACAAGGTAACAAGATTTCTGTGGCGTGCAAATATTCAAAATTATGCCATACCCCGCGCATGTCTGCATTTCAGACTCGGTTGGTTGTGTATTTACTGAATGCTTGTTACAATCGTGCTACTACGTGGCGAGATTAACATGTGCTGTGCTTTAACGTTTTCCTTTACCTAGTATGTAGCTGTAATTGTGCCGATTAGCCTCTTCATTCAGCTTGAATGCTGCTTCATCAGTTCACAGATTCCGTCTTTGAAAATGGTGCTCCTGCTAACATTTAAATTGGGCAATCAATAAACTGGAATGTAACGCGTCTTTCACATGATTTTCAAGTTCTAAGCATTAAAAGAAGCACAGCTTATATTAGTCTGGTTAAGTATTAACAAGATTTAACAAGCATTCAGCCCATGCACAATCAATCGAGTTTGAAATGCAAAGTTTTAGGCGAGGGCATGGCGCAATCCTGACTGTTTACGTGCTAGGGAAATCTCGTTATCCTATGCTTTCGTATGACTCTCTAACATCTTCAAAAGCTTCATTAGCACCAATGTTAGAACCTTTCAAACAATGCCTTCATTTATTTTAGGATGCCCTTCATTTTTTTGCCGTAATGTGTTCTTAATCCTTAAGAAAAGCACAAATCTATACGGCCACTTTGTGAAGAAGTTATAACAAGTAACACAAGCGGTCGAGTGTAAAATGAAACATTCCAGACGAGTGCATGGCACATTCGATACCGCTCATATCTAAGAAAATTTATTTAAAAAATTAAAAATCGCCTCCATGGCATCCCTTACGAGTAGAATGCGTGGCGCTTCCCAAAAGGGATTGAGTAACAGCGTCCTTCTTTCTTTTACCCTATGTTTATGTGCAAGCTACGTTTAGCAGAATAAGGATAAGGGGAAAGGACGACGTTATTCAATCCCTTTCGGGATGCGCCACGCATACTAATTCTACGGGATGTCGAAGAGGCGATTTGAATGCGTATTTGGCCATACAATGACTTGCGGTGGCCAGTCGATGAACAAGTCAGTGCTTTATCCCTCTCAGACAAGTCTGGTGCCACCGTGGAGGAATGGGAGGCTTGGTTGCCCTGGGCGGGAAATCCGAACCAAGAACCTGGTATCGGGTGCACCGGAAACCTTCTCGGACTGTGCTAAGGAGATGTAGAGATCCCAGGACATCGTCATTTGAGCAAGATTTATGGAATCAAACCCCAAAATTCATCTGATTCAGATGTGTTCCTAGAAATTCTTTGCAGAAACTATCACAACAGCACAACAAAATATCAGTTGATGCTTTTAATCTCTTATTGGGATAACATTTAGAAGACAGGTTGACAATTAAAATTTGCTCTGCAAAACATGATTAATGCTAGGTTATTGGCGCTACATGACAATTATCCTATTCCAGAATGTCGTCATCACTGCGTATAAATACTTTCAGGTTCTCGACACACTCACCAACGTTCGACTGCCGTACGTTGCTTGTTACGCCTGTAAGGTATGGTATTCATCCAGTTTTCTGGTGTACTGTACTTCCTACAACGACGAGCTTAGTTGATCTGCAGTAGGGCAACGAAGAACGCGTTTAATTAGTTAGCTGTAAGAAAAGAATTCAGTAGTTGGTTTCCGTAAGCCGCACAAAATTATTGGGATGGAGCTGTAACAGCGGACGGTATCTTAAGCTGCTAAGTGAAACGAAGCTACGCTAATTTTTTCTTCATCTCTGGCAATTCACTTTTGCGTTAATTTGAGGTGCTTAGCATAAAAATGCGTTTTGAGCGAATAGTTTTCGAGGTACTGACTTTGTATTGGTGCCTTCTTTTCGCCCTTGTTCGACGTTCCGCTTCACGACTTTTGTTCGTATTTGCCTAATTTCGATTTCTCGCTACATTCGCTACTTTTTTCCACGTTTTTGAAACAGTTGTGTTTATTTATTTATTTATTTATTTATTTATTTATTTATTTATTTATTTATTTATACACTACAAAGAGTGCGCCTCAAAACAATCAAATACGTCGGAATACTAGTGCAAGTAAAATGAAAATAATAAAAAAGAAAAAAATAGTAATGTAATGACCGAAATCAGCTGAAAATTACCCATGCCCAAAAAATCGGAGAAAATAGGTTAAGGATTATATTAGGTTGTAACAAAATAAATGGCACTGAACCACTGTAAATTTAAACAGTTAATATCTCGGCTTGTAGGCAAGTTTATTAATCGAAATAAAAACCTTCTGATTCTACACGTCTTTACCAACGTGAGACAAGCTTTTTTGTCCCAGTAGCATAAAAATCAGAAGTTCTGGAATTGACGAAATCTTCGAAGGCACTTTCGGCATCCTGTTGGTATTTGAATATTTTCCCTACCAAGAAGTCGCCAAGATGCTTGAAGAAATGGTAGTCTGTTGGGGAGAGGTCGGGAGAAAACGGAGGATGTGGTAGAGCTTCAATGCTCAGCTCATTCAATTTCTGCGACGTCATTCGTGCTACATGGGGGCGAGCATTGTCGTGCAGAAGGAGAACTCGCCTTCGGTTTACCAAGGCCGGCCGGATATCCTTCAACTTTTTCATCATTTCTTCAATTTCAATGCAGTACTTCTCTGCCGCGATGGATTCACCGGGAGGGAGGAAGCTGTGGTGAATAATTCCCAGCGAACACCACCATTCTGTCACCGTTACTTTCTTTTGGTTCCGGCTTCGCAAAAACCTTGGGGCTCTCATCGCTGTCCACCCACTGTGCCGATCGTCGCCTGTTGTCGTACATTATCCACTTCTCGTCACAGGTTACGATGCGATCAAGGAATGGGTCCGTTTCGTTCCGTAGAAGCAGTGCGGACGAGACCTCATATCGTCGGTTTCTTTGCTCCTCAGACAGCTCGTGAGGCACCCATCTTTCCAGCTTTTTGGTCTTTCCAATCTCCTTCAGATGCCGGGCAGCTGTGTTGTGACTGACGCCAAGAACCTTCGCTGTCTCCCTGGTACCTTTGTGTGGATCCTCCTCTACCACATCTCTCAGCTTGTCCTCATCAACATCACTATGCCTCCCACGACCTTCATGTTCTTCCAAGCTGTCATCTCCATTCCGGGACTTCTGTTATAACAAAAGGTTCGTCTGAAGATAGGTGGCGAAACGAACCTTTGAAAAAATAGAAAAATGTGTAATTTTATTCACTACGCTTTGAATTTTCTTTATTATTCTGATACCAACGATACGCCTTCCGAATTGTGGAACATCTTTGACCGAATGCGGCGTTGATCTTCTCGTCCGCCTCCTTAGTTGTAGTGCCCAGCTTGAATTCATACAAGTAAATGCCTCGGATTACCCTTTTGTCCATCTGCAAAAAAGTCAATAAAACTCTAAAGTTTTCCCACTTTTACATAGAAAATTTGGTACTCTCCGGTAGAGCAAAGTTTGCGCTTCTAAATGATATGCCACATGTTACGGTTTGTTCTTGATCAAACGCGTAAAGACGCGCCAAAAAATGGCGCGAGCCACTGCCATTTAATTCGTTACAACCTAATACAACAAATGGTTGCACACGGTGTAATCTGTCATTTAAAAAAGCGGCTGTTATCCGTACCAGTTAGCCGTGGTACCTTTAAACAGATAGTTGTTTATTGCAGTGCATATTATGGTACCGCTCCTGTCTTTTGGTTTTTTGACGGAATAAACGAAAAAAGTGCTGTTTCCGCCGTTTTCCCATAACTCTTCAAAGTGGCCCAATGGGCACAATGCTACTATGAGGGGGCCAGCCTACACTTAAACCAGTTTTTACCGTTTGACGTAGACCCCTTTCGCTGCAACTTGCATTACACGTATTATGCGTCAGTTTGCGTACAATGTGGGAAATTCCACGTTACCGTATCCGACTGCTACGCTTAAGTCGGTCGAAGCCCATGGCTGCCCCCCCCCCACCCGTGGTATCATTGCGCCAATAAATGTTACCATCCGACGGACTTTGTCTTGTTATGCTGGTAGCCGAGGTTGTTATCACATCTACCCAACTTTTTTTCCGGTTCCTCCCTCTAACTTGACGGCGCAGCTGGTTCGGAACTGTACCTACGACAGGACGTGTACCACTCCGTCTTGTATTGTGTGTTCTAATGGAAAGGAGGGGGATGCATGACCTCTGGAGTTGTCTACAATATGTCATGCAAGTGTGATGAGGACTACATAGGGGAAACGGACAGACCCTCATGTATCAGAGTTAAGGAGCATTTGAGCATTTCGACTGCCAAAGAAGAGGCAATGTCCAAACTCCTTGGGGAAACACAGGGTTCGATGTAATGCGGGCTCGATACTGCAGGTGTCCGTGTCGATTTTAGCTCGAGAGAGTGATATATCAGCGCGCAAGACCCTTAAGGCCGTCTGGATCATGGGTAGGAATCCCCAGGTCAACCGGAAGGAGGTGTGTCTGGCGGCAACCCAAGAACTGGCACCTTTCGTCGAGCTCTTCGGGTTCTGATCTAACTGGTCGGACCCCTTCTAAAGGCCCCCGCAGACTTTTGCGGCGTCGCCGCTGCCCTATGCTTAACCATAGGGCAGAGACGCAGAGCTCGCCGCCAGCGGCACCGGCGGCACCGGCGGCGTCGCCCAGCGGCACCGGCGGCGTCGCTGGCGGAAATGACTTGAATCATTCCACCCGGCGGCGCCGCTCCAGCGTCTGTCTGTCTGCGCTCTGCCCTTTCGCGGCGGGATCCAGAGCGGAGACGGTCGATGCGGGCGCGCGATCGTCATCGGGGCGCGTTATTGTTAAGCACCAGTGGGTCCCGACTAGAAACAGTACAGTACCTCGCCGTCACCGCTCCCACTGATGATGAGTCAAGCTGCTGAGCGGTTTCGCCGTTCGCCGTCGCCGCTCGGCGGCGCCGCTCAGCGATTTCGCTCGGCGGCGCCGCAGAAGTCTGTGGGGGCCTTAAGTCGGATTGTCCCGCGAGGAAGACTCGTTCAAGTCCAGCTTCGGGTGACTGGTGGTCCTTCTCGACATCCACCTTTAAGGTCTGTCGTTTCTTCATAACTGTGATGTTGGATCTTATCCCTATCTCTCCATCAAATTCATTTCATCATCAAATTTACACTGTAGGATGAAATAGTGTTTGGAAAGGCAGTTTCGAAAATGTTTTTCGACCTTTTCAAGCTTTGACGCCGAATTAAATAAATGTGATACCACTCTTGGCTACCAGCTCAGCAAGACAACATCCGTCCGAAGTAAATATGCCAAGGTTTATTGAAAGTCGAACTGGACATTTGCCATCCGAGTCCAATGTGGGTGATCAATCCAATGATGTAGGTATCATCCAGTGGTTCTAGAAAGATGACGTCGTTTTGGTGACCCACAAAATCTGACGGCGGCGACATTCACCTTACCGCTCGAGATAATTACACCGACAGGGTTCAGGTTTTTAGGTCTTAAGCCTATTTTGTTCTGAAACCCCTGGGTGCTATCTGCATCATTGGATAGATCGCCCACATTGGTTTCGGATGGTAACTTATGTATTTTGAATAGACGCCTTTGAAGAGAGTTGGGGAGAAAATGCGAAAACGGCAGTTTTTTGCGCCTATTTCGCCGAAAAACCAAAAGACAGGAACAGTATTGTACTGCATTGACACGACTTGAATCAATTAAAATTGCAGAAATAATAAGTTTATAAAATAGGCCGCCCTAAGCGATCGAGAGAAAGAACGAATGGAAAACGTGAACGAAAGACTGTCCAGTTAAGCTACTGGCAATTCTGTAATAGCCTCTTTCTGCAGTGTTAGTTGGACTATGACAGGCCCAACGACCGCGGCATTTGTGCTGCTCTGCGAAAGCTAAAGGGTGTATTCCAAAGGTCTTACCATAGAACGGTCGCCGTATCTGCTGCGCGCAGCCTTAATAAGGAGAAGGTTAAAGTGGGAGCAGTCGACGTAAGAGGCTTTACGGTGCATTTCGTCGAAATGATGCGACATTTCGACGCTAGGGCGACATGCTTTCAAGTCTCGGCACAATTTTCAATATTATAGGACTAGGAGTTGAAAGGAGTAATGGGTTAGAAAACTGATTGCAACCAGAAGACGTTATTTCCGGGAAGGAAAGGGGAGGCGGAGTGGTATATAGATACGAGTTAGACAAACGAGCCAGGATTAGTGCAGAACGCCTAGGAATAATTGCCTATTAGATTACTTATGGCTGACCAACGGAGCAGAAGAAAATATTATATTAGGTCGGTGAAAAAGTCTTGCACCACAGCGTATTTTTTTTCAAAATTTTATTGTTTCTTTTGTGAGCGACTTCAATCTACAAAGTAACTACTATTTACATTTACAATCTTCTGTCATCTTAAGCGAAGATTAGGATAAGGATAAAGGACGGCGGTATTCAATCCCCTTTGGGATGCGCCACGCATTCTAATTCTACAGGATGTCGCAGAGGCGAGCTGAATGCGTATTTGGCCATACAATGACTTGCGGTGGCCAGGCGATGAACAAGTCAGCGCTTTATCCTACCCAGACAAGTCTGGCACCAATTCACCGACCGCGGAGGGATGGAAGGCTTGGTTGGCTTGGGCGGGAAATCCGAACCCAGAACTTGGTATCGGGTGCAGCCGACAGCTGGCGCCTCCTCCTACTGCGCTCTACGCGCCCAAGTATGGGAAGATTAGGAATTCCTTTCTTCCAAAATGAAGTCGGCTGTGACTCCAAGAAGTGCACCACCTCGGTTTGCTCGTTGAAGCACCTATCCCTCAGATTTTGCTTGACAGCTCGGATGAAGTGGTAGTCTGATGGCGCAATGTCTGTCGAATAAGGTGGAGAGGGGAAGGGCCACACCTCCCACCTAAGCTCCTGCAACTTCTTGCGAGACAACCTTGCAACATGGAGGCGAGCATTGTCCTAGAAGAAGCTAAACATTCTTCCGCCCTCGCCGTTTGAGCGGCATGGCCTCGCTCAGCTTCTGCAGCTGTGTGGCGTAGATGTTCGCCGTCGCCAAGAAGCTCATGATAGAGCGCTCCTTGAGAATCCCACCAACAGCACAGCACTACCTTCTTCACCAAGGATTCATCTCCCTTGACTACATTCTCGAGTAAGTCCCTATTACGAAAACGAAAAAGGAGAGACTGAGCGTTATTCAGTTACGAAGCCTTGTCCGAGTCACGGAGATCGTGGAAAAAATATTATTATTATTCTGAAAACTATGTTATTATAATATTATTATTTTTAATTATTATAGAATGAGTCAGAGTGTAGAGCAGTCGAGTTGGGCGCGTTTAGAGCCGTCGGAGGAGGCGCCGGCTGTCGACTGCACCCGTTACCAGGTTCCTGGTTCGAATTTCCCGCCTAGGCCAACCAAGCCTTCCATCCCTCCGGGGTCGGTGAATTGGTAGCAGACGTGTCTGGGAAGGATAAAGCGCTGACTTGTTCATTGGCTGGCCACCGCAAGTCATTGTATGGCCAAATACGCATTCATATCGCCTCCACGACATCCCGTAGAAGTAGAATGCGCTGGCGCATCCCAGAACGTCCTTTATGCTTTATCCTTTATAGAATGCTTGTGCTACAAGCACGTGTCACAAACAGTCCTTGGAAGTTCCTGTTAAAGTTGAAAAAAATTCAAAATTTTTGGTGCAAGTCCTCTTCACCAACCTAATAATTGAGTCAAAACAGTGGTGTTCTTCGACCTGATCACAATATCGTGCTGAGATGTGTTTGATCGTGACGTCACCTACTACACACTCCTCCCACGTTACTACTGCCTATGTAATATATGTCTGATAAAGATGACGCTGAAAGTTAACATGTCATACTCGAACCCTGTTTGCTTTGGAACACTCTCTGAATGACAACATCAAATGACAAATGATATCGAACAGGCTCTATGAAAACCTGAACATATCAGATAGTTTTTTGTCTGAATGGTGATAGGAGAAGGAAAGAAGGAAGTGGCCAACTATCGAATGAGATGACAACATTTGGCAAGTAAAAAACTGGCTATATAATATCAGCTCTGAATAATTGCAGATGGTGGACTTAACTGCAGCAATTTTGACATCAAATGCAATGCATACTGAAACTAATACTTTCACTAGCCAGTTATGTTTTTGACGCAGTTCTATGGAAGATGGAAAGTGTGGTTTGGCAGTACATTTCATGATCCACTGTAGCTAACTAGGGAACGGTTTCGACCTCCCATGGAACTTCAAGTTGAGACCAGGACCATTAGAAAGAGCTCGGAATGATGATTGCGGATATGGGTGTCAAAAGTGCAAAATGAAACTCCCGGGCGAGTTATGGCTTTCCGGAACCGGGTCGCCTCACCACAGGCTGGCCGTGTAGCTAAGATTGTTAGAAACACTTCCCGAAGCAACGCGACGCGATGGAACTCATTCGAGCTCCGTTCTAATCACGTCGTCCGGCGATGTATGTATAAGCGGGGCCTCAGAGATCCAAAAGCCGCCCACCTGCCACTCCTACTCATCCCATCTCTCGTGTAATATTCGTTGTTCTCGGAAATCTGAAGCCCCAAAGGTAAGAGTGCTGGAGTAGTTTCGGAGTGCTGGAGCACCCTTCTATCCATGTAGTATAATAGGAACAATAATCTTATTCCGATATGCTTGCGCTTCTGTTCCTCAAGAAGTTACTCATCTGCGCTAAAGTTTAATGTTATTTAAATCCTATAAGATCTGGTTTTTATTAAAATAAAATTTATTAGGCCTGTCAGCATATTGCCAGATCAGGCTAATTACCTTTTCCACCCGTTTCTGATGTGCAAGCTTGTACTTTATACTCCAGAAGCTGCGTGACGCTCTCAATTACGGACAGCTAAACGCCGGCATCTATCCTTTATCCTACTATATATAAAGCAGCAAGCGTGTGTCACTGTGTGTGTGTGTCACTGTGTGTGTCACACCGTCCGTCCGTCCCACTGAGTTGGGGCGCGGCAGCCGAACACGTCGGCGACCGTGCATGGCGAGCCGCAGACGTGCCGAACACGTCGGCGACCGCGCATGGCGAGCCGCAGACGTGCCGAACACGTCGGCGACCGCGCATGGCGAGCCGCAGACGTGCCGAACACGTCGGCGACCGCGCATGGCGAGCCGCAGACGTGCCGAACACGTCGGCGACCGCGCATGGCGAGCTGCAGACGTGCCGAACACGTCGGCGACCGCGCATGGCGAGCCGTAGACGTGCCGAGCACGTCGGCGACCGCGCATGGCGAGCCGTAGACGTGCCAAACACGTCGGCAACCATGCATGGCGAGCCGTAGACGTGCCAAACACGTCGGCAACCATGCATGGCGAGCCGTAGACGTGCCAAACACGTCGGCGACCGCGCATGGCGAGCCGCAGACGTGCCGAACACGTCGGCGACCGCGCATGGCGAGCCGTAGACGTGCCGAACACGTCGGCGACCGCGCATGGCGAGCCGTAGACGTGCCAAACACGTCGGCAACCATGCATGGCGAGCCGTAGACGTGCCTAACACGTCGGCGACCGTGCATGGCGAGCCGTAGACGTGCCGAGCACGTCGGCAACCGTGCATGGCGAGCCGGAGACGTGCCGAACACGTCGGCAACCGTGCCTGGCGATGCCGTAGACGTGCCAAACACGTCGGCAACCCTGCATGGCGTGCCGTAGACGTGCCGAACACGTCGGCGGCACGAAACTTCAGCCCTGGGGGTAATCGAGGTCGCTGAACACGAATCTGAAGTCGACCAATCGATATCGATCGATATTATCGATTTTTTGAGGATTTTGTTCAGGCGGCACGAAACTTCAGCCTTGGGGGTAATCGAGGTCGCTGAACTCGAATTTGAAGTCGACCAATCGATATCGATCGATATTATCGATTTTTTGAGGATTTCGTTCAGGCGGCACGAAACTTCAGCCCTGGGGGTAATCGAGGTCGCTGAACACGAATCTGAAGTCGACCAATCGATATCGATCGATATTATCGATTTTTTGAGGATGGCGTTTAAGCGGCGCGAAACTTCGGCCCTGGGGGTAATCGAGGTCGCTGAACACGAATCTGAAGTCGACCAATCGATATCGATCGATATTATCGATTTTTTGAGGATGACGCTCAAGTGGCGCGAAACTTTGGCCGTGGGGGTAATCGAGGTCGCTGAACACGAATCTGAAGTCGACCAATCGATATCGATCGATATTATCGATTTTTTGAGGATGGCGTTTAAGCGGCGCGAAACTTCGGCCCTGGGGGTAATCGAGGTCGCTGAACTCGAATTTGAAGTCGACCAATCGATATCGATCAATATTATCGATTTTTTGAGGATGACGCTCAAGTGGCGCGAAACTTTGGCCGTGGGGGTAATCGAGGTCGCTGAACTCGAATCTGAAGTCGACCAATCGATATCGATCGATATTATCGATTTTTTGAGGATGGCGTTTAAGCGGCGCGAAACTTCGGCCCTGGGGGTAATCGAGGTCGCTGAACTCGAATTTGAAGTCGACCAATCGATATCGATCAATATTATCGATTTTTTGAGGATGACGCTCAAGTGGCGCGAAACTTTGGCCGTGGGGGTAATCGAGGTCGCTGAACTCGAATCTGAAGTCGACCAATCGATATCGATCGATATTATCGATTTTTTGAGGATGACGCTCAAGTGGCGCGAAACTTTGGCCGTGGGGGTAATCGAGGTCGCTGAACACGAATCTGAAGTCGACCAATCGATATCGATCGATATTATCGATTTTTTGAGGATGGCGTTTAAGTGGCGCGAAACTTTGGCCCTGGGGGTAATCGAGGTCGCTGAACTCGAATTTGAAGTCGACCAATCGATATCGATCGATATTATCGATTTTTTGAGGATGACGCTCAAGTGGCGCGAAACTTTGGCCGTGGGGGTAATCGAGGTCGCTGAACTCGAATTTGAAGTCGACCAATCGATATCGATCGATATTATCGATTTTTTGAGGATGGCGCTCAAGTGGCGCGAAACTTTGGCCCTGGGGGTAATCGAGGTCGCTGAACTCGAATTTGAAGACGACCAATCGATATCGATCGATATTATCGATTTTTTGAGGATTTTGTTCAGGCGGCACGAAACTTCAGCCCTGGGGGTAATCGAGGTCGCTGAACACGAATCTGAAGTCGACCAATCGATATCGATCGATATTATCGATTTTTTGAGAATGGCGCTCAAGTGGCGCGAAACTTTGGCCCTGGGGGTAATCGAGGTCGCTGAACTCGAATTTGAAGTCGACCAATCGATATCGATCGATATTATCGATTTTTTGAGGATGGCGTTCAAGCGGCGCGAAACTTTGGCCCTGGGGGTAATCGAGGTCGCTGAACACGAATTTGAAGTCGGATCAATCGATATCGATCGATATTATCGATTTTTTGAGGATGGCGTTCAAGCGGCGCGAAACTTCGGCCCTGGGGGTAATCGAGGTCGCTGAACACGAATCTGAAGTTTGTTTTTGAGGTATGAAGGTCTAAAAGTTGGGAAAAGAAGATGGTCGGAGTGTTCTCTTCTCGGGGTTTGGGGGCGAAGCCCCCAACCAGTCGGAGGCGGCCGCTAGGCCGCTGAACGACTGGTTACTCATAAAGTGCAATTAAATGCTTGTAGCAGAGTCTCAAAGGGGTCCCAGAAACAACGGCCTACATTGTTGAAGGTGTCTTCGACAATGCTACCACGGCCAGCCTGTGGTGAAGCCACCCAACTTCGGCAGCTCATAACTCGCTCAGGAATTTCATTTTGCAATCTTGAGACCCATACTCGTAATCAGCGTTCCGAGCTCTTTCTAATGATACTGGTCACAACTTGAAGTTCCATGGGAGGTCGAAACACTTTCCTTAAGTGTAGCGGTTTCCAGTGTTAGCCATGACACTTCGAAATGTATGCAGTCAAAATAATGTAGTCTTAGATAACTTCAGTGCTACAGTACACCTATGCGGAGCTGTCCAATAATCCAAAAATTGCTACAGCTTTCGCTCTGTCCATCTCATCTAGCGCCACGCTTCGACAAGGAGTACGTCATTGAGAGGCTCTCGTCGCGCTTTCGACCGGATTATACGCGATGCTTGCGTGCGCCCTTAATCTGCTACACTTGACGTTAACCATCGGAGTCTATTAATTAATGGTGTATCTATAAACATACGCGTGTGAAGTGTGATGACGGCTTCCGTTCGTCATCGTTGTCTAAATGGCAACGGCTAAATGACGATAGATTTACAGCTGCTTATAAGGAGGCTGATATTCAGGTGTTGTATACGGACACCGGTGGCGGTACCGGCAATATGACTCGACATCGCTGTCCGATCGGCCTCAGCTATCGCTCAAGTGCCCATGGGTGAGTTGCTTCTTCTGTTTATCTTACATGAACAAGTATTTTATCCTGATGTGTTCGATAGGCGCTATCCTTTGTGGTGTTTAATTGTATTCAAAGGTTGGAGAGAACTCAACCAATTGGACTAGGATGATCATTACTACAGCACCTGCTGTGCCCTGACATTGACTGGTTTCTTTGTGGAAGGCTAAGGCCTATGTTATGCTCCCGCGGGAGCATCCGCGGGACGTCCGCGGACGGAAGGTGCACCGCGGACGGTCGTCGTCGTCGGCTAGCGCCGCATTGGATCGCATTTTTGGCGCCGGATTCCGTGGGACGACAGCAGTCCGCGGTGCAGTGCACCGCGGACGGCTGTTGTCCCGCGGGCGGGAAGTATAACAACGCGGGCGTGGCGGGTCGCGGCGATTGGCCAGCTCAGGGATCCCGGCGCGATTCCTGCCCGTCCGCGGATGCTCCCGCGGGAGTATAACATAGGCCTAAGCGATCAGCTCATTGAAATTGAGAGCTCTCGAATACACGTGATGCATGCAACCTTGCAATTAGTGCATTTGAATACAGTTATGCTATAGCAACATATTCGCTAATTTAACAATAGTTATGATGCTGGTGGTGATGAACGGAAGTTCGGTTTGGCTTTGAAGAACATCTATCTTACTATTGGGTAGACAGGTTGTCTTTTACGACCGCAATCAACTCCGTACCCTTTTCCACCCCACTA
The DNA here is from genome assembly GCA_947359475.1 of Heligmosomoides polygyrus bakeri. Taxonomy (NCBI): domain Eukaryota; kingdom Metazoa; phylum Nematoda; class Chromadorea; order Rhabditida; family Heligmosomidae; genus Heligmosomoides; species Heligmosomoides polygyrus. Next base: position 12,478,443 of record OX375865.1, read on the forward strand.
ACTCCTATACCTCCCAATGCGGACCTTCTCGTTGATCCACGGTGCGTTGGTCGGACCACAGCTGCGGATATTTATGTTTTAATTTTCTGTTTTCTTTCCCTGATCTCTCGTACATACATCTGTTTCGTGGTTTTTCTAGCTAATCGTGATGGTTTTTCCGTAATGTTTATTTATGAAATATTTCTTATATTCACTCTTTGCACATGTTGTCCAACATAAGCTGGAGTTCAGGAGTTGGTTTGCAGCCGCTCCATCCTTCCTCTCTTTACTGATGAGCACAAGGGATATTAGGTTGTCCCACACGAAATGTCGCGTACATTGTGGCCTCCTTTTCACAGTTATTCGCATCGGTTGTGAGCTTACTTAAGGTCAGTTTTTCGCGGCGTTTCATCTTCTACATTTCCTATTTTTCCTACATTCCCTCATCGGTTTCTAAAATTATAACCTTCAGACTACAATGGACCAAAAAATGATTGTGCGCGCCGTTCTATGAGTTCAAACTGAAGAAATCCGCTGCGGAATCGCATCTTTCGTTGATAGCTGCATTTGACGAAGATGCCATCTTCAAAAGACAATGCGAGCGGTGGTTTCAACGTTTTGACGCCGGTGACGAGAAGCACGGAAGACAAGCGCCTATCCTGGATAACGACCTTTCACGGGCTGCTGTTGAAGCTGATCCAACAAGGTCGACTCGGGAGCTTGCAGTAGAGCTTGTCTGCTCGAAATTCTACTCCAAGTCCTGCTCCAAATTTAAATCCAAATAGAGTTGACACGTCCTCTACCAACTCACTGCCTGATAATGCGAGGCCTCATGCCGCAAAAATCGTTCAGTATAAAATCGAGAAACTTGATTGGACCATTTTGCCTCATCCGCTGTACAGCCCTGACCTTGTCCCACCCAACTGCCGCATATTCCACTCGATGCAGCACGCCTTGGATGTGAAGAAGTTCGCCGATTACGACGAAGTTCGGAATTGGGTGACCAACCTCCTCGATTCGCGGCCAGCTCATTCCTTTGACGGGATCCAATTTATGCGTGTACGTTGGAGGAAGGTTGTTGATAATTGTGGAGAATATATTACCGAATCAAGTTTGGTTTTAATTGCTTTCTATGAATTTAACTTTTCGGTCCGAAGCGACATTCCGTGTGGGACAGAGGGTTGCGCGGGTAGCTACGAACTGCCTGAAGGCCTTAGGCCTGCAACAGAGTTTTCCGACATCGAACCGCGATCTTTTCCTTTAGTGGTGGGACTTGGGAGTTTGCCACGCCGAGGAGCAGTTGTCGCCATGCTTTCTGCCGCTTGGTTCCGCGGAAAACTAGGGTTACATCAACTTTAACCAGGAACGTTCGAGAGTTGCTTTCGGTGAAAGGTGTGCAGGACGCCTCGCTAATGGTAGCAAAGCTTTATGCGCAAAACTCTGTAGCAGTCCTTGGCCTTACGCCATTTGCGCTATGCCTACCGCTCCAAATTGTAGCGCCATCTAAGAAAGCCTCTTCAGGCAGGGGTGAGGGAGACATAAGCTCAGATATAATCGCCTTACATCTACGGCTTTCTGCTTACTCATAACTGCAGCGCTCACGCTGATTGTTTCCCTATTACATAAATTTCTAGTCGTTCCTATGTTCTTAGACGATGACAGATACAAACAAGCTGCATTGAAGCCAGTGGACTCCAAGATATTATTCCAACACGATGTTGTACGATGACTGCGTGCAACGTTCCTACCAAAATGGGACTCAACAATGTTGAAGATCGGCACGATTTCGAGCGTTGCAAGAGTTGAAAGTATGAAGGGATCACAACTTGAAGCACTATTTTCGAACTTTTATGAGAGTGGTGTTTAAGCGTTTGTTTTTCAAGTTTTATACCTTTTCTGATTACCTACTTATGTGTAGCATTAATTTGTTTTCAGCTTAGTAAGGATGGATGGATTGCAGTATCATAATTTTGCCCATAGCAAGACCGCGAAGTTCTGCATGTTTTGACGTTAACACATTGTTAGAGCAGTTTTTTGTCTCATCTACATGACATGTTAATCTGTGGCAAATAGCCTACACAGGGGAAAGTACTTTAGTATTCGCTGGGCTACAAGGTGGGCGAGCGACTGATGTGATATCTGTATCATTTATTCCGCTTGAATAGCTGGAGAACGAGGGGGCATACTATGTATCCCAAATCTCATGTAACTCACAGTAAATCCCCGCGAGTTATCATAATGAATGTCGCGGGCGAGAACCAAGCCGACAAGAGCCCCACCTTATGTTTGTTTTTGTATGATGAATGCCGAACGTTGGTGGTGTTCCGCACTGTGCCCCTTACATTTATTTGTTTATTTATTCCTTCATTGCAATGTCATAAGACGCGCCATATAAGATGAAACAGCAGGGCTCAAGCCAGCTAGGCAGATTTTCCATGGAAACAAGCGTCGTCCACCTATCAGTACAGTAAACACTGACAACAATCTCCAAAAGGCGATAAAAAAAGGAGGCGAGTCGGAGGTGCCTAGTGTGGAAGGATGAATCTGTAAGAGTTTAAGAAAAAAACGTGATTTTTGAAAGATCTGACAGTGGACATTGCCACGGTTAGAAGCTTGTGGACTGCCGGTTTAAATACAATAGATAAGCCATCCTTTATTTACAGCGTGCTTGTCGGCGAGGGCCGACGAAGAGCATGTCCCCTAGACAGTCCTGTAGAAGAGTCATTCAATAGTATGTGAACGATTCCAAGCGGACTATAGAATACAAGTGCTCCGTCATGCCTATCGGCGTGTCTCGCACATGCGCGCTTCGTGCGATGTTGCAGAATCACTAAGCTAAGGACAATTACATCAAGCAAACTGCTCTACTTGTACAGCTTTTTCCCTACCTAGGAGTACAAAAGGCTCGCAGTATGTACAGTATATAGTATGGTAGGGCGATCTATGGGTTCCTCACTATTGGTCCTTAGTGAAACGGTCCCCCATCACTGGTACTGGCCCCCTCAATGATCCCCCTTAGCGAACGACGTCTTCGGCAGCCTTCTGAATCTCCAGGCACTTTAGACGACGTCTTCAGCACGTCTACCTTAATCCCCAAACACGTTGAGCGACGCCTTTGGCACGTCTTCTGAATCCCTTGGCACGTCATGTGACGTATTCCGCACGTCTTCTGAATCCCCTGGCACGTAGAAGACGTCTGGGTATTTTTCGCTATTTTCGCGTCACGTAATTTGATCAGTATCAATTGACGGTGATCGATACTGCAAAAACGAGCTTCAGATTCGTGTTAGCGACCTCGACTACCCCATGGCTGAAGTTTCCAGGCAGGTAGGAGATGTCTGGATTTTTTCCGCTATTTTCGCGACCCGCAATTTGATCAACATCGATTGATTGCTATCGATGCTTCAAAAACGAACTTCAGATTCGTGTTCAGCGACCTCAAATACCCCCAGGGGGAAAGTTTCGGACCGCCTTGACGACATCCACAAAAATTGACACTTTGATCAATATCGATTGATGGCAATCGATACTTTAAAAACGAACTTCAGATTCGTGTTCAGTGACCGCGATTACCCCATGGCTGAAGTTTCCAGGCAGGTAGGAGATGTCTGGATTTTTTCCGCTATTTTCGCGACCCGCAATTTGATCAGTATCGATTGATTGCTATCGATGCTTCAAAAACGAACTTCAGATTCGTGTTCAGCGACCTCAAATACCCCCAGGGCCGAAGTTCCCAGGCAGGTAGAAGACGTCTGGGTATTTCTCGCTATTTTTGTGTCGTATTTTTCCCCCATTTTCCCCCATTCCCCCCCCCCCCCCGATTTTGGCTAATTTCTGCGGCGGCGCCGATCGATAGCATGACTTGTCGCTTAACGCGTTATTACAGAGTATGATATTGGGACATGACATCTGGTATGGTAATCATCTTGAACTTTCAAGCATAGATGATTTTACTTAGCGGTCTTCTATCTGTCCTGTTGTTTTTTCACTCGCCCTAAATGGGCGGGCCCATGCGCATTCCTCCCGCTGCGTGAACGATCCGCGGCGATGGATTTTGCAGAGTGACACAAAATAGGGAACGATACGGCACCTAGCTTTAGCCGTGTTGGAGGACCTTACGCAATAGTGCACTATTTAGGCAGTCTGCTCGATGGTTCTGGCTTTTAAACAACGATTTTTCCGTTCCTCACACCATACTAACATCAAAGCGCAGAAATCTGGAAACAAAGCACTCAACAAGTCGACAAAACCTGCTTCCTAGTACTGAAGTCCTAGAAATCAAACCGAAAGAAGAACTCAATTTTTTGTTGCTCTTCATTTTGTATAGAAGATCCTCATCATTTACTACCTTGCCCATTCCTACCAAACAAGGACTGGGTAGACCAATACACAGCATGAAACCTCAATAACGACTATCTACTAAATCATTTCTAAAAAACGAAACGATATAGCAATAGAATTAGAACACAACAAGACATCCAAACAGCAAAATTTAAAAGAATAGCAACCATGATCTAGCGAGATAAAGAATTGCATTCCTCTGCCTTCGTTCTACTGCTCATCGCTTTGCAAGCAAGCACGATACTAATCCACCAAGGATCGACGCTAAGCAGCACACGCGGTTCGAAGAAGTATGCTCTGCCGCTTCTGGACACGAAAAGCCATCGCGCAAGAATCACCGTTGTTTTACGGTAGCTACGGCGCGGTTGCTGACTATTGACTATTCCGCCTGGAGCCACGGAATGTGACCAGATGAACGCTGCGGTAGGCATATGTTAGGCCGGTATCAGAGTTCTGCAGCATGCCGCCATGCCGCGATAAACAGTAGTTTTATAGGTTTTGACACGGCGATATGCCGCAAAGAGGTTACTCTACGCAATACTGCGTACTTTTTGGCGGTATGTACGAGGAACTGTACAGCGTCTCCTTTGCAAAATGTCCAAAACAACGGTGTCGTTGTTCCATGCCACGTAGGGGTCACCTACGTAGAGCATATCGAGGAAGAGGCACATGAAACAACGTTCGATACAAATACGGAGGAAAACTTAGAAATCACATGAAAAACAAGTACAAAAAATGAACAAAAGTAAAACCCTTATTTCAGCCGGGAACCTCTGCATTGCAGTGAGAGAGCGCGCTTGCCCTCTGTTTCTCTCTCGCCTGGCACAGCCTTGGAAGTATGCACCACGACTATGGCATACGTTTTTCTGCTGCGATGCTGCAGGCTCTTTTGCAAAAGGTCCAAAACCGCGGTGTAGTTGTTGAAGTGCCTGTTGTCAACAGGCGGAAGCCCCGCATGAGGGGCGAGAAAGCGCACTGTCTCGCAACAAGCTGTCGCCGACGCTGTCGGCTACGGCTACGGAAAGTATGACCCCTCGGCGGCGCTGTCGCCCCCCCCCCCCTCCTCCACTCCGCGCTGTCGCCGAGTACCACGGAAGTATAACATGCTATATGTCTAAGATAGATGCCAATTGTCCGTGCAGAGTTCGCGTCGAAAAAAAGTGTGCGTCTGCTACCACCTCTCCCGATTATGGCCCTTGTTAAAATCATGTCGAAATGACAACGAAGATTAGCACAACTATACAGAATAGAAGGAGACAAATGGGCCTTCCGAAAGTGAATTGTTTTCAATCTACTGAGCGTGTGTTCCCTGCTAAGAAGCTTCTTAGTACGAGTATGATGAGGCCAGCTGCAACGGAAGGATTATCACTTGCACTTTGTGGCCGTTTGAGTCTGTAGAGAGTGATTCCTGCGAGGTTAGAGTGATGCCATGACATTTACGGGTACTTAGCCTAATAGACTTCTTTACGGCTTTAACGAAAACACGCACAAAGCGCATTTCATCTTCTACAGCAACAAATCTTCCTAAATGGCCTTCAAATTTGCTTATTGTGCTCAAGTGCGTGCTTCCGAGAAGGATAGTCTATTTCAGGTCGTCAACAGACACCGTGGAGGCGGGCCAACAGTCATCGTTCGAGTCCACTCTATCCGGCCTACAACGCATCACCGAACAACGACCAACACTCTCCCTTACCATAAACGTGAGTGCTCACTTTATTCTAAGGCCTTTCAGTAACGGAATCTATTACCTGTGGTAGCGGTCGCTGCAATTACACCATCTCATCTCCTTTGGCCCCAATTCCCGAAAGAAGTACAAAGAAACTGTTCAAATCTATTCTTGGGACGACTGTTTCACGTGCCATTTCTGCTGTGTATTAAGAAGCTAATCCTTCATTCTGTTTCCGTACGCGCAAAATCAATGGCCTCTGGAAAGGCCTCCCATTTCGACCGGCTTTATCGACCTCTGCTTATGGCGAGCCGCTTGAGATAGCCATCAAGCAAACATACTGGCTTGTGGGCAGTCTCCACAACAATTAAACAGTGTCGATCGACAAATCAGTGTCACTTGATATTGGTGCCATTCAAAAATGGCCGTTTGGGGTGGAAGTCGGTGTGCTAACCAGTGCTGATCGATAATAGCAAACTTTGCACTGATCCACTATCCGCTCGAAGTGGTAGACAGGCGAAGACCTTCGCTGGCTTCTGACCATCAACTTAACAGTGCCGATTGGCCAACCAATATCGATCAACACCATTGACGGGAAAGGGACAGTGGCCGAAGCAGCAAGCATGTGGATCAATTTTCAAAATTTTAAATTGATGTCTGATGTATAATAAAGCGGCTTCTTGTTACGACACTGACAGGTGCATGTGCATGCGAATGAGTACATTACCGTGTTTATGAAATAAAGCTAGCTGAAAAGTGTTCGATTTTTCATTTTTTTTTTTGTCTCCTACATCTCAGACATATCGTTTACTTGCTGTCAGTCATAACTATTAGGTTGTAACGAATTAAATGGCACTGGCTCGCGCCATTTTTTTGGCGCGTCTTTACGCGTTTGATCAAGAACAAACCGTAACATGTGGCATATCATTTAGAAGCGCAAACTTTGCTCTACCAGAGAGTACCAAATTTTCTATGTAAAAGTGGGAAAACTTTAGAGTTTTATTGACTTTTTTGCAGATGGACAAAAGGGTAATCCGAGGCATTTACTTGTATGAATTCAAGCTGGGCACTACAGCTAAGGAGGCGGACGAGAAGATCAACGCCGCATTCGGCCAAGGATGTTCCACAATTCGGACGGCGTATCGTTGGTATCAGAAGTTCCGGAATGGAGATGAGAGCTTGGAAGAACATGAAGGTCGTGGGAGGCATAGTGATGTTGATGAGGACAAGCTGAGAGATGTGGTAGAGGAGGATCCACACAAAGGTACCAGGGAGATAGCGAAGGTTCTTGGCGTCAGTCACAACACAGCTGCCCGGCATCTGAAGGAAATTGGAAAGACCAAAAAGCTGGAAAGATGGGTGCCTCACGAGCTGTCTGAGGAGCAAAGAAACCGACGATATGAGATCTCGTCCGCACTGCTTCTACGGAACGAAACGGACCCATTCCTTGATCGCATCGTAACCTGTGACGAGAAATGGATAATGTACGACAACAGGCGACAATCGGCACAGTGGGTGGACAGCGATGAGAGCTCCAAGGTTTTTGCGACGCCGGAATTGCACCAAAAGAAAGTAATGGTGACAGTATGGCGGTGTTCGCTGGGAATTATTCACCACAGCTTCCTCCCTCCCGGTGAATCCATCACGGCAGAGAAGTACTGCATTGAAATTGAAGAAATGATGAAAAAGTTGAAGGATATCCGGCCAGCCTTGGTAAACCGAAGGCGAGTTCTCCTTCTGCACGACAATGCTCGCCCCCATGTAGCACGAATGACGTTGCAGAAATTGAATGAGCTGAGCATTGAAGCTCTACCACATCCTCCGTTTTCTCCCGACCTCTCCCCAACAGACTACCATTTCCTCAAGCATCTTGGCGGCTTCTTGGTAGGGAAAATATTCAAATACCAACAGGATGCCGAAAGCGCCTTCGAAGATTTCGTCAATTCCAGAACTTCTGATTTTTATGCTACTGGGATAAAAAAGTTTGTGTCACGTTGGCAAAGATGTGTAGAATCAGAAGGTTTTTATTTCGATTAATAAACTTGCCTACAAGCCGAGATATTAACTGTTTAAATTTACAGTGGTTCAGTGCCATTTATTTCGTTACAACCTAATAGTAACATCGTAATTCGTCTTCCGGAATGTTGATTCTCACCTATCGAGTGGAAGTGGAGTGCGTGGCGCATACTAGAGAGAGGCTGATATCACAGAACCTTATCATTTTCTCTTTGAGTTGTCTAGAAGATACTTCCTGGCAAGCCAGGAACTTTCGCAACTTTACAGAAATTTCCTCACATCTTTCTTTTCCTACTGTATCTCTTTTAATCTGCGCTCTCTAACTAATATACTAATCCTAACTTCTTTTTAGCCATCTTTCCTGACTGACAACGTCTTCTGCCGGTTTAGCAACAGCTACTCTATCGTCGATTTTCAGTCGGAAAGCAGCAGCTCGGCTCAGCTGATCAGCCAGACGTCCGGAGAGGTGTCAATCGGTGACGTGGATCGTGAAGTGCTCACAGATTCGATAGTGAAGTGCTGTGCGCTTGATCTCATCGACCCGGATATTTTTAGTGTGAGTTTAATACACTAATCAACATTTCTTGCGAGAAGTTCATTTGTTTGGGTTGTCTCAGAAGAAATCCACTTTCTATCCGATTTCTTTGTTCATTTCTGGTATGTTCAGGCGATTTAAAAAAGATCTTCGTTCTTTGAGGCCCTGTCAGGAGGATGAACTGAGAGAAAGTAATGATTATTTGAGTTTCAGTACAGCAGTAAAAAGAATTATTTCCTTCTTTTTGCTGCTGTACTGAAAGTCAAATATTCATTACAATACAGTACAATTAGCCCTGTATAGGATATTGAGGAAAAGGGTCCGCTACCATCACTCCAGGTTTATCACCAATATAGCAGAGAACGGTGGCATGCAAATAAGAAGGGGTTTGCGGAGTTATTTTTACCAAAGCGGTGAATTCTGTGTCGAAAAAGTGCGATGAGCAAGACTATAAAGGCGTCCGCACAGTTTTGCGCTTTCATCGTAGGGAAAGAACGCAGAGGTCGTCGTCCCACACCCGCACACTTTTGCGACGACAACAGTAATGGTTCAAATCATTATTCCTGCTGCCACGGCAATGCCGCAAGCAGAGACTGTCTGCGCTCTAGCCGACCGCGCCGGGGATTTATAGTGGAAAGTGTCTCGTCTTCTAAACTATCTAATCGATAGTGCCAATCAGCTGATTATTTTCTGCCTCCCGGACGACGTCCGTCTGTGGCGTTTTTTGTTTATCCTTGTCTTGGATTTAGCTATTTCGCTTGTCTACTTCCCTTTTACTAGGGTTTCAGAGGTCCTCAGCTTAGCGAATGAAAAAGTCACTTCCAAATTGCATTATAATTGTACGACTGCATGTCAAGAACCTCTTATACTGCTACGTTCTAGTTGCTGGATCGGAATTCTGGCTTCAGGGGGTCAATAACAGATAGTGGGTGGCAATAGGTGGTTAGGAAGCAATAATACCTGAGTTATGACAGATATCTGCTGATTTGTTGATTCGGGCGCGCGTCCTCCACCGGAGCGCGCTCTCCTTCATAGCGAGTCTTTTTCGACTGGAAGCTGCGTCGGCGCCGCGCCCATGGAGTCGAGCGTTCTACCCCATCGTCCTCCTTGCCCGCCCACCCCTCTCTGTTTAACGGGAGGGGAGTAGAACGCCACTGCGCCCGCCTACCCCTCTCTGTTTAACGGGCGGGGAGTAGAACGCCACTGGGCCCGCACCCATGAGTAAAGGCCCCCAGAATTCTGCGGCGTTGCCGCTGCCCTATCCTTAACCACAGTGGCGAGCGGCGTTGCCGCAGAAGTCTGTGGGGGCCTTAACGGTTCTATTGGGGAGGAGCGCTGCTGCTTGAAAGCTCCGCCCCACCTTTGCCCCATCGTTGTTGCAAAAGTGTGCGGACTCCTTAGGAGATTTGAAAGTTGAAGCTATTTGTAGGTTGACAGCACCTGTCATTGATATGACTTCGAGTGCGCCAGCTAGCCAAGATAACAGTTTATCTGGCGGACGCATCAGCATATCCTCTTCTTCGGAGCCGGGGAAGTTAGAAAAATGCAAAATTATCTCACCGAGCACCATTTCAATTTGAGAGAACAGATTCAAAGGGCTGCGTGGACCAGGAAAGAACCATGCAACTGAAGCTAGAGGGCTCACCCAGTTGTGCAGAGAAGGGCTCGCTGGAGTCGCCCGTAGACCGATTGACCAGTAGGTGCCCAGAAGAGGTACCGCTGCTCCTAATATGAGGATATCTGAAAGTCAGAATCCACAGTGGTCAAGTAATGGAGCGAGTGATTCCAAAAGAGAAGACATAAATGCGTAGCTACATTACTTGACCATTGTGGATTCTGACCTCCGGAGTCCTCAATTCAGGTTCCGCGGCACGTCTCCTGGGTGACCTACTAGTAATTCGGTCTGTAGGCGACTCGAAGGAGTCCTTCTCTGCACATCTATATTAGCCTTCTACCTTCGGCTGCATGCTTCTTTTCTGGTCCACGCGGCTATTTGAATTTGTTCTCAATTTGAAGTAGTGCTCGGTAGGATAATTTCTCATTTTTCTGGGTTTCCAGGATCTGACGAAGGCGATAAGGCCGATACGTCGGCCGAATAAAACTGTGCTATCCTGGCTAGATGGTGGTTTCGAAGTTACAACAACGATATATTTACAATTCCGAAATTTAAGGAAAGCCAATTATGGAATAAACAGGATATTTCTCGATGAAATCAATTTAACAGTTTTTTTTTGTTGCAAAGCTGGGCCTGCAAATTACATAGTTAAAGGATCGAACGGATTAAATCCTCGACTGCATGATCTTATAATGTTTTCTTTACAAATAAAGAAAATCTTGAATAAGATGTAATTCTGTTGGGACAGCTTAATAGACGAACACCCCCATTCACTAAGTTGGATCGAGGGAACGCGTACAGCATACACATGGGGATGCACTAAGCTTTTTTGGCGATATACGTGGTGCAGTGTGGGTTGCGCTGTAGATTTTGTAGCGCTCTTACAAAGGATTGATTGTAGCAGATCTTTTATCCTACGTTGGACCTTTGTATACGATCAGTTACAATTCGATTTCAGGGCAAAGGGTTTCGCGCGTTGTTGGATCGAATGTGGCAGTTGTCGAAAAGATCCAGTACCTCACCACATGACGTCTTTCCAGACACACAGATGCTGCATTCGGTGAGTGCAGAGAAGAAATTCTTACTACTGAGATGCAAGTCGACTTCCTTCCACCCGCTACCTTTCCATTCATAAGGTGCCAGCTATCTGGTCGATTAGCTACCGGAGGACTTGAAGAATTTGGCACTTATGTAGGATAAGGCCTTTGGGACACTCCAGCCATGTTGTCGGCAAAGCATTGGTTGTGGTGTGACTCCGAGAGTTTCCATACAGGACCCTAATTCCACTGTGGCTGTGGTTTTTCCGACAAAAGGTGTTGCGTCGTCGTTCACACGACTTGTCGCTATGGCCTGAGTTATACTCCCCTGGCCAATCGCCGCGCCTCGCCACGCCCGCCTCCGCCGTGCAGGATTGGTCCGCGGACGTTCCGCGGATGCTCCCGCGGGAGTATAACAGAGGCCTATGGGCTGTTGTACCCCGAATGCGGGATGAGAAACAGATGTACGTCTCGCTAGGAACGTGCAGTGCACAGCGACTGGTGACAGTCATATAGGAGCACAAGCCCATAGACTCCACGTAGCCTTCGGTCCTGTTGATCTATTTGTCAAGGACTATAGAGCTTCCTAGATTTATATGGTTGTAGGTTACGTGAATTTTCCATTTTTGTTTCTATACCATTGTATTGGACGATATGTTGTTTGAGCGTAGCTAGGATTGGTATACATCTTTATTTCGGCTTACGTTTCGTCGTTGTCGTCTTCTTCAGAGCTTGGAAAAGTCGAAGTCGTTTGAGAGACTGCCACTCCACACACAGAATCCCATCCAAAAGGCTAAGGCCGGCGGAGAGTCGTTGGATACACCGCCTTCAGAAAGGGGCGGGGCGAGGGGCGCGTCGAGGACAAGATGTCCGTGTCCCTGCCTTCGCATGGAGGCATCGCATTTCTATTCACTTCCCTTGTCTCTCTATCCTGAACTCTTGAGCCAAGAGTTAGAACCTTGTTCACCATATTTGGAAGAAGAGTTTTCAGCTGCAGCGCCAAGGGTTTCTTCAGGTCCCGCCAATGTATAACTGACCGGAATCACCCATAGTCTCTAGTTGGTGCGAAAATTTGAAGAATTGTGGTGAAAATTGAAAGAATCTAGAGAGAAGAGCGACGTTCTCCTTTCTTCAACTGCCTCCATAACCGAACCGACTGGAAGATGACTTCAGAGTTCCCCGAGATGCATTTCCCAATCTTCTCCTATCAGCTGTTAGGTTTTTGGACGACGTCACGCCAATTAACGACGGTTTCGAGCGCAGCAAACTTGTCCAAATAGGGCGGCGCGGGCATGGCGGGAAGTGGGCGACGGGCAGCACGGTGTACCGAACGACTGCCCCCGTAAAGGCCCCGTTTATACTTCTGACGCCGAGCGACGGGATGGCACGTAGTGGTCAAATTGATCGTCGACCGCGTCGCTCGATCAATGGGGCCACAATACGTGGTGTCGCGTCGCTCGGCGTCGAAGTATAAACGGGCCCTAAGAGATCGCAAAAGCGACAAAGGCTCCGAGATTCATCGAGAATCAGACGTGGAATGTTCGAGGCCGTTTTATTTCAGTGTTTTACCTCATGAGCGTTCACGTTTTCTGTTTGTTGTCCGTGGGCCTAGAAGCGCACGTTTCTGTGCTAGTCAGTTAGCCTGTGAATGGATGTGAGGCGCCTCTCAGTGAAGTGTGGTGTTTCAGCATCTGGCTTTTAATTTAGCTGACCTCCTAGGCCTTTGTCATACCATCGCTCACCCCGAGCGACGCCTAATGATTTGCACCCATATCGATTGGGCGGTGCGATGGAATCGATATGGGTGCATATCATTGGGCGTCGCTCGGGGTGAGCGAAGGTATGACATAGGCCCTAGTGGCGTCGTCTTCTTTCCATACGCGTTTATTTTTTATTTTCACGTTCTTGGTATAAGTTTCTCTGTATTTTATCATTCTGCTAAATGCACTGCTTTTTCTAATGTTTTTGAGCTGCTTAGACGCTATTTTATGGTTTTTGCATATAGGTCCTCCAATGGAGGAATTGCGTCTTAACAGCTTAACAACAATAAATAATGCAATGGGTGAAACAGTAAGCCAAAAAAAAAATACAAATCGCGACTCAGCAACATTTCGAATCACGGAAAGCTTAAGGAACATCTGACAGGATCGGTTAAGATGCCGGCAGTTCAGCCATAGTCGAGTTCTGCAGAATTATGTGAACTATGTCAACCCGGGTTCGTACCTTAGGCCGCTCCCTGGGTTACGGTAGCGGGCCGCGCCGCGCGCCACCGCCCCCGATCACGGTAGCGTGGCGCGGCCCGCTACCGTAACCCAGGGAGCGGCCTAACGTAACGCACCCTGTTAACCCAAGCGACCGCGACGCCGCGGGTCTTGTACCGCTGTCGCTTGCTGGGAAGAATAGGCCTAATGGTACCAAGTAGACACTGGATCCGAAGTCGATTAGGATAATTCGGATTCATCATTTTTTTAAAATCCGGATAAAAGAATTATGCAAATAACGACATTTTTGAAAAGCCCTAGAACTTAGACTCAGAACTTGATGCAGGTAAGAATACCTTCAACAAGAACAGATTTTCGAATAGTGTTGCGAATCTGTGGCCCCCTTGCGAGGGAACTTACCCATTGAGCGGAATCCTTCATTCGCCCCGTGGGCATACGAGGTCAAGGTGGAACACAAAGTGTCGGGGAAGGTAGGGACCCCAAGATGTGATTAATCCACGTCCCTTTCCGGAGATGGGTGACGTGGTAACCTTTTACTCCGTGCACAGGCCAATCCGTCTGGACTGACGAACCCACACGAGCTCGCCGCCTTCCTGTAGTGCAGCCAAATCAACGCGATACGAGATCAAGTTTTAGAGTGGATACATACTTTTGAAACGCACTGTATTATCGAAATTGAACGAAGAAATTAGAGGAAAACTCCCTGAACTGGCCAACTGCAAAGGCGTGATGTTCCATCATGGTAACGACGGATCCCCACTCCTCTTTGATAACCGGCTTATAATTAACAGAGCTCAATTTGGAACCGACGTCCCATACACCCTGACTTGGCACCATCAGATTACCATTTGTTTCGCTTCCTTTAAAACCATTTGAATGATTAACCTTTTGATTCCTATCAAGTTGTTAAAATGAGTTGCATGAGTTCCTCGTCTATAAAAACCAAGGCTTTGAACGTGGAATTTTTCATGGAACTAACCGAAGGGAGTCAAAAGGTCATCCAGCAAAATGGTCAGTATATCATCGATTAATATTTGTTCTTAATAAAAACAAATTTACTTTAAAAAATATGAAGAGGCGACAGAAGTTGTCGAAGAAATGAGCAGGACGCGGCGCACTTCCTTTCTAATCAATGAGCCGTAATTTATGTGCTCAAACGTCCAACAGAAAGTGAAGTATTGTGGCGCATAATACCTTTTTTAGAAGCTATTCGCCTAGTCGCTAATGACGGAAACGTTGATGGACGAAGTGAACCATCCAATTATCCTTCACACAGTTCCAGCGAATAATATTGTCTCATTCCGCTTTCAAAAGGAAATTAAATGCTGCGTTTCGATTTTAAACCGTAACCCCAAGCGCACTGCTGCACAAGGTTATACGATAAACCCGCATTCCTTTCTTTGCTTCAAAACTAAGTTACCAGATTTAGGATCCTACTCAGGAAGCTTGTTCTGGCGTAAACGTCACATACCTTCTTCCGAGCTTGCATCGCATTTTTGTCGTTTCGGAAGCAAAACAAAAAAATCGATAATGCTCTCTTCGATTGTCCATTTTCAGCTTAATTTTTTTTTACCCAATTTGTTCTTACTAGTGACGCTCTGTTTTTGGCAGAAAGCAGAGTAAAGATTAACCTTTAAAATAAATTAAAATAATATAGGTAACGCAATCGCTATTACATAAAAATATACAGTTTAGGCCATTTATGAGAAAAACGCAAGAAAAATGGGAGCGCAGTCGGAGGAGGCGCCGCTGTCGCCTGCACCCGATACCAGGTTCCTGGTTCGGATTTCCCTCCCAGGCCAACCAAGCCTTCCATCCCTCCAGGTTCGGTGAATTGGTACCAGAGTTGTCTGGGAAGGATAAAGCACTGACTTGTACATCGGCTGGCCACCGCAAGTCATTGTATGGCTAAATACGCATTCAAATCGCCTCCACGACATCCCGCAGAAGTAGAATGCGTGGCGCATCCCAAAGAGGATTGAATAACGCCGTCCTTTATCCTTATCCTTATGAGAAAAACGACATTAATTAACGAACAACCTAATACATTGCGGCGACATAATGGTGGTACTGCTAAGACTTCTGGCTCTTTTTCTTCATCTGTTGGTTGACATATTTTTTGACAGCATTGTTCTATAATTGTCTTCCTCTTCCTGTTATGTGGGGAGGTGAACTGACTGACTTGGACATTACCAACTGTTCGTTCGGTGCTTTGATTTATACGTCCTGATCTTACCATGTCAAAGAAGCATCAATGTATAAAGTCTGGTAGACGCGCTGCGCGCGCTAACCTCCCCAACCTGGCGTTCACCTCTGTACCATATTAAATATGTATATTTTCTATATTTTTGTTCTTGTTAGAATTATTGATTCTGTGCTTCATGCTGATGCTTAGCGCAACTCAAGAGAGTTCCAACACGCATATTCTGTAAAGTGTCTTGGATCTATCCTAGTCGGAAGAAGGGGCAACCGTAAACTGTCAAATGCGGACGTCATCCCATACTACACAACCATATCCCCTAAATTTAAATTAAATAATTCGTGTCATTGGACTATAGCTGAAGTTTTCCTAGAAGCTTAAGCAAGGGATTGGGGACGCAGATCACTACAGTGCATTTTAAAAGTATGTTTCCACCTCATAACTTGCCTATATCTCGTTTCGTGTACATTTGTGCAGGGCCGCACTAGTTCCACTAGATTTCCCGCAGTCGAAAATAGGTGGGCACTCACTTTCAGAAAATTTGTTAAATGTTCTCACACGAGAATCAAACTTTCATGGAGAAAAGTAGGGTGTTTGGGTGCTTCAAAAGTATGTATCCACTTACGAAAAACAAATTTTTTTATTAAATTGGAAAGTCGATTGGATCTCCATTACTTCTTATGACATCATACATCCTGCTATGCATGCCGCTGACAAGATTCTGGATGATTTTATCTTCGATATTGTCCCAAGCAGTCAAAATCGCCGCCACGTCATTGAACCGTTGGTTATTCGCGTAGGCTCGTTGAACCAAGAGCCCCCATATGTTCTCCACCGTGCTGTAGTCAGGACAGAGGCCGGCTAATCCGTTACTTTAATGCTGTGACGGTGAAGCCAATCTTTGGTTGACCTGTACACATGAACTGCAGCGTTGTCCTGCTGCAGAATATATGTCTGGCGTCTTCTACCTATCAAGAAAAGCAGAAGACTAGACTCCAGTACACCTCAATGCTCCAGACTATCCATGCGACACGACGAATGACTAAGCTTCAGGTTTCAGCTGCTGCAGAAACTGGTCCATCTCCTTAATGATCCGCCTCCGAAGCAGCGATCACGGGGCTTCTCGCTCCTAATGATTTCCTGTTGGTAAAGATGAAAAAACTAATCTGAATGGTTCCGACGAAAACAGACATTGCTGGAGAGACCTGCGAGAGGGCCCGTCGTCGCAACTTCAGAGGCGGATCATAATGATATGGACCGGCTTCTACAGTAGCGGAAACCTGAAGTTTAGTCTACCGTCACATCGCATGGACAATCTGGAGTGTTGTGATGTATTGGAGTCCAGCCTTCTGCTTTTAATGAGAGGCAGAAGGTGCCACATCCATTTTCTTCAGCAGGACATCGCTGCAGTCCATGTGTCCAGGTCGACCAAAGATTGACTTAACTTTCACAACATTCATGTAACGGATTAGCTGATCTCTCTCCTCACTGAAACACGATGGAGAACATGTGGGGACTCTTGGTTCAACGAGCCCACGCGAATAACCTACAGTTCAATGACATGGCGGCGATTTTTTTGGGAGACTATCATCCAGAACCTTGTCAACGGCATGCATAATAGGATGTATGATGTCATAAGAAGTAATGCTGGTCCGATCGACTTTCCAGTTTATTAAAAATGTGTCTTTCATAGGTGGATACATGCTGTTGAAAAACCCAAATACCCAGCTTTTTTCATGAAAGCCTGATTCTCGTGTGAGACGAACAATGCGCCGTGTTCCTGAAAGAGAGCACCTACCTATTTCCGACCGCGGGGAATCTAGTGAAACTAGTGCGGCCCTGCAGAAATGAACACGAAACGAGATATGGGCGAATTATGAGGTGGAAACATACTTTTGAAACGCACTGTAAATGCTCTCCCCCTCGTTTACGACAGAACCGCAAATTCTGTTTATTAAAATGGATTCGAATACTTTTTGCCTTACTCGGCAAAGCTGCAACGTGAAGGTAGGGTGCGTAGTATCAAGGTAGCCAGATAGTTCTCAGAAGAGATTTTTTAAGCGATTGATTTGTTTGAATTTTCACTCCATACTCTGTGTGTTGTTTATAATGATTCTTTTGACGAGAAAGTACCTCTTCACGTGCAAATTAGAAAATAAACGATTGAGTATATTCGTTTTCGTTCGAAAGTCTCTTCCCATGTCCCTGTTTGTCGATCACAGCCCTCAGGTTAAGTTGGCAGAAGACATAGTCGCTAAGATGTAGAGAAATCCATTGTGATTAGATTTCGGCACAAAGTGGAATAGTCGAGGCCTACACCACGCCTGTCGCTCTGTTGATGTAGAGCTCGCTTAAGAAGGAGAGCGCATGGAAGTTTTTGTCGGCTGGCTACCTCAGTTCGTATTATATGTTCAGCCCGTTACAGTACACTGAGGGGACAACGGATCCCATGCTTGCATTAGAGCGCGAAATTCACATTGGAGCACGCTTCTCCACTGTCGACGCGCCGCACACGTCGACTGCATTGGGGTCCACGTGGAAATTCTATAACACACCGACGCCGTTTATCCCACGTTGATTCCGACTGTTGGTAAAGCTGGTTCGCCGCGGACAAGAGCACAGAGCAAACCAGCGTCTGGAATAAAAAGAAGAAGAAAAGCCCCACGTTGCCAAGCGGTGCTCGCAGAGACAAGCATATCGAGCCACAGCTACAAGGTGATCCCCTATCCAGAGCCACTTAGCACTAGAAACTTTGACAAGGGCAGGTAGATGGCCCACACCCAGAAGTCCCATCCCTTGCCTGAGGCTGCACTCGAAGAGCATTCAAAGAAGAGGAAATCGGCTAGGGCAGCAGGGTGACCAAAAATTTGCTCGCTCCATCGCCAACTGACGTGTGGATCAGTTGTCCTCTCGGTGCACTATAATTGCACTCAAGATATGTGCTCAGAATTACTTAATAGAAGTCGTCCTACAGAAGGCTTTGGTTAACACTAACTGTAAGCTACATTCCTTATTTTTAAGTCAAGATTATTCAATTCCATCAAGGCGACCTAAGGCTTATCTATACTTCGTTTAAGGCGTTGCAAACGAACCTTCGATTTTGCATGGAGGATCTGAAGAACGAGTTGTCACGAACATCACAAGGCGTCTGCCTCGCGGTCGAGTCTCTGACTTACTACAATAGGGTTCGTTTTTAGATTCATTCGCTGCCTCTGCTAAATGATCCTTCCTTCTGGTGTGGTGAATCATATATTGCTTGTTAAGGAGTTCCGCGTTGTACATGGGTCAAGAATCAGTCACGACTGGAAGTGGAGAAGTAACGTTTTGGGGTAAGTCTCTTGCTACTTCTGTCAGACTTTCACATACATTGTCGAGCAAGGGAATGGCACGCTTTTCTTGGGTTTGCTGTACAGACTAGATGAAATTGTGACCATATATTTCATTTATTGATGTATAACCTGATCACACGCGTAAATAAAATAAAAAACGTAACAAGAAAGAACGTCAGATAAACAGTAACTTATAGATTAACCAGATATGGAAACTGAGAAAATACTTGTACGAAAAAAAAGTAAGCAGCTGCAACACGTTGACAAACAAATCTAAACAGCGTAGCATTCATCAAATTAGACCAGACTCTCTGCGAACAACCAGGCTTTAAAAAGCTTGAACGGACAGTCCTAAGATATCTTCATTTTCATAACTAACTTGCTAAAGGACGCGTGTAGCGCAGTCGGAGGAGGCGCCGGCTGTGGCTTGCACCCGATACAAGATTCCTGGTTCAGATTTTCCGCCCAGGCCAACCAAGCCTTCCATCCCTCCGGGGTCGGTGATTTGGTACCAGACTTGCCTGGGAAGGATAGAGTGCTGACTTGTTCATCGGCTGGCCACCGCAAGTCATTGTATGGCCAAATACGCATTCAAGTCGCCTCCACGACATCCCACAAAAGTAGGATGCGTGGCGCATCCCAAAAGGGATTGAGTAACGCCGTCCTTTATCCTTTATCTTTAACCTGTTAAAATCCCGTAGGTTCCTATTAGGGGGGGCAAAAGTAATCAGACGAATTCAACAAATTTCTTTATCTCTTTATAACTCAGTTACAAGCAAACGGTACTGAGGAATGCATTCTCCGTTAAGGTCAATGAAGAGCTACCACCGCTCAGCCAACTTCCTCATCCCATCCTTCCAGAACTACTTAGGCCTAGTGTTGATCCGCTGCTCCATATGATTTTCAAGCAGCTCCGCTTGGGTCCTTGCGTCCCTTTCGACCATGAAGTCCTGTAGGCTCAAGAATGCCCGGCGAATACGGTGGGAGAGCCATTTGAACGTAGCCCAGCTGAGCAAGCTTATCCGTGGTCACTTTTGCCCGATGGGGTGCGGCATTGTCGAAGAGGAAGACCTTCTTGAAGCGCTGAGACCGAATAAGTGCGAGGCGCCGGTCCATCTCTTCTATTTCGTTCACCATGGCCTTGGAGTCCGTCGTCGTGCTTTTGGAAAACAGCTTCCAGTATACCGGTCCATGGGCGCAGACTCGACAGCTCAGAAGGTGCTCCTCGCCGTGAATATCTTGCCGAACGAAGGTCGGTAACGGGGCAGCGGGTCTCATGAAGACTGGCTGCTTGGCAGGGTTGAGATAGAAGACGTACTTTTCACCTGCGTGACGATGGAATCCAGGCTGCTCGGGGTTGAGAATTGGGCGAGATTTGCGCGACACAGGTCGACTCGTCAGACCGTTGTTTCGGCATGAGACAGACTGCGGTTTCGGCATGCTTCTAAAAAGGGCGAAAGTGGTAACTTCTCAAATGGCCTTCAGTGAGTAGCAAACACACATAAACCGGATTCCATTCACGAGATGTATGGGCAGAAAATGGAGAGACTCATTACTTTTGTCCCTCCCCTAATATATGTGAAGAAACTGAACTTACTATATAGAGTGGAGACATAATATCTATAGAACGCGGGTCTTACTGCGTGTACCATGGATCGATTTCAAATTCAGGTGGTCCCTACATCTCTTTTTTCGACAGAGCATGCATTCCTTGTGTTTCCACGATGTGCCGCAAAAGTGGAATACGTGGCGCATACCCACGGAAAATAACCAACGATGAGTCTTAACAGCTTCAGAGTGTTTCGAGCGCGGGAGAATCAGACGGTGATCGAGATCATCAACAGCATCGTGAACACCTACGACCTTGACAAGAATCTGTTGCGGATCACTTGTGCTGGTGCCGGCGAGGAATTCTCCCCAGCGAAGTTGTTTCCCGACATCAAGGAGAAGCTGCGCGAGGTGAGAATTTTTTCTCGTGTTTCTTCTACTAGATATGTGCTTCATCCCTCACAAGCTCATCCGTGTGTGGCTGAGTTGACATGGTAGCCGGTTTATGGGCAAGAGTTGAGGCTGATTTGAGTTCGTGTCACAGCATTCTTTCCTTCGAAGAACGATGTATTTATACTATCCTTGACTGGGAGGAAAACGACACCGTTTCGATCATTGGCTGCGAAGCGGTGGAATTTGTAATGAAAAATGTATGCACTTGAAGTGACTATCTGGGATCATGTGGAAGACATGTCGTTCTCTAAAAGAGACTTATCTGTGCCGTAGGATTTCCTAAAGTTGTGGCAAGGTTGGTCTATTTCTATTTTTTTATTTTTGTTTTCTACACATTTTACATGTTCTTATATATTCTGTATATTTCCTGTATAACTTTCTATATAATTCTATATATTCTGTCATAACGATGTTTTGTTGCGATCAAAACTTCTAGCGCCAGGCGGGACTCGAACCCGCACCTCCCTCTAACCGGGCGAGAATGCTCTACGCCATTACACCACCGGCGCCGTTTGATCGAACGAAACATCCACACCTCGTGGGACCGAACAGCACCTACCCGTATCCGGGATGAGCTGGCCGCTGATATCAGCATGGAACCAGTTAAGCTGATGATCTTGATATAAACGATTCAAATCAGTTTCATCCACAGTTCCATCGGTCCCACGAGGTGTGGATGTTGCGTTCGATCAAACGGCGCCGGTGGTGTAATGGCGTAGAGCATTCCCGCCCGGTTAGAGGCAGGTGCGGGTTCGAGTCCCGCCTGGCGCTAGAAGTTTTGATCGCAACAAAAACATCGTTATGACAGCTCACAACCTCGATACCAGCCACTTGAGGCTTAATGAAACTGATTTGAATCTATATATTCTATTTCTTTTTTCTATTTCTATTTATTTACCTTTATTTTCATATTCTATATGTTCCTTTCTATAAGTTACATGTACGTATGTATCAAGTTGTTGCATATAAAATGGCCGATTTTGACTGAAAGGTTTGACAGATCATGACATTGCTTGAAAGCAATTTTATTGAGCGATATCATTACAATTAATACGCTTTTCTCAAAGCGACAATAGCTTCGACATTCCACCTTTGTAAAAATCAGAACTACGGAACTAATAAAACATAAGTCGTTTTCGACATCATCTTGGTTGCTGAATTTTTTATCCTTCACACTGCGATCTAAATGGTGGAAAAAAATGATAGTCGGTAGTGGACAGATCCGGTGAATATACCGGATGTGGCAGCTTCGTATCCCAATGCATCCGGTTTCTGGACAGCAGTTTTTGAAGCATGCGGACCCGCGTTGTCATACAGTAAGATTGGGCCTCTTCGGTTGACCAAAGTCGGCTGTTATTCAATCATTTTCTGGTGCATCGCTTCAGTTTCGGCACAGCACTTCTCGCTGTGATAGTCTCTCCAGCCTTCAGGCAGTTGTGATGGACTACACCAGCCATTGTCCACCACACGGTCACCATGGTGTTCTTTGGATGGAGACTTGGTTTCGGCATCTCCTCGACACCCTCATTCCTGACCGGTCATTGGCAGAGCGACCACGACGACGATCATAAAGGATCCATCCCTCGTCGCATGTCACGATCCTGTCCAAAAAGACTCCCTTAGATTGCGCAGCCTCAATGAAACACAGGTGTCGTGGGTGGCGCTTCAGCATCTGCCGGGCGCTCAGTTCGTGCGGAATCCATTCATCCAATTCCTTCACTTTTCCGATCGCATTAAAGTGGCCGCTGATAGTGCTGCCGTCAACGGCAGAATGCTGTGCCAGCTCTCTCGCAGTTTTACGCGGATCCGCTTCTACCATGGCTTTGAGTTGGTCGTCGTTAAGGAGTGCTGATGGGAGTCTGCCTCGGTCTTCGTCTTCGAGCCTTTCATCTTCAGATCGAAAATTTCGAATCAGTGGCCAATTGTGCGCTCCTTAGCGAAATCCCCTCCCCCCCCCCCCAAACGCAGCGTTGATGTTACGAGGTGCGGCCGCTGCGTTGTGTCCATTTTTCCATTTATATAATTAGAGGAGCGCATGTAGCGCAGTCGGAGGAGGTGCCGGCTGTCGCGTGCCAGGTTTCTGGTTCGGATTTCCCGCCCAGGCCTACCAAGCCTTCCATCCCCCAGGGTCGGTGAATTCGTACCGGACTTATCTGGGAAGGATAGAGCGCTGACTTGGACATCGGCTGAACACCGCAAGTCATTGTATGGCCAAATACGCATTCAAATCGCCTCCACGATATTCCGTAGAAGTAGGATGCGTGGCGCATCCCAAAAGAGATTGAGTAACACCGTCCTTTATCCTTTATAATTAAAGCACCCGAATATCACGTTGATTCAAAATGTAAAATCAACGCCAAAAACTCGAGAAAAGGCAAATATGTCACAAAAACTGTTAAGAAAGCGGAGATTCTGCGCTTTCAGAAACTGTATAGAGCGCTTGAAACAGGAACATTCGTGGCCACGAAAAATCGAGCGGAATTTGAGGTAGCAAAATCGGCCATTTCATATGCAACGACCTAATATATTCCATTTTCACATCAATATGGACGCTTTTCAAATCATTTTAGCTAACTTTAAGACTTTTGAAATCAAATCGAACTCTTCCAAATCGAAATGCTCTTCAGGCAGGTTAAACTACAGACTCAGCAAGACGGTTAGAATTTTTTTGTTCATGGAAAATTTGGTATAACTCTCTTTGAAATTTTAAAATTTACCTCTAAGTGTAATTAATTTTTAAAAATTTTATTTTTAGAGAAAAAAATGTTTAATTAAGTTCTGAGTTTTATGAATTTTATGAATTTTGATGCATAACAAGTCCAGCAATCAATCATGTAGTGCATTAAAATACTGGATCGCCCCATGCATGGAAGGTTCGTTGCGATGTTTATTTGATTGATAGTGTAATTGCTGCTCACATGAAGAGTTAATGCGAGGATATTTGTGTTCTTTACAGTTGCTTTTGTCGTATCGTTAGCAGGTATTAGACCCCATGTGAACGGAATTCTGCTATCAATCGAATAAAAATTGCAACGCCTTGGAAGGGTGCATGGCGTATCCCAAAAGGAATTGAGGAATGCTGTCCTCATCCTCATCCTTTTACATTTAGGTGCTGCATACCGTCCTGTCATCGTGCTCGGTGCCTATACTACAATCTATGGCGCTGGTCGACCAGATAATAAAGACGTTCCTTGAAGCAGATGTTCGGCTGCCGTTCAATTTCCAGTGCTGTGGCGATGACATCTTCAACTTCTATCCGCTGCTGAGGGATTTCAATTTTCATTTCCAGAACATTGAGGACGTCATTCAAGCGAAGTTTCAAGGTGATTTTCAGCTTAACTTACTGCTTCTTCCAGCACTTCCGTTGAGTTTCCTAATAGAGCATTATTGCAGGCCTTCAACTTTCTTTTGCCAGTCTAAACGCGGAACATTTGCGAGAACTGGAAGAGTTTCTTGGTCCTTTCCAAGAAACCTTCGAGTCGCTGGCTCAAGAGCAGCCGAACTTCCACAAGGTTTGCACCACTACATACATTCCTTGCTGACCGACTGTGTAAACTGAGCGTCTGTTGTTAGGTGCTGCCAGAGTGGTACGCGCTCATGCACGAATGTCATCCTGCATCTGAAGAGACATCTCCGCTGTTGCGCGAACTCAAGATGGTTGGTGATTCGTTTACAATCTTCCACTGTACTTTGGGTGATGGTGTATCTCTTCAGAAGGCCAGTGAACTTCTGGTTCGGGAGCAGTCCTCAACAATCACCGTTGAGCATCGGATAGCAGCGATTCTGAATCCACGGCACAACCGGAAACTGAACCTCATCTGCACGGATCATGAACGGTGAGGTTGCAGCTGTTGTTGTTGGGTCTCCGGTGTTCGCTGGAAGCGTCTCTGCTGTATATCTGGAGCGCAAAAATGAATACAATTGTGAGACCCTCCATCCTTCAAATAGGTCAGATGTATTTCTGTCCTTCAGTAACTTTGTTCAGTTTTGAACCTACCGAATTCAGGGCAAAAAGGTCATTATGGTGTGGAACAGTGAACGAAAGAATACATTTCAAACATTCTTTTTTCAAATATAGCAGAACATAGCAAAGAAATGAGGATAGAGGACGGCGTTACTCATCCTTTCTGGATTGCTCCACGCATTCTACTTCTTGGGGATGTCATGGACGCGATTTGAACGCGTATTTGGCCATACAAGGACGCGCTGGCCAGTCGATGAACAAGTCAGCGCTCTATCCTTCCCAGTCGAGTGTGGTATCAATTCACCGGCACTCGAGGGATGGAAGGCTTGCTTGGCCTGGGCGCGAAATGCGAGCCAGGAATATGGTATCGGATGCACGTGACAGCCGGCGCCTCCTACGACTGCGCTACACGCACCCAGTTTTTGATTAGTTGCGCTAAATCGGACTTTTATTGCCACACCTTACGTGAATGCGCTCTGTTCTGTAGTCTTTCATTCAATAAGGTTTTCTTACACTAAAGGCGCTTTACTATTGTAGATCGTTCAGGTCTCATGCGTGTGAACGAATACGCGCTCTGTGTGGCATTCGAACTCAACGTGAACCGCTGAGCAGAGACAGCTCGTGCGAAGGGGAACCACATCGAAAACGTCGGCTGTTCTTGAACTCTCTTGAAGATGATCCAGTCGGGGACGACGAGCTGGAATGTTACCTCCGATCACAATATCCCGCTCAGCAAACCAAGTAATCACTTGATAATCTACGTACGGTTTCAGCTTCTTTACAACAGTATCAGTATTTCTTTCAGAGATGTGGTCTCGTTCTGGAGCACTGTCGGCCAGGCGCAGTTTCCGTCGTTGGCATCGCTGGCGCGGCGAATACTATCAGTGCCGGCTTTGGCGCCGAAGACCACCTTCGAGGAGCGACATGCCAGTGTCCAGCCGGAGCAGCTGCACACCTTCTTGATGCTACGTTCGATGTTCGACACGGAGAGAGAGGAGTAGAGCTCTAGAGTTTCCCCCAAGCTCAATGGATTCAATAAACCGAAGAATGCCGGAAAGAACGCGCAGCCGCAGAAAGCCGTTCGTTCCAGAACCATGCGGACTACTGCTGCCGTCGTGTGCTCGTGTTGTTTGAAGAGGCCTGTGGCCCACGGAGCTTTCTCCAGCTGCTAATGTCAGCGGCCTTAGGTACTTCTTGTTTCAGTGTTGATTTCATGTGATAGCATTAGAAGTCTCGAATTAGGTCCTAATTCCCGTCTAGCTCGACATCTTGCCTGCCGTCTTCCTCAGCACACGTTTTCCACCATTATCCTCAAGCAATAATTGTTTCTCTCATTGTAAAGACGACTTCTATCCAGGGCTGCTTCATCATAGTCTATGCAATAGGTACGCGTCCATTCGGCTTTATTATGCATTTTCGGGAATTACTCATCTAGATTTTGTTATATATATATATAGATATATTCCTTTTCCTGACATTAACATACGAGTACGGTGCCATGTGAGTGTTGGTCTCGGTTCCGATATTATTGGAAATATTGACGTAGAAGACTGACTTGCGCTCTCAGATTTCTCCACGCATGCATATTCGTTTTCCGAAGTAAGAACGCTAGTCTCGTCCTTCAACGATAGTTGTGTATTTCGGCAATAACTTGTGCATGTGTATTGCAATCCCGTATCAGCATCGGCGGATCTCATCACATATCATTTCAAAGAAATGCATTCAATTCCATTTTGTGATAGTTGATATGATAAATATTGTCATTGTTCACGCTATTTTTCAACATTGTATGAAGCTCCCGTTCACGACGAAACGCGACTCTGGTCGATCCACTCTTACGACGAGACTGTCCGAACGGTAGTTCTGAACAGCGAACGTGGACTTTGCCTCAGAAATTCGAAACTGAAAGTGGGTCGACCTGAGTTCTGCACTAAAAACACATTTGCAACTAATACGTCGAAGTGCAGCTACTTCTAGCAGGCGGGAAGTTGCTAGACATCGGTCGAGGTGGTGGGGTGGCGTTAAGTGGATAGTATAGTATAGTTGCATTCGAATGATCTATTCGAACAGCTTTTCGATTCTGAGGACTCAAATTCGAACACTCACAAAAGATCAGATTTATGCGAGCTGGCCAAGCCAAGGGTTATTGCTTCACATTCTCAAATCGTTACGATGAAAAGTAAAAGGTCGCGAGAAAAAGTGATCATGCTGGCAAGAAGCATTTGTGAACTGTCGGGTTGTTACTGATATATTAGGTTGTATGATTATAAATGCGGTTTCTGCTCAAAAAGAAATTTCGCTACACCTCTACTGTTCCACCAAGCAGACAGCATGGCTTTTTTCCGTGAATGTCATGCTTCGTCGTTGTCTTCGGAACGTCACCGGAGCTCAATCACTGCCGCCTTCGTGTGGTATTGCCGTAGTGGATCCACTTCTCATCCGACGTAACGATGGAGTCATAGAAACCGCTGTTGTTGGCTTGCGGATGAGAATTCTAGCGATGGCGACCGTGCTGCCTTGTTTGTGTCGCTGAGCTGATGTGGCACCCATTTTCCACACCGACACGACTTTCCAATTGCACGCAAACGACCGGCAGTGGTGGAGTGGTGACAACCGAACCTCTGTGCGAGCTCACGTCTAGTTTGCGTTGGATCCGACTTGAAAGCTTCCTTTAATTCTTGGCTCTCCACAAATTCAGGACGTCGTTCTTGATGTTCTTCGTCTTCAGAGCTGCCATCACCATTTCGGAAACGAAGGAACCACTGGCATTGACATAATGATGGAACTTCGTTACCAAATACTTCAGACAATATGCGGTGGGATTCTGCAGCAGTTCTTCCTTGCTTGAAGTCGTACAGCAAGCAAACCCACATTCGGTACTTTGCTCGATCATCGTTAATCTAAAAAAATCCTTTAACACATTGAGGAAATGTCGCTCAATGGTGCGCGGCAGTCTACTTAGTTGAGAAGACGGCATCAGGTCCATCCAAATTTCGTATGGAAGAGTTATTTACAATGGTGAACATGATGTCGATGTCCGTTGTATCGATTGATCGGTCGGTTTTCTACCAAATCGATAATTGGAATTTTCGTGTCGTGACCTTCGATATTGCACAAAGTCCATGTGGAAGGTTATTTGAAAAGCTAGTCACAAATCTCACGTTTTCTTTTTGGGATTTCAATAGATTTCACATCTGTGACAATATACTTTTTCTATCATCATTTTCATTAGCGTCTGTCCCGCTTGGTGGCGGGGTCCGCTCTTCTGGTGTGGTGACGCCAATTCTCCCGATCAAATGCTTGATCAGGGTGCACACCAGCCATCTCTAAGTCCAAGCGCAACGTATCTAGCCAACGTTGCCTCGGGCGTCCTCTGGGCCGCTTTCCAGGGACCACAAGATTCAGGCCAATTTTACACACGGTGTCGTCGTTAACGCGAAGGACGTGGCCGTACCATCGAAGACGAGCTTCGCGCAGCTTCTCGGATATCGGGGCGACACCGAACCTCTGTCGTATGGTGTCGTTACGAACGCGGTCCAAACGCGTAACTCCAGCCGTCCATTACACTGAGGCGGCTTTCAACTTCCTTCGTCACGGGCCAGCACTCAGCACCGTACGTCGCTACTGGGAGGACTACTGTTCTATAAACCTTCGATTTGAGGTGCTCAGGTATTGTCCTGTCGCAAAGCACCCCAGTCAGTGAGCGCCATTTGGACCAGGCTGCACTCACACGCGCATTCACCTCCATCTTTAAGCTGCCATCGGACGTGACTGTTGACCCAAGATACTTGAAAGATGTCACTCGTGAGAGCTCAGTACCATCGATCTTAATAGATCCGTGCTCATTCACATCTGTCGTCAAGTATTCCGTCTTTTTGACGTTTAGCTTGAGACCGAACAATGCCAAACGGTCGCACCACGCCTGTGATTGTCGCTCGAGTTCGGTTTTGCCTTCACATGCAAGCATGACGTCGTCAGCATACAGCAGCGTCCAAGGTGCCGCCATTTGGAGATCTCGAGAGATTGCATCCATCACGACCACGAAGAGCAGTGGGGATAGCGCAGATCCCTGATGCACCCCTACAGAGATGGGAAACTCCATCAAGGTGCCCGCTGGCCCTCGCACTCGACTCCTTGGGCAAGAGTATAGAATGCGCACCCACTCAATAAGCTCTTCAGGGATACCATGTTGTCGCAACGCGTACCATATAACATCTCGCGGAACGCGGTCGAAGGCCTTCTCCAAGTCCAGGAAGGCAAAATGCACCTGTTTCTGTTTCTCGCGGTGCTTCTCTAGCAGAAGACGAACGGCGTGAATGGCATCAACGGTACCACAGCCAGATACGAAACCACACTGATTCGTGGAAAGCTGTACGACATCCCGGATACGTCCGTCGACAATCGCTCAAAGATTTTCATGGTGTGCGAAAGAAGACGAATTGGACGGTAACTGGCGCAGTCTGCAGGACTGCCCTTCTTCTTCCAAATCGGGATGGTCGTGCTTTGCTGCCAACCCTCAGGCACTTTCTTCTCAGCAACAACCTGATTGAAAAACGCAGTCAGCCAGTCAGCAGGGCACCAGCCCTTCGACTTCCACAGGTCAGCTGGCAGGTCATCGGGACCAGTGGCTTTGCCTGACTTCATCTTCCTCAGGGCTGCTTCAGTTTCGCTCACTGTGATCTTCTGAACGGGACCGTATACAGGTGATGCAAAAGAAACAGCAGGATGTTCAAATTCTACATTCGAGATTTCCTCGAAGTAGTCGTGCCATCGCTTCACAGCCCTCTTACGATCCATCAGAAGATGACCCATCGATTCCGACCCACGTGATCTTGCGTTGCTTTTCATCGATTTTTTCTTTATCCTCATTTATTTTAACTATTGTGGAGTACAGCAGACTCTTTTGCACTGACGGCACATTATTTTTGCAATTTATCTTCGCCTCTAAATCGGACAGTCTAGCCAAGATCGCGTTTTGCGTGGATTGAACTTCGCTGATCAAAGCGAAGAAGCGATCGAAGGACGACGCGAACACACTTTGAATACTACTGGAGTAGGAATCAAATTTCTCAATTAACTTACTAGCCCATAAGGGCATCTACGCGTCGTTCTCTTCACCGGATACAGTCGTCTTCTTTGCTAATTGCCTGCCCATATTAGAGAGCGCCAGAGAATACTAGGATGTCAGAAAAATACAGCGCCGCCGGTCAGGATGAACGCACTGCACGGAGTGTGATTCCGTCATATCTCTTAATTTGCTCTAGTACTTTGAATTGAAACTTCAAATGCTTGGTAATGATAGACTTCCTACCTTATCGTATTCATAGTGATGTCTCACGATCCGGGTTTGTTAGTGATGTTGTTATGAACGCCGCAAAGGATATGTTCTGCTGTTACTGTGTTTTTGTTTTATTAGGTTGTCCCATAAGTCTTCGCCGTTTTTTTCAACGATTCACTGCAGATTTCGCCGGCGGTCTCTTGCATAGCGCTGCATGGCATCCGAAATAGAATGATTCTTTTTTTCTTTTTTCATCATGAATTTTGTCAATTTTTAGGTCGTTAAAGTGAAAAGTGAAAAAGTGAAAAAGTAGCCATTTGCGCACTTGTTCTCTCCGCTTAGGTTTGTAATTTTTTGCGCAGTTTTTTAAAGCATTTGAAAGACAATGTTTTGTACTACAAGAATATGTGTTAGTGCTATTTGCTCATTTGTCCTTTATTGATTTTTAGGTCATAAAATTGGGACGTCCGAAGGAGGATGGTTATTTTTGCCGACAGCTCCTGCTCTGTGGTTGGACTTTTTGGGTTGGTGTTATACACCGTTCGAAAGAGAATATTTTGCTTTATAAGAATATGTGTCGCGTTTATTGATTTCTATTGAATATCAACGAAATGTCAAAAAGAGAAAATCGTCTTCACCAACAACTTCTCCTTCTTCAGTTGTTGATATTCGACAGAAATCAGCGTGAGCCAATAAACGCGACACAAATTCTTACTGAGCAGGACATCCTCTTCCAAACGACATATAACACCAAGCAAAAAAGTTCAACCACAGAACCGGAGTTTTGGTAAAAATTCGGACGGAAAAGTTGGAATTCCCAATTTGATGGCCTAAAAATCAATGAAGGGCAAGTGAGAAAATAGGAGCAACACATATTCTTGTAGCACAGAACATTGTCTTCCAAACACTGCGCAAAAAGTTACAAACCTAAGCGGAGAGAACAAGTGCGCAAATAGCTACTTTTTCACTTTTTCACTTTTCACTTCAACGACCTCAAAATTGACAAAATTCAAGATGAAAAAAGAAAAAAAGAATCATTCTATTTCGGATGCTATGCAGCGCTATGCAAGAGACCGCCGGCGAAATCTGCAGTGAATCGTTGAAAAAAGCGGCGGGGACTTATGGGACAACCTAATAGTTTGTTGTGTTCATGCGCACTTTTGATATTAAATAAATAAATGAATAAACTCAATACTGTATCACCAAATCAGCACCACTGCAGTCGTAACTTCACAATCAGCTTGCAGAAAAAGGCTTCTATATTCTATTACTTTATCGTTAGCAAAATCGGTACAAGTCGCGTAGGTGAGCAACAGAGCGGGGGTGCGGTAACGGACCGTACTCACGCACTGTACCGTAATCACTCCAGCCAATCAAATACGAAACGAACACGCCCCTTCTATGGCACTGCCAGGCTCAGCCGCACAGGCAGAGCCCGTGAGGTATCGATCAACGGTCAGCCGTTAGAGAGGAGGTTGAGACGAGGCAAGCGGAGGAACTCCGCCACGCGGTCCACCTAAGTACGTCTGCGTCCATCTGGGAAGTTCGACAAACTAGCCACGAGGGCCACCTAAGCTGCACGTGTTGAAATGGCCCACAACTCGGAGTTCCTTCCTTGCCAAAGCCGTTCCGGAAGGGCACGTCTGCGTCCATCCGGGAAGATCGACAAACTCGCCACGGGGGCCACACAAGCTACATGCCTTGAAGTGACCCACCTGGTCACTTCCAACCTCGAAAGCAGTACCTCGCAGATAGGGCGCATTCGATCGATGCCGTGGCTCTCGCGATTACGGTAGGAGTAACGACGAGTTCGCCGCACCCCGCTGCCGTCAACGCACCCTCCGCTGCTCACCTCTGCGACATGTAACGTAAAATCTGACAATAAAGCTGCGAAATTTGTATCTCACGTTGCATTTGCTGTTCGAGGCGTTGCTATTTCTCACTTCCTTTGTTCACAAAGTAGCTGATGAAACTATTATGTTTTATTTTCGTGATGTGTGCATTTAATGAGCTACAAAAATCCGTCAATAGCATTATGGATATGTTCAAGGTGCATGTCTACAGCCTAGTCTACTACCGATTAGCGGATACTTCCTATACATTCTTTTTTGATTGCTGATGGTGTCATATAAAATGTCTTGAAACTGATTAACCCATTCAACTTCCAAAGTCTCCAAACTCGCTTAGATGGAGAAAGCTTCAGAGAAGGTCCAAAGTGGCAAGCCACTATTGTAACTCCTTGCTACTGTATTTTTTCAATGGACTCCTATAACACGTTATCTATCACTTGCTGTATTTCAGAAAGATCACAAGCCTAATAGCTTCTGCACTACATTTTATTGTGAACGCCTAGGTGAGAGAGCGGATACTAACTAACCTTTATTGTCGAATCCTCCACCGAGCGCAATGACAGCGTGAGTTGCAAAGATTTCGCAAAGGGTATTTATGCCCTCGCTTGGCGCGCGGCTACAGTGGGTCCTACAACCACGAGTCACGTGCCTGCGTTTGGATCTACTGCAGACTACGGACAACAACGAGTACAGTATACAATATTAGCAACGAAGAACTCGTGGCCTTAAACAAGGAACCCTGAACATGAAAACAAGGACAACAGTAGAACATTGATATGTTGAGGCAGTGTTATCTTGCTATCGTGTTATCTTGCTTTCCGATCCTAAATTTTGGAGATTTGTCGAAAAACATGGATAAAAAACGCAAGACAATAAAAACATTATACATATCCTTAAACTGGAACTTTAGGAAGGATGTCGATTGATCTAAATACCTCTCCATTGTGCACCATAATTAATGGAGAGGCGTACTTACCTCTATACGATTGTTCAAATAAAACGAGTATGGTACGCCGCCACTGGAGAAGTACAGCTTCCGCTAGGAATTTACTTCATTGTCAGCGGCGTCTTCTTCGAGGTACTGTTCCTCCTTATGTTGCCACACGTGTATCTGTATTTTTGTTGCTATTTTGTCGTTTTCAATAAAGATATATATTATTTTCTCGTCGAACCCGGCACTTTTCAAATTAAACTGGACGCTCTTCTAGGTTAGGTCTATGACTTTTGAAATCAAATTGAATCCTTCCAAATCGCAACAAGCTTCTTCCATTATGTTGTCCGGAAAGTTCTAAGCATTTTGAGAGCTTCATCTTGAAGGACTCCCTGATGTTGAGGACCCTGCTGTGATCGCTTGACCTGGTCCCGTAAAGTTGTATTGAATCACACCAGCCGCCAACCACCATACAGTGACCATTACGTTTTTTTTTGGTTGAGGTTCGCTTTGGAAAATGCCTAGGGGGTTCGTTGACGTGCAACCACTGTGCGGAACGTTTCTCATACTCATACAGAATCCACTTTTCATCAAAAGTGATGATTCGGGTCGGTTTAGTTGCTTAAAGGTAGAGACGAACGAATTTCGAAACGAAACGGGACAATTATTGCCGCTCACTCAACTCGTGGTTCACATACTTTTCGAGCTTTTCCACCTTTCTAAGGCGTTTCAAGCATCCGCAATAGCAGCTATACACCTTTACTGACGTTTAGCTCTTCCGCGAACTGTTTTGGATGACAGCCTCCACCAATTCATTCAACTAGTTGTTCAGGATTGCTCAAGGTCGACCGCTACGGGAGTCATCATCGAAGCTAAAATCTCCTGTCCGAAATTCGCTAAACCACTGGCAAACAGTGCTTTCCCAAGACTATTAGATCCCACACATGATTGATTCGTCGGGCTGTCTCAGCAACGGTTTGTCCCAACATG
Source organism: Heligmosomoides polygyrus bakeri (assembly GCA_947359475.1). Classification (NCBI taxonomy): domain Eukaryota; kingdom Metazoa; phylum Nematoda; class Chromadorea; order Rhabditida; family Heligmosomidae; genus Heligmosomoides; species Heligmosomoides polygyrus. The sequence goes on from OX375865.1 coordinate 12,512,397, forward strand.
AAGTGGAAATAAAATTTCTTTCGGAATTGCTCCTTCGACATTCTTCAATAAGCCCTTCAGGAGCAGAAATATAAAACAAGGTTGAAACACAAGTTATTTAGTCAGATAGAGCAAGGAATTCTGAACATAAACTACCTAGTTTTTCTTGAACAAAATTTTTTTCTAATCATCTTATCGAGTCCGTGGTTTAACCTTTCTGAAGGTCATTTTGATTTGGAAGAACTCGCCTTGATTTCAAACGTCTTAAAGGCTTATAAGAGTGTCCAACTTGATTTAAGAAGTGTCCAATTTGATTTGAAACGGGTCCAATTTGAAGCGAAAATTGTATATATGAATGACAACTGCATATGACAAACATCCAATTTAACAGTAGTATAAAGACATTTTTCAGATTATATACGGCCTATGTCTTATTGCAATGGCGAGTAAACATTTATTGAAGCTGCCGTGCTACAAAATTATGTTTTTGTTGGGAATTTCTGACATGTTGTCACTTTCAATCACGTCCTTTGCAACTGGATATTTTGCCATAGTTGGTGCTGCTTATTGCACAAATCCGATATCTATGTATATATATGTGGTGTATTAGCTTCAGGTGAGTCTTGATCTTTTGTTCATAACATTCCGAGGTGTAATGGGTTTTGAGATCCATATATTCATTCACGGCATTTGCTAGAAGTCAATACTTTAACGAGTGCATCTTCCAGCTAAAGCGTTGATGTTACCATTATAAAAAACTTACTGAAAGAATAAAATCCAGAAAAGCACACGCAGATTGAAAAAAACAGCAAAATTCCGAATTTTTTAGTTTTCAAAGATTTTTACCAAGCCTGGTTCACTTTTCTATTTTGGACTTGTGTGCAAACATATCTCCCCTTCTATACGATCCTCTATGTAAATTACCAAAAATATCGACGGAAAATCTTTCAAGTGGAGATGTCTTATTTATGATGCCTGAAAGCTGCTCAGATGGCGAGGCGAAGGGAAAAACGTATAACGCCAGTAGGAAGGCCTGCCTATGCCATTCTCTATCTAACACTCTTGTGGTGTCCAGCACTATTTATATCTTGCAGCACTGTACGTTATAAAGGATAAAGATCAGCGTTAATCAATCCCATTTTTGGGATGCGCATTCTACTTCTACAGCACATCGTAGAGGTAATTTGAGGTCGGCTATATTTTTGCCTATACATTTTTCTGCAGCACGGTTGTACACCATTTTGTATAATCTACAGACGAGTTCACGTGCAGAGGTAGAGGATCTTCCCAATTGTGGTTCATCGAAATAGTATATTTTCATCATTCGAGAGTAATGAACATGAGATATTTTCAAAAAATATATAGTTACAATCGCATTGAGTTGCTGATTGGAACGATCTACGTATTTTTTGCAATAAGATCAGCGATACACCAAAAAATGTGCAGTTAGTATCTCCTTGAGAAGACCACTTGAGTGGTACAAACCGTTTTCCATATCGATCACTCCGAACGATTCCGAAGTTTTGCGAGGCAAAATGCGACCCTAGTTATGAGCGGTATTGTACAATGGTTTACGGCATGAGCATCACGGGCTCGCCTTGCATTCAATTGGATATCTGGTTAAAAAAATCAAGTAATATGGTTCGACGATATCGCAAGATAGAGAGGGTCAAGAACAAAAGAAGTCATGAGAAATTGGACCGCCGTGATTGAAGGGAACGCGAAGAAAAATGGCGAACGCTTCGCAAAAGAATCACGTAGATACTTTTTTACGTCGTTGCGATTAAACAGATGTAAAAAAAATAAAATAAAATAATGGCTTGCCGTAGCCAGCCGACACGCAAGTCAGTGTTTTCTATTTCCCTGGGAAGTCTGGTGTCAATTCGACGACCCCAGAGGGATTGATGGAAGGCTTGGTTGGCTTGTGCGGGAAATCCAAACGAGGGACCTAGACGCATTGACTGCCGGCGTCCCCTCGGACTGCGCTACCTTAGAGTGTGTAGTATTGCCTAATAAATTTGATAAAGCCTGTCCAGCCAGAATCGTGTACGGCGACTTCACTGCACATTCTCGAGGCTTTCTTGATCATGCCATACAAAGCCACGCCCTTCACGGCAACAGTAACGATGGCTTACAAAGGCACCAAAAGGACCATTGTTAAGAAAATGTTCCGCACAGCGGTGTTAATGTCTTCCAACGACTTCTTCGAGTCAGCTTCAAGGAACATGTCATCTCGTTAGCTTTGTCCAATGGGTGTGCTTCCGACAACCTGCCGAAGCAAAGTCGTCGGCCTGCATGCGGTACGAAGACAGAGACACTACGAGATCACCAAATATCCATTCTTGGTGCCCTTCATCACGAATGTTCTTAGTGCTCAAGTACCTGAGTGTAGCCGCAAGGTTGACCTAGAGGGTCCGGCCAGGCTTGTTGACATACCTCAGACCAACCTCAAATCTCAACTTGTTAGAAACCGGCTGCATGGTTGCATTTGTAGTACCCCGTCCTGCATGTCCTGCCTATTTGGAAAAGAACGGTACGTGCGGCTTCAGGACTGGTATACCTCATAACTTGCTCGGAGTTCAAGGATTAAAACAATAGTGAGACGCTCTGGATTGCTTTCAAGAATCCCGCGATCAATAGGAAGGAAGAACGCGTAGCGCTAACCCGTGAGCTGGCCCACTTTGTTGACCTCTGTGGGCTTGACCCCAAAGGGCGACAGCCGGAGGATCGTTGAGGGGTTGACTCTAAGGGGTCGTTTAGTGTGCGCGCGACACGCGACGAGATCCCATGTATAGTGGCCGAAGTGATCAGTCGCGCCGATCGATCAATTTGGCCACTACACATGCATCGCGTCACGCGTCGCGCGCACACTAAACGTTCCCCAACGTCTCATTCACCAAAGTGCCTCCATCCGAGGGTGACTCATCAGCACGTCGGCTGCTTCCATAAGGTCAGTTGGGCTGTTTCACTTCCCTTCCGTCCCCTTTCCTATTAATTCCTGAATCTCTTCTAACTTGAAATAGTTCTTTGACGAGTAATTCTTCAAACTTCGCCTGACTTGGCTTAGCTGAAAGGTCAGCCTAATAAAATGTAGATAACAGTCCTGGCTCTACAGCTCGAACAGTCCTATTGAGATCAAAGGTCATGCCAAGATTCAATGACAGACGATCATGGAATATACAACGATGGCTCCATTAAGCAACAGCACCCTACGACCTATCGTCATCTAAGAGTTCTTGCAAGGCTATTCCGCGAGGAATGCTGCCTTCAACATCGGCGCTGCGTTCAGGGAGGATACTATTCACTACTCCCCAGTCGTAGATCGCTTTATGGGTGGAGAGCTACCTCTTTCAAAAGTTGGCGTCCTTCTGGACGACTCACTGCTGCGTAAGAAGTCAGCCTACGGAAAGCTCTCGAAGCCAAGTTCAATTCAACCACACGAAAATTGGCGGCGACACTTTAACGCTCTTAAAGCTTTGCAGTGAGACATCTAGAGGTCCTTACAAAACGCAAGACTTTGCCGTCTTGGGAAACACGCAAGCCGCTGGACTTGGACATGGAATGTCGGATCAGTACTGACACGAAACGAAATCTGGGTTCTCAACGTGTATCACACTTGCAAGTTCCAATGGCTATCCATCCGGAGAGCTACTGAAAGGTACCTAAAGATGGACTACGTGAGAAGAAGATTCTTTTGTGTTGCTCTTGAAATTCAGAAGTAATGGTTATGGAAATGGAAATTGCTGGAGTACGGGATCACAGCAACAGTCTCGTGTTTCCTCGATTTCCAGCTTCATACTCTGATCGACTTCATGGGGCAAAGCGCCTAGAGCAGCAACTTGTTTACTTCCTACACGACAAGACAAGCCCTCTCTTCGCTAGAGTGAGTCGCAAAAAAATTAGGAGCTAGCCTGGGAAGTGCTCTTCTCTTTTAATTTCAAAAACCACAGTCGTACCTCTGCGTCAGGTTATGTTACCCGATCGCCATAAAAAATCAGATCTTCAGAAGTTTTATTTTCAGGTACCTGGTGTTTGTCATGCGCTTTCTGTGTTATGCTAGCATTCAACCGCTGCATGGAATTTTCTCACAATGTGTTCCTAACCAAGATTTTCGACGGAGCGCGGATATACGTTGTGTTATCAGTCTGCCTCCTTTACGCAGTATTTGTTGCGTTATTCACAACAACGGTTTTGTTCAATTCAAACTACCTCTCATGGTTCTATAATCCTATGATTGATTTTGAGACCGTGGACTTCAAGACAGATGTTAATTCGCATTTTTGTAGAATAGATGTGGCACGAGATGACAAATGCTAACCGATGAACAGATTTAGACTGCTATTTATGCAAACTACTATGATGTCATTAACAATTTCGTTACGGCGGTTTCACTTATACTGATGTACTTGTATATATGCATAATTATCTGCTTTAAAGCTAAGAATACAATTGTCAATACGTTCAGCCAAGGAGAAAAAAAGGTAACTCTTGAGGGACCCTACTCTTATTATTATATAAAGTTGTCCAGAATGTTTTCAGCGTTTTGTGTTACTATTTTTCATCCGTCTATTATTAAGTAAAAACTCAACACGCATTGCGCGTTTATGTTACAGTCATGCACAGAATTATTTTTCGCTCTATCTGGCTCAATAATTTGTTTCAACGATGTTTTATGTTTCTGTTCTTGAAGGCTTATCGAAATATGTCGAAGGAGCAATTCCGAACGATACGATATTTTATTTTCACTTCCAATTGGGACAATCCGCAGCCGAGACAGCTCGACAAATCAAACAAGTGTGGGGCCTAATAGTGTTGAAAGCACTGTGCGCCAGAGGTACAGCAAATTCCGGACCGGAGATTTCAGCCTCGAAGATGACCCCGTAGCGGTCGACCTAGAGCAATCCCGGACGACGAGTTGAAGGAATAGGTGGAGGCTGAGCCATCCCAAACAGTTTGTGGGATCAAGGAAGGACTATAAAAGATTAAGTATAAGGGACGGCGTTGTTCAATTCCCTTTGGGATGCGCCACGCATTCTGTTTCTACGGGATGTCGTGGAGGCGAGGGTGCGTTGACGGCAGCGGGGTGCGGCGAACTCGTCGTTACTCCTACCGTAATCGCGAGAGCCACGGCATCGATCGAATGCGCCCTATCTGCGAGGTACTGCTTTCGAGGTTGGAAGTGACCAGGTGGGTCATTTCAAGGCATGTAGCTTGTGTGACCCTCGTGGCGAGTTTGTCGAACTTCCCAGATGGACGCAGACGTACTTAGGTGGACCGCGTGGCGGAGTTCCTCCGCATGCCTCGTCTCAACCTCCTCTCTAACGGCTGACCGTTGATCGATACCTCACGGGCTCTGCCTGTGCGGCTGAGCCTGGCAGTGCCATAGAAGGGGCGTGTTCGTTTCGTATTTGATTGGCTGGAGTGATTACGGTACAGTGCGTGAGTACGGTCCGTTACCGCACCCCCGCTCTGTTGCTCACCTACGCGACTTGTACCGATTTTGCTAACGATAAAGTAATAGAATATAGAAGCCTTTTTCTGCAAGCTGATTGTGAAGTTACGACTGCAGTGGTGCTGATTTGGTGATACAGTATTGAGTTTATTCATTTATTTATTTAATATCAAAAGTGCGCATGAACACAACAAACTATTAGGTTGTCCCATAAGTCCCCGCCGTTTTTTTCAACGATTCACTGCAGATTTCGCCGGCGGTCTCTTGCATAGCGCTGCATGGCATCCGAAATAGAATGATTCTTTTTTTCTTTTTTAATCTTGAATTTTGTCAATTTTGAGGTCGTTGAAGTGAAAAGTGAAAAAGTGAAAAAGTAGCCATTTGCGCAGCTGCTCTCTCCGCTTAGGTTTGTAACTTTTTGCGCAGTTTTTTAAAGCATTTGAAAGACAATGTTTTGTACTACAAGAATATGTGTTAGTGCTATTTGCTCATTTGTCCTTTATTGATTTTTAGGTCATCAAATTGGGACGTCCGAAGCCGAACATCTCCAAACGGTGCAAGCTTGCGACCGTTTGGAGATGTTCGGCTCAAACTGAACGTAATCAGTCGAGAAGACGGAGTGCCTAACCACGGACGTAAATGAGTCCAGCTCTGTTAGGATTAATGGCTCTGAGCTTCTACGCACCTCAGCTTTCCATTACCAGGGGTCAGAATCAGCGTTCTATGGCGCTCTGAGTTGAAGGGAACTCACGCCTGAGTGCAGCCTGTCCAGGTAACGCTCATAGACGGGACTGCTCTGCCACGAGAAGATGCCAGAGCGCTTAAAGCCAAGGATCCATAGTGCAGTCGTCCGGTCGTGGTAGCGATGTGCGGTGCTGATTGCTGGCCTGCGGCGAAGGAAACAGAAAGCCGTCTCAGTGTAATGAAGATGAAGATGCTGCGCCTGAACCGCATCCGAAACGATGCCGTTCGACAGAAGTTTGATCCCGCGCCGATAGCTGACAAGATGCGCGAAGCTCGCCTCGGTGGCACGGCCATGTGCTGCGTGGAAAGGAAGACAGCATTCGCAAGACATGTCTTCATTTCGAAGTGTTTGGGAAACAGTCTAGAGGGCGCCCGAAACAGCACTGGTCTGACACGTTACACAAAGGCTTTAAGGCAGCTGGTGTCCACCCTGATCTAGAACGGGATCGGAAAAGATGGCACATAGCACCAGAAAAGCGGACCCCGTGATGAAGCGGGATAAACGCTGAAGAAAAGAAGAAGAAAAAGCACATAACAAGAAAAGACAAAAAGAAAAAAGGACGGCGCTCATCATAAATCCTTTTCATTACGCGCTACACATTCTTCTTCATCGGGATGTCGTGAAGGCAGTTTGAATGTGTTGGCCTATACAATGACTTCCGGTGGTCAGCAGATGGTCAGTGTTCTATCTTTCCCTAATAAGTTAGGGAACCTCGTTGACATCGCAGGGATGGAAGGTATGGTTGAAGCTCAGGAGCTTATCAGCAGCTTATCAGACATTCCTTTTACGTGGTGCTACTTTTTTCAACCTGAAGATAGGCTCTTGGAGATAGATTTTTTGTGGCTAGTGCGATGCATAAAAAGCCTTACGTTTGTGAGGTTCAAGATCTTCAGCGGACTAACTCTAATCTGAGCCTGATCCTTGCATGAGACCTGCTGAATCATATACGAATGTATGGTTATATATGATTGGAAAAAAATCGAAACTACCTTCAGGCACGTTAGACTACAGACACAATAAGATAGTTTGAATAATTTCTCCCTAAAAATTTTTGAAAGAGATTTTTCTTTTAAAAAATACGTATAATTTTCTTTGAAATTTTTCCAATTCACCTGCCAAAAAATTTGTAATAATTTTATAACATTTTCATTTTTAAGAAAAAATAACAAATTAAACGTTGTCTTAAAGCACAGCAAAAATATAGCGCAATTTAAGACAGTTCGTGCCATGCACCCAAAAAGTTTGGCGCGACTACTATTTGATTGATAGTGTAAATGCCGCTTACACGACAAACCAAAATGAGGGTAGGTGTGCTCTTTACAGTAGTTTTTGTTGCATTGTTTCAAGTGTGAAATTTCATGCAAAAAGAAATTTTGCTATTAGTCGAATAAAAATCGCGGCGTCTTAGAAGAGGGCGTGACGCAATCTATTCTTTGGCGCTAAAAAATGGCCGTCTTCCTGCTTTTTACGACAAGCTAAACTATTTTCAGTAAAAAATCAAACAGTAAAAAACAGTAAAAAAATTTATAAAATTTTCTTCAACACCAAATTATTCTAACCATGGAGAGTCTCTAATTTAACGTAGAAGAGGTTCATTTCGATTTGGAAGAGTTCGCTTTGATTACAAAAGTCTCAGGCTAGCCTAGAAAAGTGTCCAAGTTCATTTGAAAAATGTCCATTTTAACGAGAAAATGATATATATTAATTTGATGTATGAGAACACAATGGCTTCAAAGAAAGCGCTTAGTAACTGTTATTGTTAAGTTCTGCCTCGAGAAAGGAGAAAAGTTGATGACTGGCCTGATTGAAGTATTAATGGCGAAACGATAATGGAAAACATCAGGCAAGTACGCCAGGATAAATAAACCCATGCTTGCAAGAGAGCGGACAATGTGGAGAGGCAAGGCTACAAAAGCTTGTGCAGTTTGCAGACACATTTGCTCATTATTATTCGCTGCACAGTAGAGTAATCCTTCGAGGTCATCGTATCGAAACCGATCTCATCTTACATGTGACACAATGCAAGATATAAAACATAGGAGGAGGAGGTACTTCAAAGAAGTGATCGAGGGTGTAAAATGTTAAAGTTTTTAAAACCATAAATGGATGAAATAACGTTACATGATATAAAAGATATGAAAGGTGGCGACATGTTAGAAGAACAACGGTTTCTTGAAAACAGTTTATTCATCGAAGCAAGGTGGGAAGATGAAGATTTAAACGATGGAGTCGAGCCGCCGGCAATTATTCAGTGAGCGATTTATATTAGGTTGTAACGAAATAAATGGCACTGAACCACTGTAAATTTAAACAGTTAATATCTCGGCTTGTAGGCAAGTTTATTAATCGAAATAAAAACCTTCTGATTCTACACATCTTTGACAACGTTGACACAAGCTTTTTTATCCCAGTAGTATAAAAATCAGAAGTTCTGGAACTGACGAAATCTTCGAAGGCACTTTCGGCATCCTGTTGGTATTTGAATATTTTCCCTACCAAGAAGTCGCCAAGATGCTTGAAGAAATGGTAGTCTGTTGGGGAGAGGTCGGGAGAAAACGGAGGATGTAGTAGAGTTCCAATGCTCAGCTCATTCAATTTCTGCAACGTCATTCGTGCTACATGGGGGCGAGCATTGTCGTGCAGAAGGAGAACTCGCCTTCGGTTTACCAAGGCCGGCCGGATATCCTTCAACTTTTTCATCATTTCTTCAATTTCAATGCAGTACTTCTCTGCCGTGATGGATTCACCGGGAGGGAGGAAGCTGTGGTGAATAATTCCCAGCGAACACCACCATACTGTCACCATTACTTTCTTTTGGTGCAATTCCGGCTTCGCAAAAACCTTGGGGCTCTCATCGCTGTCCACCCACTGTGCCGATCGTCGCCTGTTGTCGTACATTATCCATTTCTCGTCACAGGTTACGATGCGATCAAGGAATGGGTCCGTTTCGTTCCGTAGAAGCAGTGCGGACGAGATCTCATATCGTCGGTTTCTTTGCTCCTCAGACAGCTCGTGAGGCACCAATCTTTCCAGCTTTTTGGTCTTTCCAATTTCCTTCAGATGCCGGGCAGCTGTGTTGTGACTGACGCCAAGAACCTTCGCTATCTCCCTGGTACCTTTGTGTGGATCCTCCTCTACCACATCTCTCAGCTTGTCCTCATCAACATCACTATGCCTCCCACGACCTTCATGTCCTTCCAAGCTCTCATCTCCATTCCGGAACTTCTGATACCAACGATACGCCGTCCGAATTGTGGAACATCCTTGACCGAATGCGGCGTTGATCTTCTCGTCCGCCTCCTTAGCTGTAATGCCCAGCTGGAATTCATACAAATAAATGCCTCGGATTACCCTTTTGTTCATCTGCAAAAAAGTCAATAAAACTCTAAAGTTTCCCACTTTTACATAGAAAATTTGGTGTTCTCCGGTAGAGCAAAGTTCGCGCTTCTAAACGATATGCCACATGTTACGGTTTGTTCTTGATCAAACGCGTAAAGACGCGCCAAAAAATGGCGCGAGCCAGTGCCATTTAATTCGTTACAACCTAATATATCGGGCTACCTCAAATATGGGCAAAGCTTTTAGATCCTGTTTTCTTCATTCAGCTACAGCTCGCATAGTGAAGAATTCCTATAAACATTGCCAATTCTGGGTTTAAGTTATTAGTCATATCCAGCCTCCTATTTGCTAAAATAAATTAGAGCTACAATTATGTTGAAACGAAAGGTTCCGCCGTTTTCGACTTCTAATTTCCGGTAATCATAATTACCTTGGAGTTATCCATTGTAACTATTATAGGAAGCACTACATTTCCCCCAGCTGTGTTAATTAGAGTTACTGGCAGTAATTCTCCGGCTATGCACACTTGGGCTAGAGATCATGATCTATCAGAACTCAGTGTTTCAACACATTTTTTAAGCCCGGAGTGGCTTTATAGAGGCTATACGTTGTTACAGGCTCTGTTGCTGCGATCAAGAAATTTGCATCAGCGGAACTCGAACCGCGCCTTCTGATTTCCGGGCAGCGATGCTTTGCCTTGCACCACCAGCCCTGTTTGTTTCCTACGCCGCCTCGAGGATATCGCAGATGTTACGCACCGTCAATCCGCGCCGGTGGCATTCCTATATACATTGCCAGACCCAATAGAGGTCGCATAAGTGCGCTGGGTCTTACTTAGATCTAACCTGATTCTCCTGATATCGCGTCATATCGACGTGGCCATTTTCGATATCCACCGACACCATGGTCAGTCGATATGGAGGAGGGTCGTTGAGCGGTCGGTGGCGGATCGCGGCTGTTCCACCGCCGCTACAGGAGAGCACTGGGAGCCGGGAGCAGTTTCTGCACGAGCACCTTGGACGCACTACACCCTGGAGTTCCTTCCCTAGCCGAGTTGTGCGCTCGAAGAGCGCACAACCCATCTCCGATGTCCCCCTCAGCGACGAAAGCAGTCTCGGCACGGATTGATGTGCAAGTTTGCGTGGTACTCCAGCAGGAGTTGGCATATTGCCAGCGAAGCAAGTGGTTAGTTCTAATGGCTTTCGCTGTCAGTGAAAGGAGGCGCTGGACTGGACACGGTTCCCTCCAGGCGTGTGTGTTTAGCGATTAACGATTTACCGATTTACCGGATTTACCCAAATTTCCGTTGAAAATTTTTTCTTTCTAAACGGAACAATGTCTAGAGCTGACATGTAATTTCAAAAAACAATAATTTTTATTAAATATTTATTCCAAAATCAAGTCTTTCCTATGCGATCTTCTTGTGATCAGGTGGGGTTATGCTCATTTTTTTTTCAAAAATAAAGATTTTGCTACCTGAACGGAACGATGTCTAGAGCTGAGATGGACTTTTACAGAAACTTACACAACAAAAACGCAGCTCATCTGGAGCTATTTCCGATGTGATCAAGAAGGATGGCACTGGTCGATTGTTCGTCGAGGTGATTGGAAATTGCTATACTTTACTTTGTTTAAACGATCGTAATTCGTTCACTTTTGAGATTTGTGCAAATCCGGTTGGCGGGCAAAATACTAGAAAAGTTCTTTTTCTCATGAGCATAAAACAGCCTTTCAGAAAAGGTATCTTCATGCGCGCCAGAAAGGATGCGATTTTTGCTCGAATAAGTTGGAGTAACTTTACAAAAATAGTCATAACTCACTTATTTTTGGGAGATCTGCAAATGCCTGTAGCATTCGAAAAACTAGAAAAAGTTTTCTTTCTGACAATCGCAAAACAGCTTCTTAGGAAAGGCACCTTCATGCCGAGGGATGCGGTTTTTCTGCGATTTTTTGCCGAAAATTGCAGTCAAATCGCACCCCTTCAGCCGCGCATGAATATCCCTCCTTCAAAATTTGATTATGTATACCCAAAATAGAGCATATTTACTAGTTTTGTGAATGCCGCTCGCATTTGCGCAACTCTCAAAAGCGAGTTATGATTGTTTATCTGCAAGCGACGTCCTCGCAGGAAGGAGAGGTCTTACGCAGTTAAACGATCATAACTTAATTACTTTTGGGACGCGTGCAAATGCGAGAGGCATTCAGAAAACTAAAGTAAATGCCTGTTTTGATGATCACAACAACGTTTTAAAAAAGACATCTTCATGCGCGGTGCGGAGGCTGCGTTTTTCGGTAAGTATTTCCGCAAAAATCGCAGAGAAATCGCAGCCCCGCCGCGCATGAAGATGCCTTTCTCAAAATTTTATTTTGCGTCCAAAAGATAGTCAAATTTTTGAGTATTTTGAATGCCACCCTTACTTACCTAAATCTCAAAACAGAACCAGTTACTATCGGTTGAACAAAGTACAAGTATAGCCCCTTCCAATCACGTCGACGAGCGATCGATCAGCGATTCATGCTTCTTGATCACATCGAAAATCACATCGAGCTGCGTTTTTTTTATGTATTGAACAACGATTGAGCTTTAGTAAAGCTACATCTCAGCTCTAGACATCGTCCCTTTCAGGTAGAAAAGCTTTACTTTTGAAAAAATTTGAGCATGACCTCACCTGGTAGCGAGGAAGTCCGCTAGGGAAAGGGTCGATTTTGGAATATATATGAATCCTATGTTCAGACACGTCTAACGGCGCCTCTCGCACTTCCGCGCTTCGCGCGAACTTGCAATATCACTAACCTACGGAAAGGCCTTTGGGCCGCGTCACGCAGGCGACGGGTCGTGCTGTGAGTGCCAAACCCAATTTTTGCCTCTGCTTAAAATCCTGCAGCGTACTTTTACATGAATTCGTTCTTCCCTTCAGTAAGTTTATTATAGGCGTTCTCACGTTGGGCAACGTGTTCGGCACGTCTACTGAGTCGTCAGGCACGTTGCACAACTACAACCCCTCCCGCCCCCGGCTTTTCTCCAACACACTCTTCCAGCGGCGCATCTCCACGCGCGTTTGGCGAGGTGTTCGGCACGTCTAATGAATCGCCATGCACCTTGGGCAACGCGTTCGGAACATCTACTGAGTCGCCAGGCACGTTGCATAACTAACCCCCTCCCCTTCCTCCGTCCCCCTCCGTCCCAAGGCTTCCGTCAACACTCCTCCAGCGCCGCATTTCCAGGTGCGTTTGGCGACGTGTTCGGCCCCAAACACATGCTCTGTATACATTGCCAATTTGGCGTAGATGAAAATTTGTGGTTGATTTAGGTTTGTTGAGGGTACTCGAAAGTTCCTCCACTACTTGACAAAGATTCCCCTTCAGTTCTGCCATTAGCATTTCATTGTCAAACGTTACGGGTCTTCCTGATCGAGAGAAGTCAGAGAGGTCAACATTCTCGGATTTGAAGTTGGAAAAGAATTGCTAGCATTTGCGAACGTCCAATACATCTGTATATACATCGCAGATATTTTTGGTAGCAACCGTCGCGTTACTACCCTTCCGAAATTTGAACAGCATGCAATGCCGAATAGGCTCCTCTGAGATTTGCCAAGCCATTTCACCTGAACTTGCAAGCTATCAATTCAACGAATGGATTCTAAAAGAGCAAGTCTCATTTACCTTAGAATCGCTTTAGTGCACCTTCGAAATACGCAAATCTCCCGATATTAATGAGCTGAAACCGTAGTGCACAAAAAACGACATTACTTATTGGATGACCTAATAATAGCGCGTTTAATACTACATCCAAGAAACATATGTTATGCAAACGCAGGCTGTCATTGCAGTTGTTCGTCTTACACGATTTTTCAAAATGTCTTCCCTCACACCCTAGGTTTTTGTGTAAAAAGAGTGAAAATCAGTAAAACTGCTGCTCGATGGGCACAAGAAGATAACACCATATTTTTGTCTCAATCGCGTTGTTTGAAGGCATAATGCAATTCTGGTAAAACGATGATTTTGACGTCAAAAAGAAAAGGACGTGCTGGTAGTTCTCCATCCACCTGTCGAAGAATGTACCTGCAAAAGACTAGCTGTGGAATTCCTGCAGTTTTAGATTTTAGGTCTTTGTTTATTTACCATTTAGAAAAAACGATCTGCTCTACACAGCAAAGAAAAATTATTATACAATGTCTTCTATGTAACCAATGAGGAAAAAAATTTCGTGAGAGGCGCTCCGACGCGGGACGCAGAGCTACCATACGATCTAAAGGCTCCAATCACACCAGCAGTGACCCGTTATGAATAATACTGCTCCACCACAGACAATGGGCAAGTTTTGAAATTGTACCAATTTTGGTGCACTCTTGCCTTTTTATACGACTAAGTTTTTGTTGGAGGACTTTTGGTCCACCCATTATTTTTTTTGTATTTACTATACTTAGTGGGACCACTTACGTGTGCTTACGTCAAGCTTCTGGCAACTTACCAAGTGGTTTCCTATAAAAGTTTATAAACTACACCGCATCTTTCGGGACCGGCGCCAACCGAGATGGTGCAACAAACAAAACGTAACAATGATCATATCCAAAAGATAGCAATAAGAACAATGTTGAGTACCAACAACAACATTTAACATTTCAGGTTTCGCATCTACCTTCATACAAAACATGTGTAATGAACAGCGTCCATTTGTGGACGTGTACAACTGCTTGAAGACACCGGTGACCAAGCGGTTTATTAGCACAGCAACAGTAGAGCACAGTGTAGGCGAGAAGAACGGAGAACGTGAACGACTAATGTGTAGCAGAGGTCAATTTGGGCTGACCCGTATATCGCGCGGGAGAGGGGTAACTTCATTCTCCGCGCTAGACGGCTATAGCGACAACAAGGCAGGCAGGGAAGCGGGGTGAATATCAGAAAGAGGTGAAAACCCTTCCAGCGAACTAAAGAGATGAGCACAACAAGATTTAACATGATTACCACACAATTGAACTTCTAATAAACAATTACAATTACTACAACACACAGTAACCGGTATCAATATCAACAGTGCCTCCCGTAAGACCAGGTCTTGCCCGGTTCTCTTGAATCGCGTTCGCGATAACATGATTAGACCAGTACAGACTAGACTAATAGTTACCTGAAGACTCATCGGCAAAAAAGGCAATTTATTAATTTAGTTGTTAGTGCAGTACATCACAATATATTATTGTATTGAGGCAGTGGGCAGCAAACCCTTACATGTGAGCAGTTCCTTGCAAGTAAGCATTCAGGAAAAGAAACCACTGAATAACGACAGCGTTCACAATCACTCCTTGCGATCACCATGAACAAATTCGCGTTCCGACAACGACTAACATCTTATTTTATTTGATTTTCATAATGGTTTTTATTTAATTTCACAATAAAGGGTTAGATGCTTGCATTCGAAATGTAACGCACTTATTATGTTGATATATCGCATTTGGACGGCCTTAAAAAAATCAATGTACTCCATGGGGGAGCACAGGGTTCGATATCATTCCGGCGCGATGCTGCAGGTGTCTATGTCGATTTAGTGATATATCAACGCGCAAGACCATTGTGGCCATCTGAATCACGGCTAGAAACCCCCAGGTCAACCGGAAGGAGTAGTGTCTTTCAGCAACCCAAGAACTGGCACCCTTCGTGGAGCTCTGCGGTTCTGATCTAACTAGTCTGACTCCCAGGGTATTTACAATAAGTCGAGTTGTCCCGGGGTAGACTCATTCACCCACGTTCAAGTCCAGCTTTGGGCGACTGGTGGTCCTCGCATGCACCTTTCAGGTCAGTCGTTCCTTCATAACTGTCATGTTGGATCGTGTCCCTATAAATTCTTAACATCGGCATCCTGTAGTATGAAACGGTGTTTGGGAGGACAGTTTCGTAAACATATCTCGGCTTTTTGCTCTGACTAGGTCGCCGAAACGTATGCTGAGTTCAATAAACGTGATACCAACCTTGGCTATCAGCACAAAATACAACATCAGTATGTTGATATAAGCTGTAGTTTTTAAAGGAAGGGATCAAGTGCATAACGGACGATACAACATTGCACCTAGTGAAACCGAAGTTTCTAGATTTCTCTAGAACCATACATATTCGCTTGAGCACCTGCGTAGATGAGACATCGCTTCTCCGTCGTACAGCTGTCCATGTGCATCAAACATGAAGCTAGCTAAGAATGGCATTGTTCTGTGTGCACGACATGCAGTTTCTCCGTGTTTTTTCTCATAGGATTGTAAGGGGCAAAAGTTTTTAAAGTTTGAGTCTGATCAAAAAACAAATTTTGCTCAAGGAAATGTAGCTCAAATTGCAGCTAGCATCTGCTCAGACTTGTGTGAAAAATTATTTAAAACTGAAAATCGAAAACTTTACTCAAAACGTTCAAGTTACAGGCTTATGCAAAATGAAGTAGAGGTGACGATTGGCTCTCTTCCAGGGTAGATTTGATTTAGCACTTCATGTCGAGTGGAGCGATTAACCGTAATGTAGATTACAGCAGGAGTACCTAGACACGCCTCCATGTGGAACTTGTTACGACATTGAAAAAAGAAAGAAAATAAGGATTACTTGCACTGATCTGCCAAGAGACTTGAAAGAGGACAGTCAGCCATTTTGGAGAGAGCATATTGCATGGAGCGCGATAATGCTAGAAACATTTTATTGAACCGAACTTATACCCTTTATGCTCTTGCAGTCGACTACCAAAGACAGCTCAAAGTCCCAATCACTTTTTTAAGTGGTCCGAGGACTGGCAACTACCCAAAAAACTAACTTAGAGAGAAAATCCCTTCATATAAGAGTAGAACATTCCCTTACACCCATCAACTATCATATCAACGGTTCATCAATAACAACAGCTAGTGGAATTAAGAATCTGGGATTCCAATACACTGATGCTTTATACTTTCGCCCACACTACAAAGAGTTGTTCAGGCTTGTTTCCACTCGAACGTATCACATATATAAGCCCTCACAGCGAAGGATAGCAAAGTTTTCATGGCGGCTTAGAAAACCTATATTCGTCTCATTTCAAAATGCGGAACGGTTCTTTTTTTCTCCTCACAAGAAGGATATGGCATTATTTGAAAAATCCGGATCAACTCTACTGGAAAATTCTAATAAGGCGTGGTGGCTTTCTTTACGGCAAGGTTCCAAGTGCGGTTATCAGGATCAATTATTTTGGACTGTCTGGCACTTAGAAAAATTGTTTGATATGTGTGATTCGCAAACTTTATAAGGAGCACTCCGCAGTCATCTTTCCACAGTTTTATAATCTAGGTTCATCACTTGCCAGAAAGATCAATATAAATTGTCTTTCCCCAAGCTTAACACCACGGTAAAAGGTACATTTTTCACAGTTAGAGCAGGCGTACACTACCTTCAGTAAGACTACCTCCTTCCCGGAATCCAAATATTCTTTCAAACCCATTGCAGCTGGACAAATTTTCTGTGCGTAGATATTTAGGAGCTTCTTTTGTTTATTAGTTTTGGTGTTTGCTGTATTGCAGTTTTGTCTCGCTCCTCTCTTATACATAGTATTTCAATAAATGAATAATTGAAATATAGTCCACAAAGTGTTCAGTGTGTACACTTTATTATACAAACCGAATGATGGTTTCGTGAGTAAGCAACAGACAGTCCGTAGCATTTATTACTTGGACACCAAAACTTAAATAATATTAGGTTGGTGAAAAAGTTTAGCACCACACCACCAATTTTTTTTTCAAAATTTCATAGCTTCTTTTGAGAGCGACTTCAACCTGCAAGGTACTACCATTTATATCTACAACCTTCTGCCATCTGATGGGATCACGAATTGCTTTCTTCAGGAATGAAGTCGGCTGTGACTCGAAGAAGTGTGCCATCTCGGATTCGGTTCGGTCGTTGAGGCTCCTATTCGTCAGGTAATGCTTGAGAGCCCGGAAGAGATGGTAGCCATCGCGACAATGCTCTCCATCACGTTGCAAGGTCGTCTCGAAAGAAGCTGCAGGAGCTTAAGTGGGGGGGGGGGGGGTGCGGCCCCACACACCGCATTTGCCAGACCTTTGATCGGACTACCACCATACATTAACATACAAGTACGGTGCCATGTGAGTGTTGTCTCTGTTAGCGTCGGTTCCGACATTATTGGAAATATTGACGTAGAAGCTCTCAGATTTCTCCACACATGCATACTCGTTTCACGAGACAATAACGCTAGTTTCGTCCTTCAACGGTAGTCGTGTATTTCGAAAATAACTTATGCATGTGTATTGTATCCCGTATCAGCATCAGCGGATATCATCACATATCATTTCAAGAAATGCATTCAAAGTCCATTTTGTGATAGTTGATATGATAAATATCGTTTTTGTTCACCCTATTTTTCAACTTTATGTGAAGCACCCATTCACGACGAGAGACCACCTCGATCGCTCCACTATTATGACGAGACTGTCCGATCAGTGGTTCTGAATACTGAACGTGTTGTACGTGGAAGGAGGAGCCTCTGCCTCAGAAATACAAAAATTGAAACAGCTCGACCCAAAAATGTCAATACAAAAATACGCTTACGTTTTGTCAAACGTACGTCTGGGAATGTCGTTTTATTTATCTATCTATTTATTCGTTTGTTGATGGCGTAGACTGAGGCCACACGTAAAAATACAATGTTAAAATAAAAAACCAAATTCAATCAAAAACAAAGAAATCTAACTGAAGGCACTCATTGTACACGTAAAAGCAGCTTTTTGAAAGCGTGAAAGATAGACCTAAAACTTACTCATTTGTGCTCAAAATGTGGGTGAACTCCTTCAAAATTCTGTAGGTGAGAAAACTTGCTCGGGCTTGCGATTTTGACACCGAAACAAAATCTGAGATTCCCCCTCAAGTTCTTTGTCACTCTAGTGCCGGAAAAGTTGAGTGAGTTTATAGAATTCCTATCCGTAAGTATTTTAAGCATCATGAGGAGGTCAGCCCATCTCCTTCTAATAAAAAGGCTTGGTAAACCTAATGTCTCAGCTCTCTCAGCGCCATTAGACATCTGATAATAGTTATTCCTGTAGCACCTCATAATCAACTTACGAGTGAAACTATTCTAAAGATTTTTTAGAAGAAGAATGTGTTTTCTCCTCGAAGGATTGAAAACTGCAGCTCCACCCTGTACCATGGGTCCCACATATGTCTTATATGCGCGCAGAAGAATTTGAGGATCTCTGCTCTTCAGCGCTTTAAAATGGATGTAGATGCGGCAGTTAGCTTTCTTGACCAATGCCTTATAAAATCAAAACTCAGATGCTCAGAGAGGAGGCGAAGATCACGAACGTCAACAGTTGTTCCAATGTGACACCTCTTATTTTGTAAGAAGGGGTTTCGGCGGTGCGACTGGTTTTAGCAACAAAATAATTAGATTTTTTGCTGCTAGAGGCAGTTCCCATTTATCACTCAAGGAATCTATGTAGTTCACGGCTTCTTGAATTAATGATAAGTCATCTGCACTTTCAATGGCTTTATCGATTTTGATATCGTCAGCGTACATTTTACAAATAACTCCAGATCGTGAAAGAGAATCTGGCAGCTCGTGGGTATAGAGCAGGATGAGCAGAGGGCAACAACTCCCACTGCGGTACTCCGCTGAAAGCCTTAAAGATCTCGGAAAACTGCCCGTATACAGTTCACTAGCGTATAATAAACCATTCTTAAATATAGTAGTAGCTTTGTTAATGCAACTCTATCGAAAGCCTTTGAGAGGTCAAAGTATATCACATCTATACGCTTATTTTCCTCAACTACTTTCGTCCAATGTTTAAGGCTGTGAGTATGGCAGTCTCAATCGAGCTTCCCTTCCAAAAGCCAAACTGGTTATCAGAAATGGTGTTCTTTCCTTCAAGACGTTTTAGAATGTGATTGCTAACAATTTTCTCAAGAACCTTAGCAAATACAGATATTACGCTCACTGGTCTGTAGTTCGTGGGTTGCTATGAGGACTTTCTCAAAATAGCAGTAACAAATGCATGCTTTCATCGGGAAGGGACCTCTGCTTTTATACAACTTCTGTTAAAAATGTGTTTTAAAACGTATTCTATGTATTTCGTAATATTTTTAGTAAAAGAAAGTGGAGAGTAATCCGGTGATGGGGAAGAACTGATTAGCCATTCTAGTATAACTTTGGAGATATCTTCATTGTAGAACAATAGAGAAGGTCCCTGGAAATACTACGTCAATAGTGTTACTTGCTGCTAAATCCTTTGTCAAGGGGCTATTTTTATTAAACACTTTATGAAATTTCTGAGCGAGCAGATTGGCTCCATCAGATGGAGAAGACTTTTGCAAGAGATATGTGTCAATTATTCCTAACGACCTGAGTAGCAAGCAGAGCCAGACGGTGAGAACAAATGCCGAAAAATATCTCAACAAAGGAGTTACATATTAAGCAACAGTGGAGCCTTTCAAAAGTGGATCATTGCGTTTGTAGAGGTTTTTGCATAGGCAGTAGGATCACATGAGGTTTGTCGGAATTCCGTCTGTGATATTTGCAGTAGCCGGTATCACTGTAGCAAGTGTAACGTGGAGTGTACTGATGCACTTTAGAAAACCGGATCTATAGTTGGAAGGTGCGACGCTAAGAAGAAATTAACTTGTATAGCTAAACATTTTATCAAAATTTGCAATAAACATTCCTGAGGTTTTAACAGATGCAATCGACATTCAGATAAGGCATGTGCTATCATCCCTCAGTCGTCTGGCTACAAATCTGGAATTCCTATAACGAAATGTAAGTCTAAGCTATTTAACCTGACACGAAAAATCTCACTGTTTTCGTGGTCTAAGACGATGGGTGGCAGCTTCTGTAACCACATGGCGCAGCGAGGAAAGGAGAAGGTGGATATTTTAGTTATGAGACGCGTGATACTGCTTGTGTTTTTCTTGAGAGACGTATCATGTCGTGCACTTCACGACGAATTGTGCGATTCACCGTAACGTAGATGACAGCAGCAATACCTGTGAAAAAGCAGGTTAGATTGATTTTACGGAAAAGCGATCAGGAACTTACCGGAACTAAACTGCCAAAGGATTTGTGCGAGGACAACTACCCAACCAGGTGTAGGAGTGTATTGCATGGTAATACTAGTAACTGCCTCCAGAACCGTAACGAGGCATATAAGAATTGACTGGAGGAATACCGAAAATCAGTCAATTGGTGCAACGTAAAAGAAGAGAGAATAAAAGTATTAAATCCTTATGAACGATGCTCAAAAAATTGCTCAACATTCGTAGTCGAAGACGCTAATAATATGCATCTACAAGTGTGAGCCCCCTTCAAACGTCTGCGGCGCCACTCTTCTTTTACCGAGTTTGCCTCCTGGTACACCCTCACAGAGTGTCGAGAGGAAATAAAACAGAGCGAAAAATTCTCTAGTGGAAATAAGATTATCTGCCAGAGGATCCCACGCAGGTTTTGGTGGATGTGATGCTCACGGAGCCGCTGCTTCGTCTCCAACCTTTGTTGCCTCTGGGCACAAATTTGTGTGATGTTGCTAACCATAAGAGCTCAGAAAAATAAGGAGGGCGTGTGATAGCACAGTAAGAGGAGCTACCCGGCTCTCGCATGTACGTCGATTCAACGTTATTGGTTCGAATTTCCCATCCAGACCAATGAAGCGTTTCATACCTTCGCGGTCGTCTAATTGGTACAAACTTGTCCGAGAAGAACAAAACACTGAAGTTCCTTAAGAAGCGTCAGTGTTTTGTAAATTACGAAACACTGACGTTTGGTATACCCTTGACGTGCCCAGAAATAATTCTGCAAAATGTTTGCAAATTTAGTCAATGGTAGAACGTGGATTTTGATAAATTCCTAATAAGAACGAGAAGGCACATTCACGTGAGGCATCCACCAAGGATGCAACTTCGGTTAGGTGGCCGAGTGGATAACGAGGTGGACTTGTAGGAGGATGGTAAAGGGATCGATTTCGAGGACGGGGTATATGCACTGCTAGTGGCGTTTTTTGTGTTTTTATCAATCTAGAGTGAGTTTTGGCCTCGGCAGTGTTCAGTGCTCGATTTTAACCTCTTTTTAACTTCTTGCAGGATGTGAGCGAGGTTAGCCTTCATAGATAAAGGGTACGTCGCTGGCCACTAAACTATGCTGCTTGTCTCGTTAGCGAAGCTCTCGATAGATTCTATCCACGTGAGGACCCCTCTGACACCTTCATACAAGATCCCCACTGTACAGGTTTTGCCAAATCTGACAGGCAATACTGTAAAATGGGCGAGTGTAACGCAGTCGGAGGAGGTGCTAGCTGCCGCGTGCTCCCGATAGGTTTCTGGTTCGGAGTTCCCACACAGGCCAACTGTTGCAAATGCGGTCGCTTCTCTGTTCTGTGATTGGCGCGGGTGCGCTCTTTCCCATGGCGGTTTGCCGGTGAAGCGCCGTCGATCGGCGCGCGTCACGTTTCTCGACTCGCGCGCGCCGCATTCTGCGTCCTGCGCTCCCGCAACGTGGTCTACCAGTCTCTTACTCGTATCTTCTATTCCGGATGGTCGTCGTGGGGCTTCAGCACTAAAGGTCGTTATGTCGACACTACGGGTAGTTGCACCACGAGAGGGCCGCGGAGTCTAGTGAGCACAACGCTCAGTCCGCGGCCTCAGCAATCTCACTAAATACGACCAAGGATGGCGCCTAGTCTCCTCTCTCCCTCATCAAGGAAAAGAATAAACCTCATGGATTACTATTTGTCACATACGAGTAATCGGGCGAGTCTCTTCTTTACCATGGTTGCCAGCTTTGTTTCGCCTATGTGTATGTAATGGTTAATGTGTGGTTGGAGGGGTGGAGGCAGACATAACTCCAACGCCGCGCGAACCGTCCCTGGTGTCGCGCTGTGCGCGACGAAATTTGACGAGTTGCCGCGGTCTGACTGCTTGCGAAAGAATCGGCAGTAACGCTTCCGACAGGGACGGCAGGTGACTCGAGCTAGAGCGCGAAAGTGTGTGTGTCGGCGACTGTCGACCGCGTTCTTCGCGTAGACGGAGGAAAGTAGTTAGGAAAAGCACGTCTGATGTCTCCTGGAAGGGAATTCTATGCGTACTGGTGGGGAATTCTATGCCTAGTTCTATGCGTACCTCGCTCATACCAGTGTATTGATAACAGCAAATTAAAGTGCATAGAATATTAGCGAAGTTAGCTTTTAGGTTTCCCTACTTGTCTACCGCGCGTTGAGGTGTAAATGAGTGAAGGAAAAAGGCCAAGGACCTGGTGAGGAAAATTCGATACCAGAACTGGGCAGGGATTATTAAGTTTCGAAAGCCAGTGCTTGTAAGTTCCCGAAACTTGTCACAAATTTCTTTCGAACAGTTGTCCTTGCTATCAAGCATTTGAAGTTTAAAGGGATTCTGGACGCGATACTGTTGCTGAGATTCAAAGGCAGGTCAAGGGCGCACTAATCCATAGTTTTTCCCTTAATTTTACCTTTGTTCCACACTTCACCGTCACCTTTCTCCAACACACCTGTCATAGTTTAATTACTGCTTTAACACCGGCAAAATTTCGTGCTCCGCGGCTAACCGAGCGTCACCGAGCGCACGTCCGCGTTTCAACGCCCCGACGTCGCGTTGCAGTTACGTCCTGGAGCTGTTGAAGGTTTTCTTCCTTGAGCGTTAGGGAGGCGAGCTGGGTGGCTGGAGGCAAAGGGAAGAGGTTCACCAATATGACCGTAGACAATAGGTTAATGGCAGTGTCAATACCCTTTTTCCCACGGGTTAGGTAATAGCTGGGTAAGGCGCCTTTTATACTCGTGCCGTACCCCGCTGCCTCAATACACCACATTTGACGGAATTTCGGTATTCGGCGAATCGCGCCGCTGGAGGGAAGAGCGCAGCGCGGCGCAATCAGCCGCGGCAGACTCGTGAAGGAGCGGGAGATTTCACACCGGGATAGATCATTTTGCTATGCGCTTTTTGTTTTTGTTCCCCAACCAAGAGAACAAAAAGGATGTAGCAATATGATGGGAATATTGTATTTTCAGGATCCAGATATCGAGAAAAGGTCGAAAGACGCTTTTTCGATCAAACCTCGTCCAGGGGATGTTATTTAGGTTCTGGCCACGAATCCGACATCCGTTTTTAAACTTTCGGCCGATTACGGTAGGTTCGAGTGAGGAGGTCGTAATCACCGATTTCGCTCAAACCAGGGGATTATTTGGGGTACTGATCACGAATCTGACATCCATTTTTCGTATTACGTTAGGGTTTGGGCAAAATCGATGATTGTTACCATAGCCACCCATACCTACCACCACCCAGGAAGAGAATGTAGATCTGTAGATGTTCCCGAAGTTTCGTCTGCTACGCTAAAAATATGTTTAGTGCGCAATGACCACAGAATGGCCATATGAGAGAGAATTCTAACTGATTCTCGACGATGGGTGCCTTTCAGCAATTTTACTCTTGGACGCACACATGTTACAGAATAAAGGGTCGTTTAGTGTCATTTGCATTGCAGGGATTCAACTCAACACCACATTCACCAGTTTCAACCACAGGTTGAGCAGACTTCTTCGACTCCAGCCTTGAGAAAAGATTCGTCGCTCCCCAGAGGAAACCCACCACTAACATAAGCAAGATATATTGCACTTATCTGTCGGACGAATCCTTCCCGTTTGGGTTCTCCAATGACCCACGGGCCGTCTCCTTCGTCATACTTGGCGAACGGACTGTATAAGCAGAAGCGCGTGGCCGTACCTCGCTGACGCTCCACTTTCTAACCGCAATCGTACAGCGGCGCTCAATTCGGGGCATGACGCGGCCAGACGCGCCGCGTCCCGAATTGACGCGTCGCGCTGCGGCGGGAGTATATAGTATAGGCCTCTGTTATACTCCCGCGGGAGCATCCGCGGAACGTCCGCGGACCAATGGTTCACGGCGGAGGCGGGCGTGGCGAGGCGCGGCGATTGGCCAGGTGAGGAGTCTCGGCGCGATTCCCGCCCTTCCGCGGATGCTTCCGCGGGAGTATAACTCAGGCCATAGTATAAAAAGTATATAGTATAGTATAAAAGGCGCCTAATCCTCAAGTGTCTGTGGGGCGGTTCAGAGCTCCGTTAGCAGGGAATCGCTTCTGCCGGTGGAACCACCGATCGCAACACTAGCCAAGCCTTCCATCTCTCTGGTGTCAATGAGTGTAGGAAGATGTAGGAAGATTCATTGTATGGCCGGAAAGTACTGCAAAACTTTTCCACCAGTCTAGTAGTTCCTCCAGCTCTGCGAATCACGTCCGGATTCGTGATTCACAGTGCCGGTTTTTTATGTGGGTCGGATAGCATGGAACCAAACAACTATAATACACAACTACAATACAAGCGAGCATTTGTATAAAGAGTTTAATAACAAGAACAGGATCTTTTGAAACTTACCTGCTTTTCTCCTTGGCTGAACTTATTTCCATTTGTATTTGTAGTTTTAAATTTGAAGCAAATAATTATGCATAGATACAAGTAAAGCAGTATAAGTGAAATCGCCGTAACGAAATTGTTAATGACATGATAGTAGTTTGCATAAACAACAGTCTAAATCTATCAGTTGTTAACAGTTGTAATCCCGTGCCACCGCCATTCTATAAAAATGCTAATTCACATTTGTCCTGAAGTCCCCGGTCTCCCGTCCAATCATAGGGTTATAGAACCACGAGAGGTAGCTGGAGTTGAACAAAGCCGTTGTTGTGAAGAACGCAACGAATACTGCGTAAAGGAGGCAGACTGATAACACAACGTATATGCGCTTTCCGGTGAAAATCTTGGTTAGGAAGACATTGTGAGAAAATTCTACGCAGCGATTGAATGCTAGCATAACGCATAAAGCGCATGACAAACACCAGGTACCTGAAAAAAGCACTTTTAAAGATCTCATTTTTTTACTGCGGTGGAGTAACATAACCTGGGTGGAGAGCAACTGTAGTTTTAGCTCCCACCACAAACGCTCGGCAACGTAGTTGCACTCAGTTAATGCATTAACAAGTTAACTTGCAACAGCTTCTGACTAAGAAAGATTTCAACTTAATTTAGCACTTTGAAGCAAAATCTATGCACTCATAGCGATGCTTTGTAATCTGCGATCAAAATTCCAGCGCCAGGCAGAACTCGAATCTGCACCACTTGCTGACCAGGCGAAAATATCGTATCAAAACATCGTTATGGCTATGGGAGCTTACATACTCGATACCAGCAAATTAAGGCTTAAATGAGACTGACATGAGTCATTTCCGATTCCTTAGCTTGGCTGGTTCCATGCTGATATCAGCGGCCGGCTCATCTCGAGTGCTGACGGTTCCCACAAGGTGTGGATGTTGCGTTCGGCGGTATAACTGTGCAAAGCATTTCCGCCCAATCTGCAGGAGTGGATTCGAGTCCTGCCTGGCGCTAGAGTTTTCAATACAAGAAAACATCGCTATGAGAGCTTACATCCTCGACACCAGCCACTTGTGGCTTAAATGAGACGAAACTGAATCAAAATCTATGCAGTTTGGGAAGACCTTGAACACAGAAAGTCCTAAGAAAATTGTAGCATTCACGAGCAAGAAAGACAGGAGCTACAAAAGGTCTACATTGAGGCCGCTTTCTTACAGCCCCTGATGGCGTAGTGATGAAGGAGCTTCACTCGGGAAAGGACGATGGAGGGTTCGTTTTACCGCTGTATTCCAGTTTTTATAGATCTTCACTCTTCAGCTCTTTCTTCTTCAGTTTTTTAATGCGCTTATTGAATGCTGCTCTGTGGCTCTTTGAAATAATGAACAAAAAATTATACATCTATTATACTCATTCGGGTAGCTGTGCTGAAAATTTCCAAAGAAGCTGCACCAAACTTTCCTTGAACAAAAATTATTTTAATAATCTTGCAAAGTCTGCAGCCTAATTTGCGAGAAGTATATTTTAAACTGAAAGAAGCTCGATTGATTTCAAAAATCGTAGGTAGCTTGGAAGTGTGTCCAGTTTGACTTGAAAAGTGTCCAACTCGACGTGACAATTGTATAAATAGTGCTCGATACCACAAAGAAAAGTAGACAGAGAATGGCGGAAGGCTTTTTACTGGCATTAGAGGTTTTTTTTCTGCCTCGCCTACTGAACAGGTAACAAATCACTTCTCCACATGACTGTTTCACTGTCGACAGTCTTTGCTACTAAACTGTAGCACAACTAATCTCCGTTTCGAGGTGTACATGAATAAATAAGTTTTTTCTACCCTAAGCCATTGTTTTCAACCTCAGGAAAAGCCACACGTACCGTTCGGTAGGTTTTTTCTGCTCTTTCAAAAATATATGTGGGTGTCGCTCTAATTTTTCTAGCTGACCTTTTCCAGGATTCCGTAAAATCATGAACTGACGCGACTATCGAGTCATCATGCTTCACGAATTTAAATTGGCACATTCTGCGACAGAGGCACCTTAGCAGCGCTTTTGTGACGGACTGTCCTTGCGGAGAGGCTCTGCTTCGAAAAATTCCCAGAAAATCTTTTAATCTCGAAGAAAAGCCGGGTCGCGGGCAAAGGTCGTCGCCTGACGATGAACTTTTGAGGAGAGCCGTCGAAGCAAATCCGGAGACAAATACACGTATTCGCAGAAGACCTTGGAGTACATCGTACTGCGATAGCAGGACATTTGACCGATGAGCAGCGTCTGGCACATTTCTACACTTGCTCCAACCTGCTAGTTTGATTTAAAAATGAGCCTTTTGCAAGCCGCATTGCAACTGTACATGAAAAATAGGTCCTTTAAGATAACAGGAAGCGGAGATTACTCTGGATAGATAAGGATGTTGCTCCAACATTTTTTTCTGAACCCGACCTTCACCCTAAAAAAAGTTATGCTTTGTGGCGGTGTTGTAAACATGTAAAGCATTACAGCTTTTTGCAACCTGCTCAGGGAGTCACAGGCAAAGTCCTACTGTTGTAATGTAGACCAAATGTATGAGAAGTTGCAAAAGTTGTGGCCGGCAGTGGTGAATAGAAAAGGGCACCTCCCGTTGCAGGACAACGAAAGGCAAACGCCTCACAAATCATTCGGCGAAAATTGACCCATTCAGGTATCGAAGTTCCCCCTCACCCACCACATTCTTCCAACCGTTCCTCCACTGATCATCACTTTTTCCGAGTTCTTGATTCTCATTTGCGTCGGAAACAATTCACTAATTTGGCCGATGTTGAATGTGCCCTCCTTGATTTCGTTAATTCCCGTGATCTCTGTTTTTATTGTTAAGGATTAGGTTCATAACCTTTTCGTAGGCAAAAGTGAGTAGATTCTATAGAAAAAAGTGTGTGTATTCTACAGTATGGTAGATATGTTTGCATACAACTACAACTACAAATAAAAAATTGAAACAAGCTTGTAAAAATCTAAGAAACACCGAAAAATTCAGCATTTTGTCACGAATTATCATTATAAGCGTGCTTTTCTGAATTTAACCTTCAATTATCTTTTTAACTGGGCTATCATTGCCGCTTCAAATAGAAAATGCTCTCGCTAACGGAATGAGTTTTAGCAAATGCTGTCAATAAATGCATGAATCTGAAAATCCATTACATCTTGAAATAAATACAAATGTATTACGAGCAAAAATCCGCACTCACCTGAGGCTATTACACCACACACGTATATAGCTATTGGATTTGTGCAATAAACAGCACCAACTATTGCAAAATAGCCGGTCGCCAAGGAAGTGATTGAATATGAAAACATGTCAGAAATTCCCAACCATAACATGATATTGTAGCACTCCAACAACTGTTTGCGCACCATAGCAATAAGACAAAGACCGTATATAATCTGAAAAATGTCTTTATACTACTGTTAAATTGGACGTTTGTCATGTGATGTTGTTATATTTCCTTTTTGTGAAGGAAAAATATCAGCAACAAAAAAAGAGGAACATTTATGTCAATATAAGACGGAAGAGTACCTCGAAGAAAGCACCGCTGACTATGAAGTAAATTCCCAGTGGAAGCTGCACTGTTCCGGTGTTGTACCATTCCTGGCTCGTCTTGTTTGAGCAATCGTATAGAGGTAAGTACGCTTCTCCATTAATTATAGCGCATAATGGAGAAGTTTTTAGATCAACCGACATTTCTCCTGAAGTTTCAATTCAAGGAGATATGCCATGTTGTCAGTGCCTGACGGTTTTTTTAGAAATAGAACATTTATCGAGACAAGTGATACATAATCGGTTGACCTCAAAAGAGCACAGCAGTTGGCTTTTTAAAGATTACCAGAAGTGAACAGCACTTTTTGAGCCTAAAATGATGCAAGATCATTTATTCACAAAAGACCAAGGAAAAGCTGACTCCTTAGAAAAAAAGGAAAAGCGATTTCTTCGCAGCAGCATCATAGCTATCTGGTGGGGTATTTGCAGGTTAGGATTGCCAGCCGGGTAGGTAGCAATACTGATCACAGTTATTCCGTAATGATTATTCCCTGCGCTTAATGATTTAGGAACAAATCGCTATTCAATGTTGTCAGCACAGTAATACCAACTGCTTCCTCCTATGTTTCTTGTTGAGCACACCTTTGTTGAGTGCATGAAATAAATAAATAAATAAATAAATAAATTTTCCTTATTCTTCTTTTGGTATAAAAAAGCTTTTAGACTTGTAGTTTAATGATTTTAGCAACGAACAGGAAAACGATGAAAAAGTTTATTCTAAGTTTTAATGACACGATCCAAAAGAGATTCATGAAACACGCCGAGATTTTAGGAAGAGAGAACACGGAAAATTTTTGAGTGCGGTTTTGAATATTTTATATCTTTATTTCAGGCTCTAAAATTTAGGAGCTGAAAGCAGGATAACACGAGAGAACACTACCTCACAGTTCCGAGTATTTGTGATAGATCCATAAAATGCCAGAAGTTTTAAAGGGGTTCACAGCAAAATATTAAGCACACAAGCTATAGATCTGGTGATACTCCTAAAACACAGCAAGTGATAATGTGTTCTAGGAGATCGCTGACAAAATACCGCGACGAAGAGCAATTGTAAGGGGCTGAAACTTGCCGTTTTGGATCTTCTTTCAAGGTTTAGAGTAAGCGAAGAAGGAACATGTAGTAAGTACCTACTTATTAGTGGAGAATACTAGGAAACGTGTGCTTCGAACATATCCATAATGCTATTGCCTGCCTTATTGCGCAGTAGCTCATTAAATGCACATGTCACGTAAAGAAAACATCCTTTCATCAGGTTCCTTTTGAATCACCGAAGTGAGAAATGGAAACGCCTCTCGTCACACAACGTGAGCATCAAGTCCAGCTTGCGATTCAGATTTCGTGATTTTGTCAGTTTTTGCTAAGGAGTTGAGAAAGAAACCTTTCCCTGAAAGGTGATTGTGTTATAGCCACAGCGACCCTGGGCTGTCGTCATATTGGGTTGATATACAATTGTAACCGTTTTTTTAACAAGATTTATTTAATGGAAACAGCAACAGCACTTTACAACAAATTACAAAAAGGGTAAATAAACGCGCAAATCAATCTGTTTTGGGACGCACCAGATATTCTACCTCAGAACAATTAATGAATCACAAGAAGTTATTTTCGACATCATCTTGGTACCTGAATATTTATCCAGCACATGACGATCTAAATGCTTGAAAAAACGATACTCGGTGTGGGACAGATTTGGTGAATATGTTGGATGTGGCTAATTGCATCGCAGTTAGTCCAGTTTCTGGCCAACAATTTCTGAAATGTGCGGGTGCGCGTTGTCATGCAGTGGGATTGGGCATCTTCGATTCACCAAAGCCGGCTGTTTTGCAACCAACTTCTGGTTCAATCGCGACACAGCACTTCACCGCTGTGACAGTCTCTACAGTCTTTAAGAACTTTTAGAGGACTGTTGCAGCCATTGTCCACCACATGTCACCATTGTTGGATGGAGACTTGTTTTCGGCATCTCCTTGGGACTCTCATTCTTGTCCAGCCCTTGTGCACAGCGATGACGATTGTCATAAAGGATCCATTTTCGCCGCATGTCACGATCCCCTCCTAAATAGCCTCCCTTAGATTGCGCAGCCTTAGCGAAACACAGGCGCTTCAGCATCTGCCCAGCGGACAGTTCCGCGCGGGATTCATTTATTCATTTTCTCTATTTTTCTGGCCGCATTCAAGACCGATAGAGCTGCCGTCAACGCCGAAATGCTGTGCCAGCTCTCTCGCACTTTGACGCGGATCCGCTTCCACCATGGTTTGAGCTGGTCGTCGTTGAGGAGTGATGGCGGCCTACCTCGATCTTCACCTTCGAGACTTTCATCTCCAGATCGAAACCTCTCCAACCAGTGCCGAAGTGTGCGGTTCTTAGCGAAATCCTCCCCAAATACACGGTCGATGTTGTTCACTTTTCCATTCATATAAGTAGAGCATGAGAACATCACTTTGATTCGTACTGTAAAATCGAACTCAAAAACTCGCAAGAGGCAATTACGACACAAAAGCTACAAATGGTAAGAAAGCGGAGACTGTGCGCTTTCAGAATCAATATACAATCTATATAGCTTCTGAATGCGCACAATCTTCAATTTCTAACCATTCATTATACATTGCTTGAAACGGGAACATTCGTAGCCACGAAAAATCGATCAAAATCAATTCAATTCAAGTTTTACGTTAATTTTACGGCTTCACGCAGTCTTCTTGATACTGATTTTTACTTGAAATTTCTCTCAGAGTTCACATTTTAGGGGTGGGAAACGGCATCTGTGAATTTAATCGATGGGTTGTTTACCGTAAAATTTAAAAGACCTTGAGACCAGTTATGAAAATGTGAGGTAACAGCAAAATTTATAACAATGTGGATAGCTGTGTAGAAGAAGTTGCTGAAATTTTGCCCAAATGTATGAAGGGGCTCTCTGTCACGTTTGCCTTATCAGCGCGCCCTGAAGCGGTACAATTTTTTTGCCATTTTCGGACCACCCAGTGGCCCGTAGCAAAAACGAAGCACAGTTCTGTGATCTTCGTCCGATGCTCTACAAGACCATATAGGTCACGTTGAGAATCTTGGGGGAAGTTCATGGGTCTGCCTTGTTGGACATTGAACTTCTTTGTTGCTACTGGGATGACGAGAAAGCCTTATAGAAGTTCTGCATGCTCCGAGATCTTCGGATAATTAGGGCTATTTCGTACCTGAGTCACTGTATGAAATATGCTATATTTAAAGTTCTTTGAAGGTCAGAACAAGTCGAAGCGCCTTGAATTGGAAGGTGCCATGAAGTAATCGTCATGATGTTCTACGGGACGAAACCTTCAGGACTGGGCTAACCATAAGGATAGCATAAGTAGTGGGGTGATAATGCGAAACATCATGCAAAAGCTGCGTCAAGCTAGACAAGACTATGTTTTCGAGCAGGCGGAGAAGGCAGGATGGCAAGGCTACAAAGATTTCTCACGTATGCAATCACATTTGCTCACTATGAAGTGAAGCCAATAGCGTATTCCAGCAAAGCCGTTGAATCGTAACCGATCTTGCTTCACAAGTAACACAAGACAAGTATCCTATGTCGATGCTTAGGAAGATCTCGGACCTCACAAACTCCTGTAAGGCCACGGCATCCTAATAGCCACAAAGAAATTCTGTTTAGGAGCCTAATTATAGATGTGAGAAGACGGGGTTGATAAACGAAGAAGTAGCACCACTCTAGAGGCATGTTTGAACGAAAGGCATGAAAGGAGGTAGCCAAACGACATCGCTTGTAAAACCTTTAGGGCACGTTTATACTTCGACGCTGAGCGAAGCGATGCCACCTATGGTGGCCATATTGATCGTGCACGCGATCGATTAATTTTACCAGTATAGTATAGTATATTCCTTTAATCTCTCAACAAGTTAGTGGCACTCCTCTTTGAAAACCAGGGAAGAGTGACCTTATGATAAGACGATGATTGAGTTTTTCGTTCAAGGTGCGCCGAATTGTATATATTAGGTCTGACATGGGAAGGGTCTGAAGCGTATGTCTGAACGGTGAAGCGAGTCATATAAGAATAATCCCCACACCTCAATTAGTTCACAAATGTGTTTTTTTGCCAAGTCTAAGCAGAAGGAGTAGGGGATCCTTGTAGTTACCTTTGTCCTTTTCTAATTTCGAGTAGAATCCACGGAATCCAGTATTTTGAATCCACGGGTCTCCCTCTATAGAGAGCCTTCGGGCTCTCTTGTTAAGAGGGATCTCGGGCCGCTTGTCGCAGGGCCACGTGGCACGTCCCCGGGTGGTGGATAGGGGAATTAAACGCGAACCAAATGCGGCCGTGTACTGTCCAGAGACGCAGGTGGGATGCAGGGGATGGACTCCTTGCTCCTGCTGTGTCGGGTCGATGCGTTCCTTGTGCGTGGGAGCGGCATGTTCGTGCACTGTGTGCGTGGATGTGTCCGTGACTGTGCGGATTGTAACTGTGTCGGCTCGGCCAAAAGCTTGCACTCGGTAGACTGGGAGTACATGTAAGGCGATTCGAGGCCGCCTTAAGTCTCGCCCCGTCCCTTCGGGCAGTCTGGCTGGCTGCCCGGAGTACCCCGCCCGCACGACAGAGCCTGACTAGCTACCCGTGTTGTACTATTCCAGTCAAACACAGCAGCACTAAAGGGCCTCATTCCCCTGACCCCGAAAGAGCCCCCATTTCTGCAGCGATGGGAAGGACGAGTACGGAGAGGCTGCCGGCAACGCCGAGGCCCTATCTTTATCAATGCAGGGACGCAGAGCTCGCCGCCTGCGGCGTCCCTGCCCTATCCTGAACCACAGCGGCGAGCGGCGTTGTCGATGAAGTGTGTGGGGGCCTTAAGACGTATTCTGAGACACGTTGAACGCGTGAAATAAACGCACGCGGAGGCATAACAGCGATCGTGCAAAGGTCCGTGTCTTAAGCACATTGTTATTGAGACAAGAGATGCAAACTTGTGGCGTTCATACAGAACAATATCCGCCTTTCAACGCCTTTCGCCTTCCGTTTAAAAAAAACCAGAAGCGGCAGAAGTGATTCCCTTAGCCAGTGAATGAGCTGCTTTATGTGAGAAGGCTGGCAGAAAGTGTTTTGTACAACTCGTTGATGATGTTCTCCATTGAACAGCTCCTGCGCTTATTTGGTAGGATCGCAAGAGTGCTTCACTTCAAACTTCTGGCGCTTTATCAAATGGTTTCTGTACAAGTTTCTCTCGTCTGATTCGTGCTCAAAACCCACTCGATGCCAGAAGTCTTTTTTTCGAAGAAGTGCGAAAATTCCTTCCTTTGGTCCTTCAGTGGACTGTGGTGAGGTACGATACTCGGATTCTCTCCTTTGTTCAGGCTTCCAAAAATTTGACATTGAATTTTGTAAGGTTGAAGAGATGTTTGGTGGGGTAACTCCTAATTGACTTGACCCTTTCAGGCTCTGAAGAAGGCGATCCAGCCGAAACGTTAGCCACCAATAAAGCCGTTTACCAACCTCGTGAAGAGCTCAGCAACTCTACAGACAGATTCTACCATGCCGAGGTTCAAGGAGAGTCGAACATGGCTACTGCTACATGGATGGAAGACTTCGGAAGCCGTATTTTTTTGCGTGTGATTTATACGAACTGTCGTTCGTGCATATACGTGCGAAAAAAATTGGCTGAGAAGAGTGCCTACCTTCATGACAGTGGCTATATCGTCAATGGCTATGTTTTAGTGGTTCAACAGATACGTTGTGCGGAACTCCACATTTCAGTTATACAGTTCCAGGTCTTCTAAGATAAATCATGTAGGGGAGAGAAGCAGCAAAAAGCTGAGTAGTTGAAAATGTTTCCCAGTGGTAGCATTTAAATGCAGTGAATTCTGGACAGTCAGAAATGCTACGCTTCGAGGATGCATACAAATGCGTAATCGAATTATGCCAGATTAGCACCAAGCGGAAAGAGGAATTAAATGATTTGAATTGCTGCAAACGCGAGATGTGTGCAGACGACAACAAAATGTGTGTAGACGGCAAAAAATCTACTCAAGCATAACCATACTTGCTCGTGTTGCAACGTTTATGTAGATATTATGTTTCAGGGGATCGCCTGGTAGAAGCAGAAGCTTTTGGCCTATGTCATACCATCGCTCAACCCGAGCGAAGCCTAATGATAGGCTCCCATATCGACTCATCGCTTCGCGCGATCGATATGGGAGCTTATCATCAGGCTTCGCTCGGGCTGAGCGGTGGTATGACATAGGCTTTTCAAGGCACAGTGATGAAACGGCTCGCAACCCAGGAACAGGATGGAACGTGGAAATACAATTTTTAACGCCAGAGATTTTGCTGCGTAAGAGCGAGTGGTCGGTGACTCCTAGGTGGTAGCATTTCGTAGCGGCGCTCTTTCACAATGCGGTCTTACAAAGAAAGGTTCCCAACTCATTGTGAGCTTTTACGATGCTATTTGACAGAATGTAGGGCCGTGTCATAGGGGTATTTTAGGCCGTGATATAGGGCTATTTTGACAGGATATGGGCGCGTGTAGCGCAGTCGGAGGAGGCGCAACTGTCGCGTGCACCCGATACCAGGTTCCTGGTTCGGATTTCCCGCCCAGGCCAACCAAGCCTTCCATCCCTCCGGGGTCGGTGAATTGGTACCAGACTTGTCTGGGAAGGATAGAGCGCTGACTTGTTCATCGGCTGGCCACCGCAATTCATTTTATGGCCAAATACGCATTCATGTCGCCTCCACGACATCCCGTAGAAGTAGAATGCGCTGGCGCATCCCAGAAGGGATTGAGTAACGCCGTCCTTTATCTTTTATCCTTATTATAGGGCCGTGTGAGAGGTGTCCAGAGTTACAGTTAGTTGTTGCTGAACTCTTTTTGAAATACCGGAAAAAAGGTGTAAAAACGTGTGCGCAACAATCATCAACGCCTACGGCACCACACGACATGTGCCTCGGCGGCGCAGTCGGTAGGAGCACCGCCCCATAAGAGCACACCGAAGGGCTTTTGAGTTCTAGTACGCTCGCTGCCGGTATTTTTGCACATATTGCTTTGGTATTATTACGCTTTCTCATGATTAAAGGAGTCAATTTTAAACCATCGATGCTTACAACAAACCGATCCTGCCTATTTGCTCATTCATATGTGCTAGTTTTCCAACGACGCATATCTGCACCACCACCATATCATACCATATCACCAATG
The DNA here is from genome assembly GCA_947359475.1 of Heligmosomoides polygyrus bakeri. Lineage (NCBI taxonomy): Eukaryota > Metazoa > Nematoda > Chromadorea > Rhabditida > Heligmosomidae > Heligmosomoides > Heligmosomoides polygyrus. The sequence goes on from OX375865.1 coordinate 12,548,039, forward strand.
GTACAGTAATTGTACACAACTCCGGACACCTTAAAGTTGAACATTATGAAGCCGGGCCATATTGATACATAAGTGTGACTAGAGTTGTTAGTGCTAGTGTTAGAGTTGTTATTTTATTTTGCGTCCACCCATGAGTGGATGCCTTTAGATAAAGATAAAGATAAAGTGCACTAGAAACATCGCGGTTAGCATATATGCATACATGCGTGAAAAATGCAGTATTTAGAATGTGCAAGGTACAGGCTTATGCGGAAATGAAGTAGAGGTGACGAATTTGGCTCTCTTCCAGGGTTGGATTTGATTTAGCACTTCGTGTCGAATAGAGCGATTAACCGTAATGTAGATGACAGCAGGAGTACCTGGAAACGCCTCCATGTGCGAATTGTTACGACATTGAAAAAAGAAAACAAAGATTACCTGCACTGATCTGCCAAAAGACTTGAGAGAGGACAATCAGCCATTTTGGAGACGGAGCATATTGCATAAAAACATACGTAACAGCTTCTACCACCGTGATAAGGCATATAAGTAGCGATTGAACAAAAACCGGAAAATGATGAAATTAGTAGGAGAAAAATTATACGAGCGCGTTAATGCTAGATACATTTTATTAAACCGAACGACTACCAAAGACAGCACTAAAATAGTCCCAATTACTTTTTTTCACTAGCCCAAACCTAAATACCTATGAAATCTATATGGAAATTGAGGGGTCTCAGGTTGAAGTTTAACTGCAAGAAGTAATGGACGGTCTGGTTAAGTGGTCCGAAGATTGGCAACTACCCCTGTCAGAGAGTACAACCTTTCATATGAGAGTTGGACAGTCCCTTACACCAACAAACTATCACATCAGCAGTCCATCAATAGCAACAGTCAGTAAAATTAAGGACCTACACTGATGCCTTAGACTTCCGCTCACACTACAAGGAGTTTTTCAGCTCTTTTTGACTCGAGCGTATCACATATTCAAAACCCTCACAGCGAAGGAGAGCATAGTTGTAATTACAGCCTACAGAGCTTATATTCGTCTTATTTCGGAATGCGGAAAGGTTGTTTTTTCTCCACACAAAAAGAAGGATATTGCATTACTTGAAAAACCCAAAACAACTTTGCTATTATAGAAAAACTCTAATAAGACGTGGTGGCTTTTTTTGGCAAGACTCTAATTGCGGTTATCAGGGACGATTATTTTCGATTGTCGATCCTAACATCTATTAGGTTGTAACGAAATAAATGGCACTGTAAATTTAAACAATTAATATCTCGGCTTGTAGGCAAGTTTATTAATCGAAATAAAACCCTTCTGATTCTACACATCTTTGCCAACGTGACACAAGCTTTTTTATCCCAGTAGCATAAAAATCAGAAGTTCTGGAATTGACGAAATCTTCGAAGGCACTTTCGGCATCCTGTTGGTATTTGAATATTTTCCCTACCAAGAAGTCGCCAAGATGCTTGAAGAAATGGTAGTCTGTTGGGGAGAGGTCGGGAGAAAACGGAGGATGTGGTAGAGTTTCAATGCTCAGCTCATTCAATTTCTGCAACGTCATTCGTGCTACATGGGCGCGAGCATTGTCGTGCAGAAGGAGAACTCGCCTTCGGTTTACCAATGCCGGATATCCTTCAACTTTTTCATCATTTCTTCAATTTCAGTGCAGTACTTCTCTGCCGTGATGGATTCACCGGGAGGGAGGAAGCTGTGGTGAATAATTCCCAGCGAACACCACCATACTGTCACCATTACTTTCTTTTGGGGCAATTCCGGCTTTGCAAAAACCTTGGGGCTCTCATCGCTGTCCACCCACCCATCGTCGCCTGTTGTCGTACATTATCCATTTCTCGTCACAGGTTACGATGCGATCAAGGAATGGGTCCGTTTCGTTCCGTAGAAGCAGTGCGGACGAAATCTCATATCGTCGGTTTCTTTGCTCCTCAGACAGCTCGTGAGGCACCCATCTTTCCAGCTTTTTGGTCTTTCCAATTTCCTTCAGATGCCGGGCAGCTGTGTTGTGACTGACGCCAAGAACCTTCGCTATCTCCCTGGTGCCATTGTGTGGATCCTCCTCTACCACACCTCTCAGCTTGTCCTCATCAACATCACTATGCCTCCCACGACCTTCATGTTCTTCCATGCTCTCATCTCCATTCCGGAACTTCTGATACCAACGATACGCTGTCCGAATTGTGGAACATCCTTGACCGAATGCGGCGTTGATCTTCTCGTCCGCCTCCTTAGCTGTAGTGCCCAGCTTGAATTCATACAAGTAAATGCCTCGGATTACCCTTTTGTCCATCTGCAAAAAAGTCAATAAAACTCTAAAGTTTTCCCACTTTTACATAGAAAATTTGGTACTCACCGGTAGACCAAAGCTTGCGCTTCTAAATGATATGCCACATGTTACGGTTTGTTCTTGATCAAACGCGTAAAGACGCGCCAAAAATGGCGCGAGCCAGTGCGATTTAATTCGTTACAACCTAATAGAAAAAAATTGTTTGATGTGTGTATGGTTCACCAACTTTTTAAGGAGCAGTTCAACTTTTAACAACTCAATATAAATTGTTTTTCTCTAAACCTAAGACCACTGTAGGTGCTAAATTTTTCACAGTTAGAGCAGTCGTAGTCTACCTTCAGCTTACCACTCTAGTTAGTAAGACTACCTCTCTCCCAGAATCGAAATATTCTTTCAAGCGCATTGTAGCTGAACGAATTCTCTGTACGTAGATATTTAGGAGCTACCTTTGTTTGTTAGTTTTGGTGTTTGTTGTATTGCAGTTTCATATTGCTCCTATCTTATGCAGAGTATTTCAACAAATAATTACATAAGATATAGTCCACTTAACAAGACCTTCTGTTTTTTGCACAACTTATTATACAAATCGAATGATGGTTTTGTAGGTAACTAACAAATCGACCGTAGCATTTATTACTTCACCACAACACAAATAATATTAGGTTGGTGAGAAAGTCGTGCACCACAGCGTAATTTTTTGAAAATTTCATTGCTTCTTTTTAATCTTCAGAGTTACTACCATATACATCTACAACCTTCTGGAATCTGATGTTGAGATCACATATTCCTCTCTTCCAGAATGAAGTCGGCTGGTGACTCGAATAAGTGCGCCATCTCGGATTCCAGTTCAGGTCGGTCGTTGGAGCACCTATCCTCAGGTGTTGCTTGAGAGTCCAGAAGAGGTGATAGCAACACACCGTATTCGCCAGATCTTACGCCATCGGACTACCACTTTTTAAAAGCACTCAAGCAAAACCTAAGGGATAGGGGGACGATCAGGAGGTATACCCTCCCCCTGCTCGGGGAGGGTGTACCTCCTGATCTTCCTCTCATCACATTTGCTCACACACCCCAACCCACTAGGCTTCACAGAGATTCTAACGGCTGCCCTACGAAACCTTTGACACGGAAAACAAAAGTTTCCGGTCCGCAGAACAGCGGTGTACCTCCTGACGCCACGTCCCTCCAACAGGGGTGAGTGTACCTCCTGTCGCGCTGCCGAGGGATAGGTGCTTCAACGACCGAACCGAACTTGAATCCCAGCTGGAGCACTACTTCGAGTCACAGACGGCTTCATTCTGGAAGAAAGAAATCATAATCAGCCTATCAGATGCTAGAAGGTTGTAGATGTGTACGTTTGTTACTTTGCACATTGAAGTCGACCACAAAAGAAGCAATGACAATGAAGTTTTGACAAAAAATTACGCTGTGGTGCAAGACATTTCATCTGCCTAATAATTCACAAATATTCCATCATCAAGTAAAATTGGACACTCTTCCAAACAAGTTTGACGCTTTTAGAAACGAATTAAACGTCTACCAAACCAAATACAAATTCCATCCACCTAACCAAATCCCCAAATTAACTGGAAATTCTGCAAAAAACTGGGATAACCTTTTGTTAGAGCAAAATTTATTCTAACTTTTTTTTGAAATTTTTATAAATTGACCTGCTCCAATAAGGGAACACACCGTTTGATTTTTTATAATTCTTTCCAATTGAATTAAATTAGTTTGAAAGCACATAAAGGCTGCAACCCCCAATCCAGCTGCATTGCGCCATCACTCCTTTTGATAAACTGAATTTTTGCTGCTTTCGCATTGCGCATTAAATTGACTTTGTCATAGCAAATTGTCGTGGTTTTGCTGCACGCCGTTGCTGCATCGAGCATCGACTACTGTGGATCACATAATGCAGTGTAACCTACCGTAGTAAATAAAGGTGGATCATGAGGACTACAAACAACACAAGGAGCCTTTAAACATTTGAGCATCAGCACAAAAAAAACGCTTGACCTCAAAAAATGTGCTTGAAGAGAACCAAACAGAAACTATTTTAGTAATTCCGAGCAAAGTGCGATAACACTTTAACTGCTTTTCCACCTGGTTGAGCTTACTTTTACTTGCGCTCTTTATCTTAACACTGAAGTAGATCATTACGCATAAATACAGATACAATAGCACTAGTGAGACCACTGTAACGAAATTGTTGGTAACGTGATAGTAGTTCACGTAATTTCCGTTCTGTAATAAAAACAGTCGTCATCGTCTTCCATTATGAAAAAATTGAATAATGTTACACAACGGACACTTACCTCTTTTCCAATCATTGGGTTATAAAACCACGAAACGAAATTTGAATTGAACTGAGCCGATGTCGTAAAAAACGCGACGAAAACAGCGTAGACTAGACAGATTAATAATGCAACATGAAGACATTTGCCGGAGAAGACACGAATAAGAACGGTGATGCTGGAGATTTCTGCACAACGGTTTACAGCAACGAGGATACATAGCATACACGAGAAGCACTAAGTTCCTAAATTTTTTTCGTGAATATCTATTTAAATATAATTTCATTAAAAGCAATAAATAGTGGAATAATTACTTCTGCTCGCTTTTCTTCAACATTATTTTCTTCGAATCCCTTCATTCTCTATCTTTTCTTTTTAGATTTGTTGGCACATGTCGCTTAGGCGCACAGCAGTGGTGCGGGGACGTCAGAGCACCATCATCGATCACGCACTGCGCGAATCGCACAGCGGGATCGGTGCTCTGGTTGGTTGCAGCGATTACGCTAGAAGCCAAAGCGCGTTCTCGTACACGCTGTGCGTCTAGGCGGCATATACCGACATTTTTCTTCAAAATTTCCTCCAATCCTACTGATGCGTATTATGTCCACATGTAGATCGTTCATTCTTCTTCTTCTTCTTCTTCTTCTTCTTCAGCGTTTGTCCCGCTTAGTTGCGGGGTCCGCTTTCCTGGAATGTTGGCGCCATTTCTCCCGATCAAATGCCTGATCAGGGTGCAACCCAGCCATCTTCAAGTCCTTATGCAGCGTATCAAGCCACCGCTGTTTTGGTCGCCCTCGTGGCCGCCTACCGGGCACATCAAGGTTAAGACCAGTCTTTCGGACAGTGTCACCTTTTGCGCGAAGGACGTGGCCGTACCATCGCAGACGAGCTTCGCGCATCTTCTCAAATATCGGGGTGACACCGAACCTCTGCCGTATGGAGTCGTTGCGTACTCGATCCAAACGCGTAACTCCGGCCGTCCACCGCAGCATCTTCGTTTCCATTACGCTGAGGCGCCTTTCAATTTCTTTGATAACGGGCCAGCACTCAGCTCCGTAAATAGCTACAGGTCGGACGACTGCTCTGTAGATCTTCGACTTGAGGCGCTCTGGTATCTTCTTGTCGCAGAGCACTCCCGTCAGAGAGCGCCATTTGGACCACGCTGCACTCACGCGTGAGTTGGCTTCACCGAGTAAACCGCCATCGGACGCGATTGCTGATCCCAAGTACTTGAATACCGAAGTACGTGGTAGCTCAATGCCATTTACCTTAATGGAGCTGGACTCGTCTTCATCAGTCGTCATATACTCGGACTTCTTGACATTCAGTTTGAGTCCAAATCTCTGCAAGCGATCGCACCAAGCTTGTACCTGCCGCTGGAGTTCAATCTTGTCTTCGCTAGCAAGCATTACATCATCAGCATAAAGCAACGTCCAAGGGACTGGCTGCTGAAGATCACGCGATATGGCATCCATAACGACGACGAAGAGTAGTGGGGAGAGCGCAGACCCTTGATGTACTCCGATAGAGATGGGAAACTCCATCGACGTGCCTGCTGCAGCTTGCACTCGACTCTTTGGACAAGAGTACAGTATTCGTACCCACTCTATGAGCTCTTCGGGGACTCCATGTTTCCGTAAGGCATACCATATCACTTCACGCGGAACGCGATCAAAGGCCTTCTCCAAATCCAGGAAGGCAAGATGCACCGGCTTCTGTTTCTCGCGGTGTTTTTCTATCAGAAGACGAACGGCGTATATGGCATCGACTGTGCCACAACCAGCTACGAAGCCGCACTGGTTGGTAGAGAGCTGGACGGTATCACGAATGCGCCCGTCGACAATCCGCTCGAAGATCTTCATGCTATGCGAAAGCAATCGGATTGGACGGTAGTTTGTGCAGTCTGCTGGACTGCCCTTCTTTTTCCAAATCGGAATCGTCGTGCTTCTCTGCCAGATATCGGGCACTTTCTTCTCCGCAATAACCTAGTTGAAGAACGTCGCCAGCCACTTCGTTGGGTACCAGGATTTCGACTTCCATAAGTCGGCCGCCAAATCATCGGGGCCCGTTGCCTTGCCCGGCTTCATCTTCTTTAAAGCCGCTTCTACCTCCTCTACGGTGATTTTCTGAACGGGACCGTATACAGGAGGAGAAGATGGAATGCTCGGATGAGCAAACTCTACTGTCGAGACTTGCTCGAAGTAGGTGCGCCATCGGTTCAAAACTATCTTGCGGTCCATGACTAGATGACCGTTCTCATCGTTGATGCCATAGAACTTCTCAGCATCCTCAGTCTGGCGATGACGGACCTTCGCGAGTCGATAAAGAAATCGCTCGCCATCGCGCGACTCAAGCTTCCCTCCCGTTGACATCATCGTAATGAGTGGCTTATCGACCTCACGCCGTCCCGGTTTCGTAGTGCCGAGTTCGGAACGCGCAGCATTGAGAATCGCGTCGGTTGCTATTTGCCATGTCTCGTCGACGGTCGTGACCGTCGGCAATCGAATGCGCGAAGTAACAGCTGCTTCATTCTCTTTCAGTCGCCACCACTTAATTCTTGACGGACCTCCCCGTTCGACCTGCTTAAACATCGGTGGTGTGATCCTCATAGTGCAGATTAGTGGGCGGTGTGGTGTAGCGACTGTTTCATACGGCACGACCTTCACCTTCGTGACATGGTGAGGTCACGATTTCGCACAAGGACAAAGTCGATCTGCGTTTTAGAATTCCCGCTGTAGAATGAGATAAGGTGGGATTCACGTTTTCGGAATCTGGTGTTGACCATGGTGAGGTCGTGCGACTCCGCATACTCGAGGATGCGCTCACCATCTGCGTTACGTGAACCAAAACCGAAACCACCATGACAGCTGTATCCGTCTTTCGCAGCGCCAACGTGCCCGTTAAGGTCACCTGCGACAATGATTACGTCTTGTGACGGCACTTCTGCTGTCTTCTCATCCAGCAGGCTCCAAAATTCATCCTTGGCTCGCTCAGAGCATCCAGTCTGTGGAGCATATGCAGAGAAAAGATGATACCGCCGCCGTTCTGCAGCGATTACGACCTTCATCAAGCGGTCATTGAAACGTTCCACGCTTGCAATCGCGTCTCGGAACCGTTCTGAGACGATTATGCCAACACCGCTGGTGGTCCTGGGACTGCCACACAGAACGGCTTTGTAGCCTCGGCCTATGTCCCTTGACTTGCTACAGGACCACGTCGTCTCCTGCACCGCACACAAGTCAATCTTCCTTCGCTCCAGTGCCTCTGCCAACTCAAAGGAGCGGCCCGACAACGTACCCACATTCAGCGTTGCCACGCGGGTCTTGCTTACGTTGCGGGACTTTTGGACTAGCTCAGTTTCCCCCCGATGCCGTCCTCGCATCAGGGACCCTCGCATACTTTTCACACTCGCCGGGCTTTGCGAGTGCGCGTCGGCTCCCGCGGACGCCGTAGCATTATCTCGTGAAACATTCAGCACCATCGACCATATGATGTGACATGGGCTTTTCGTAGGCCGGCCTGTCACTAGGGCCTGTCGCCTGCATTCGAGTGTCCGTGTTCAGCTCGGCTCGCAAAAGCGAACAGTTTCCAGTGGCACCACGTGGAGGAACGGACATCGCCACCACATGTAGATCGTTCATGTTTTCCAGATAGCTTTTAGAAACATTAAACTGCAGTCCAGTGAGTTGTACAACAAACATCCTGCTCACCGGAGCCTAGCACACCGAATATGTAGATTGAGATCGGGTTTGTGCAATACACTGCGCCAGTGATGGCGAGGTAGCCAGTAATCAAAGAGGTATTGAAATTGAGAGCATATCAGAAATTCCAAGCCAGAACATTAGCTTGTAGCACGATAGGATCAGTAGGTTCTTCTTGACCATTGCCAAAAGGCAGAGTAGAGTTACAATCTGAAAAAAGTAAAAATAATTTTTTCAAATTTCAATACCCCTTGGGTAACTGATATCTTTCTTTGTGATCCATGAAGCAAACTGCTTTCAGTGGAATAACAGCAAAATTACTGGACCATTAGATTGTACTTTTAAGCATATCAAAGCACGTTAAGTGGTAAGTCAAGCACCTCAAAGAAAATACCACTGGTAATAAAATAGACTCCGATTAGGAGGTGAACACTACCAGTGGCATACCACTCATCGACAGTTCTACTCGAACAATCATAGAGCGGAAGATAAGGTTCTCCATTAATTAACGTGTAAAACGCTGTTGTTCTGAGATCAATCGACATCCACCTAAAAATTGCACAGTTCAACAAAAGTGTCTTTTTGCGTCCTGGAAATCATACAACTTGCGAATTAAGGGACGCTGAAAACCTATAGAATGATGCAACATCTTTTGATAAATGAACCGGAATCCTCGAACAGGACGGACTTGCGGGGAGGCGGAATGACTGGGTGCGACGCGGATGTAATACATGGCGTGGGGAATGGACAATGGGCAAGTATGACAAACGCTGTTCTCACAACACGTAAACAATGTTTATTCATGGTGAAATGATGGCGTTTGTCTATTTCGTTGATATGTTATGCCAAAAACAAATTTGATAAGGGGTGAAAAGGACAAAATGAGGGCCTAAAACACATTGAAATTAATCAGAGACTAATCATTTCTCCACTACTACTAGCGGGGTGCCAAGTAATGACCGTTTTCAAGCGACTATTTTGAACTAACATAACTCGCTTCAAAGAAGAACTTTGTAATCGAAATAGCAACCAAATTAATCGGCTCATTACTGCCAATGAAAAACGGCGGAGCAAAGGGCGCGCCGAAGGCAAGATGTCCGGGTCCCCGCCATCACATGGAGGCACCGCATTTTTAATCACTTCCCTTGACCAGGCAGCTCTATCCTGAACAGATTTCGTTGTTGAGACAAGAGTCAGAATCTTGTACACCATATTTGGAGGAAAGGACTTTGCAGCGCCAAGGATTTCTTCCGAGCGCCAAGGACGCTAAGGTCCTGCGACATTGCTCAGTAATAAGGCGCCGTACGCGTTTTCCGACAAGCACTACGACAACATCTTGACGAGATATGTCATGTCAACAATCACAACCTATATATATATATATATATATATATATATATATATAAGAGTTTGTCCGTCGAGGTATCTAACCGAAGTGAGATACCCCGCATCATCTACAGCGAGGACGGTCGAGTGATCTAACCTAAGTGAGATACGCCGCATCCTCCACAGCGGGGCGGTCGAGTAATCTAACCTATGTGAGATATGCCGCATTCATTAACGGCTTACATAACTTTAATGGAAAATTGTAAGCTTATCAAGCGATATGGTGAGCGATAAGTCGCGTTATCTGAGCTTTTAGCGCGGCTTATCGCTTACCATATCGCTTGACAAGATTACAATTCTTCGTTAAAGTTACGTAAGTCGTTGATGAATCCGGCTCCAGAGTGAGGACAGTCGAATGAACTAACCTGAATAAGATCACCACCTATCACTATCACCATCACCACCCATATATAAAAGAGTTTCTCTGTCGAGTGATCAAACCTAAGTGAGGTACGCCGCATCATCCACAGCGAGAGCGGTGGAGCGATCTAACCTAAGTGACATACGCCGCATCATCCACAGCACGGGCAAAATTTGTTATTGAATGTGGGTTGTTGCTACAGCAGAGGAAGCGCAGCCTTTTACAGCTTAACACAACAGCAGCTACGCGAATTTCTGAGCGTTCAGAGTCAGAAGACGACTTCGAGTGTTTCGATTCATTACGAGGGTACCGGTAAAGGAGACTGGATTTAGAAGATGTAACACCGTGACACTGTCGCAAAATTGGCGTTCGCTCGCCGTCGCCGTGCCATGAGCGTGCGAGGGCTACTTAATTAGGGTAGAGTAGTAAGGAGGACCACGAGGGGGAAGGAGGGATCAACAGGAAGAAGGGACCTGGAAGCGGGACCAGGACAGGGAACCAGCAAGAATGGAGTCGTGAGGTAATTCATACGAGGAACAAGGGATCTGCCATCTGTACAGCCTCTTCTTGCTCAACAGTGGCAACTGCGCACGCTTCTGAGCTTCTGACTTCAGAAGACAGGCGTCGCGCTAGAAGCATCTGGGTAATGACGATGTGTCTCCGATATCGTGCGGCGAGCGTAGAATTCAGAATTCAACATAGGATGCTAGTGCTGCAGAGGAAGTGCAACCTCCCCCTCCTTCACTCAGCGGCAACTGCACGTTTTTCTGAGCGTTTGGATTCGGAAGACAGCTCCTCTCCGTTTTGATAGAAGCATCTGGATTAAGTAGGCGTATCATCGGCATCGTGCGACGAGAAGCCGCTTTCAGTATTCAACATGGGCCTCTTCTGCGCGAGAGGAAGAGCAGCCTCTTCCTGCTTGACACAGCGGAAACTGCTCGCGTTTGTTAGCTTCTGGATTCAGAATAAGTGTTCACTACTACTGTGCGCGTTTCCGAGCGTCCTGATTCAAAGCCCGTGTCGCCGACTTCGTGCCAGGAACATGATAGGACCACTAAACGGGTAAGAGTAGTAGGAGACTTCGAGGGTCGGGGCCAGAAGAGCGACCAGCAATGAGTGACCTGAAGGAGGGATCAACATGGGACACAATAGTCAATAGGAAGGACACATACAACAATGAAACAGATCACGTGGAACTAAGAAAGGTGGAGGCAATAATGAGGGACCATTAAGGATAAAGGATAAAGGACGGCGTTACTCAATCCCTTCTGGGATGCGCCAGCGCATTCTACTTCTACGGGATGTCGTGGAGGCGACATGAATGCGTATTTGGCCATACAATGACTTGCGGTGGCCAGCCGATGAACAAGTCAGCGCTCTATCCTTCCCAGACAAGTCTGGTACCAATTGACCGACCCCGGAGGGATGGAAGGCTTGGTTGGCCTGGGCGGGAAATCCGAACCAGGAACCTGGTATCGGGTGCACGCGACAGTCGCGCCTCCTCCGACTGCGCTACACGCGCCCAAGGGACCATTAGGGAGTTACAAATAAGTGGGAGCAATAAGGACGCTAGGGGATCCATTACGAGTGGATCAGTAAGGAAGACAACGTGTGCGGGTTTAGGAGATGTGAAAGATGTCGCGTTCGAGCCATGAGCGTGGAAGGGCAATTTATGAGGTAGAGAAGTAAGCGGGACTACGACGGGTGGAGGGGAGGACGCCGAGAGCGACCAGGAAGGACATACCTGAAGGTGGACTTAGGGGTCGGATTCATCAACGACTTACATAACTTTAACAGACTTACATAACAGAATTCACAGCGGAAAACTCAGATAACGCGGCTTATCGCTCACCATATCGTTAGATAACGCGCGCTATCACGGGTTTCGGTTGTAATTTTTTTCGGTTAAATTGCTGTAATTTGTTAATGAATTCGGTCGTATGACATGGATCCAGCAATAAGGAAGCAGTAAGGGGAATTAATATAGAGAACAAGAAATATACCATCTGCGCTCCCTCTGCCTGCTTGACACAGCGGCAAATGCGCGTTTCTGAGCTTCTGGATTCAGTGGAGGGGTCCCCTACGTCGTGCAACAAAAGCATAGGCTTAGAAGGCGGGTTCTCTTCGTCACGTAATAGGGGTCTGAATTCATGGGAATGGGTGCAGAGGAGCAACCTAAGGGACAGAACTAGTGAGCAGCAAAGTCCAAAGTCGTTACTGGACAGTCTGGATATGAATTCCTATGACGAAAGTAGTAAACGGGTTCACGGTGACAATGTACACAGCAGGCCCTACATGTTAGCGAATTTTATGTTTTACAAATATTGCTTTTCGTAAGACAGTGCAAGGCCGCGTGAACCGCGCAAGTGCGAGACACGCCGTTAGGCGTGTAGGAGCACTTGTTATTCAATATAAGGAAAACTGTTAGATTCTATACAATGAGAGGAAGGTGGGCCGGCTTTGCGCATAATTTCACATAGGCCTTCAATGCAGAGACCAACGACTCCTGAACAGAATCAGTCCTAGTCTCCAGTTGTGGCCAAAATTTGAAGAATCCAGAGGGAAGAACGACGTTCTCCTCCCCTCAACTGTCTCCATAACCAATCTAACTAAAGAATTGCTTTGGAGTCCACCATGAAATGCGCCCCCTAATTGTGTCCTATCAGCTGTTAGGTTTTTGGACGATGTCACGCTAATTAACGAATACGCAAACTGCGGCGCAGTTTTGCGTGCCATAAACTCGTTCAGATAGGGCGGCGATCGGGATCGTTTAGGGAACAAGCGCCCTCCCCCCCCCCCCCCCCACGAAAAACTTATGTAGATGTTCTGGAAGCACAAGTCCCGGAGTTCTGAAGGCGACACGCAAGCCTGAGCCTTATTTGAGTTGCCTCGGTTTGGAAAGCACTTCTCGAGTAGAAAACGTGGGAATGCTTGAAAAGTGATATTCTGTTTGAGAATTGTCTGTCAGGTATGGAGGGAAGTCGGGACTTATCTTCCAGCTCATTCAGCTTTTTTGTTGTCATCAACGAAACGTGCGGTCGGGCGTTGTCAACGAGAAGCGTTACACATTTTCCGTTGATCAACGTAGGGTAAATTCGATGCATTTTCTACTGCATTTTATCGTTTCATCACAGTATTTCTCCACCTTTTCGCCTGGTTCCAAGAAGCTGTGTTGGACGAAACTGGTTGCGGACCATGACCTTTCTTTTGAGACACGCCGGCGGGAAAGATTTTGGCGCCCCATTAAAAAATAACCACTAACCTTAACGTCGTCGTGTGTCGTAAGGAATCCATTTTTGTCACAATACGTACATTCTATTAGGGGGGGGGGGGGAGGAAGTAATGAGACCCTCCATGCCGTGTCCAAATATCTCGTGTCTGGAGTCTGGTTTCGTGCTTATCGTATTTGTATGCTTGTATGCTACTTACTGAAGGCCACCTGAGAAGTTACCACTTCTGCCCTTTTCATAAGCATGCCAAAACCGCAGTCTGTCTCATGCCGAAACCCCAGTCTGACGAGTCGACCTGTGTCGCGCAAATCTCGCCCAATTCCAACCCCGAGCAGCCTGGACTCAATATTCACGCAAGATGAGAAGTACGTCTGATACCTTAACCCTGCCAAGCAGCGAGTCTGGGTGAGGCCTGGTGACCTGTTACCGACCTTCGTTCGGCGAGATGTTCACGGCGAGAAGCACCTTCAGAGCTTTTGGGTCTGCGCCCATGGACCGGTTCACTGAAAGCTGTTCTCAAAAGCACGACGATGGGCTCCAGGGCCGTGGTGAACGAACTAGAAGAGATTGGCCAGCGACTCCCACTTATTCGGTCTTAGCGCTTTAAGAAGGTCCTCCTCTTCGACAACGCCGCACCCCATCGGGAACAATAACCACGGATGAGCTTGCCCAGCTGGGCTACGCTTACATGCCTCACCCACCGTATTCGCCGTACATCTCTCTATGCGACTACCACTACTTCTTGAGCCCATAGAACTTCATGGTCTGAAGGGACACAAGGACCCAACCAGACCTCGACAACCATAACGAGCAGTGGATAAACACCAGGCCTACGCAGTTCTGGGAAGATGGGATCAGAAAGTTGGCTGATCGATAGCAGCAAGTTACTGACCTTAGTGGCCGACACATTCCTCAGCATCTTTAAGTTGTAATTGAGTTATAGAGAGATAAAGAATTTTTTCAATTTGTCTCGTTACTTTTGTCCCCTCCCCTAATAGAAAAGGGTCACTTTTGTTGAGAAAAAGAAGAGACAAACACAATTCGAGACGACGAGATTGGTGATGTTCGGTCAATTGGTACAGCACGTAACAAGCTTTTTTACCTTTTTAATTTTCTTCAAATGCGCTGCGACTGCGCAGTGAACGTTCAGCTCTTTGATAATTTTTCATGTGTATGCTCTTGGATTGGCATCTACTATTGTCTTCAACTCATCGTTGTGAATCTCCGATAGCCGATCTCGTCCCTCCCGATCTTCAAGACTGAAGTGTCCAGCTCAGAATTCCTCGACCTGTCTATGACTGACACATTGAAACTGTGTAGTCGTACCCTATGCGCTGAGTCGAGTTTGACTCTTAAAGCAAACCAACGCGAATTTCAAGTTTTGACAGCATCTCCACAAGAAACCGAAATCGCCGAAGAAATGGATAGAAACGACGAGCTCTTTTTGCGATTACTTGTTTGCTTGTACCAATAAATGAACATCTGCATCTGTTTAAAGTTTTGTTCAAAATTGAAGTAAAATAATAAATCAAAGCTTGTTTTGCACAATCAATCAAATAAAAATTGCGACAAGCTGAACGAGAGCCTAGCGCAATCTTTTAGTTTAGTTCAACAATTGCCGCTTTTTTCACTTAGAAAAAACCACAGATCATCAGTCGTTCCTAAAAAATAAGAATTTAAAAATTTTACTATGAAATAAAAATATTCAAAGAAAGTCATACTAGCATTTTCTTGACCAGAAAATTATTTTAACCGTCTCACAAGGGAAGGGTATATATATATATATATAATTAGCGCAGTGGATAGTGACATTGCTTCATGGAGAACGTGCGGGGTTCGATTCTTCAACGCTCCTGTGTTTTTGCATTTTAACTGTTCGGTTGAGATTTGATGGATTCTGACGTCTAAACCATTTTCAGACATCCTTATAGCTGTATGCTGTGAACGGTAACTTTTTTGCGATTTGTTAATTACTTACCGGTTTCACTTGCAGCTGTTCGTCTTCGTCAAGCTTTCTCCGGACCTCGGATTTCCAGTTGACAACAAAGGTGAGGGAAAGAGTGTATCGATCGCCGTTTAGGTCAATTTGCGGGATCGACAGACCGCGTTTCTCACTTGAACCACCTCCGACGTCATATCTTGTTTTTTTTTGTTGAAAATCAGACCAGGATGGTTTTTTCCGAGGTCATCGGTCCATGTAGGGAAACAGACTGTGAGGAGTCTCTAGCTTTTATACGCTGCCCGTATGGTGATCAGTGCTGCTTCATGTAATTGTACCTGTGAATCACTGGTGTTGAACATTTCAACATCATCACGTTGAATATCACAGAATGCAGCTGGAAATTAGGCAACAACTCTCTGCAATTTGTATACACTTCCGCATCCCCAAATCTCAACCAGTCAGTTGAAATGTAAAAATGCGCAGCGCACAAGAACCAAACCCCAACCTTCTTCTCATGAAGCAATCCCTCTCCACTGCGCTCCGAGAGGCTTGCCGGCAGAGGCTTCGCGGGTGTACAAGACCCCCGAACTCGTGAGGCGCCGATTCCACAGTAACTTCAAAGTCGCCCTACTCCTTGGGTTTAACGACTTAGCAAAAAGAAACACATTTTCATACTAACTGAGAGGCGGGGAATCTTCCTATATGACTTTTCCCCGTTTAGACATACGCTTCAGACCCTTCATTTGTCAAAGAATTTCTAGTTCAGTTTGAGGATCCTTGTTTTAATAACGAAGACACTCAATTATTTTTGAAAATCACCAAGCTCTCTTAGAAGTGCTTCCAGTTTGATTTGAGAAGTGTTCCTTTGATAGAAAGTCAGGACCGTCTTCCTTTTAGGAACGTTAAAAAATAGCAGTGCCCTAAGGAGTGGTCACTACACAGTGCGAATAGACACAAAATTTTTATTATTTGACCTCAAACAACATTTTTAGGTTTATTCTATTTTGGGACTATTTCGTGTTTTTCGGACCATCTCAGTGTCTTCGTGCAAAAGTTATTTGTTCCTGAGAGTAAACCTAAACATATGGTGGTAAAATTATATATATATATATATATATAATACTGAAAAAAATACAAAATACAGTACAACCTTGAAGCCGTACAATTTAAAAAGGGTAAAAAGTGTGAGCAATCAGATTAAAACAAGTTGAAACAAATGAAAACGACAGTAATTAAACCGCTTCTGAAAGCATGGGAAGTTTATGTTCGCTTATTTATTTATTTATTTATTTATTTATTTATTTATTGGAGACGTGATAATGTCACGTCTCCAATAAATAAATAAACAAATAAATAAATAAATAAGCGAACACAAACTATAACTAACATAACTTGGTACATTAAAAGACCAGCAAAATACAGTACAACCTTGAAACCGTACAACTTAAAAAGGGTAAAAAATGTGAGCAATCAGATTAAAACAAGTTGAAACAAATAAAAACGACAGTAATGTAATCGCTCCTGTAGAAAGTAAAATTAAATGATGAATTTCATGGAAAAGTGATTGATCTCCTTTGAGTCGACGGTCAGGAAAGCTTTTGAAACCTTTGAGCAACATTTGAAGAGCGTTCTCTTTTAGAAGGGAGGAAGAGTCGAGCAGTTCTGTTAGAAAAGAAGCTGGTCCTAGCCTTACTTTTTGCAACCGGCCCCGCAAGTCTAAGGTCACTATTTCTAGTACGACTGGACGCGAAAACGAAGAACTGGTGCAACGGAACATTAACAATACCCCTAAGGATCTTGAACATCATGACCAGGTCATTTTTGATTCTTCTGTACTTGAGGGAGGACAAAACTAACTGCGTAGCCCTAGATGCTCCATTAGGAATTGCGGCGTGGTCAAGACCACAGCATCTGATAAACATTTTGCGGGTGAAATTGTTCTGTACGCTTTCTAATAAAGTGATGTCCTCTTGTCTTGACGGATTGAAAACTGTAGCGCCGTGCTCAAGGATGGAGCGAATGTACATTTTGTAGGCTTTGATCCAAATATTTGGGTTTGTAGACCTGAGTGTTTTGAAGAGGTTAAACGTTCGAATCGTAGCCTTATTGACAAAGAACCTGAGATAGGAAGAAAAATCAAGTTTGGAGTTGATCAGGAACCCTAGGTCCCGCACTTGATCGACTTTATTTGTGTAGTTAGCAGTAGTTAACAGAAGCAGAGAAATGATTTCCTATACACAAAACAAAGGTCTTCTCAGCCGTAATGGGAAGCTCCCACTTCATAGACCATTCTATGATGCAGTCTATAGCGGACTGTAATTTGGCTTCATCCGCAGGACTGTCGATGACTTTATAAATTTTTATGTCATCAGCGAACATTTTGCATGTCACATACCAGAGACCGATGCATTCAGGTAATTCGAACGTGTACATGAGAAAAAGGATTGGGGATAGGACTCCGCCCTGAGGCAGTCCGTTTTGTGCATATACCGAAGAAAACTTATTGCGAACACGGACTTGATATTTCCTATTGGAGCGAAAATTAGCAATCCATGTCACAATTACAGGATGAATTCCAACCAACTTTAATTTATCAAGCAGCTTACCACAGGGAACTTTGTCAAAAGCCTTTTTAAAGTCGAAATGAATAACATCTGTTCTTTTGTTGCGCTCAAGAGCTTCTGTCCAGTCGTTGAGCGACGTCGGGATGGCTGTTTCCACGGAACGCCCTTCCAGAAACCAAAACTGGTTTTCGGAGATGACGTTTTTCTTTACTAGATGATCTAAGATGTGTTTTTTGACCTTCAAGAAGTATACAGATTTTTTCCTAGAATATCGTGTCTAGGGGAGTTATAAAGGGCATGTTTTGGCAACACACTCGTCTACTTTGAATGAGACATGGTAGATTATACTCGGTCGGTGTACCGTTTAAAATGAAAATGGCTTTTATAATATAATGTGTAGTTCGCAGCTGCAGCTGTCTACTCACTAAGAAGAAATGTACTTGCAATGTAATTAGAACTGATGAAAATCAGTCACTATAAAAACACACACGCAAATCAGGGGACTAAGGATAGTAATTGTAGGTGCTTGCGAAACTGCACCGGTTATGAGAAAACAATCAGTTCTAATCAACAACATGTCGGAAATTCTCAGCGAATACATCACACGGGATAGTATGTATTTTCTTTGTGCCGGATCTCAAAGTGCCTTTCAAGTCACCGTTTCAGGTTTTCATGTCAATCCATTCGATTCAAACACTGTTTACAAAAGTCAAAAAAGGAAGAGAAAGACGCTCTAAAAAACGACGGTACAACCTCACAGCAAGGAGAGCTAGCTACTGCAGATGTATTTGCACAACATCAAAAATTGAATTCAAATGTACATGCAGAATGTTTGGGGGAAGTGAAGTACGAACACCACTTTTATCCCAGCCTGAGGGAATGAGCAGACGCACAATTTCGCGTCGAATTGAACGATTCACCGTGATGTATAATAGATGGCCGCAGGAACACCTCAAATGAACTATTGTCCAAATGAGAAATTTTATAATGATTAACATATAAAGGCATACCCGAAGTGAGTTGCCACCAGACTTGAGAGAGGATGATTACCCATTCCGGTGATGGTACATATTGCATGAAAACATAAGTAACTGTTGCTACGACAGTCATGAGACATATGAGAAATGATGACCGGATGAAGACCGAAAATTAGCGAAGCTGATTACATTATTTTTGGATATAAGAGAGACCTTTTTATGAAAAAAGTCAATCCGAATGCTTATTAGTTGGCGCATACGGATGGAAACCCAAAACACGCATTTCTAGGCGATACCTTCCTCAGAGAATAGTCTATGACTGCAATTATATGTTTTCCTAAGAATTTAGTTGCTATGTTTTGCTAACCTTTGCGTTGTTCTTACTAAACGTTCACTGTCCTTGTTGTTTTTGTTTTTTCGCTTTTGTGAAACCAGAGCTCAGTGCGAGGTGGGGGCCAGCATGACCTCAATTTCCAAAATTATCACCTAAATGATTATCGGCTGGTTGCTATATCAGTCATGCTAGTCTAATTTTCGACTACTCTTCATTTTAAAGTTCTGATTCTACGAGGGTGGTTGGCATACCAGCGTCCCAACGCTTTAGCACAGATCTGCAGTGGCGGGAAAATATTTGCGGTCGCGTACCTCTGCGGCGTTTTTCAAAGGTAACTTTGGAACGAAGACGTTCAAAGAAAAATTAGGTAGCTTCTCAGAATTCTGTGAAAATTCTGTACAAAAAGCAACTAAAGTTGTCTTGGCAGCTGTAAACTTACAGAGAAATTCGAGTTAAAGAAAAATGGTTAAGAGGTAATTGATGGGAAACACCTCCTCATAATCACAAATTATTACAATAGATGAACAAAAAACACATTTATTATCAAATTGCTAATCAATGCTTGGTTGACACCCTTATTCCTGATGACAGCCAGACATCGGTGCCCATTGAGCCTCTTACCACATATCATTTCACTGTTCCACCAAGCACAGAGCGTGACTTTTTTCCGTAAATGTCATGCTTCGTCGTTGTCTTCGGAACCGGTGCTCAACCATTGCCGCTTTCGTGTTGAATTGTCGTAGTGGATCCAGTTCTCATCCGACGTCACGATGGAGTCATAGAAACCGTTGTTCTTGGCCTCGCTGACGAGAATTCCAGCGATGGCGACCGTGCTGCCGTGTTTGTGTCGCTGAGCTGATGTTGCACCCATTTTCCACACCAACTTGACTTTCCGATTGCACGCAAATGACCGGCAGTGGTGGAGTGGTGACAACCGAACCTCTGTGCGAGCTCACGTCTAGTTTGCGTTGGATCCCGCTCGACAGCTTTCTTTAATTCTTGGCTCTTCACAACTTCAGGATGCCGTTCTTGATGTTCTTCGTCTCCAGAGTTGCCATCACCGTTTCGGAAACGATAAAACCACTGGCATTGACGTAATGATGGAACTTCGTTACCAAATACTTCAGACAATATGCGGTGGGATTCTGCAGCAGTTCTTCCTTGCCTGAAGTCTTGCAGCAAGCAAACCCACATTCGGTACTTTGCTTGATCATCTCTAATCTAAAAATCTTTAACACATTGACGGCAATGTCGCTCAATGGTGCACGGCAGTCAGTCTGTTTCGTGGGACGACGCCGCTCAATGCTGCGCGGCGGTCTACTTAGGTGAGAAGGACGGCATCAGGTCCACCGAAATTTCGTATGGAAGGGTTATTTAGAATGTTGAACATGATGCCGATGTCCGTTGTATTGGTTGAACGGTCGATTTTCTACCAAATCCATATCTGGAATTTTCCTGTAGTGACCTTTGATTTTGCACAAAGTTTGAGAAGCTATCGTAAATTTTACGTTTTCCTTCCGGGATTTTAATAGATTTTACATCTGTGACAAAATACTTTTTTTAGAGCACTAAAAATGTTTTCCTAGACGAAGTTCTGGCTAGATCTGTGACCCAGTCCTCGTCATATCGTCTCCCAACCATAAAACGTAGTTCACGTAGCCCACGTAGCTCGTTTGCTGCTAAGTACAACGGTGAGTCTGACACGGCCACCCTAGTCACTGATTTGGGAGATAAGTTGACGTAATGGTCCAAACAGACACCACCATCTTGTTCATCATACCAAATTATCCTTCAGAAGAAGTTTGGGTCACAGAATCTCGTCTCATACTTGCGTGGTGCGCTTCGTCCCGCGGGACAGACACACGAGAATCGCTCTCGTCGTCAACGTGTTAAAAGGGTCAACGAACCGGAACGAAACAGTGGCGAAAGGTGGCTTCGGAAACGCTTGCTGAACACGAAAAGTTACTGATCCAAGAAATAGCAAACGCAGAGAAATGACATAATGACAAAAGCACATTTTTAATCCGACAACCTAACAACACGTAATCGCTCCATAAATAGAAGATATCGATCGTTAGATAGCTCTTACATACCTCGATTAGGAGCGCATCCCTTGTTGCCCCGCCCGTGCAGACGAGTTGTCATTGTCATGCGTGGGCCCTACTACAGTTTAAAGGGCTTACAAGGGGCAGATTCGTCAACAACTTCAGCAATTTAACGAAGAAAATACAGCCGAAATATCTGATAGCGCGGTTTGTCAAGCGAAATAGTTTAACATTTCACCGCGCAATCAGGGATTCCGGCTGTATAATCTCCGTTAAATTGCTGTAAGTGATTGATGAAACCGGCACAAGGGGAGGCACACATTACTTCAACGAACCCTTTAGAACGTCGCACGCGGTGCGCAACAAAATTGGACGAGTTGTGCAGATGTCACAGTGAAAACGTCGTGCGCGGCAACCACGAGACACCAAGATGGTATGAACGCTTCAAATATCTGCGTCTCTTCGCACAAAATGGCATGCAGACGATAGTATTCACTCGTATTCTTAATTTAATATAGACTTTTTATGTGTACCCTCTAACAACGGATAAATGAGTATCGCAAAGATCCGGTTCAGGTTGATGCGTTCCAAGGCCATGGTGACTTATACTTTCAAGTAGAATTTTTAACTTTTCCAAATTAATGACGTTCAATCTTACCTTCTCAATCATAAATGTGTTTAGTTTCTGGATCTGTTGCCGTTTAGGGGATAGTGCCTTCACTAAATATTTTGTCCTGTTAACAGAACCCACAAACTTGGATGTAGCACTTGCCTGCATTTCTAGAATCTTTACGCCAAGTAGGATCAAGGAAACATGCTTTTCTTCTGCTAGAAAAAGTGTCCGGAATGCTCTTGCTAGAAAAAGCTTCTGCAACATTCGAAAACCAGAAAACTGTCGTTTGAACCATAACGAAAACAAGGGGACTGGACACGTAATGCGATAGCTGAGAGTCGCTGAATAACAGCCGCAAGTAGCTCGATTCAAAGAAAATAAAAACAACACGTAAAAAACTAGTTGAGAAGCTTGAACACTGGTAAAATTTTGTGCTCCGTGGCAAACCATGCGTCGCACGTCCGCGTTTCATCGCCGCAACCTCGCGTTGAAGTGATGTCCTGGAGCCGGTTACATGCCGTCCTGTTATGTTGGACTGGACCTATAGTAAAAATCCATATTTTAAGATAATGAAAATAAGAAGGCCTAAAGAGGAAGACTACTGTGATGGTCTGTTCCCAGGGCTGAGGGCGAAGCGGCCGCCCAGACGTTTCGCAGCTGTTAGTTAGTATGGTCATTGTACGCGACAGAGCGAATAAGCTGAGCGCTTTAGGTCTCATGTTTTATCTTTCAGTGAGAAATAAAGGATTAAAAATTAAAAATAAATAAAGCATTCAGGATTAAACAATTCTTTTGTTTTTGTTTAGTTTATTTAGACTAGTCTGAAGGAATTAGGTAGAAATGGCCAATCTGACTTTCGAGTTTGGACTGCCTAGATCGAGCAGCTATGTATAACATAGAAGGGAGTTCATGTATGTTTTTTGAAGTGAGATCCACTTCAAAAAACTCTTTGACTGCATATTGTGCTGGAACCATAAATAATTGTAATACTTTTATAGCAAAATCTTCACTACCTTTAAGGCATCTTTAAGAACTATTTATGTGCCCTCAGAAATTCCTAAAAGCTTTTGAGATCCTCGCTTTATCAATACTGAAAAATTCATATAGTAGCCACTAACTTAAAAGCTCAGAAAACCGAAACGCACAGCGAGGACCATATCAGAAAAGCACCTTCAAGTCGGTTTCTAAGGGTTGACGGAAAACGCTAGATCTCTCCTTTCGTGGAGTCACGGATCATTTTTTATCATTATCGTATCTTTCTCTCATTCAGAAAATATGTTTTGTTAGCCCTAATTTGTACGGTTCCATACCATGCTTCATAACCCAGCTTGGGAATAGCTGTTTGAAGGCAGTTGGCATTAGAGGCAGGCAGCCACTGGCTGATCACCCTCCTTGACTGTGCAAACTCGTCAGCACTAAACAGACCTCACCAGGTAGCCCCTCCCTCCCGATAGGTCGGGATATCCAATGTACCTCACCCCAATTCTTGTGGGAGCGCAAGGTCAGGACAGAATTTGGACATGCCGGTCTATGGGATACGTTTGAATTCTGGCACTGCTTCAGTTCAAGAAACATGGTTTTTCCTCGAAATACATCGAGAATTAGGCAGCACTTTTCACTTCGGTTACGATTAAAGCCACGTCAAGCTCAGAGATTTTGAAATTCACTTACCAAGTATTTATTGAGAGAACAAATGCTAAGAATAGTCCTTTTGAAGCCCGTAAAATTGCGAACGCTTCAGCTACTCCTTTAAGAAAAGAGTCAAGAATGAACGTGTATGTTACTTGGTACCCTAATGTATGAAATGCTGCCGATTTTTAACCGTGAAATCGAAAAGATTTCTGTTACTATGAAACAAGTTCTTTTCAGTTTTCCTTCGCCTTCAGCTAGGAGAACTGTACCATCTTAGACAACTTGTACAAGAACTATAGCCGTGTAATAGTGACTGGTTTATACACAATTATTGCATGCATAACTTTGCCTGACACAAAAGGCAGCAGTCCGAAGTACAAAGCACTTTCGTTATAAGACTGTGACTGTGAGTGTTATTACTTTTGTTGTTCTCGAAGGAAGTACCAGCTCGTGCACTGCACGACGAATTGTGCGATTCACCGTAATGTAGACGACAGCGACAATACCTGTGGACAAGCAAGTTGAGGTGTTTTCATGGATAGACGAAGAAGATCGGAAACTTACCAGAACTAAACTGCCAAAGGATTTGAGCGAGGACGATTACCCAAAAGGGTGTGGGAACATATTGCATGGAAATATTAGCAACGGCGCATAAAAGCGTAATAAGGCATATAAGAATCGACTGGACGTACACCGAAAATCAGTGAATTTGTAGAATGTGATGGAACAGAAAATAGAAGCATTAGAGGAAAAAAGAATAACGGAATGCATTTCTCTGCCCCTCTTGGGATGCGCCACACATTTCACTTCCACGCTATGTCATAGAGGCAATTTCAATGCGTAATCGCTTAGACAGAACGCGCTGCTCAACTGGTATGGCTTAAAATCCCAGGCTGCAAAGCATTTCGTAAAAGATCGATTGCTGATCAGGGTAGCCCTGGTAATACGAAGGCATGAACTCATGGACCTGACACCAAGCTGCGAAGAAGGCGAGTCGACGCGGAGCTCCTGCCGAGGAGCACTGTACTCAGGTCGAGCTTACAGACCACGAGTTTGGGCTGGCAGAATGGCAGGAAATATAAATTGTCTTGGATGCCCTTCATATTCAGCTGCAAACTAATGCCACGTGGACCGTTTTTCGAACTTAAAATAAAACGGAGAGTTATGGGAAGGAAACGAAAAGGCTGTGAGTTCGAGTCGAGAATAAGGACTGGCAGCATCTAAAACGTAGTGGTCTGAATGGCACAAGATACTTATGCTGCAAACGATAAAAGGTTAGCAGCCAAAGAAAGCACGAAAGAAGGCTCCACGCATTATTCCTCTTTATAGAGCAGCTAAGACCCTTCGAAAACTTGAAAATTCCTTGTTGCTGGTGAATCTAAATGATTCCTGAACTTGGCGTAAGCTCTCCCCCAATCTAGGGTGCAGTTAGATAGTTGTTAGTTTTGGTTAGTTAGAGAAACTCATGGCGCTCGCAATGAGTGACTTCGAAGTATAAAAAGACAACCTGAAATTTGTTTTCAAAATCTCCATAATCAACGTTCATGAAACACCCAAACGACGGTTCTTTCTATACACGCTGGATAGCAATGCATTTGGGCTTTAATATCCAGCTTGCTGCAGGAAAAACTGTCGATTTTCGCCTACTAGTAGCATCAATCAATGTAATTTTCTGCCGCGGCTCAGGAAGTAGTCACTGTTAGAATAGTCGGCTCATTCTCAAGGTCAGGTTTGAGTGCAGTCCACGGGGTAATTAGAGAAGACGCAGCTCCTTTGCGAGCGCCCCCTGGTTCTTCGGGAAAATGAGGTAGAACAACATTAATTCAGACCATCAGATAGTCGTTTTCAGTCTGATCTGATTTTTGGAAATTTTTTTAGAAAAAGATGGAAATGAATGGAGCTATGTCAAAAAACAAAAGGATGCGGATAACGCGACTACCGCTCCCTTTTCCAATCCTTATGGTGGTTGTAGTACCAGGCTGTCCAATAATTCCTGTCCGAAAATTTTCAAAATTCTATAATTTTCCTTAGAAGTGTTATAATATCAGGCAAGTGTAAAAACCTTCTAGAAGGTTCTCCAGAGTTCCACGCTAGGGGTATATAAGGCGCAGTCGCCGCGTCTAGCTACCAGTACAAGCTGAAATGGACCAAGGTCGAATTCGTACGTTCGTGTACTACGAGTGGCTGCTGGGCAACGACACGGGCACCGCGGTCGCCAACATCTGCAGAGCGTGCAAGGAGGATGCAGTGTCCCAACGCACAGTCAGGCGCTGGTTCAATCGTTTCGAGAGCGGCGACACGAGCCTCGAGGACAGGGAGCACAGCGGGAGGCCTTCTACGGTGGATGATGACGAAGTCCGTCGTTGTATCAAGGAGAAGCTGGAAGCCACCACCCGCGAACTGGCGACGACGCTCGGCTGCAGCAAGTCCACCATCCACAATCGACTCAACTTACTCGGCTACCACAAAGTTCTGGCCCGTTGGATCCCCCACCGTCTGACGGACGCCAACAAGCAGAGCCGCGTGGCCGCCTGCCAGTCCCTCCTCCTTCGTCCGCATCGCAAGGAGTTTCTCGAGGACCTGGTCACTGGGGATAAGAGCTGGGTCCTCTACGACAACGTCGCCCGCCGTGCCGTCTGGATCCCGCACGGAGAAGAGCCGCCGACGACGGCGAAAGCCGACCTGCACCCGCTGAACGTCATGCCCTGCTGCTGGTGGGACGCCAAGGGCATGCTGTACTTCGAGCTGCTTCCGCAAGGCAGGACGGTCACCGCCTCCATCTGCACCGATCAGCTCGAGAAACTAGCCGCCGCCGTCCGAGAAAAGCGTCCTCAACGGGCCTCGGTCCACCTGCTGCACGACAACGCGCGCCCCCACGTTGCGAAGGAGACCCAGCAGAAGTTGGCGACGCTCGGCTGGGAGACGGTTGCCCATCCGCCGTATTCCCCGGACCTCGCCCCCTCCGGCTACCACTTGCTCCGCCCGCTGAAGCACCATTTGGCGGGAAGAAAATTCACCAACTACGACAACCTCAAATCCGACATCGCGGACTTCTTCGAGTCGCAGCCCCCGGAGTTCTGGGCGAAGGGCATCGGCGACCTGCCCAATCGATAGGCCACTGTTGTGGATAACTGTGGTGATTATATTGTTGATTAGACTTGTTTTTCAATAGAGTTGAAAAAAATTTAAAAATGGTGAAATTTTCGGACAAGAATTATTGGACAGCCTGGTAGAATGACTTGCGATGGCTAGCCTATGAACAAAGTCAGAACTTTACCCCTTAGAGACACCAAATCATCGATACCGGAGGGATGGAATGGAAGTTTCGGTTGGCGTAGGCGGGAAATCCGAACCAGGCAGATGGTATCTGACGCAGGCGATAGCCGGCATATCTTCCGACAGCGTTACACGCGGTCATTAAAGCATTAATTATTGCTTACAATATTTGATATTAATTAATTGATCAGCGTTAGTCTAGGCCAACATCTCATCCAGGAAAGTCCACGTGTTCTGGGGCCGGTTTCTTGAACAACTTACCTGCGGGTATATGTGAGATTTACCTCCACTCCCCACTTACGCGCGATTCATCAACGCGCTGCGGGGAAAACCCGAGGTAAGTGTCGAGATAAATGCCACCTCGTCAACGTGTAGGGAAACATTTACGTTTAAGGCGAGGATTTAGCTCCGCTGCCAATTTCTGACCCAAAACATCCCTCCGCTGGCCCGTTGCCAGGTCAGAGCTGGCAACGGGCCAGCGGAGGGATGCATTGGGTCAGAAATTTGCAGCGGAGCTAAATCCTCGCCTTAAACGTAAATGAGGTTCCGACGAGAATGGAAGTCATCCAGGACCATTTGTTTTCACTGGTGATTATTTGTTCAACCTTCTTTCCGTCGATTGCTTCGTCGGTGAATAAAAGGATGAATCGCACCACGCTACGAAGGGCAGACGCTGAAGAAAAAGACGCAAAAATCTGTATCTATCTCACGGCAGTACTATGAATACACCGAAGTACCGCCGCTAATTCACAAGTGGTTGAATTGAGCTTGGCTTCGAATGTTTCCCAGAGGTAATCTCCTTTGTCAGAAAACTGAGCCCAGAGTGATGTCGACTCCCAGAAGAAATAACTCCTTCACCAAAGTGCTGGTACCAACGTACCACTATGGAATAGTGAGTAACATCCTCCTTGAAAGCAGCGCCTATATTGGAGGCATCCGTCCTCGAGCATTGGCCTTTCAGGAACTCATAGTAGACTATCGGTTGATGCTGCTAATGCTTAATGAAGTTACCGTAATTTTCTCCGTGATCGGCAAGGGTCCATATTGTATGTCAGCTCATGTTTGTCGAGATTGTGCTACGGCGTTCGCGGGAGCCGATGCGCACTCGCAAAGCCCGGCGAGTGTGAAAAGTATGCGAGGGTCCCTGATGCGAGGACGGCATCGGGAGCAACTGAGCTAGTCCGAAAGTCCCGTAACGTAAGCAGGATCCGCGTAGCCACGATACATGTGGGTACGTTAACGGGCCGCTCGTGCGAGTTGGTAGAAGCACTGTAACGCAGAAGAGTTGATTTTGTGCGGTGCAGTAGACGAAGTGGTCCTGCTGCAAGTCAGGGGACATAGGAAGAGGCTTCAAGGCCGTTCTAATATGCGAATGTCCTAAAACCACCAGCGGTGTTGGTATAATTGTTTCCGAGAGTTTCCGAGACTCGATTGTAAGTGTCGAGCGCTTTGACAATCGATTGATGAAGATCGTTGTAATTTCTTCTCTGCGTTTGCTCCGCAGACTGACTGCTAAGATCAAGCCAAGGGTTAGTTTTTTTGAGTTTTGTAGCCTGCTTGACGAGAAGGTAGTAGAGGTACCATGAGAGACGCCATCATTGTCGCTGTTGACCTTAATGGGCACGTAGGCGCTGCGGAAGACGAGCATAACTGTCATGGAGGATTCGTTTAAGGGTAACGTAACGCAGAGGGTGAGCGTTGAGCATGCGGAATCTCCTGCGAGATTAGAACTCGGCATTACGATGGCTGGACGGCGAAAGGTCGACAAGCAGGCATGGATGTAGACGGACGATGTGAAAGAAAGGTTCGAGAGAAAAAAGCGCATTATCATGTGTTTCTCAGCGACAGGACGGCCAATAACTGGCAAAAGTGCCATGAAACGAAAAAACTGCTAAGAAGGCTGTGGCCATTGCAAAGCCACCCATTACAATGATGCCTACGAAAAGCCCGAGTCGCGCGATGGTGAGCAGTGCTTGTACCGTCTTGCGAAAACCGCCATCGCCAATCCGATGACATAGAGAAGTTCTTGGCAACAATGCTGAGAACGGTCATCTTTGACAGGGCGCAAAAAGACCTTGAAGCGATGGTGCGATATTTCGAGCCTATGCGGCCCTGAGGAAGATGAAACCGGGCAAGGCGATTGGTCCAGATGACTTGCCAGCTGATGTATGGGAGTCGAAGTTCTGGTACCCTGCTAAGTGGTGGGACAAGTTTTTCGACCACGCTGCAGCGGAGAAGAAGGTGCCTGATGGCTGGCAAGAAAGCGCGACGATCGGAGATTTGGGAGAAGAAGGGCAGCTCTGCAGACTCAAATTACCGTCCGATTCGCTTGCTTTCGCACAGCATAAAGATCTTCGAGCAAATCCTCGATAGACCAATCCGTGAAATTGTCCAGTTGTCCGACAATCAGTGTGCTTTCGTGGCTGGTGGTGGCACAATCGCCATCGCCATCCATGCCACCCGCCTTCTGGTGGAGAAGCATAGCGATAAACAAAGGCGTTTGATTTTTTTTGCCAATCTTGCCTTTCTCGACTTGGAGAAGCCCTTCGATCGCGTACAACGAGAGGTTATGTGGTACGCCCTACGACAGCACGGTGTTCCTGAAGAACTTGTAGAGTTGGTACGAATGCTATACTCTTGTCCAAAGAGTAGTGTACAAGCTGCAGTATAATCCTCGATGGAGTCCCCCATCTCTATCGGGTACCCCAGGGTTCTGCAGCTGCAGCTTGGTCCAAGTGGCGCTCATTGACTGGAGTACTCTGCGACAAGAAGATGCCAGAGCGCTTGAAGTCAAAGATCTATAGAACCGTCGTCCGGCAGGTAGCGATGTACTTCGCGTGCCGAGTGCTGGCCTACGACAAAGGAAACGGAGAGTCGCTTCAGCGTAATGGAATCGAAGATGCGACGCTGGATGGCTTGAGTCACGCGCATGGACCGCATGCGAAACGAAGATGTTCGGCAAAAGTTCGGATAGCTGACAAGAAGCGCGAAGCTCGCTCATGATGGTACGGCCACGTTCTGCGTGTAAACTAAGATAGCGTCCGTAAGATAGGTTTCAACTTCGAAGTGTCTAGAAAACGGCCTCGAGGACACCCGAAGTAGCACTGGGTTGATACGTTACACAAGGACTTTAAAATAGCTGGCGTCGACCCAGATCTAGCACGGGATCGGGAAAGATGGCGACATGGCACCAGGAAATCGGACCCCACTGTGAACCGGGACAAACGCTGAAGAAGAAGATATGTGCGTTCTAATCAAACGAATCAAAACTTATAAAAGAAACAGGAACCGAATATAATGCTACCGAATATAATGCTAACAGGAACCGAATATAATGCTATAATGCTAATTTTGTTCATCGAATTGCTAATTTTTTTGATCATGTGAACGAAAAAAACATAATGAAAAAAGCGATTTAGCATGTTTGACAGGAAGTACGGTAATTGTTGCAAGACTGTTCGAGCAACCCAACAGTTTGTGGTTCGTGCAGATTCGTGAGTCATTAAACCAGTGTTTTATGTAAGTCGTTGAGGAAAGAGACACAATGGTCTCCAGCTATACTACAAGCGAATAAGATTGTACATGGAGTTTAATATTAGATTGTCCGGAAGAATCTGTGTTCTCGTGCTCTACTTTGAACTACCATAACTTCCACAAATCTCATCTGATCTAGTCGAAGCAAGCACAGTTCGAATCAGCACACTTTTATCAACGGGACACCAATCGAATTACTCCATCAGCGAGAAGATAAGGTGTAGGAGATTCCACAAAATCCACGAAAGCTGTTTTGGCTCGGTCTTGATTGGTGAAGGTTTTACCGGCCAGCAAGTTGTGGACGTGTATGAAAAGGTGGTAATCGGTTGGCGAGAGGTCTGGATAATATGGCGGGTGAGGCAGAACTTCACTGCGTAACAATAGAGCAAAACAAACCACGGAACGTGACAATTTTTTGCCGCTCACTCAACTCGTGGGGGACCTACACTTCGAATTTTTCACCCTCCCTAGGCGTATCAAAGCATCCGAAACAGCAGTTTTCGCTGACGTGTAGTCTTTCCACGAACTGATTAGGGTTGTTCAGCTTCCCACAATTCCTTCGTCTCCTCGACCAGGATTCGGCTCTAGGTCGACCGCTACGGGATCACCTTTGAGGCTGAAATCTCCGGTCCTAAATTTGCTGAACCTCTGGCGCACAGTGCTTTCTCCAACACTATTAGGCCCCAAACTTGATTGATTTGTTGAGTTGTCTCGGTTGCGGATTGTCCAAACTTGAAATGAAAGTAAAATATCGTTCAGAGTTGCTCTTTCGACATGTTTCAATAAATCCTTCAAGAGCAGAAACATAAAACAACGTTGAAACAAATCATCGATTGAGAAGGTACAGCGAAAAATTTTGTACAAACAGTAGCATGAATGCGCAATGCATGTTGAATTTTTACTTAATAGTGGACGAATGAATAATAGTAACACAACACACTGAAAACTTTTCGGACAACCTAATATAATAATGAGAATACGATCTCTGAAGAGTTACCTGTTTTCCTCCTTGGCTGATCGAATTGTCAGTTGTATTTTTAGCTTTAAAGCAGATGATTATGCATATATATAAGTACATCAGTATAAGTGAAACCGCCGTAACGAAATTGTTAATGACATTATAGTAGTTTGCATAAATAGCAGTCTAAATCTGTCCATCGGTTTTGTCACCTCGTGCCACACACATTCTATGGAAATGCAAACTAACATCTGTGCTGAAGTTCACGGTCTCAATCATAGGGTTATAGAACCATGAGAGGTAGTTTGTGTTGAACAAAACCGTTGTTGTTAATAACGCAACGAATACTGCGTAAAGCAGACAGACTGATAACACAACGTATATCCGCTTTCCGTCGAAAATCATAGTTAGGAACCCACTGTGAGAAAATTCTACACAGCGGTTGAATGCTAGCACAACACATAAAGCGCATGACAAACACCAGGTACCTAAAATAAAACTTTGGAAGATCTGGCTTTTTGTTGCGGTCGGGTAACGTAACCTGACGCGGAGCTAGGACTGGGGTTTTTGAAATTGATAGAGAAGAGCACTTCCCAGGCTAGCTCCTCAATTTTTTTGCGACTCACTCTAGCGAAGAGAGGACTTGTTTTGTCGTGTAGGAAGTAAACAAGTTGCTGCTCTCGGCGCTTTGCCCCATGAAGTCGATCAGAGTCTGGAGCTGGAAATCGGGACCGACACTGTTACTGTGGTTCCGTATTCCAGCAGTTTCTAGCGAACCATTACTTCTGAGTCCTACCAGCAACATAGAAGAATCTTCTTTTCATGTAGTCCATCTTTAAGTGCCTTTCAGTAGCTCTTCGGATAGTAGCCATTGGATCTTGCAAGCGTGGTACATCTTGAGAACCCAGATTTCTTCTCCAGTGTCAATACTGATCCCAAATACCATGTCCAAGTCCAGTGGCTCGTGTGGTTCCCAAAACGGCAAAGTCTTGCGTTTTGTGTTTTTTTTCGGCTGACCTTTCGGCTCAGCCAAATCAAGCGAGGTTTGGGGGTTACTCATCAAAGAACTATCTTATTAATAGGAAAGGAGACGGAAGGAAAGTGAAACAGCCTAACTGACCTTAGGAAGCAGCCGAGAGGCTGGTGAGTCACCCTCGGATGGAGGCATTTTTTGAATGAGACCTTAGGGATCGTTTAGTGTGCGTGCGACGCGTTACGCGATGCATGCGTAGTCGCCAAATGTATCGAGTGGCGCGACTGATCACTTCGGCCACATCAAAGGCATCGCCCGTCGCGAGCACACTAAACGACCCCTTAGAGTCATTCCCTCAACGATCCTCTGGCTGTCGCCCTTTGGGGTCAAGCCCACAGAGCTCAAAAAAGTGGGCCAGCTCTGGGTTAGCGCTACGCACTCTTCCTTCCTATTGATCGCGGAATTCTGGGAGGCAACCCAGAGTGCCTCAAGAGTCTAGCGTGCTGTGCTATCGACCTATCTAGCCAAGATTGTAACCGCGACGCCAACCATTGCGCCACCA
Source organism: Heligmosomoides polygyrus bakeri (assembly GCA_947359475.1). Taxonomy (NCBI): domain Eukaryota; kingdom Metazoa; phylum Nematoda; class Chromadorea; order Rhabditida; family Heligmosomidae; genus Heligmosomoides; species Heligmosomoides polygyrus. Next base: position 12,580,712 of record OX375865.1, read on the forward strand.
TAGCTACGCTACCTTCGATCCCCCAACGGCTTGGAAACCTTGCACCTACGAACCCCAAAGCGGCCCGATCGTCTCACTAATGTATTACTCCTTGAACCCGAGCTAGTTATGAGGTATGCCACTCCTGAAGCCGCACGTCCCGTTCCTTCCCAAATGGGCAGGACATGCAGGACGGGGAACTACAAACGCAATCATGCAGACGGTTCCTAACAAGTTGAGTATGTCAACCCTCTAGAAACCTTGCGGCTACATTCCCATACTTGAGCACTAAGAACAGCAAGAAGAATGGATATTTGGTGATCTCTTGGTCTCTCTGTCTTTGTACCCCTGCAGACCGACGACTTTTCTTCGGCAGGTTGTCCGAAGCATACCCATAGGAGAAGGCTACACGAGATGACATGCTCCTTGAAGCTGACTCGAAGTAGTCGTTGGAAAGCACCAACCCCGGTGTGCGGAACATCTTCCTAACAATGGTCCTTTTATTGTTTTTGTAGGCCATCTTTACTGTTGCCGTGAAGGGCGTGGCTTTATATGACATGATCAAGGAAGCCTCCAGAATGTGCTGCGAATTCGCCGTACACGATCCTACCTGGACAGGCTTTAGCAAATTTAATAGGCAATACTATGCCCTCCAAGGTAGCGCAGTCCGAGGGAACGCCGGCATTCAATGATTCTAGGTCCCTCGTTTGGATTTCCCGCCCAAGTCAAGCAAGCCTTCCATCTATCCCTCTGAGGTCGTTGAGTTGATACCAGACTTCCCAGGGTAATGGAAAGCACTGACTTTCACAACGGCTAGCAACCGAAAGCCATTTTTTTACATTTGTTGAATCGCAAGGGTGCAAACAAGTATCTACGTGATTCTTTTCGAAGCGTTCGACATTTTTGTTCGCACTCCCTTCAATCACGGGGGTCTAATTTCTCATGACTTCTTTTGTTCTTGACCCTCTGTTTCTTGCAACATCGTTGAACCATCTTGTTCATTGGTTTACGTGAATTTTTACCAAATATCCATTAGGATGCAATGCGAGCGAATGATGCCCATGCCGCAAGCTATTATACAATATCGCTCATAACTAGTTTCGCATTTTGCGTAGCAAAACTTCGGAATCGCTCGGAGTGATCCATTTGGAAAACGGTTTACACTACTCAAATGGACTTCTCAAGGAGATACAGCACATTTTTTGGCGCATTGTTGATCTTACTGCAAAAAATGCGTAGATCATTGCAATCAGCAACTCAATGCGATTGTAACCATATGTTTTTTGAAAGTATCTCATGTCTACACTCTCGATTGATGAAAATGTACCATTTCGATAAATCACAATTGGGAAGATCTACCTCTGTCCGTAAACTCGTCTGAAGCCTATACCAAATGGTGTACAACCGTGCTGCAAAAAATGTATAGGCAAAATATCGGCGACCTCAAATTACCTCTACGACATCCCGTAGAAGTATGTATAATGCGCATGTCAAAAATGGGATTGATTAACGCTGCCCTTGAAAAACCCAAAAAATTCGGCATTTTGCTACGTCTATTCTATTTCAGCGTGCTTTTCTGGATTTTATTTTTTCAGTAAACTTTTTTATAACGCTAACATCGACGCGTTATCTAGAAGATTCTCTCATTATAGTAATGAATTCTAGCAAATTCTTCTTCTTCTTCTTCTTCAGCGTCTGTCCCGCTTCGTAGCGGGGTCCGCTATTTTTGTGTCATGACGCCACCTTTCCCGATCCAGCGCTAGATCAGGGTGGACACCAGCCGCTTTCAAGTCCGTATGTAACGTATCAGCCCATCGCTGCTTCGGGCGCCCCCTAGGCCGCTTTCCTATTACCTCGAAGTTAACCTATTACAGCGGACGCTGTCTTCTTCTCCACGCAGAACGTGGCTGTACCATCGTAAGCGAGCTTCGCGCATCTTGTCGGCTATCGGCGCGACAGCGAACTTCTGCCGAATGGCATCGTTTCGGATGCGGTCCTTGCGCGTGACTCCGGCCGTCCAGCGCAGCATCTTCGTCTCCATGACGCTGAGGCGCGTTTCAACTTCCCTGGTCTCAGGTCAACACTCAGCGCCGTACATCGCTACTGGCCGGACGACTGCTCTGTATATCTTCGACTTAAAGCGCTCTGGTATCTTCTTGTCGCAGAGCACGCCAGTCAACGAGCGCCACTTGGACGAAGCTGCACTCACGCGTGAATTCACTTCGACCATCAGTTTGCCGTCAGACGCGACTGCTGATCCCAGGTACTTAAAGACCGCAGTGCGTGGAAGCTCGACGCCGTTAACCTTGATGGGGCTAGACTCGGTAACGTCCGACGTTAAATACTCGGTCTTCTTCACGTTCAATTTGAGTCCAAACCGCTCCAAGCGATCACACCAAGCTTGCAACTCTCGCTCGAGTTCTCCTTTATCTTCGCTAGCGAGCATCACGTCATCGGCATAAAGCAACGTCCAAGGGACGGGCTTCTGAAGATCTCGTGTGATGACATCAAGGACGACAACAAAGAGGAGTGGGGAAAGCGCAGAACCCTGGTATACCCCAATAGAGACGGGGAACTCCATCGAGGTTCCAGCTGCAGCTTGAACTCGACTCTTTGGACAACAGTAGAGAATTCGCACCCATTCTATGAGCTCCTCAGGAACTCCATGTTGACGCAGGGCGTACCATATCACTTCACCTGGTACGCCGTCAAAGGCCTTCTCCAAGTCGAGAAAGGCGACATGCACTGGTCTCTGTTTCTCGCGATGCTTCTATCAGGAGTGGCGTGTGCCACAGCCAGCCACGAAGCCGCACTGATTGCTGGACAGCTGGATGATCTTCCGAATTCGTCCATCGACAATTCGCTCAAAGATCTTCATGTTGTGCGAAAGCAAGCGAATCGGACGGTAATTGGAGCAGTCTGCGGGACAACTCTTCTTCTTCCAAATCGGGATCGTCGTACTTTGGCGCCAACATTCAGTCACTTTCTTCTCCGCCACAACCTGATTAAAGAACTTCGCCAACCACTCAGCAGGGTACCAGTACTTGGACTTCCACAAATCAGCTGCCACGTCATCGGGCCCAGTCGCTTTGCCTGGTCTCATCTTCTTCAAAGCCGCTTCAATCTCCTCCACGGTGATCTTCTGAACGGGGCCGTGGGTTGGAGCCGTTGAAGGGATGGCTGGATGAGGGAACTCTACCGTAGAGATTTCCTCTAAATAATCGCGCCATCGTTCAAATGCCTTCTTGCGGTCCGTAAGAAGATGGCCGTTCTCATCATTGATGCCGAAGAACTTCTCGATGTCCTCGGTCTGGCGATGGCGATTCTTTGCAAGTCAGTACAGATACCGCTCACCATCGCGAGACTCGAGCTTCTCGTTGACATCTCCATAATGAGTGGCTTTCGCAACAGCAACGGCCTTCTTTGCAGCTTTCTTCGCTTCATGGTACTTCCGCCAGTTATCGGCAGTCTTTTCGCCGAGAAACACGTGATAGAGCGACTTCTTCTCTCGCACTTTTGCTTTCACATCGGTTGTCCACAGCCATGCCTGCTTGTCGACCTTCCGTCGCCCAGGCTTCGTAATGCCGAGTTCTGACTGTGCAGCTTGACGAATCGCGTCGGTCGCCTTCTTCCAAGTTTCGTCGACAGTCGTGACTGTCGGCAACCACACGCGAGAAATCACAGCTGCTTCCTTCTCTCTCATTCGCCACCACTTAATTCTAGCTGCACCGCATCGCTCAACCTGCTTCAGCCTCGGAGGGGCGATCTTCCAAGTGCAGATCAGCGGTCGATGCTGTGGGGCGACCGTCTCATACGGCACGATCTTCGCGTCTGTGACAAGATTCCGGTCGCGGTCTCTCACAAGGACCAAGTCTATCTGAGTCTTGGTGCTCCCACTGTAGTATGAGATAAGGTGCGAGTCGCGTTTTCGAAAGACGGTGTTCACTATGGTGAGTGTTATGCGATTCCGCGTAATCAAGAATGCGCTCACCATCGACGTTACGTGATCCGTATCCGAAGCCACCATGACAGCTGTACCCGTCTTTCGTAGCAGCTACGTTCCCACTGAGGTCACCAGCGACTATGATGACATTCTTTGACGGTACCACTGCTGTCTTCTTATCAAGCAGGCTCCAAAACTCTTCCTTGGCTTGATCCGAGCAGCCAGTCTGCGGAGCATACGCTGAGAAGAAGTGATAGAGTCGCTCCTTAGCGGCGACAACGGTCTTCATCAATCGATCGTCAAAGCGTTCGACGCTTACAATCGAGTCACGAAATCGTTCGGAGACGATTATTCCGACACCACTGGTGGTCCTGGGACTTCCACATAAAACTTCCTTAAAGCCACGTCCTATGTCCCATGACTTGCGGCAGGACCACCTCGTCTCCTGCACCGCACAGAAATCAACTCTTCTATGCTCCAGTGCTTCAACCAACTCGCACGAGCGGCCCGTCAACGTACCCACATTCAGCGTTGCCACGCGGGTCCTGCTTACGTTACGGGACTTTGGGACTAGCTCAGTTGCCCCCCCCCCCGATGCCGTCCTCGCATCAGGGACCCTCGCACACTTTCCACACTCGCCGGGCTCTGCGAGTGCGCGTCGGCTCCCGCGGACGCCGTAGCACTACCTCGAAACATACACCATGTAATGTGACATGGGTCTTCGTAGGCCGGCCTGTCACAAGGGCCTGTCGCCTGCAATCGAGTGTCCGTGTTCGGCTTAACTCGTAGAGCGAGTAGTTTTCAGTGGCACCACGTGGAGGAACGGACATCGCCACCTAATTCTAGCAAATGCCGTTAATAAAAACATCAACCTCAAAACCCATCACACCTCGAAATGTTACGAACAAAAGATCCCGACTCACCTGAGCCTATTACACCGCATATGTATATAGTCATCGGATTTGTGCAATAAACAGCACCAACTATTGCAAAATAGCCGGTCGCCAAGGAAGTGATTGAAAGTGACAACATGTCAGAAACTCCCATCCAAAACATAATTTTGTAGCACGGCAGCTTCAATAAATCTTTGCTCGCCATTGCAAAAAGACATAGACCATATATAATCTGAAAAATGTCTTTATACTATTGTTAATTTAGATATTTGTCATGTGCAGTTTTATATTTCCTTTTTGTGAACGACAAAATATCAACAACAAAAAAAAACAGGAACATTTATTTCAATATAAGACGGAAGAGTACCTCGAAGAAAGCACCGCTGACTATGAAGTAGATTCCCAGCGGAAGCTGTACTGTTCCGGTGGCGTACCATTCCTGGCTCGTCTTGTTTGAACAATCATATAGAGGTAGGTACGCCTCTCCATTAAATATAGTGAATAATGGAGAAGTTTTTAGATCAATCGACATTTCTCCTAAAGTTTCAATGCAGGGATACATCATGTTTTGCCTTACGGTTTTTCTAGAAATGGAACAATTATCGAGCCAAAGTGATACATAGTCAATTGACCACAAAGAATACAAAAAAAAAAAATTGGCTTTTTTAAGAATAGCAGAAGTGAACAACATTTCTTTCGCCAAAAGTGATGCGAAATCAGTTGCTCACTAGAGACTGCTGCTGGAACTGGAGTTGGAAGCTTTTCCCTGTTTCTAGGAAGCTGACTCCCTAGGAACAGGAAAAAGAGGGGGCTTCTTCGGGGTGCCGAACACGCTGCGTTACACAAGCCTCATCTGCATATTTGTAGCGCTCTAACTTATTCCATTCATCAGCTACACCGTTGTGCTTTAGATCACGCCAAGAAACTTGTGCTTCCTACAATGTCCTCGAGTTGCGGTCGGAAAGATTCGAACTTGATAGTTATTGCGCTACGAACTCGCCCATGCGTGTATTTGCGAGCGGTCTCGATCGATAGGTTCGATTCTATATGCATTGTTTACGGCGCACTCCAAAGGCAAGCTGGGCAGTTTTAGAGGAATTCCTAAGAAGGGCGGCTGGGAATTTCCGTTAAAACTCCCAGAACGCTCACACAAGCCGTCGCGCACACTCGATTGATTCTATCGGGCCTACATGCATTGTTCAACTCTATTGAGATATATATGCCAAAAGATAGAGCTCGAGCTACTGAGCTCAAATATGCTCAAACTTATTTTTACAAGCACTTGACTCTAAAAAACTTATCTGAAATAGCCGCTATGTACCGCTCCAAAGCGGCTTTTTCGGAAACTGACCAAAGGACATGCGTGGTACTGTAGTTTATTCACTGAAGGAGCGCTACATATTCCTTCATAATATTCCTTGTTTTTTCAAGCATCCATTTATAATTGTTATTCTATTAAACATTTTTTTCAAACTAATTTCAGTTAATTTCTCAAATCTCCTTTTTTGTATAAAAAACTTTTAGACTTGTAGTTGAATGTTTTTGGCAACGAACTGAAAGCGATAGTAAAAGTACATTCCAAGTTTTAAGGACACGATCCAAAAGAGGTTCATGAAACATGCACATGGAGAATTCATGAAGCATTTTTGAGTGCAGTTTTGCATATTTCGTACCCTTATTTCAGGCTCTTAAATTTGGATCTGAATCCGAATGCAGGATAACACGTAGAGAACACTACCTCACAGTTCCGAATATTTGTGACAGATCCATAAAATAGTAAAATACTGAGCACAAGCTATAGATCTGAAGATCTTCCTGAAATACAGCAAGTGATAATGTGCTCTTGGAAACCGCTGATAAAATACCGCAGCAAAGAGCAACTGTAAGAGGCTGAGACTTGCCGCTTTGGATCTTCCCTCGAGGTTTAGAGACATTAGAAGTTGAATGGGCTAGTCAATTTCAAGGCAGACATAGTGGTGTTTTTTGCTGTTGCTCTTATACGACATCAGTAAGCGAAGAAGGAAGATATAGAACCTACTTCTCAGTGGAGAATGCTAGGAAATGAGATGAGTACCCATAATGCTGTTGCCTATCTTATTGCGCAGTAGCTCATCAAACGCATACGTCACGTAGAGAAAACATCCTTTCATCAGATTCTTTATGAATAACTGAAGTGAGGAGTAGAAACGCCTTTCGTCACATGACATGAACATCAAGTCCAGCATGGTTTTCTAGCAGATTTTAGCAGATTTCGTGATTATATTGTCAGCTGTCGCTATGGAGTTGAGAAACCTTTCCCTGAATGGTGATTGTGTTATAGTCACAGTGGCGCCTGGGATGACGTCATATTGGGTTGATGCATAATTGTAATCGTTTTTTAAAACAAGTTTTATTTAATAGGAACAACAACACTTTACAATAAATTATAAAGAAATGTAAACAATCTCGCATAACAATCCGTTTTATTCACCAGATATTCTAGCTCAGCGAGATGCGGAGTTAATTTGGTATTTGGCCATACAACGGATTGCGGTTTCCAGCTGATGGAAAAGTCAGCGCTTCATCCTTTCCAGACAAGCCTGGTACCAAATCACCACCCCGGATGGAAGATTTGGTTGGCCTGGGCTGGAAAGCCGAACTAGGTATTGGGTTCACGCGGCAGCCGCCATCTCCTTCAACTACACTACCACGCGTAGTTCTTCCTCCATACACATTTCTATTATATATGTATATTAAGTCATTGCATATGAAAAGGCCAATTTTGACTAAAAGTTTTAACAGGTCATAACCTGGAAGCAATTTCGTTAATCGAAATAAGCCCCATTACAATTACTACACTTTTCCCAACGCGACAATAGCTCTAACGTTCCATCTTTTTTTCAAATCAGAGCTGGAAGAATTAATTAAACATAAGGCGCACAAAACAAATCGCAAAACATAACACTTTCAACATTACTGATAGTGCTGCCGTCGACTGATAGTGCTGCCGTCAACGCCGAAATGAGGTGCTAGGTTCTTCACAGTTTGACGAGGATCCGCTTCCACCATGTCTTTGGTTGGTCGTCGTCAAGGAGCGATGGCGGCCTACCTCGTTCAACATCTTCGAGACTTTCATCTCCAGATCAAAACCTTTCGAAACAGTGGTGTGTTGTGCGTTCCTTAGCGAAACCCTCCACAAATGGAGCGTCGACGTTACGAGCTGCGGCCGCGGCCGTTGTTTCCACTTCTTCATTCATGGAAGTGAAGCACCCGACTATCACTTTGATTCGTACTATAAAATCGAACTCAAAAAACTCTGAAGAAGTTGTTATGGCATAGAAGCTATAAATGTTGAGAAAGCGGTGATTGTGCGCTTTCTGAATCGATATACAATGTATACACCTTCTGAATGCGCACAACCCCCATTTTTTGATTTTTTTGATTGCCTGAAACGGGAACATTCGTAGCCACGAAAAATCGATCAAAAATCGAAGTAGAAAATCCGCCATTTCATATGCGACGACCTAATATGTTCTATAGCTATTTACGGCTATCCTATCCCTCTTTCTATGCGTGTTTTCCGCGCAAAGTTAATTCGCTTTAAGTTTAACGTTAACTATTACGCCTTCACACAGTCTTCTTGATACTGATTTTTACCTTATATTTCTCTCAGAATTTACATTTTTGGATTGGAACATGGTATCCGCGACTTTAATAGATGTGTAGTTGACCACAAAATTGAAAAGATTTTGAGGCCAGCTATGACAATTTGAGGAAACAGCAAAAATTAGTAACAATGTTTTCAGCTGTGTAGGAGAAGTTCCTTATTGCGCACCAACTCCAGAGATTAGCAGCCTAACGTTTTACGAACGATGTCATTCAGCTACTTTCATGCCTTTCGTTGAGGCATGTCTCTAACGTAGTGGTAGTTGGATGGCGAGAAAGCCTTACAGTAGTTCTAGGAGCTTCGGGAAATTAGGACTATTTTATGCCTGATTCTCTGCGTGAAATATGGTAAACTAAAGGGAATTTGAACGTCAAAACAGACCGGAGCGCCTCGGATTGAAAGGAATCATGAAATTCTATGGGACAAAGCTACTGGACTGGCCTGGTAATAGCACAGGTAACAAAATAATAATGCGAAAACATCAGGCATCAACTGCGTCAAGCTAAACAAGACCGTGTTTATCTGCAGGCGCAGAAGGCAGACTGGCCAGGCTACAAAGATTTCTCACGCATGCAATCACATTTGCTCACTATGAAGTAAAGCCAATAGCGTACTCCAGCGAAGCCATTGAATCTAAACTGATGTTGCTCCACAAGTAACACAAGACGACAAGTATGGTCGATAAGAAGACTTGAAACTCACAAACTCCTGTAAGGCGACCGCATTCCACTAGCCACAAAGAAGTTCTGTTTAAGAGCCTCATTATTGATGTGAAATTGTAAATTAGATGTGAAAAAACGGGAATGATGGACGAAAAAAGTAGCGCCATGCTAGAGACATTTTATTTATTTACTACACAAAATGTGTGCCATAAATAATAAACAAAACACTGTAGATTAAGTCAGACCACATACATAACATATGTTCAGTTTAGTGTTTTTCAATCCATTGGTGAATGTGGGAACCCCAGTTTGAAATTGGATAAATTGAGATCGTTGTGAGTTCATTGCCTGGTTCATTGTTAATGGAGAAAGAGGTTTGTCGAAGAGTAGTCCGCATTGTTTCTTACAATGGAAGAAAAAAAACCTGCAAAGGCTGTTGAAAACAGTAAAAAGAACATGAAGCGTAGATAAAATTCTTTTCGCGAGGACGTCTTGTATGCGAATTATGAGATGCGCAAAATCTACGACCTTCTACGTACACGACCCCAAGGCGGGCCCTGTATCTCAAAGGCCTCTTTAAACTGGTACGCACCTCAGACGGCAGCATAGAAGGGAGTTGCGCATATTCAAACGCACGTACGAAAGACGTCGGTACGGAGAATAAGATTCGTTTAAGTTGAACAAAAGCATGAAAAAGAAAATGTATAAAGAATATTAAATGCAACCCGGGACTACTCTTGCTGACGCCGCCTTTACATAGATACATACATATACATCACCCATAAGACAATGAACTCGCCTACGATCGGAGAATTATTATGTTGGTTAGAAGAACACTCATTGTAATTAGCAATCATGATTGAGAACTGTATTCTTAAAAATCTACTGCTTCATTGGACTGCTGGTATCTTTCTGAAGACTGGACTGCGAGATGAAGAGCGGGGACAAATCATGGCAAGGATAAAAGTGAAAGTTGGCTGCAATCAAAGGCATCATCGTTAGACATTATTATTTCCTAGAATTTGCAAAAGATCGAGCTTTTCCAACCTTGCTTTGAAGATGTGGCTATTTTCGGAACAAAAAATTTCTGCTGGAATGCGCTGGAACCTGACAACCTGACATATCTGAACAAAAGGAATGAAAGGAGGTAGCTAAACTGCATAATTTGTGAAACCTTTAGGGCACGTTTATACTTCGACGCTGAGCGACGGACACCACGTATGGTGGCCATCGATCAATTTGGCCAGTATATTTACCTTTGGACTTTTCTAATTTCGAATAGTTGAATTTCGAATAAATTCGAATCTCGAATGTTCGAATATTCGACTATTTGAAAAAGTCCAATATTCTTGTCTTGTAAAAAGTCTTTGTTCCAATATTCGAAGGAGGCCAATATTCGAATATTCGTTTATTCCAATACCCAAAGGCTTCGAATATCGAATATTCGAACACATTCGAATATTCTTTATCAATCTCTTAGCAAGTACGTGGCCCTCTTCTTAGAAAACCAGGGAAGTGTGACCTTATGATAAAAAGATGTTTGAGTTTCGCGTTCATAGTGCGCAGAATTGTGTGTAAGCAATCTGACAAGGGAAGGGTCTGAAGCGTATGTCTGAACTGTGAGAACCAGTCATATAGGAAGAATTCTCGCCCCTCAATTAGTATATAAATGTGTTTATTTTTTGCCAAGTCTTTAAACAGAAGGATGTGGGGTCCTTGTATTTGCAATGAAATCTGTGGGTCTTTGCCCGCGATGCTCCTACCGGCGAGTGGCTCGGAGCGCAGTGGATAGTGACGTTGCTTCATGGTGGGAGGTCGGGAGTTCGATCCTTTTGCTCTGCTTGCATTTTTGCGTTTCATCGTGTTGGTTGAGATTTGGAGGATTCTGGTATCTCTATCACTATCAGATGTTTTTTGCCTAATTTTCCAGCTGAAGAGTAACTTTCTTGCCACTTGTTTATTACTGACCGGTTTTTTTAACCACAAGGCAATGACAAAGCTACTCAACGGTGTATAAACGTTCAACACCAGTGATGCACAGACACAAAGTGCATGAAAAAGAAGCACTGGTCACAATACGGACAGCGTATAAAAGCTACAGGTTCCTCACAGTTACACCAGCGACATCGCGTTCAACGTCATTATAACAAACCAGTTCTCCTTCAGCTATCTTGAACTTCGACACTTGCCTTCAGGATGTTGTCCGTATTATGACCAGTGCTTCTGTTTCATGGATGATTTTTTGCAGATCAAAAGGAAGTTCGTGCACAACGACGTGGAAATGAAATCGTTCCACCCGAAAACGTTATCATATATCCACTGCTTGCTTGGCTTTCCTCGTTCATCTTGCGGAATCCAATATTCTTCTTCTTCCACCACACTTCAGGTTGCTGTGCTTCGAAGTCTCGAAGTCCTTTAGTACGCTGGCCATCCGTTCGGTCAGCTTGATTTCTTCCCTCAAAGGCTTCTTGTCTAAAGGTGGGCCACACATCAGCGTGAGCAGGTGGATTACCAATCGAGCATGTTGCTGTTAGGTTTCAGGACACCTTCAGCAGACCTTGCAGTTTAAAACTTTTCTGGAGCCTAGGAAGCTCCTGCTTTCTGCCAGTAAAGAAGTTAAAGAAGGGGGAAGAGCAATGGCTATGGAGTAGTCATATTGCGTTTCCTGTTTATTTCCACACGGCAAAAAAGTGTCCGACCGCATCGTCGGACAATGCCTTGAAAGGGTTAAAACCAAGCGGTTCCCGTGTAATCTGTTCATACTCAATCGCTGTCGCTGCCGTCCCCGTCGCTCCTGCCGCTGCTGTTGCCTGTTCACATTTATCGTTGGCGACTCGAGCGACGGCGATGACAGCGCTAGCGATGGAGCTAGGTGACAGTGGGCCAACTACCGTCGCTGAAGATCGGAAGAGCTCGAAATTTGCACAAGCACTCGATCAGCTTAATCTTTTATCCAAAAAGGTACCCTCAATGGGATTAGTATGATTGGTAGAGAGTGACACCGTTCGTCTAGATGACAAGACATTCCTTTTAAATTTTCATTTTCACCGATTAAAAGGAAATTCGTACTGCTCACAGGTTTCCTGCCGTTCAAAACCATCACGACCCTCATATACCGAAGCATGTAGGGTAACTGCTTCAATTGAAGCCTAGAAAAGAAGTGTAATCGGCACGGAGGTGCTTTAAGTCCGCATTTTAAGGGTCTCTTTCTCATGAGATTCTGTTGTGTAGATACGTGCGTTACACTCTGCTGTCGCTCCCGTATCTCTCGCTGCTGCCGTTTCGATGTATGGAATGTTCAGGTGTGTAACCTGTCCTATAGTACGTCTTGGAAGCTTCGAAAAATCATTTATTGAAGCGGCTGAAGTGATTCCCTTAGCCAGTGAATGAGCTGCTTTTGTGAGAAAACCGGCAGAAAGTGTTTTGTACAACTCGTAGATGATCTCATTTGAACCGCTCCTGCGCTTATTTGGTAGGATCGCAAGAGTGTTTCATTTCGAACTTCTGACGCTTTATCAAGCGGTTTCTGTAAAAGTTTTTCTCGTCTGATTGGTGCTCACAACCCAACCGATGTCAGAAGTCTTTTTTTTTTCTTCGAAAAAAGCGAAAAAAATTGTTCTAAACCGTAGACGGAAGACTTCGGAAGTCGTATTTTCCGCGTATGATTTATACGAACTGTCGTCCGTTCCTATAAGTTCGATAGAGCTTGGCAGAGAAAAGTGTCTACCTACACGACAGAGCTTATATCGTTCAAGGCTGTGTTTTAGTCGCTCAGCAAGCACGTTGTGCTAAACTCGACATTACAGTTATACAGTTTCGGGTCTTCTAAAATAAATCATGTGGGAGAGAGCAGCAGTTAGAAGTTGAGTAGTTAAACATGTTGCCCATTTAAATGCGAAATAATTAGCAAATCAGCAGTGATGTCTGGCTGGTTGGAAATGCTAGGCTTTGAAGATGCGCACAAATGCGTAGTCCAATTATGCCGAGTAGCACCAAGCGGAAAGCGGAATGATGTGATTTGAAATGCTGCAAATGCGCGATGTGTACAAATGGATAGACGACAAAGAAGATCTCCAAAGGCTACTCGGGCATGATAACTATACTAGCTCGTGTTGCAACGCCTATGTAGGGAACCAGCCGTCAGAGCGGTCTCTCAGCTGCACTGACGGCTTCTCAACGGCTTCGCCGTAGTAATAACTTCTCATCTTTAACTGTAGCTTCCATCTGCGCCATGGTTTCCGCAGGAGAACACCTTGACTACTGAGTAAGGCAAGTTAGGAAGGGTCACTGAGAGCTTTTAGAGATATTGATTACTACTCAGAAATGATTGAGCTCACCAACTTTACATCTACAATAATTGTTCCGCTAACAAAATGACGCCACGTTAAAAAAATCCAAAAATTGTAGCATCCGCCTCAGGAGCGCCTCATTGGAGTCCTGAGCGGATAGGGCTGCCCGTGATAGTTTGAATTAAATAGACTTTCGCATTCCCGACCTACCTAGAATTTGACACTCTTGACACTTCGCTGGTCATCTTTGCTATTCTGGTTACTAGTTTAAGTCAGTGGTCCTCAAATCCTTACCTGTGAACGACTCCCTACAAGAAAACATTTAGGAAACGAATTCATTCCAACAAGTGCGACATTTATGTTCACTCCATACGATAATCGTAAACAAATCCGCGTCCTGACAAGGACTGACAACCTATTTTGTTTACTTCTGTAATTTTTGTTTTATTTCACAACAAGATCTTACAAGGAAGATACATGAAGCAAATTGCTTTCAGTGAAATAACAGCAAAATTACTGGACCATTATATTTCACTTTTAAGCTTATGAAAGCAGGTTAAGTGGTAAGTCAAACACCTAAAAGAAAATACCACTGGTAATAAAATAAACTCCGATTGGGAGGTGAGCACTTCCATTGGCTTACCACTCATCGACAGTTCTACTCAAACAATCATAGAGCGGAAGATAAGGTTCTCCATTAATTAACGAGTAGAACGGATGTTGTTCTGAGATCAGTAGACATCCACCTAAAAATTTCACGGTTCAAATTTCAAAGTGTCTTTTTGCATACAACTTGCAAATCAAGAAACGCTGAAAACCTGTAAAATGAAGCAGCATCTTTTGAGTATAAATGAACCGGAAGCCTCGAACAGGGCGGACTTGGGAAGGTGGAATGATTGGGCGCGACGCGGATGTAATACATGGCGTGGAGAATGGACAATGGGCAAAATTGACAAATGCCGTTCTCACAACACGTAAACAATGTTTACGTATGGTGAAACGATGGCATTTGCCTATTTCTTTAATAAAGTTATGCCAAAAACAATTTTGGTTAAGGGTGAAAAGGAAAAAATGGGGGCCTAAAACACATCGAAATTAATCAGTCACCAAGTAATAAGCGTTTTGAGGCAACAATTTTGAACGACTATAACTCGTTTTTTCCCAATTTTTTTTTCAAGCAAAGGAAACAGTGCGCCAAGACACCTAACGAATCAAGGAAAGCGTTCGAAATTTAATCGGAACTCGATCGACCGGTAAAAGCGTCATGTCGCCGCGATAGAAAGCTTGGATCGCTCATAAGGAAACGGAGGCACAAACAGCGGCTAGTCATGGTGACTCCAAAACACAGTATCGAATTATATCGGAGCTGACGGGAACAAAGCTCAACACGTGTGTCCCTATAAAAGACAAAAGTGGCAGACAGTAGGGCTGGTCAGCGAAGCTGAACAAAACGAAAAATGGGTTGAACACTTCCGTGAAGTTTACAACCAGCCCCAGCCATCCGCAACGCCTACGTTCGATGAAAACGCCCTGTAAGAGCTAAACGTCAATGCCGGTTACATAACGGTAGAGGAAACAAAGACAGCAATACGAGGTCTCAAAAACGGAAAGTGCCTGGCCTCGACGAAATTGCAGCGGAGATGTTAAAGGCTGGAGCCTCTCCGGTAGCGGAACAACTGAGGACACTCTTCAATAGCTGCTGGCATCAACATAAAGTGCCAAAGGATTTGAAAAAAGGCCTAATAGACAAACTGCCAAAAAAAGGAAGGTTATCGGATTGCGGAAACTGGAGAGGTATCGCCCAGTTGTCAGTGCAAGGCAAAGTATTCTGCAACGTATTGTTGAGAAGGCTTTAAGAAATGCAATTGATGATCGACTGCGGGAGAAGCAAGCTGGATCCAGAAACGGAAGATCGTGTTGCGACCAGATCTTTACGCTACGCAATATCATCAAGCAGTGCCTGGAGTATCGCTACCCGCTCTACATAGACTTCGTCGATTTCAAGAAAGCATTTGACAGTGTCCACCGTGAGTCACTATGAGAAATACTCAGTCTCTATGGAGTCCCTGCGACCTTCGTCAAAGTGTTTAGAAGTCTATACCACAACTCCTCGTGCTGCGTGAAGACAATTCTCGGGAATACAAGATTCTTCGAAGTCACCAAAGGAGCCAGGCAGGGATGTGTTCCCTCGCCGTTGCTCTTCAACATCGCACTCGACAAAGTACTGAGAAGAACCACAGCCAAGGTACAAGGGGTATCCCTTGGTCTAGCGGTCGCCTTAATGACCTAGACTTTGCCGACGACATTGCCATATTCGCTGAGGACAACGATATTCTTCAAAGGAGCACGGAATGCCTTAGCCAGGAAGCAAGCAAAATCGGAATTCGAATTAGTCCCGAAAAGTCAAAGGTCATGCACACAGGAAATAGTGGACAATTTCACCTACTTGGGAAGCATGATCACAAGTAACGGAGATGCTGAAGCTGACGTTCGATGCAGGATTGCAAAGGCAACGGCAGTGTTCCGGAGGCTTAAGCCACTGTGGACGTCGTCTTCAATTTAAAATAGCGTCAAGCTGCGTTTGTATTCTTCGAAGTCGTCCCCATTGCAGTGTACGCTAGTGAAACATGGAAAATGTCAGCTAGCATCATCAGACGGATCAACGCGTTCCCTGCAAATGTCTACGACAAATAATGAGGATACGCTATACGGACCGCTTGACGAACGAAGACCTACTACAACGTTGCCGCTCGAGCCACCTCAACGAAACCGTTGTGCAACGCCGACTCTGCCTGGCCGGACACATTCTTCGAATGCCAGCTCACCGCCTGCCAAGATCAGCCATGCAATGGACACCGCCAGCAAAGCGAACCAGAGGCCGCCCAGAAACACGTGGCGTCGCACGTTTTTGAATGACTGGGAAGTCAAAAATATTTCTAGGCAGGAGTGTGAAGAAATAGCCAAAGACAGGCAGCGGTGGAAAGAGTTCGTCGCCTTATGCGCTCAACAGCACGGGAGGAACTAAGTAAGTATAGCTCGCTTCAAGGAAGAGCTTTGTAATTGTAATAGCAACCAAATTAATCGGCTCATTACTGCCAACGAAAAATGGCGGAGCAAAGGGCGCACCGAAGGCGAGATATTCGGGTTCCCGCCATGACAGGGAGGCAGCGCATTTTTAATCACTTCCCTTGTCCTGGCAGCTCTATCCTAAAGAAATTTTGTTCTTGAGACAAGATTCAGAATGTTGCACACCACATTTGGTGAAAAGGGCTTTTCAGCTTCAGCGCCAAGGCTTTCTTAAGGTCCCGCCATTGCTCAGTACTAAGGCGCCGTATGTCTTTTCCGACAAGCACTACAGCAACATTAACGAGATATGTCATGACAACAATTATTTACTATATATAATTCGCTCAATCCATCGGCCGCGTTGTCAGTCACGGGGAAGGGGGACTAAAGCCGAGGAATGCCTACGACGGTGTGGCGTATGCCAGCCGAGTTTTCTTTCAGATTAATCATGGGCGATTGCTGGCGAACTTGTAACCTTGGCAGTGGATCAACCATGTTTGCGATGCGATATATTCAGCGGTCAACACGCTAGGATATGAATGGGGATCAAGTGCAGAGTGTGAGGATTCAGAAGACGTGCAGCAGTCGTCGTCCAACTTGCGTAGGGATTAAGAATACCTGCGGAAGACGTCGTCTAACTCGCGAAGGAATTCCGACTGCGGGGACCCGTAGGAGGGGACCATTTAAGAGGGGATCAGGTAGGGGGACCAATAGGGGACCATTTAAGAGGGGATCAGGTAGGGGGACCAATAGAGGGAGGCGAATAAGATCGTCCAATGTGTGTCCGGTTTCTGAATATGGGTCACAGAAGTCGTGGCACGTGTATCGTGGTGTGAGTGTCATAGGCGTCGTTATAACGTGATGACATGTGAGTTGGGACTCAGTGTCACATGTACATGCTTGACTCTCACTCCGTTTCTTTGTCAGCACACAGGAAAGGAAGTATTAACGGGGAAGGGGAAGAGGTAGGGAGATTGACAACGGGATTCGGAGTATTATTGCAGTCGGACCGTAAACGGTGTTGACCTGTCGACCAATACCGATTGATTTTAATTATGTTTCTGCAGATTAATCACTTCGAATTGGGACACTCCTACTCTGTTCCTCGCTCGGTGGAGATAGAGTACTTCGGAGAATAAATCGCAAACATGTGAAAAGGTGGATGGCCTTCATAGAAGCAGTGATAATTCTGCCCTACCATATCCCGCTGCACTAATCTATATGGTAAACCAGTTTTTTACTGCAACAGAAGTAAGAAGGCCCAAACAAGGAAGAAGGAAGATTGGGGTAGTTCTATTCTCGGGTTTGGGGATGAAGTGTCCACCCAGGTTGGCAGCTGCTAGGCCGCTAAACGTCTGATTCAATATAAGGAGAATTGTTTGATCTTTTAAAATTAGAAGAAGGTGGGCCGGTTTTGCGCATAATTTCAGATAGGCCTTCAATGGTGAGACCACCGACTTCTGAGGTGAATCAGCCATGGTCTGTAGTTGTCGCGAAGATTTGAAGGATCCAGAGAGAAGAGCGACGTTCTCCTTCCTTCAACTGTCTCCACAACCGGTCTAACTAAAAAATGCTTCGGAGTCCACCATGAGATGCGCTCCCCAATTGTTTCCTATCAGCTGTTAGGTTCGTGGACGAGGTCATGCCAATTAACGAACACGCGAACTGCGGCGCGGTTTCGCGCGCCACAAACTCGTCCAAATAGGGCGACGGGCGGGATCGTGTAGGGAACGCCCCCACCCACGAAACACTTGTTTAGATATTCTGGAAGCACAAGTTCTGGAGGCGACAAGCGAGCCCGTCGAGCCTTATTTGAGTTGCCTCGGTTTGGAAAGCACTTCTCGAGTAGAAAATGTCGTGGGGCTTGAAAAGTGATATTTTGTTTGAGAAATGTCTGCCAAGTATGGAGGGCAGTCGGGAGTTTTATATTCCACCTGATTCAGGCTTTTTGTTTCATCAACGAAACGTGCGGTCGGGCGTTGTCTCTGAGAAGCTTTACACCCCCCGTCATTAACCATTAACCATTATCCATTAACCTTGGCATTGTCGAATGTCGTAAGGAATCCATTTTTGTCACAATGCATTCTAGAAAAGATCACTTTTGTTGAGAAAAAGAAGATACGAACACACTTCGAGACGATGAGATTGCTGATGTTCGGTCAACTCGTGCAACACGTAACAAGCTTTTCTTTTACCTTTCCAATTTTCTTCAAACGCCATGCTGCGATTGCGTAGTGAATATTTAGCTCTTTGTAATTTTTGACGTGTATGCTCTTGGACTGGCACCTAACGTTGCCTTCAACTCATCGCTGTCAATCTCCGATAGCCGATCTCCTCCCTCCCGATATTTAAGACTGAAGAGTACAGCTCGGAACTCTTCGAACGGTCTATGCGTGACACATTGGAACTGTGTAGTCGTACTTTATGCGCTGATCTCATTTATAGTCGCTTCCGCAGCACTATGGCCGAGTTTGACTCCTGAGGCAATCCAACGTGAATTTCAAGTTTTGACAACAACTCCACAAGAAACCGAAAACGCCAAAGAATTGGCTAGAAACAACGAGCTCTTTTTGCGATTATTCATTTGCTCGTACCAATAAATGAACATCTGCATTGCTTGAAGTTTGATTCAAAATTGAGGTAAAATAATAAAGCAAAACTTATTTTACACTATCTGTCAAATAAAAATCGCGACAAGCTAAACGACTGTCTGGCACAACCATTTAGTTTAGCATAACAACTGCCGTTTGTTTTTTCATTTCACTCGTTCCTAAAAAATAAGAAATTTACTATGGAATAAAAAATTTCAAAGAAAGTGATTCTAGCCTTTCCTTGAGCAGAAAATTATTCTAACCGTCTCACAAGGGAAGGTCTGAAGCGTATGTCTGAACGGGAGAGCGAGTAATATATGAAGATTCCCCACCCACAATTAGTATACAAATGTGTTTCTTTTTTGCCAAGTCATTGAACCCAAGGTGTAAAGGGTCCTTTAAGATACAATGGAATCAGTGCCTTACGAGTTCGGGTCTTGTACGCCTGCGATGGCAGTGCCGGCAAGCGGCACGGGGCGCAGTGGATAGTGACGTTACTTCAGGCGAGAAGGTGGGGGTTCGATTCTTCAACGCTGCTGCATTTTTGCATTTCAACTGATTGGTTGATATTTGATGGATGACGTCTATACTAGGGGTGTGCGTAATTACGATTCACGATTTCACGATTTACGGCGATTTTTGGCAATTCTTCTACGATTTACGATTTACGACATTTTGGGTCGTAAATCGCAATTTTCGTAAATGTTATCGATCTACGGGCAATTGGCGTCCATATGACGTCAGATGCAGCTCGGGTTAGAAAAGTGTGCTCACTCTCCTTCCTCTAGTAGCACATTCCTATTTCGTTTTAGCGTAGTTTAAAAAAAGTTTAATGAGGCACGAGGGATGACGCCGTGTCGTGCGCAGTCTTTTCGAGTTCAAGTGAACTTTTCTAAACCCTTAGTGGATACCTCTTTGCAGCATGTGGCCGAGAGTTGTCGTGACGGGAGTAAACATTCTTCCTTCATGGTCGTTTCGGCTGGGTGGTCCCACTCAATAGCTCAACAGTTGGACAGCATAAATATTCGCAGTCCCTGTGCTGCCTGCTCCAAGGAGATCGTGGTAAAGATTCCTTGAGAGTCTCACCAACAGTAAAGCATTACCTTCTTCTGGTGGAGGTGGAACTTTGATTGCTTCGGAGGTGGGGACCTTCCGCGTAAAGTTGGAAAAGTACACCCTGAACGGATCTCCCATGACCACGTTCCCAGAAGGTTCTTAACATGAAAGTGAATAAGGAGAAACAGTGATGCTCAGTCGTGACGACCAATCCTTGTCACGGAGGTCGTGGGCCACTCAAGTCGAGACCACCTTTACTATACTCTAAAATATTACAGAGTCTATGGCATTGTACAGTATTATGTTCCAGCTAAGGCTTGTGGCACTAAGCCAGACGGTAACAGGTTCTGTTAAATATTGAAAAATGATTGAAAATTTTGTCGCAGGGTTTTTCCGATAGCATTGTAAAAAAATCTAACCATATAAGACCTTTTGGTGAACCATAGGATAGTTGCACAATGCACTAGTTCAGTACGCGATGTTTGTTGAACTGCATACGCAGTTGCTGATTTTCCCGGGGTAATGAGCCGTGAAATGATTTTTTTAGAATTTTCGTTCTGATAATGACTTCTTACTTTTGCTTTCTGCTTTTGCAAAATCCTAGATTTATACGCTTCTAAGGAACTGCTAAATTGTTGGAAATTTTATGATCATTCAAGTAAAAAAAGCTTCTAGTTGAAACACCAGTTGCATCGGTTAACCTAATGTTTTTGCATCAACAACTTTTTTGACATTCTTAAAAGGTGTGAAGTTTGATTTCAGAGGTATAATCAAAGAAGGAAAACTAAAAGTAAAAAAGAAAAAAGTTTGGTAAGAAAATTACCCGGCTTGCGCAGAAAATAACACAATGAATCAACAAGTATTGGGTCATTTTGTATTAAGATTAGCAGAGAAACATATAAATATTCAGTTTACAGCACTATACGTTAGGTGCCTATTGCAATTTACGGTTTCGATTTAAGATTTACGATTTACGAAATTTCGAATTTTATTTACGCACTCCCCTGGTCTTTACTATTTTCAGACGTTTTCTGCGCATCTTTATAGTTGTATGCTGTGGAGAGTAACTTTCTTGCGATTTGTTTATTGGTGACCGGTTTCACTTTCAGCTGTTCGTCTTCGTCAAGCTTTCACCGGACCGTTTCCAGGTGACAGCAAAGGTGAGGGATAGAGCGTATCCATGGCCATTTAGGCCAATTTATGGGATCCGCAGACCTTATTTCATATTTTAACCTCCTCTGGTGTCACATCCTGGTCTTTTTTGAAAACCCGAGTAAGATGGTATTTCCCGAGGTCATTGGTCCATCCATGTATGGAAACACACTGTGTGGAGCCTGCAGCTTTTATACACTGTCCGTACTGAGGCAGTGCTGTCTCATGCTCTTTTTACCTGTGCATCACTGGTGTTGAACATTTATACATCATCATGTTGAGTACCACAGCATGGAAAATTAGACATAAAAACGTCTGAAATCGTACAGACGTCAGAATCCTTCAAGTCTCAACGAACCAGATGAAATGCAAAAACACAGACGCTCAAATGAATCGTACCTCCTACCTCCCTCGCACAAAGCACCGTCACTATCCACTGCGCTCCGAGCCGCCTGCCCATCGTCGAATCGCGGCCGTACAGGGCCAGCGAACTCGTAAGGCGCAGATTCCATTGTAACTTCAAGCTCCACCACTCCGTTTGTTTAGCGATTAAGCGAAAGGAAACACATTTTTATACTAATTGAGGGGTGGGGAGTCTTCCTATATTTCTCGTTCTCCACGTTCAGACATACACTTCAGACCCTTCCCTTGCCAGCGAATTTCTAGTATCCTCGTTTCAATAACGAAGACACTCAATTTGACTTAAGAATCGCCAAGTTCTCTTAGAAGTGCCAATTTGATTTGAGAAGTGCTTCATTTGATAGAAAACTCTTAGCCTTATGTCATACCATCGCTCACCCCGAGCGAAGCCTAATGATAGCCTCCCATATCGACTCATCGGTTCGCGCGATCGATATGGGAGCTCATCATTAGGCTTCGCTCGGGGTGAGCGGTGGTATGGCGTAGGCATTATGTGTAGCGAGACTCTTTTAAGATAAAGTGGCCGTTCTGCAAACCGAACAAAATGCGTCTACAATTTAAACGAACTTTCTCTAACAAAGTCAAGATCACCTTTCTTTTAAGAACGTTTAAAAAATAGCACAGTACCCTAAGGAGTGGCAACTACACAGTGTGAATAGACACAAAATTTTTATTACTTGACCGCAAATAACATTTTTAGGTTTATTATATTTTGGGACTATTTTGGGTTTTTAGAACTATCTCAGTTTCTTCGTGTAAAAGTTATTTGCTTCTAAGAGTAAACCTAAAAATATAGCATTAAATTATGCATAATATTATTAATAAATTGCTTCTGAAAGGATGGAAAGTTTATGTTCGTTCAAGAAGCATACAGATTTTTACCAAGAATTTCGTGTTTAGGGGAGTTATAAAGGATATATTCTGACTATAGTCACGTCTCCACGGATCTCCCTCGATAGAGAGCCTTCGGGCTCTCTTGTTAAAAGGGATCTCGGGCCGCTTGTCGCAGGGCCACGTGGCGCGTCTCCAGGTGGTGGATAGGGGAATTAAACGCGAACCAAATGCGACCGTGTACTGCCCAGAGACGCAGGTGGGATGCAGGGGATGGACTCCTTGCTCCTGCTGTGTCGGGACGACGCGTTCCTTGTGCGTGGGAGCGGCATGTTCGTGCACAGTGTGCGTGGATGTGTCCGTGACTGTGCGGATTGTAACTGTGTCGGCTCGGCCAAAAGCTTGCACTCGGTAGACTGGGAGTACATGTAAGGCGATTAGAGGCCGCCTTAAGTCTCGCCCCGTCCCTTCGGGCAGTCTGGCTGGCTGCCCGGAGTTCTTCGCCCGCACGACAGAGCCTGACTAGCTACCCGTGTTGTATTCCAGTCAAACACAGCAGCACTAAAGGGCCTCATTCCCCTGACCCCGAAAGAGCCCCCATTTCTGCAGCGATGGGAAGGACGAGTACGGAGAGGCTGCTAAAATCTCAGGGCCTAACCAGGCTGCGCAAACTGAGAAGGACTAGGATGACGATCTGTACTTACAACGCCCGCACGCTTGCGTCGGAAGCATCCGTCGAGGACCTGATGATGCAAGCCAGGAAGATCAAGTACGACGTCATCGGACTGACCGAGACGAGAAGACACCATCCCCTACACGCCGCCTACGACTCCGGAGAAGAACTGTTCCTCGGAACATGCGACAGCAGGGGAGTAGGCGGCGTTGGTGTCCTCGTCAACACGCACTTGGCCATGAACATCGATTCGTACGAGTCTCTGACAAGCCGAATCGGACGTCTGCGACTGAAGCGATTTGGCTCCGTGCCAGCCTTGACTGTGTTCGTCGCGTATGCCCCAACATCCGACTACGACGACGAAGACGTCGAGGCCTTCTACGTGGAGCTGGAGAAGTTCTATAAGGAAGATCACACCTTCTGCAAGGTGATCGTCGGCGACTTCAACGCCAAGATCGGGCCACGAAGGTCGCCGGAAGAACTTCACATCGGAACCCACGGTTTGGAGTGGAACGAGCAAGGTGAAAGGCTGTCTGAGTTTATCATGTCGACCAAGACCATCCATGGAAACTCGCAGTTCCAGAAGCCTCCCTCCCTACGATGGACCTGGGAATCCCCCGGTGGCCAGTTCCACAACGAGATCGACCACATCATCTTCAATCGCAAGTATTGCCCGACCGATGTCTCCGTTGTCCCCAAGTTCTACACGGGATCGGACCACCGCCTCCTTCGCGCGAGGTTCCGCTTTTCGCGTCAAGGAGAGAAGGTCGCGAAGTTCAAGAAGAGGAGTCCCAGAACGACCATCAACTGGGATCTCTACACCTCTCTTGTCGGCCTTTGGGAAGATGCCGTCATGGACAACGTCGACGAGGAATACGATCGCTTCGTGCACCATCTCCACGATAGTGCTAAGGGAGCCGAGAGCTTGAAGACCACCAAGAGACGCCTGTCTCCGGAAACTCTCGAGCTGATACGTCAGCGTGGAGCAGCACGAGCGTCAGGCAACTATCAACTGACGTCCGAGCTTGCAAAGCTATGCAGAGCGGCGATAAAGGAAGATCTGAAGGAGAGAAGGGCGGAAGTGTTGGCCGAAGCAGCAGAGGCAGGGCTGAGCATCCGCAATGCCCGCCGGAACTTCGCCAACTTCAAGACCAAGATGACCGCTCTCCGACGTCCTGACGGAACCGTCACCTCTTCCAGAAGGACCATGGAGAAAGTCATCCACGGCTTCTACTCCGATCTCTTCGATAGCCACGTCCACCTGCCCCTACGCCATCTTCCGCAGGATGGATACGTCATCCCCTCTGTTCTCCCTTCCGAGATCCGACACGCCATCTCGTCGGTGAAGAAACGTACAGCACCCGGTCCCGACAGGATCAGACCCGAACACCTGAAGTACCTCCCGCCAGCGCTCATCAACACCCTGGCGCGGCTCTTCACACGCTACCTGTCCGAATGCAAGGTTCCATCTCAGTGGAAGACCAGCAAGACCGTCTTGCTGTACAAGAAGGGAGACGTGCACGACATTGGCAACTATCGCCCGATCTGCCTGTTGTCCGTAGTCTACAAGCTGTTCACTCGAGTCATCCTGAATAGGATTAGTAGAACGCTGGACGAAGGACAGCCATGCGAACAAGCAGGATTTCGGAGAGGATTCAGCACGATCGACCACATACACACCATTACGAAGCTCATCGAAGTGTCGCGAGAGTACAAGCTGCCGCTGTGCCTTACGTTCATCGACCTGAAGAAGGCATTCGACTCCGTCGAGACTGAAGCGGTCATGGAAGCCCTGCTCACCCAGGGCGTTCCTACTCAGTACTCAGAGTCCTTCGAGAGCTGTACAGTGGATTCACGACCAAGATCTCACCATTCTACAACGACGTCGTCATCGACGTAAGGAGAGGTGTTCGGCAAGGGGATACCATATCCCCGAAGCTCTTCAGCGCCACCCTCGAAAACGTCATGCGCGAACTAGAATGGGATGACATGGGAGTGAAGGTCGACGGCCGGCAACTGCACCATCTTCGCTTCGCTGACGACATCGTGCTCATAACACCGAGCATCAGTCAGGCGGAACGAATGCTGGCCGACTTCGATCGTGTATGTGGAAGCGTTGGACTGCAGCTGAGTCTTACGAAGACGATGTTCATGAAGAACGGATGGGTTTCTGATGCCCCATTCTCGCTCAACGGAACGAACATCTCCGAATGCTCCAGCTATGTGTATCTGGGTCGCGAAGTCAACATGGCCAACGACCTAGCACCAGAGCTGAGCAGGAGGAAACGAGCGGCTTGGGGAGCTTTCAAGAGCGTCGAAGAAGTCGCGAAGAAGACGAAGAACGTCCGACTCCGTGCCCACCTATTCGACTCCACTGTTCTTCCTGCCCTAACATGCGCCTCAGAGACCTGGGCTATACGAAAGCAGGATGAACACGCGATCAGCTTCGCGCAGCGTGGAATCGAGAGGACGATGCTCGGAGTGACTCGACTCACGCAAGTGAGAGAAGGCCTCCGGAGTTCCGAGCTTCGCCGACGTTCGAAGATCAGAGACGCTGTCGCATGGGCCAAGTCGTCGAAAATTAGGTGGGCCGGCCACGTAATGCGATTCGCAGACACCCGCTGGACGAGAGCCGTCACAGACTGGATTCCGCGGGATGTCAAAAGAACACCAGGACGCCCACCAACGCGTTGGTCGGAATTCTTCGTGAAAGCCCTGAACGACCGATATGACGCTCTTCGTGTCCCTCGAGCGAGGAGGATCCATTGGACCACTCTGGCACGCGACAGGGACGAATGGAGACGCTGCTGGCGCCCGCTCGAGCAAGTCGATGATCAACGGGACGACAGGTGATACAGGTGATAGTCACGTCTACTTGGAATGAGACATGGTAGGTTTAACTCGGTCGGTGTACAGTTTAAAATGAAAATGGCTTGTATAAAAGGATGTGTGTTTTGCAGCTGCAGCTGCATACTCACCAAGAAGAAAGGTATTTGTAGTGTAATCAGAACTGAAGAGAATCGTTCAGTATAAAAACACACACGCAAATCAGGAACTAAAGTTAGTAAATGTAGGTGCTTGCGAAACTGTACCGGTCATGAAAAACAATCAGTTCTAATCAACAACATGTCGTAAATTTTCAGCGAATACGTAAATTTTCAGCGGAGCTAGCATAACAAGAATGTTTTCACTCAATGAAACAATAAGGTAAAGGTACGAGTTCAACAGTGCAACTCATCCCACGGTATACTATGTATTTTCCATGCGCCGGATCTCAAAGTGCTTTTCAAGTCACCGTTCCACGTTTTTATGTCGATCCATTCGGTTCAAACACTGTTTACAATAGTCAAAAGGAAGAAGAGAAGAGAAGGAATCTACAACGACAAACAACGGTTCAACCTCACAGCAGGGAGAAATAGCTACTGCAGATGTATTTGCACGACAACAAAAATTGAATTCAAAATGTACATACAGAATGTTTAGGGGGAAGTGAAGTACGAACACCACTTTTATCCCAGCCAGAGGGAATGAGCAGACTCAAAATTTCGCGTCGAATTGAACGATTCACCGTAATGTAGATGACCGCAGGAACACCTCAATTGAACCATAGTCCAAATAAGCAATTTTATAGCGACGAACATATAAAGACATACCCGAAGTGAGTTGCCAGCAGACTTGAGAGGTGACGATTACCCATTTCGGTGATGGTACATACTGCATGAAAACATAAGTAACTGCCGCTATGACGGTCATGAGGCATATGAGAAATGACTGGATGAAGACCGAAAATTAGCGGAGCTGGTTATGCTATTTTTGAAAAGCAATATAGGAGAGACCCTCTTTTTACATAATACTATTTCGATTACAACAATTTGGATGGGTGTATAAGAGTGACCCCTTCTCTGATAGCAGTTATACAACTTGGATGGTAATATAAGAGAGACCCTTTTTTTAAGGAAAAGTCAATCCGAATGCTTATTAGTCGTACTAGTTGGTACTATTACTTTTAGTTGGTACATACTGATGAAAACTAAACAGACGCATTTCTAAGCGATACCTACCTCAGAGAATAGTCTTTGACTGCAATTATACGTCTTTCTTCAGCCTTTAGTTGCTACGTTCCGCTAACCTTTGCGTTATCCTTACTAAACGTTCATTTTCGTTGTTTTTTTTTGTTTTTTCGTTTTTCTTTGTGAAACCAGGGCTCAGTGCTAGGTGGGGCCAACATGACCTCAATTTCCAAAATTATCACCCAAATGTTATCGAGTGGTTGCTATATGATTCATTCTAGTCTAATTTTCGACTACTCTTTATTCTAAAGTTCTGGTTCTACGAGGGTGGTTGGCATACCCGCGTTCCCACGTTTCAGCACAGACCTGCAGTGGCGGGAAAATATTTTCGGGCACTTATCTCTGCGGCGTTTTTCGACCGCAACTTTGGGGCCAAGGAGTCCAAAGAAAAAGTGAGCAGCTTATCAGAATTCTGTAAAAGTTCTTTACAACAAGCAACTAAAGTTGTCTTGGCAGCGGTAAATTTACAGAGAAATTCGAGTGAAAGAAGATTGGTTAGGAGGTAATGGATGGGAAACACCTCCTCATAATCACATATTATTACAATAGATCATCAAAAAACACATCTATTATCAAATTGCTGATCAATACTTGGTTGACAGCCCTTATTCTTGATCACAGCCAGACATCGGTCCCCATTGAGCCGACCAACTTCGCGCACCGCTCCACCACGATAGCACTCCACGCTTCGTTGATGACTGTTTCTAATTCAACCAGATTCTTCACTCTTTAGCGCTTGACCACTCAATTCACGTTGTTTCAAAGGTGGTTAATGAGATCTTCTAAATTGGGAGATCGCGCGGGCCACTTTAAAACCTTGATCCTTTTCGCCTCAAGCCACTGCCTCCTCTTTCTGCTGGTATGCTCTGGATCATCAGTCCACCTGAAAAAATAACGACTCACGAAAGTGAGAGAAGGCCTCCGGACTTCCGAGCGTCGCCGATGTTCGAAGATTAGAGACGCTGTCGCATGGACCAAGTTGTCGAAAATTAGGTGGTCGGTCCACTTTTCGACAAGGTAATGCGCTTCGCGGACACCCGCTAGACTAGAGCCGTCACCGACTGGATTCCGCGGGATGTCGGGAGAACACCAGGACGCCCACAAATGCGTTGATCTGACTTCTTCGTGAAAGCCCTGAATGAACGACATGACGCTCTCCGTGTCCCTCGAGCGAGGAGGATCCATTGGAACACTCTGGCACGCTACAGGGACGAATGGTGACGCTGATGGCACCCGCGAGAACAACTCGTTGATGGACGGGACGAAAGGTGATGAATCACCTTTGGTCCCGTCAGATGAATTCATACAACTAGCCAATCAAGAAACGTATTAAAGATCTAAAAAAGGAATTTCAAGGAAACCTACATTTTCTTTACGATAGAGAATGATTAGAAGAGTAAAAGATTTTCTCGGAGTAAGAATTCTAAAAGAAATCATGTAGGACATTTTAGACCATTTGTAGATATTTTACCTCTTATCATGCTGTCATGTTCGCTGTTCAGGCATACCTGAGACATTTCCTGGTTAGCATAACAATGGTCCAAAGCAGCAGGTCTTTATTGTTAGGTTGTCCCATAAGTCCCCGCCGTTTTTTCAACGATTCACTGCAAATTTCGCCGGCGGTCTCTTGCATAGCGCTGCATAGCTTTCGAAAGAGAATGATTTGCTCTATCAGAACATGTATTGCAATTCTTTTTTCGTCATGAATTTTGTCAATTTTTAGATTGTTGAAGAGAAAAGTGAAAAAGTGAAAAAGTAGCCATTTGCGCACTTGTTCTCTCCGCTTAGGTTTGTAATTTTTTGCACAGTTTTTTATAGCGTTTGGAAGACAATGTTCTGTATTACAAGAATATGTGTTAGTGCTATTTACTCATATGTCCTTTATTGATTTTTAGGTCACCAAATTGGGAATTCCGACTTTTCCGCCCGAATTTTTACCAAAACTCCGGTTCTGTGGTTGAACTTTTTTGCATAGTGTTATATTTCGTTTGGAAGAGGATGTGTTGCTCAGTAAGAATTTGTGTTGCGTTTATTGGCTCACGCTAATTTCTGTCGAATATCAACAACTGAAGAAGGAGAAGGAGTTGTTGGTGAAGGCGATTTTTCTCTTTTTGGCATTTTGTTGATATTCAAAAGAAATCAATAAACGCGACACATATTCTTATAGAGCAAGACATTTTCTTGCGAATGATATATAACAATACATACAATGACATATATAACACCAACCCAAAAATTCCAACCACAGAGCAGGAGCTGTCGGCAAAAACAACCACCCTCCTTCGGGCGTCCCAATTTGATGGCCTAAAAATCAATAAATGACAAATGAGCAAATAGGACGAACACATATTCTTGTAGTACAGAACATTGTCTTCCAAACGCTATAAAAAACTGCGCAAAAAATTACAAACCTAAGCGGAGAGAACAAGTGCGCAAATGGCTACTTTTTCACTTTTTCACTTTTCACTTCAACGACCTAAAAATTGACAAAATTCATGATAAAAAAGAAATGCAATAGTTCTGATAGAGCAAATCATTCTCTTTCGAAAGCTATGCAGCGCTATGCAAGAGACCGCCGGCGGAATCTACAGTGAATCATTGAAAAAAACGGCGGGGACTTATGGACAACCTAATATTTAACTTCGCCATTGATGTGTTGTTGCTGTTTTTTTTCTTCTGCTTTCTTCTATCATGCTCCTGTTATGGTCTATGTTCCAGTGAGTATGACGTGTCATTTCTGACGTAGATCCTACTATATGTTCGTTTTTGAAGCATTGATCACAATCAATCAATATTGATCAAACTATCGATTTTTTCTGGATGTCGTTCAAGCGGTCCGAAATGTCAGCCCTAGGAGTAATCAAAATCGCTGAACACGAAACTGAAGTTTGCTTTTGTAGTATTAATCGCCATAAATCGATATTATCGATTTTTTATGAATGTCGTTCAAGCGGTCCGATGCTTCAGGTTGCGATCG
Organism: Heligmosomoides polygyrus bakeri; assembly: GCA_947359475.1. Taxonomy (NCBI): domain Eukaryota; kingdom Metazoa; phylum Nematoda; class Chromadorea; order Rhabditida; family Heligmosomidae; genus Heligmosomoides; species Heligmosomoides polygyrus. The sequence continues at coordinate 12,610,960 of OX375865.1, forward strand.
CCATCAGTCGACATTGATCACTTTGTCGATTTTTTGTGAATGTCGTTGAAGCGGTCCGAGGCTTCAGGTTTTGATCGCCGTCAGTCGACATTGATCTAATTATCGATTCTTGTGAATGTCCTTCTTTTCTTTCTATTTCTTTCTATCTTGCACCCCTCGACGTGGTTAAGGTGTTCTTCCTGTGAAAACATGACATAGATGGCACCTACAATTAATAGTAACTTTGTTTGAACTTGTAGTTGGAAACATAGTTGGAAAGAGTGTCTTCTAATACTAATACTTATCAAGGAATACAAAACTATTAGGTTGAGTCATGAATTTTGCAATAAAATTTGTATTCCAGTAAAAATGAGAGTATACCACAAAAGAAAAATGATTGACTTAACGAAGTAATTGCCGTTAATCTCTATGAGATCCTTCCGCCTTTCATTAATTGAGTGAATTACGTCTCTGTAGAATTCGCTCGGTTTCAACCTGCAGAACTCGTGTACCACCGCCATGGCCTCGTCATCTTCGGTGGAGTGACCACCGTAGAGGAAGTGATTCATCGACCGAAGCAGATGGCAGTCAGATGGCACAATATCCAGGGTGTACGGTGGGGGTTTGATTTTGGTACAGATTTCTCTCCTAGATTTTTGCCAACATCCGAAGTGCCGCAAGCGGTCGGCTGTTGCCCTGGTAGATTAAACATTGGCTTGTATCGACTTCTTTCTTCATTAGTTTTTGCTGGAATTAGACGAGGTGTTGGCGAAAGCGAGCGTCTAAGAAGGTTTGACTACGTGGAGCAGCTCCCGGTGCACTGGACCACTACATAGACACCAAACGCACAGCAGGGCTTTCCTTCAGTGGAGCTCCGGGTTTGACTCCAGAATCCCCAGCTCGCTGCGTTCCAGCTATTGCTTTCAGTCTTTACAGTTGTAATGAAGCATCCCCTCTTCATCGCCGATAAGAAGTTTATTCAGGCCTCCTCGCTTGAAGCGGTGCAGGAGCCACTCGGAAGCACAGCGATTTACTTGAGTTTCCGTCAACGCATGAGGCACTGACGAAGGCAAATTTGGCGACCTTCCATTCTTCTGCAGCCGACGAGCGGTGGTTCAGTGGGAGGTGTGAAAATCAGAGGTCAGCCCTAGTGTAGTTTGGGAAAAATTCGACTTGCTTGGTTTGCGCAGACGCCCTTTGTTTACAGGAGTGGTTTGCCTCAGTTGCCCTTTCGGGCGGAAAGAAACTGCTGATACCATCTCCAATCGTTTTTTTTTTCGGTTAGGAGTGAACTTGCCGGTGACTTTCTGAATGTGCTTGATCCTCCCGTTGGGTTGCTGCAGAGCTTGAACTAATTGAAGATGAAATCACACATTTTTCACTTTGAGTGGTTGGTAATCGTTCTAGGAAATAAAACTTTCCAACAGTACAAGGAAAGTTTACGACCCATTACTCGAAATGATCGCTAGGAAACAAGCTTTCAGACAAAACATAATAGCGGGTTTATTTTGAATTCCAGAGAAAACTGAAATGTTCCAAAATTTATGACTCAACCTAATAATTCTTTTTCGTCCAATGCTCTTTTAATACCACACCAGTTTTAAAATATAGTGAGAAGATGATCCAACTGCAACGACGAACCGGGCCTGAATGCCTTTAAATATAAGAAAAGAACGTCCTTTGTAGGCCTAACTGTTTATGTCCTACTGGGTCAGGAGTAATTACCAAGCTCTTATGTTGATAATCGCTGGCCCCACTCGCGAGGGAGCATGTCCCTGTTGAGCGGAGTCCCCCATTCACCCCGTGGTGCTACGAGGTAACCAGGAACCCAAGACCCAGGGGGATACTAGGGGGACCCCATGTTGTGAATAGGCCACGCCCCCTACCCTGGCCGACGGGGCCCCGCGTGGTGACTTCTCTCCCATCGCGCTGGACAGCGCCTGGATTGACGCACGCCCGCACCACACTCTAGCCATGGGTGCCTACGGGCGTGCTGTAGTGCACCCCAACTGTAGTGAACACACACAACCCCCAGATACTACCCAAAAACTACACAATACCCCAACAGCAAATATACATAGCAATACCAATACCGATAAGACACTGATAGGAGACTCACCACCTTCCTCGTCGTAGACGGCACAGTAGGCATGTATAACCACGGTTCATTCCATATATCAACATCACACAGCCACAACAGTATAATACCGGAGATGGGCGCTAGATAATATGGAATACAGGCTAGATGAGACCGCTCCGGCTGGAATGACTGTAGTGGCTATTCGAGGCTAGGCGAGCCCCATCCAGGCTCGCCGTCTGTATTACATCGTGAGGAGCGGCAAGGCTCCGCTCAGGAGATCCCCGGGGATGATGACAGAAGCGGGCTCACAATTGCGGCGTCCCAGAGCCGCGCCCGCGCAGCCGCTCGACGTGTCGACCGAAGTATAGAATGAGCCGGGCGGGGGGCGGCGCACCACGGTCCCCGCCGACCAATAGCGTGCGCGGGCAGGCCGAGCCTCGGGAGCGCTTCATCGGGGTCCCGAGCGGATACGGCAGCCCGCGGAAGTTTTAATTGAAGGGAGCGATCTATCGCATTCGCGACATCTTAAGTCGCTGGGTTTGGGCGCAAAGGATGTGATATGATAGATCACTGAAACTATCTCCAATAATTTATTCGGTTAGCAGTGATCTTGCCGGTGACTTCCTTGATGTGCTTGGCCTCCGCCGCTGAGCTGCTGCAGAGCTTGAACTAATTGAAGATGAAATCACACATTTTTCACTTGGAGTAGTCATCGTTCTAGTGAATAAAACTTTTCAACAACGAGAGGAAAATTAACGATTCATAACTCAAAATTATCGCTAGGACATAAGCTTTCTAATGCAATATAATACTTCAGCGAATTCACTTTAGGTTTCAGAGCAAAAACAAAAATGTTGCAAAATTTATGACTCAACCTAATAGTTCGAGAGTCGGCTTTATGTAGTTCACTTCTACCTCATGAGAGCGCGAAAACTGACAGAACCTGCCCTAGAACCTAAGGTGTGACGTTGGAGCACAAATATGGCAAATAAGCAATGCGTAATTCAAAATCTATACTAGCAGTCATTCTAGGTTAGGCGTTTCTGCATTTGCACCTGTTCATCCGCAGTGTTGACTGTCTGGTCTTGTCCACGTGCTGAAACGCCTTCGGGCAATGTCTCGCTGAAAGTTGCTTTTCAAAGCCATGAGTATCTTTGAAGGCTGTAGAAGTCTTACTCCGAAAAACTTCTGTAAAATGGTGTGCTGTGTTAGCAGTCAGAGTCGACTGACGGCTGGTGGCTTTTCATTTCATCTCGGCCAAACAAAATGTCGAAGTAAAATAAAAATTCAGCTAAACTAATGTGTTGGTGCCAAAGAGATGCAGCTTTTTTGCTTCAATGGTTTCAACAAGCCTTTTTCATAAGGTATTGTACATTGTTGGAAAGCCTACTATATGCGCTTTCTAAACATGTACATGGAATTTAATTCAAGTGGCTTATTTAAAAATAATTTGGTTCTTATTTTTAAAGAGAGTTAAAACAGCGCTGTTCTTCCGCTCAACCCACCTGAAATATCACGAAGTGTGGGGCCAGGAATGTATAAACGAATACACAGTACAACGTTGTGCCAAAAGTTGCGTGCCGGCAACAGCGGCACGCAACTTTTGGCACAACGAGCCACATGGCAGCCGTTGATAATGATCCATTGACGACGTCAGTCGAAGCTGATCGGCGCAAAACCACGCCAGATATTGCCGAGGACCTCACGCTACAGTTGTTCGCCATCTGAGACAAATTGGGAAGACCAAGAAGCTAAATTGACCGAAAGTCAGAAAAATCGTCGTTCTGAGGTATCGTCGGCCTTCTTTTGCGCAATGTCAACGATCCATTTCTCGAACGGATTGTGACCTGCGATGAGAACTGAATACCTAATGATAACAGACGACGTTTGCCTAGCAGCTGAACCAAAAAAGTTCCCGACATCATCCAAAGCCGGAAAATTTGACAAAACTTGCGATTAGACATCTGAAATAAATACCAAATTATTCCATGTCCGACCGTCTATGAATCTTGGCATAATGAATGTTAAATTGAAATCGTAAAGTTGCTTTGAGCTAGAAGCCAAGATTGTTAATATATCTTTAACCGGCTAACGTTTAGGCGCAACCGCCTTCGTCAGAGCCTGGAAAAACAAGGGAACTTAGAGAGGTTATTCGCCCAAGGACCATTCAAGTCACAGAGGTCTAAGGAGAGAGAAATGGAACGAGAACGAACGGAAGTGGCACAACCCTAACTAACCTTAAGATAGCAGCCGAGAGGCTGCTACGTCACCCTCGGATGGAGGAAGATTGGGCGAATGAGACTCCCTCCTTCTCGTTACCTCTAAAACGACCCTCTCTCTATCACTATCTGGCGCCAGACCGCAAATATCAGCAAGTGGGGCGAACTCCTGAGTTACCATCACAAGTTCCTCTTTTCTATTCATTACGGGGTTCCTTGAGGTAATCCACAGCGCTTCAAGAGTCTTGCGGACGGTGATGTCAACCTCGCGCGCAAGGACTGTCGCCGCTACCCCAAACATTGCGCCAGAATGACTCCGCAGCGTGCGCTCTCCTAACGGTGTCGAATGTTTGCACCTGTTAAGTCCATACATGTGTTCCTTCATCCTTACCCAAAGCGGTCTGCCTGTCTCACGGATGTATTCCTCCTTGCAGTGAGAACAAGTTATGAGGTACACCATCCCCGACACCATGCAATCTCCCTCTTTACCAAACGGACACACCACACATGAAGGAGTGGTACAAGAGCAATCGTACAGGCGGTTCCACTCGAGGTCCAACTTGAATGGTCCTTGGGCGAATAACCTCTCTGAAGCCTCGAAGGCGGTTGCGCCGAAACATTAGCCGGATAAAGATATATTAACAATCTTGGCTTCAAGCTCAAAGTAATTTTACAATTTCAATTTACCAAATTATTATTTTTAAATAAGCGGCTTCAATTAATTTTCACATACATATTTAAAATATTTAGAGTAATAACCTTACCAATAATGCACTATTCTTATAAGAGTCCTATTTTATCTTTAAAAATAGTGTTGAAACCAAAGAAGCAAAAACCTGCATTTTTTGCACGGACAATGTAGTGCACTAAAATATAGTACAGTATAGTATAGCATAGCAAAATATGGTTGTGTAAACTATTGTGCAGATTGTTTGTACGTAGCGCTCAGAAAAATTTTCATCTAAATGAATTAGCTTTAGCTTAATTCGCCCTGTAGAATGCGTGGCGCATTCCAAAAAAAGAGTTGATTAACGCCGCATATTATCATTACCCTTGTCCTATAGCTGACAAAGCAATTGAAGCGCAGTTCCTCTTTGAACAGTCGATCTTGTACGGCGACAGTTTTCTTATCAATTCGACTCCAACCTAACGGCACACATGCCGGGTTTGGTATACCTCACGTAATGTTGACCAGCGAACTGTGTGGCATCAGGGACAGCAGTGTACGCCCCGACACTCGCCTTATCGCACACTGTAGTCTATGATGCTACAACAACAGACCTGGGTAGCTGGAGTCACGCGCTTCTATAACTGGACCTGACTGATATGCTGTGGGTATTCAGAGGTTGTGGCTTCGTCCCTCTTAAATTTTTCGGCTTGTCTGGAACCGCTGTCCAAGCAGACCCACTTCAAGACCATCTCCATGCCGTCTTATCACCACGTGGTTCATATTCGAAGGCCAGGCCGCGCTCCTTATCATCGGAGTTTTTCGCTCGTTTAGCAGGTTTTGCATTGATTTCTATAACTGGAGTGCAGTATTTTGTCCACATTCAGATGTCATCAATCGGTGAAGGCGTTCTGCACTGGGATTCCGATGGCACCGTCTTGTCCAAGGAACAAAAGCTGTTCTACGAGAAGAACGGCTACGTGCTCATACGGAACTGTGTGCCCAGCTATGAGCTGGACCGCTACAAGCAGAGATTCAAGGTGGCTTCATTTAGAGTTAGAACAATAAATTAAAGCCAAAAGACACCACAAACATATAAAATGATGCCAACGTGTAAAAATTCTTCGAAGAAACAGATTGACTTACACTGTAGAATGATTTGAGCTATCCATTCTGGATTGAATTCGTCAACGACTTACAGCAATTTAAAAGAGAAAATACAGCCGAGTTCCCTGATAGCGCGGAGGAAATGCTTCGCGACATCGCTTGATAAGCCGCGCTACCAGGGATTTCGGCTGTATTTTCTCTGTTAGATTGCTGTAAGTCGTTGATGAATGCAGCCCCTGGTAGCGTATACTGTGTTAAAGTGGAGTTTGTTTTGGTAAAACGAAGGCGTCAGATGCTTTACATAAGTTTAAATGTCTTGCTTAATTCTAACATAGATTTAAGTGTAAACTAACCAAATATATTATGCATAAACATGTTTAAATTGATACAAATTTTTACAGTAAAAATGGAATATAAAATTAAACATAAGGGATAACTGGACAAAGGACGGCGTCACTCAATCCCTTTCGGGATGCGCCACTCATTCTACTTCTACGGGATATCTTCGCGGAGATGAATAGCCATATAATAACTTACGGCGGCCAACCGATGAACATGGCAGCGCTTTGTCCTTTCCAGACAAGTCTGGTACCAATTCACCGACCTCGAAGGGATGGAAGGCTCGGTTGGCCTGGGCGGGAAATCCGATCTATGAGCCTGGTAACGGATCACGCGACGGCCTCCTCCGATTGCGCTACACGAGCACGAAAAAAAATAAACGTAGAATATAAAATTAAGAGATAAAGGATAAAGGGCGGCGCTACTCAATCCCTTCTGGGATGCGCCAGCGCATTGTATTTCTGCGGAATGTCGTGGAGGCGATTTGAATGCGTATTTGGCCATACAATGACTTGCGGTGGCCAGCCGATGAACAAGTCAGCGCTGTATCCTTCCCAGACAAGTTTGGTACCAATTCACCGAAACCGGAGGGATGGAAGGCTTGGTTGGCCTGGGCGGGAAATCCGAACCAAGAACCTGGTATCGGGTGCACGCGACAATTGCGCCTCCTCCGACTGCGCTACACGCGCCCGGAATATAAAATTATAGACTTTTAAACATTTTTCTCTAAAAGCATTAAGTTTTGCTTAATTAAACTTCATAATTTTGCACATTTAAAAAAGTTATAACGTCATCGTCTTCACCGAGGAGCGTCCGGGGAGGTGGTCTAACAGAAAAGGTTCGTCTAGAGATAGGTGACGAAACGAACCTTCAAAGAAGTACACATTTGTAAATTTTTGTTTTTCGCTCTCACTTTCCTCTATTACTTTAGCGAAATCTTTCTTGTTTAAGACGAGGCAAGTTATTCACTGATTTCACAGGATATCTGCGAGGGTAAGGACGTGCCGTCGAACATGCTGGTGATGAGAGACGTTGCCATCGCCAAGTCTGAGTACGTGTCCGGTGAGAAGGCGATCACCAAAGTGCAGGATTTTCAGGACGATCCAGTTCTATTCGACTACTGTCAGTACAAAGGAGTGAGTCTTTTTTGGTTTTATTAGCAAAAATATGATTTTTTACCGATAGGTTTGTAGGTTCGAAATGAAATTTCTTTAGAAGGATCTCCTCTGAGATAGTGAAGACTTCAATAATTTTGAATCAACGTATGAATCCATAGCAGAGAGTTCATATGTAAACTTAGGATACTTATTTTTATTTCTAAAATTTATTTTTGAATTTTTGAATTAAATTTACTTAGTTTTAAACTTAGACAGCGTACGTCGTTCATTTTTTGAAGAATGAAGAACAAATTCGAAGTTAGTAAATCCATTGGCGGGATACGCCACGATTCTACTTCTACAGGCTATCGTGTGATTGCTTTGAATGCGTATCTGGCCTATGCAATGACTGCGGTGGCCAGCCGATGAACAAGTCAGTGTTTTATCCTTCCCAGACAAGTCTTGTACCAACTCACCGACTCCGTATCGATGGAAGCTTTGGTTGGCCTGGGCGGGAATCTTAGTCAAGTACTGGAAACAGAGTGGGTGGGGCACCCCAACAGAAATTGGATAACATCGTTCTTTTTGCTTTTCAATATTTGCTTTATTAGAGCTGCTTAATGTGGCATAGTGGGCGCGTGTAACGCAGTCGGAGGAGGCGCGACTGCCGCGTGCACCCGATACCAGGTTCCTGGTTCGGATTTCCCGCCCGGCCAACCAAGCCTTCCATCCCTCCGGGGTCGGTGAATTGGTACCGGACTTGTCTGGGAAGGAAAAGTGCTGACTTGTTCATCGGCTGGCCAGCGCAAGTCATTGTATGGCCAAATACGCATTCATGTCGCCTCCACGCCATCCCGTAGAAGTAGAATGCGCTGGCGCATCCCAGAAGGGATTGAGTAACGCCGTCCTTTATCCTTTATCCTTATCCTTAATGTAGCATACCATGGAAAGGCGGGGTCGTCCCAGCCATTCACAGCCAATAAGAGTGCCGACCTAACACGCTCCAGTCAACCACATCCCCGAACATGTACAACCCACCCTGAGGGAACGCCCACTTGGTGCGACCTGACCGCTCTGGTGAGTCCCTCCCCTTTCCGTGTAGGCCACATTAGCTACCAGTACATATTATTTTTGACAACTATGACAAGGATAACAGCTAGAGCAATCGTTGCAGGTTGTTGATGTAGTAAAGGATCTGATCGGCTCAAAGAATTCCAATTTATTGGCCATGCACACGATGCTAATCAACAAGCCACCTGATAGCGGTATGCTTTGAAGCCTTTATTCTTTTAATTAAATTTACTTTTAACAGTTATTCAATAAAAATAGAAAGGTTTACAAAATACTAGAGATCAAGGGCTAGGAAAAATTTAGTTTCCGCCATTTAAATCTTTCCTGGAGCGATTAAACGAGCGAAAGAAGCACCCACAGCTCAATGATGGCGTCTGAGCTTCAGCTGTTTTTAATGTCCTGAACCTTCAGTAAAAAACGAATGAATGCCCAGCCAGCAGCATCTGGGTATCACTAAGGTTCTTAAATGCTTGAAACGTTAAGGTAAACTCACCTCCCGCCACCCAATGCATCAAGACCTGCACTACTTCCCATTCCGACCGGCCGACTTCATCTGCTGCGCTTGGACCGCTATGGAGAAGGTGAGCACAGACCATCGCTCGATACGTCTGATTCCTTAACGAGAGCACTGATCTTCCAGATCAATCGCGCCAACGGATGCCTCGTGGTGGTACCAGGAACCCACAAAGGAGAGCTGCTCGCCCACGAGTATCCCAAATGGGAGGCAAGTTCTTGGCTTGTCAAGCTGTGATTGAGAGTCGCATCAAGGCTTTCAAAGCACCGATCTGACTTGTATCATTTTTTCGTCAAATTGGAGACTTTTCAAAGCAAATTGGGCATTTTAAATCAAATTGCACACGCTTCTAAGCAAGTCTGTCTCTTCTAAAATGGAACTGAACACTTTCCGAACAAAGCGTTTTCAAGAACAATATAGAAACTGTCCAAAAAGGTCAAATTGTTTCTTTTGTAGAGAAAATTTGGTAAACTTTTTTTGGAAACTCCAATTCCAGCTTCCCCAATAAGTCAACACACTGCTTGATTTTTTACATAAAATTTCATTTTTGAGAAAATGTTGTCAAAATTTGTTAAGTTTCGATATACATCAATTTCTGCATTAATGCATGCAGTGCATAAATATGTAGATTAATTCAATAATTAACAGCATTAATTAGTACATACATTAAACTTAAGCTTCAGTTGAAAATTTTTTCTAAAATTTAAAAAGACCAGAGATCTAAAAGGAATAAATAAATGAAAGATCGCGATTCTACTTGTCTAGCTCATTGATTTTTTTGATTAATAGTGTGAATGCTGCATTCCACAGGGAGCATTGTTTATATATACGTGTTCTCTGCAAAGTCCTTCGTTGTACCATTCAGAAGTGCAACAACCTAACGCAATCAGAATGTTTACTATAAACCAAATAAAAATCGAGACGTCTCCGACAAGTGCATGGCGCACTCTTTCGTGTCAGCGCAGTAAAACAGCTGTTACTGCATTTTGAAGTAAAGTTTAAATAATTTTTTATGTTTAAAAAACTAAAATTTTAATCAATTTCAAACAATGCAAAAACTGCATGGCGCAATCGGCAGCGCGACAGGAGGTAAACCCGCCCCTGCTGAGGGGCGTGGCGTCAGGAGGTACACCGCTGTTCTGCGGACCGGAAACTTTTGTTTTGCGTGTCAAAGATTTCGTAAGGCAGCCGTTAGACTCTCGTTGAATCCTAGGGGGTTGGGGGTGGGTGAGTAAGGGAGATGAGAGGAAGATCGCACCCCGCCAGCAGGGGCGGGTGTACCTCCTGACCGTCCCCCGGCGCAATCGTGTCTCTTAAATGCGTTTTTTTGCATTTTGCACTTTTTGAATAAGCTTTCCACTATTATATTTTATTGAAAAACATAATGCATTTAAAATTCTAAACAATGTCGCCACTTATTAGAACAGGCACAATAGAAAATTTTAAAGAAAGTTATTCTTAGTTTTTCTTGAACAAAAAATTATTCTCACCTCCTCGGATAGTCTCCAGTTTAATCCAGAATACGTTTTGATATGAAGAGTGTCTAATTTGACGTCAAAACAACATAAATATACAGGAATTGTTCTGCATCACCATTTTTTTGCAACATCTAGCATGTCATAGAAGAGTTGTCTTTACTCTTTGTTAAAGGGGAAGGACGCTACGATTACTAGCAATACATTGCTTAAGTTTAGGGTATCCTAGTTCTATGTAGTTCTAAATTATGACCCTTGGTATCTTCACGTGGTTCTGAAATCCGCAGACTCGACAAATTCCAGCTCAATTCAGGGCGGCGTGAACAAGGCCTATCATGGCATCCAGGACTACGACCCATCGATGCCACGTCTACACGTCGAGATGGAAGCCGGCGACACGGTGTTCTTCCATCCGATTCTGATTCACGGCTCTGGAGCTAACAGAACTAGTGGTATGCTACTAGCTGGCCATGTAAACGACCACTCGATGAAATTTTTTAAAATTTTTTCTTCAGCAGCGCCTTAGAATTTTATTGTACCCAACACTTTTCGGGGGGGGGGGGGGCGTACATGCTTCATCCTTCCTGCCGCTCACTCTCCGCCCTGCCACATTTGGACGAGTTTGTGACGGACGAAAACCGCGCCGCGGCTTGCAGATTCGTTAGTTGGCGTGACGTCGTCCAAAAACGTCACCAACATCTGATAGGTCGCGGTTGGGAAGTGCTATCTCGAGGTGCCTCTAAATTGCTTCTTCCCTCACTTTATGCTCGTAGTCAAGAGCTATTCCAACAGCAGGACACCAACTTCAGCTCAGAAAAACCCAGCAGAAGGCAGATGAGCACCAAAATCACACAAGCACCTGTATACAAGCACACCATCTTCAAGACGTTTTCTAAAGTTGGCTGTGAGACAGCTTATTGATAGTCCGCTACATTGCAATGCAAAATCGGTCACTTGTACCCGTCAGTCTTCAGGCTTCTCCACACGGCAGGATCTTAATTTAATTCATTTATTTGCGTCAAAACTTTATCGATTGAATAATATTAATAAGGATAAAGGAAAAGGATGGCGTTACTCAATCCCTTTTGGGATGTGCCAGCGCATTCTACTTCCACGGATGTCGTGGAGGCGAGTTGAATGCATATTTGGCCATACAATGACTTGCGGTGGCCAGCCGATGAACAAGTCAGCGCTATATCCTTCCCAGACACGTCTGGTACCAATTCACCGACCCCGGAGGTATGGAAGGCTTGGTTAGCCTGAGCGGGAAATCCAAAACAGGAACCTGATATCGGGTGCACGCGACAGATGGCGCCTCCTCCGACTGCGCTACACGCGCCCATAATATTAATAAATTTCTTATTTACAGACCTCTGCTTACAATATTTACAAAAGAACAATCCCTCCGAGGAAAGGGGGTCTTGTTTTAGAAACCAAATCGAAGTACGATCCTTCCCCACCAACTTGAACCAAAGTACGACCTTTCTGCGATTCTCGCACTCCACGCTTGAAGCTTCGCTAGGCCCACCGGGTCAGCGCACAAAGCTGTATCTGACAGCCTGAGAATGCGGTGAGAAACGCATAGCATAAAAACTATTGCGCCCTCTTGGCGGATAACAGTTACGTTTCCACTCGACACTGTCTGAAAAGAATGTCTTTGTAGTTTAAGCTATAAATACTTGATAAGATTCCAATCTTGAATATTACTCCTACAGAGTAGAAAAGTATTGTTAGGAAGTCATAAGCTAAAAATTCAGCCGTTTGGCACTCTGTTAGATGCTGCACCATAGAAAGGGCTTGAATCAAGAGCTGAGAAAAAAGAAGAGAACACCGAAGAGGAAACGTAATGCAGCAATGAGTGGCGGACCGAGAAGGGTCACGTGGCCATAAGCACATGGCTACCTTCCAGATTATGAGAGCTACTGTGCCATGAACTGCAAAATTAAGATAAAAGAATCGAAGAACGCTAGCCACTGCAGGATAAGGTAATCCAAGCGAAGAGAAAGACCGCAAAGAAGTCGTGGAAGCCTGTTTTTCGTACCCGGAAATCTCGTCGGCTAGCGCGCGACATCGCGTTGGAGTTACGCTCTGGAGCCTGCTGGGGGGCCTGGCGTCAGGAGGTACAGCCGCTGTTCTGAGGACCGCAAACTTCTGTTTTGCGTGTCAAAGGTTTCGTAAGGCAGCCGTTAGACTCTCGGTGGAGCCTAGGGGGTTGGGGGTGGGTGAGCAAGGAGGACGACAGGAAGATCGCACGCCCCCCAGCAGGGGGCGGATGTGCCTCCTGACCGTCCACCATCGGCTGCTAGAGCTAAAGCGGTGCGAATACAATATTAATGCCTCATCCTTGGGTTCTTTTTGAAATAAGCTGCTATCATATTTTAAAAATGGGACTTAAAATCAATTAATATCTAGTGTTCGTTTAGGATTTCGTAAAGCAATCTCTTGTCACTATGCAAACGACGACATCTGTCGGTACATCGATGTGAAAAACTCGACACAAGAGGTGAGCCTTAAATGTTGGAAGAATAAACAGTCAAAACCATTTAGCCACTGACATCTACGTCATAGAGTGCGCTACGCATTTTTATTTCACGGCAGTTTGGAAATGAAGTTAATGTGAGCAATAGCAAAAAAAAAGTTCGCCAGTTTGTCAGCAGTCCAGGGCCGCGCAGAACAAGAGGATAGAACCTCATGGTCTTGTCTTTATGCTGGAGAAAAAAAACCGGTTATGCTTGGGAAAGAAGCCGCATTACACAAAATAAACATCAGTGTATAAATCTCTGAAAATACAAAAAGATGCTGTTGTCCTTTCAGAAAGAATTCAAAGGATGTGACTCACCGTGAAAATTTTCTACGGGTATTTAAGATGACCAGAATTTCAGGAAGTATCGAACGAGATCATCGAACTGGCCAAGAAGCGAATACAGAAGTATGGCGGTGATGCAAAAAATCTTCAGATCGAAATCGCTGTAAGTGCATGCCTTTTAATACACGGCGCTCCGTGTTGTCGGCAATGTGGCCATCAGAGGAAGACGGGGACAAGGCAGCTAATTATAGCCAATTAAAGAATGACATATGGCGGTTGTTTTATTTCTTGTAACGAAATTGGTGCACTTACCAACGCGATAAGGGCCAGCGCTTTCAGAGGTTTGTCGCAGGTCACATAAATGCAAAAAAAAATATTTTTGAGGTCTTTGAACCTCCTGCAAAAGGTGGGGGACGGTCAGGAGGTACACCCGCCCCTGCTGGGGAGCGTGCGATCTTTCTCTCATCCCCCTTGCTCACCCACCCCCAACCCGCTAGGCTTCACCGAGAGACTAACGGCTGCCTTACGAGACCTTTAACACGCAAAACAGAAGTCCCGGTCCTCAGAACAGCGGCTGTACCTCTTGACCACACCCCTCAGCAGGGGCGGGTGTACCTCCTTTCGCGCTGCCCCAAAAAGTTGGCTCTCCTTCCTCATAACTTGACGGAGAATCTAAGGTGATGAGAACCGATTCAAAAAAAAAAAAGATTTCTTCAAAAATTGGGTTCTGGATGGTGTAATTCACTTCAACACGTGAGAGTCCAAACTAAAGAGTGAAAAGGGATAAAGGATGGCCTTACTCAGTCCCTTTTGCATTATACTTTTACGGGATATCGTGGAGGTGATTTGAGTGCGTTTTTGGCTACGCAATGACTTGGCCATCTCGATAGAAAAGTCAGCGCTTTACCCTTCCCAGACAAGTCTAGTACCAATTCACCGACTTCGGATAGATGGAAGGCCCGGTTGCCCTGAGCGGGAAGAAATCCGATCCAAATCCGAATCCGAAATCCGAACTTGGTGTCAGGTGCTCAGGTGCACGCGACAGCCGGCACCTCCTCCTACTGCGCTTTAAATTTCAAAGTAATGATAATAATAATAATAATAATAATTTAATAGTATTCTAATAATAGTCTTAGTCTCTAATCCTAATAGCTCTGAGCAAATCGTTATCTATTTGAAGGACATCTGGAGTGCCAGGGCTCGAGCTGTGAATGGAACGCGTTCAAATCTTTGAAGTGTCATCTTGTCAGCACTACCTCTGCTTATTCAATTCTGTTGTTCATATAGTAATGTACATAAACCTTTTATAACTCTACTTTGATTAAAGTGACACAATAAAGACTAAAGGTCGGCACTGTTCATTCTACTTCTACGAGACCCCGTGGAGGCACGTTCAACACGTATTTATCCTACACAATGTCCTGAGATGGTCAAGTGATAGACACATCAGAGTGTAGCCGTTCCCAGAGTAATGTGGTATTAACTCAACGACCTAGGAGAAATAGGATGCATGGTTGGTCTGAGCACTACCCGATGCAAGGACCTTGAAGGAAAGGTTCCCAACTCATGGCGAGGTTTTGCGATGCTATTTTGACAGGGTCCTGAGAGCGAAGTCCAGTCAGTTTTTGCTGAACGCCTGAAGACCTGAAAAAGAGGTGTGAAGACGTCTGAGCAAAAAATCAATCTCTACTACATACACCCCACGAGATGTGCTTCGATGGCGCAGTCGGTAGGAGTGCCGCCTCGTGAGAGCACACTGGGGGGCTTTTCAGTTCAAAGAGTGCTGCCGATGCTTTTGCACATATTAGTTTGTTGTTATTACGCTCTCTCATGATCACGGGAGCCAGTTTTAGACCATCAGTGCTTACAATAAACCAAGGCTGTCTATTTGCGCCATCATATTTTCTAGTTTTCCGACTACTCATATCTGCACCATGTCATTTCTTTGGAAATAAAAAACTCAAATATTATTAAATTGGAATCTTATATTTATTATTTCTCTTTTAGTCAACAGCTATGGTGCAAAACTATGAAAAAATTGGAACAAAAGCGAGTGTCACCAGCAGCTTCTACCAAAAGCCAGTGATGAACAAACTTCTCCCTGGCAAGGAATGACCATTTCTTCTCTGTAGAACGCTTAATCTGTGGATGCAGAGAAGGGTCCTGGGTGAACATCGACCTAACCAACTACCACCCAAGCGTACGACAGACGCGGCCGAAACACTGGAGCGCAGAACTACCGGTAGTCTGGGTTATAAACTGCAATCAAAAGAAAAGTCAGGAGTGGTTCTCTTTCTCAGTAATATTTTAACCCAGTTACCTACTTTTCACATAAGTACATTTTGTATATTTTATACGTTATACCACATGTAATATATAAAGGTATGTAACTGGTATATTTTATACCAGTTACCTACTTTTAAAAAGCGTATTGTGTGCAACTACGGTATCATTGGTGATACGGTATGATATGCTGGTGGTACAGAAATGAATAGTTGAAAAATTAGCACATATGAAGGCGCAAATATACAGCCTCGGTTTGCTGCAAGCATTGATGGTCTAAAATTGACTCCTGTGATCATGAGGAAGCATAATAACGACAAACTAATATGTGCAAAAACGTCGTCAGTAGACAGACTCGAACTGAAAAACCTGCCGGTGTGCTCCTACGAGGCGGCAGTCCTGCCGACTGCGCCACCGAGGCACATTTCGTGGGGTGTCGTAGGAGTTAATGAGTGTTACGCACACGCCTTCATACCTCTGTTTCAGGTCTTTAGAAAAGCGTTCAGCAAAAATTGACAGTGGTTCTGAACTCCGCTCACAGGACTCTACATCCTGTCAAAATATAATAGCATCGCAAAAGCTCACCTGAGTTGGGAAGCTTTTCTTGTTAGTAGCAAGGTGATTGTGTTATTTTACGTTATGTATGATAGTTGGTATTCTAAGCTTCTTCAATAATTATTTCGAACCTTACGCCTTTCTAAATTACAACAATACGTTTTTAAGTGGTAGCTGTGAGAGTAATGATAATGAATTTCCTTCACTTCCCTAGCTGTGCCCGTTTTCGAAACTTAAGAGCGCTTTCTAAAGGAAATATGTAGCTTCTTATGTGGTTTTTTGCTTTGATACATGTCCTGATTACAAACTCATAAAATGGTTTTGTGTGCTCTGGAACACGATAAAGATTTTTTACAGAACGATTAAAAAGAATTTGCTCAATGTCTACACTTTTCCAACCTTTTACCACTTATGTCAGAGCAATGCTTGAGTATTCCACACCAATCTGGACGCTGTTTAAAGTATCACACATTGAGAAAATCGAAAACGTTCAAAAAAGGTTCACTAAACAGGTATTATTCAGAAATTGATTGCTCAATATGAACTGTCGAGAAAGGCTAGCTGCACTTGGAGCAAATCTTTGCAGCTAAGAAGAATCATATATGACCAAAATATTATCCTACTATATGAAGGAGTTGTGTGTGTATGTATGTGTGTGTTTGTGTGTGTATGTGTATATATATATATATGTGTGTGTGTAACTGTGTGAGTGTGTGTGCGTGTGCGTGTTTCCGTCCTTCCTTCCGTCCGTCCGTCCGTCACAACTGGAGTAGGGGGCTTTGCGTCTTGGCGATACTCAACGATTGATGAAGACCCGAAATTTTAGCACTGGGAGTAATCGAGGTCGCTCAACACGAATCTGAAGATCGTTTTTAAAGTTTCGATCGCCACCAATCGATATTGATCAAATTATCGATTTTCTGTGGATATCGTTCAAGCAGTTCAAAACTTCGGCCCTGGGGGTAGTCGAGGTCGCTGAACACGAGTTTGAAGTTTGTTTTTGAAGTATGGATCACCTTCAATCGATAATGATCAATTTATATGGATCTTGTTCATCTTTTCTGTTTCTTTCCAACTTGCCGCAATCGACATAGTTAAGGTGTTCTTCCTACGGAAACCATGGCATAGGCTGCAGCTATTAGGTTGTAACGAATTAAATGGCACTGGCTCGCGCCATTTTTTGGCGCGTCTTTACGCGTTTGATCAAGAACAAACCGTAACATGTGGCATATCATTTAGAAGCGCAAACTTTGCTCTACCGGTGAGTACCAAATTTTCTATGTAAAAGTGGGAAAACTTTAGAGTTTTATTGACTTTTTTGCAGATGGACAAAAGGGTAATCCGAGGCATTTACTTGTATGAATTCAAGCTGGGCACTACAGCTAAGGAGGCGGACGAGAAGATCAACGCCGCATTCGGTCAAGGATGTTCCACAATTCGGACGGCGTATTGTTGGTATCAGAAGTTCCGGAATGGAGATGAGAACATGAAGGTCGTGGGAGGCATAGTGATGTTGATGAGGACAAGCTGAGAGGTGTGGTAGAGGAGGATCCACACAAAGGTACCAGGGAGATAGCGAAGGTTCTTGGCGTCAGTCGCAACACAGCTGCCCGGCATCTGAAGGAAGTTGGAAAGACCAAAAAGCTGGAAAGATGGGTGCCTCACGAGCTGTCTGAGGAGCAAAGAAATCGACGATATGAGATCTCGTCCGCACTGCTTCTACGGAACGAAACGGACCCATTCCTTGATCGCATCGTAACCTGTGACGAGAAATGGATAATGTACGACAACAGGCGACGATCGGCACAGTGGGTGGACAGCGATGAGAGCTCCAAGGTTTCTGCGAAGCCGGAATTGCACCAAAAGAAAGTAATGGTGACAGTATGGTGGTGTTCGCTGGGAATTACTCACCACAGCTTCCTCCCTCCCGGTGAATCCATCACGGCAGAGAAGTACTGCATTGAAATTGAAGAAATGATGAAAAAGTTGAAGGATATCCGGCCGGCCTTGGTAAACCAAAGGCGAGTTCTCCTTCTGCACGACAATGCTCGCCCCCATCTAGCACGAATGACGTTGCAGAAATTGAATGAGCTGAGCGTTGAAACTCTACCACCTCCTCCGTTTTCTCCCGACCTCTTCCCAACAGACTACCACTTCTTCAAGCATCTTGGTGACTTCTTGGTAGGGAAAATATTCAAATACCAACAGGATGCCGAAAGTGCCTTCGAAGATTTCGTCAATTCCAGAACTTCTGATTTTTATGCTACTGGGATAAAAAAGCCTGTGTCACGTTGGCAAAGATGTGTAGAATCAGAAGGTTTTTATTTCGATTAATAAACTTGCCTACAAGCGAAGATATTAACTGTTTAAATTTACAGAGGTTCAGTGCCATTTATTTCGTTACAACCTAATACATATAGAGGAGTTGTGTGTGTGTGTTTGTGTGTGTATGTGTGTCTGTGTGTGTGTCTGTGTGAGTGTGTGTGCGTGTGCGTGTTTCCGTCCTTCCTTCCGTCCGTCCGTCCGTCACAACTGGAGTAGTGATCTTTGCGTCTTGGCGATACTCAACGATTGATGGCGACCCGAAATTTTAGCACTGGGAGTAATCGAGGTCGCTCAACACGAATCTGAAGATCGTTTTTAAAGTTTCGATCGCCACCAATCGATATTGATCAAATTATCGATTTTCTGTATATATCGTTCAAGCAGTCCAAAACTTCAGCCCTGGGGTAGTCGAGGTCGCTGAACACGAGTTTGAAGTTTGTTTTTGAAGTATGGATCACCTTCAATCAATATTGATCAATTTATCCATTTTTTGTGGATGTCGTACATCTCTTCTGTTTCATTCCAACTTCCCGCAATCGACATAGGTAAGGTGTTCTTTATACGGAAGCCATGAGATAGGTTGCAGCTAAATTCGATGATGAGAAGTTATTCCAACGGTGAAGCCGTTGAGAAGCCGCCAGTGTGGCCGAGAGGCCGCTCTAATGGCTGGTTTATAAAATAGTTTCTGGTTGCTTTGACTTCGACAATCTTGAACTATTTAATTTTGTAAAATTCAATTACCGTACAAGGGGACACCTTCTGCGATTATCAACACGAAGATTACACTGTCAGCAGCTCTTGGCTTCGTTCCTTGTACGAGCTGTAAAACTCTGGAATAATTTGCCTACTGCAGTGGTGTCGTCGACAACACCGGCAACACTCAATCAAAAACTGGAGTCTTATTTAAAAGAGCAGGGGCTTTTCCAAAGTAAATTTCAAAAGTTTTGCAACGACAAATATTACATGGATGTGTCGGTACCATCTACGATCAAAGTCTTCTTGCTTGTGATAAGCTCTATATTGCCGGAAATGTCTTCCATACGCTGCATCTGCTGACACCAGCTTTGTTAATTTGTGTTGTTATTCATTTCTTTTGTTTTTTACGGGCGTGTTACTATTTTTTCGCTTTTGAAAGCTCGTGTCCATGTTTCCATCATTCTCTGTGAAGAGAGTGTCACAAGCACAGCGTAAGGTATCTTAGCATTTGATTGCATATTACATACACATGTTTAGATCTACATACATTTGTTTACACTCACATATCTACATTTATATATAGTTTCTTTGCTGTCACCATTTTACAATTCTGAAAAGCAATCGTCTCGTGGCTCCCTTCTAAGCAATCGCCTGAGATACGTACAGTTTAGGAGACCCTTTAATTATAGCCACAGGACGACGTGCTTAGTAGGCGTCAGCGTCTTTAGTAAATTTGGATTTGTAACAAATTATTTTTCTCTACTATTCAATTTTATTTTTTCTTTCCTCCAATCTTTTCGATACCACATAAATCTTGGGCTGCCATCGAGCTGTGTTAACGTCAATTCCAATGAGTGACGTTTTTTTTTTTGTTCACGTTTCTACGTGGAGTCATAGAATTCCTTTTCGTATTCTTAACCGTGTCCATTGGGCACGTGGAGCGCAGTCGGAGGAGGCACCGGCTGTCGCCTGCACCCGATACCAGGTTCCTGGTTCGGGTTATCCGCCCAGGCCAGCCAAGCCCTCCTCCCTCCAGAGTCGGTGAATTGGTATCAGACTTGTCTGGGAAGGATAGAGCCGTGACTTGTTCATCGACTGGCCACCGCAAGTAATTGTATGGCCAAATACGCATTCAACTCGCCTCCACGACATCCTGTAGATGTAGAATGCGTGGCGCATCCCAAAGGGGATTGAATAATGCCGTCTTTTATCCTTCATCCTTTACCCATGTGGTTATTGGCTGGAGTAAACATAAACATGAAGAAAAATAAATGTAGGTTCAATCATGGTGGTCCGCTGTATGTAAGGTGGCATTGTGGAGTAGTGTAGGGACTTCCTAAAAAGCCAAGAAGCAAAAATCCTAAACAGACTCGGAAAATACTGAAACACTAAAGCGGCGAAATCTTTCGTTATGCCTTGATATCCTCAACAGCATTCTAGGCTAGACTTTTGCTCTTTATTCGCAAACATTACTCGAACGTTGTTTCAATTTCTGGATAGAATGTGATTTCCAGATTAACACGATCCCTTGCCTACTTCTCTCAGAAGTTTCATGAATACTCTGACGCTGGAGTGCTTTTTATGGCTGTTGATAAGGACCCGGCAACACCCTGCGCTAATCGGACACAAGCCCTGTCGTCATGCACTATTCACTAGTACTCCTCCTAGGTAATAAGAACCTGTGAAAACTGAATCGGCTCTAGCAGACTTTTACCATTTTCCTTACAGTGTCGCTAGCAGCAGCTCAAGATACGTCATCATGTCGGTCGAAGCAGTTCCAATACTGTCAGGCTATGCTGTCCGACAGTGTTGGCCTGAACACCACACAAAGCGCAAAGATGTTTACTGTCAGTTGATTGATTTATTGATTCGAAGATGAGTAGTTCAATCGATCACTGCCGAGTTTGCAGGACTACACGGTGCTGTACAACTGGTTTCTGTACAAATGGGGACTGACGCCCGGAAGTACAACGAACATGCTGAACGTCTGCAAGTTCGATTTTGACCTTGCCTTGCCTTTTCAATCACTTGCTCAAAAGTCTCGCCTAAAGCGAAAATCGGCATAGGTTGATTAACGAGGATTCCCTCCACTGTGCTCTATCAACAACCGATCAATATCAATCGATATTGCCGATTTTCACCAAAAGTTGATGGTTTGATGCATAGGGATCCTATCGATATTCGTTATTTAAGTGCGAAATTTAGCTCTTTGGAAGCCTTCAATGGTTGCATGGCTAGCGACAAAGGATGCTTCCAAGTTCAGAACCTTCTCCTTAATACAGATTTGAATAATGTAAGTTTACATTTGACAGAAGAAAACATTTAAGCGGTTGAAGTTCGAGTCGGTCCGGTTGTGGCGTGCATTCCTACTCCAGGTTCTGGGATCTGGGCTCAGTTAGAAATGTGGTACCAGATTTGTCTGGGAAGTTTAAAACTCTGACTTGTGCATTGGTTGGCCACCGGATGCCTTCACGATTTTTCCTTGAAGTAGAATGCGTCGCGCATCTCAAGGAAAGGCTGACCAGCACAGTCCTCAGAGACATTTTCTGAACAACTCTACTCCTTTTCTTACGCTTGGGCGAGTGTAGAGTAGTGGAGTGGCTGCTGGCTGTCGCGCGCATCCGAGAGCAGGTTTCTGGTTCGGATTCCCTTCTCCCGAGCCAACCAAGCCTTCCATCCATTCTGGTACGGTGAACTAATACTAGACTTGTCTGGGAAGGACAAACTGCTGACTGATTGATCAGCTGGTCACCGCAGGTCATCGTATGACCAAATGCGTACTCAAGTCGCCTTCACGACATCCAGTAGAAGTAGAGTGCGTGGCGCATCCCAAAGGGGATTGATTAACACGGTCCTTTATCCTTTATCCTATATCCTAGTGTTACCTTTATATGTGCATTGAAAAGTAGTCGACGCGGTTGACAGAATAGCATAGTCCGAATCTGAATTTAATTCTTGAATTTACAGGAGAAACTCTCGAAATTCTGAAGTCTAGAAAAAATTGAAGCAAAATTCTGCTTTTTTATAGGCGAGATGGGGATCCAAGTGAGGACTTTGAATGCAGAATGTCGGCAAACCGACTGTTCCGTTGAAAGGGGTGTTGAATGCAGGGCCTATTCTGGAGGGGGTTAGATCTCTAGGAATTTAGACAACTAAGCTAGAGCTGATAAATTTTCACTTTTAATGTCAGAAAACCTACTAGGTACAGTAGCAGTCACAAGCGTTTTCAAAAGTAGAATAAAACGCCATCAGCTGGTTTTTTAGGAAGTCGAATTACTTTCAAATCTGTCAAAATCCTTCCGAAAGCAAAGAAATAAGTGGATCTCGCTGTGAGACTAAATGCAATGGGCAGGTCGGCGTCTTTATATGAGTATGTGCCACGCATTCTGCTTCTGTGGAATATCGTTGACGCAAATTTAATGCGTATTAAACCCATACAACATTGAGCTTCGGTTCATACAAGCCCGGTACTAGTTCAACGACTCCGAGGGATGACTTGAGTGCCCAGGTCAGGACTTGAACTTTGAATCAATACCAGGAGCACGTGGAAACCAGCGTATCTGCATTCCTACTTCCATACAGTACACGTAGCAAATCCATCGCCATTGCCAGGGAATTATTGAAGTAGCGACCATAATAGTGGGCCTGGCAGACAAGAGGAGCTAAGGGGCGATTCCTTCTCGATAACGGTGTTTTGCTGCGATCAAAAGTCTGGCGCCAGGCGGGATTTGAACCTGCACCTCCTACTAACTGGGCGGGAATATTTTACCCCGTTATACCATCGGCGCTGGTTGATTAGCTGCACCATCCCCTCTCGAGGGACCCATCAGCGCTCACCCGAATATCGGGATGAGCCGGCCGCTGATATCAGCATGGAACCAGTTCAGCTGAGGGTCTTGATAGAATGGTTTAAGTCATTTTCTTTAAGCCTTAAGTGGCTGGTAGTGAGGTTGTACGCTCTCATAACAATGTTATGTTGCGATCGAAAGTAGCGCCAGGCAGGACTCGAACTTTTGATCGAACAGCTGGTGTAATGGTGTAGAGCATTCCCGTCCGGTCGGCAAGAGTGCAGGTTCGATTCCCGCATGGCGCTAGATATTTGATCGCAACAAAACATCGTTATGAGAGCTTACAACCTCACTACCAGCAACTTGAGGCTTAGGAAAATGACTACGGCGATTCCTTCTTCAACTTGTTGTTGTTTCAAAGCTGATCATTGCGCACTGTACAGTGCAAATAATTTTTTTTTAATTTCAAATTCTTCCTAATCGCACCTATGCTCCTTTGTCTTCGGTGAAGAGCTTCTAGTGATGGGTTTTCCAGGCTTTCTTCATCGATGGAACTCTGGCAATGTACCAGTTCAACTGTGGACCTGGCATTAACAGTATGTCTTCTGTGAAATCCTTCTTAATTTTGTTGCAGTTTCGTTAAAAATTTGTGGGCGCGTACAGCGCAATCAGAGGAGGTGCCTGCTGTCGCGTGCACCCGATACTAGGTTCCTGATGCGAGTTTCCCACCCTTTCCAACCAAGCCTTCCATCCTTCCGGGGGTCGGTGAATTGGTAACAGGCATGACTGGGAAGGATAAAGCACTGACTTGTTGATCAGCTAGCCACCGCAAGTAATTGTATGGACCAAACACGCATTCAGATTGCCTTCACAACATGCCGTATAAAGGTAGAAGTAGAATGCGTGGTGCATCCCAAAAGGGATTGAGTAACGCTTACGTTTTATCCTTATCCTTCTTGTAACCAACTTGCAATATTAAACTATTACTTGCTTACGTGAAAGTCATGGCCGTCTGTAAAAAGGCCCAACTACAAGGGAACACCTTTTTTTACAAATTCCTATTATAGAAGGACATTCTTAATAGTGCTGTACTAAGAGAAAAACTAGGAAAATGCTGTCAAGGTACTGTGAAGGATAGACCAAAAACAATGGAAAAGCCCCTTCTTCATCTTTTCATTCATGTCCTTCTTGAACCAGTTCGGCGAATACGGCTTACGCAGTGCCGACGAGAACTCCATCTCATATTGCTGGACTCGCTCGTACGTAGTTGGAGGCACCTTAATCTTGGCGATTATCCTCAAACTTGGGTAATTAAACCATGATGGAAAAGTCATTGTTGTCACAGATGGATGACAGCGGAGATAACCACAAAAGACGTATTGCATCAGTTTTGAGTTGTTCATTAGAACATACGTATTAGCACTAACGTACTCGTTCAGCACTTCTTCACGAGGGCCTCTCCTGCTCGCAGATGATTATCGACGGCTATCAGAACTATCTACAGCAGTGCGTCGCCACCTATTTGACGTCAATCACATACGACTACACTTACGGCTGCAAGTAAGTTACCGTACACAACTTACAAAACAATAGATCCCATCGGGCACTAGGAGATTAATAAGCTTAAAGTTCTGTACGTTTCCTAGCTCTTCAAGAAGTTCGCTTAAGTGCGAAGCTCACAAAATTGGAGATATCATCATGAACGAGGAATTCGGACAAGCTTAAAGACGAAGACATTGCTCTGTATTTGGCAACCTCGGAGAAGGCAAAACGCGCTCAAATCCAAATAGTACGCTCCATTGGTAACAATCCGGCCTGAACTAAACTCTCATGCATATTCCATTGGCGTACTGTCACCTTAACAGCAGCGCAGCGGTCTGGAGGACGATACTGGTTGAGGCTTCGCCCTAGGCTAAAAAGCCACTCGTATTCCCTTTTTCAACAGTTTGTCTTATGCGGAATTCGGCACACGTTGATCGACGTTCACTCCTCTTACTGAAGCCTATCAAGCGATTAATCTCATTCGATACTGCCAATTTTCGCAGAAAATCGATGGTTTGAGGCAAATGTGGCAGAAAAGTGTACAATACGCATATGTGGTCTATCTATTCACACAAACCGATCCATATCCCCGACCCTGGATTGACGCTGCATAGAGAGGACGGCCGTGAGTCCTGTATCACAGTCAAATCGATATTCAATTAGCCGGTTATATTTGCTTATGCATTCTGAAGACTCTTCAACGGATACCTTTACGTGAATATCATATCAAATGCTCAGCTTCGAGGAAAAATCGATAGAATTATAACGGAACGGCACAGCGATCGATACTTCCTGCTTGCTTGCGCAGATGTTTGTCAATCGGTCATGTCAACACATTAAAGTGATGATTTGACCCTACAGCTTAACTGGGCGCGTGTAGCGCAGTCGGAGGAGGCGCCGAGTGTCGCGTGCACCCGATACCAGGTTCCTGGTTCGAATTTCCCGCCCAGGCCGACCAAGCCTTCCATCCCTCCGGGGTCGGTGAATTGGTAGCAGACTTTTCTGGGAAGGATAGAGCGCTGACTTGTTCATCGGTTGGCCACCGCAAGTCATTGTATGGCCAAATACGCATTCAAATCGCCTCCACGATATCCCGTAGAGCACAATGCGTGGGGCATCCCAAAAGGAATTGAATAACGCCATCCTTTATCCTTATCCTCTATACAGCCTAACTGCTTCCATGCTGATATCAGCGGCCGGCTCCTCCCGATACACAGGTGAGTGCTGATGAGTACCACGAGGTGCGGATGTCCGTTGCATTGTCCGTTGCTTTCGATCAAACAGCGCCGGTGATGTAATGGCGTAGAGCATTCGTGCCCGGTCAGCAGAAGGTGCGGTTTCGAGTCCCGCCTGGCGCTACAGTTTTGATCGCAACGGAGCTCATCGTTGTAACAGCTTAGATCCTCTGTACCAGTCACTTTAGGCTTAAGATAACTGAATTGAAAGTGACAGTCATCCCTCAGGTATGACCAATAATACCTGAAACCCGTCGGGAGGCCGTTGATCTCATAGGTCGCATACACGGAAGGATTGACTGATATAAGGAGTGATGGACTATTTAAATCCTACTACAAACAAGTTCTACTACATACCAAGGAAATGCTGGATAAAGCACTACTTTACTGAATTTGTTGTAGGTACTGATCGAGCTAACATGACTACAGCCCTACAACATTTTTTTCTAGTTTGTCTCTCGACGTTTTTTTGCCCCATATTTTTGAAGGAGTTATATTAATGCCTCTTACCGTAAGAACTCTTGAAACTGAAACTGAACCTAAAACTTAAGCCTGATTCACTTCAGATACGCGATGAACCTAATAAACTGCTGGTCGGCGCCGTTTGGTGGCAGCGGCGGACAAGTGGCATCGCCGGACTGCCGTCGGGCTGGTGCAGCCGACGTGTGGTGGGCATGTGAGGCGAATCGCGTGTTTACTCTGACCCAGTTCCCGAACTGCGGATACTCTTGTGATGGTTGGTTCTAATTCTGATGTATCACATATGAGCGAAATATGGGTTGGATTTGAGTCATTGCCACTTAGCTTTGGGTATTCTTAAAATACAGCCCACATACAGCCAGAATGTTTCGCCTTACTTTCTCAGCCCAGCACTAGGATTCGCTGGAATAATGAACTCCACTAATAAAAAAGGGAAGAAAGGTAATCATCCTAGGAGTGGTGTTCGTTCGCAGTTTAGAACAAATCACATACTCATTTACTTACAGTTGAGCGTTTGTCCCACAACGGGGCAGAGTCCGTTCACCTGGAGTGTCATTTATTTCTATCAGCTGCATGATCGGGAAAGAGACCGTCTGCCTTCAAGTCGTTATGCAATGTTGTGCTGTCTAGCTCTTCCACTTACCTTGAACTTCCAGTTGCAGTGCTCTCTTCGCAATGGATTCTTTACTAGCACACAGTACGAGACCGAACTACGTTACCCCGGTTTAATCTTTCATCGCCGCCATGACGTGATGCCATGAATGGAGGCTAAGTTGGATGATCTCTTCTCTCATCGTCAACTGCATCTGAGTGGAACGAATCGCGTGAAGCCGCGATCAACCGCGTCCCTCGGCGTAGAATCGCGTCGCTCTCGATGCGGTTGATTGCGGTGGATTGGAGCGCCGTTTTGCTAATCCGGTTGTCCTTACTAGGGAAGTGCTTCGACGTCCCATGGAACTTCAAGATGAGACCAGAATCATTAGAAAGAGCTCGGAATGCTGATTACGAATATGGATGTCAAAATTGCAAAACGAAAATCCTGAGTGAGTTATGGCCTGCCGAAATCGGGGGGCCTCACCACAGGCTGGCTGTGCGACACGCTTGGCGCGAGAGTGGTGAGTCATCGGAGCTCCGTAAGAAGGGCCTTCAAGCTGTGGCGGTGGCGCAGGGGTAGTGCTCACGCTCGTCGGGTACGACGTTGCTGGTTCGGTTCCCATCGCTGCATGTTCTTTTGCAAATCATAATTTATCCTCGAAAATGACGTTTTGCTCTGAAAAATGAAACATGTGTCTGATTATATAGCCGTGAAAACCACCATACACGTTTGTAATGCAAATTTACATCCACATTCACCTTCCACAAATCTGTATGATTGTCAAATTGGTAATAGGGCTCTGAGTAAACATTCCTTTTGGGTTTTTAGCGTGCAGAGCAGCCCACTACGCCCCAATCACTAGAAATCATTTCTGGACGTGTTGCCCCATTGGACCTCTTCCCTTGATGCTCATTGAGAGTACCAGAACATTTGCTTACTGTTGCGCTGCTTTTAAATTAATTTTTTATTCATGTTTTCATTCATTTTTATAAAATACGCTTCGCAAATGTGCAACAACGTCCCAATTTCAGTGAAACAACAGTCGCTGATTCTCGCCAATCATCTTGAAACCCATCATAAAGTGAGAGCAACTCATATCCCGTATTTCTATCAAATATTTAACTATATTTTACTATGTTTAATTTCTCTTGTTTAGGTTGTGGACGGTGTACACTTCTACAAAATTCCCGACTACGTGACGAAGATTGGTGGAAAGGTGCAAACTGTTGAAGGAGAATGGATGAAGAATTGAAGAATGAAGAGTCTCTACTGTTCTTGATTGATGCCAAAATAAATGATTTATTACACAACATTTCTAGCTGAAGCTGCAAGACATTAAATTCTGTTGCTTGTCATATTTATCTATTTATTCAAAGCACATCATAGTGCGCTCAAGACCAAGCATTAAAAACAATCATTAGAAAAGCATGGGAGTTATAATGACAAATTAGTAATCAAGTGAAATGTGCAGGAAATGCATCAAAAACAATATCAAAAAGAAGAAAAGAAAGCGAAAATATCGATATCCACTTGTTGTTCATTCGAGATGCCAAACAAACTGACAAAACTTTAAACAATGTTTAGATTTCAAGTTAGGGCGCATGTAGCGCAATCGGAGGATGCGCGACTGCACCCGATACCAGGTTCCTGGTTCGGATTTCCCGCCCAGGCCAACCAAGCCTTCCATCCCTCCG
Source organism: Heligmosomoides polygyrus bakeri (assembly GCA_947359475.1). NCBI lineage: Eukaryota > Metazoa > Nematoda > Chromadorea > Rhabditida > Heligmosomidae > Heligmosomoides > Heligmosomoides polygyrus. The sequence goes on from OX375865.1 coordinate 12,639,507, forward strand.
AGGTCGGTGAATTGGTACCAGACTTGTCTGGGAAGGATAAAGCGCTGACTTGTACATCGGCTGGCCACCGCAAGTCATTGTATGGCCAAATACGCATTCAAATTGCCTCCACGACATACCGTAGAAGTAGAATGCGCTGGCGCATCCCAGAAAGGATTGAATAACGCCGTCCTTTATCCTTTATCCTTTATCCTAAAGTTAAATATTGGATGCGAGACATGACCTAGGTCTTTAAATCGACTTACATAAGAACATAATCTTCGCTATTCAAATTTCTAGCTTTTCTCTTCATAAACAGTGTCTATAATTGAATGTTCTGGTAGATCTAAGAGTAGACTGTATGACGTCAATTAATGGCCGTACGGAGAGCTGGTATACAGAACCAACACATCCCATCAATAACGGTCGATGCGACTTTAACGAATATTGCACAGGCTTTGGTGAGAGTTAACGGTATAGATCGATATCACTCACCCTCATGGAATTGAAGTTTGAAAGCTAGAGCGTTCTTATGCAAAGAGCTCTGCGCTCGTGCGAGCGACACATTTCAAGCGCTTTGGATCTGCAATCGCGTCTGCTGGTATTCTGACATTCGAACTCACGCGTGAGCATAGCGTGGTTTAAACGGTGCTCCATGACAGCTCAGAAAAATTTGAACAATTTACTTGCAAGCTGCATGCGGGTCATAAATTGCCTCAAACTAGTCATTCGTAAGTTGCTGCAAGCTAGCAGAAATGTCGCAAGTAGGTTACACGAAGAGCCGAAGAGATAAAACTAAAGGCTCAAAGGCAATAAACTGAATCAAAAAGCCGTTTAGGGCTTTTTTGACTGCACAAGAAAACGCTGCACACAACAAATAGATGATTCAAAATAACCACAACTACACTACTGTAAACAGTAAGTGATATAGTACTCAATGTGAGAATAAGGAACGAACAGAAATGAAGTAGCGTCAAGACCATACAGCCTTCAACTATGCAAACAATGTATTGCACCAACCACAGGGTTGACTGAGTTTAAATGTCTTACACGAAGCTGCCTCGTAAACTAGTTTGCTTCTGGTTATGCCGCTGCCAGTGAGCCAGAGTGGAGTGTCCCCCGTGAGGATATAGGATTGGATATTCGTTCCATTGCTATAGCTCTGGCTAACAAGTAAAACACAATCATTAACATGTTGTTACAGGATGTTTTGTTGCGATCAAAACTCTTCAATCATTAACTGTTTTGAAACGATTTTCACCCATCACTCCTTTCGGGAAGTCTAGAAAGATGGGTGCACAGATTCATATCTGGAAGATTCGGCGATTTCACTCAACAACAAAGAAAACGGTAAGTAACTATACATAGACTCCTTTATATAGTGGAACATAGATAAAAACTCCAGCTGGATATAATACATACCTACTTTAGCCGCATAAAACTGCCAAAGTGAAACAAAAACGAGGTGGATTTCCTCCCTAGACTTGGATCCCCTTCTTTTTGGAAAAAGGCTGTGAGATACTTTCTACCAATTAGGAAATGGATTTACAAATGCAAACAGCAAAAAGAGATGAGGGAGGAAACAAGGAAGATGACAGAAAGAATGGCAAGACTGTCCGGCTCGGTGAAGCAGCTCCGATTTCGAAACATACCGTACGACCGCGTGCGCGTGTGAGGACGCTACCGAATGACCGCGTCGCGTGCGCGCGTGGTGACGCAACTTACTGCAGTGCAAGCTTGCACAAAAGCTTCTTGCAAGCTTGCAATACAGTTAGTTGTGTGCAAGTTTAAAATTTCTGGGTGCAAGCTTGCATGTTAGTTAACCGTGAGAAGTCGCAAGCAACTTGTTTTCGAGGTCTAAAGGCGCAAGTAACTTGTTTTGGAGCTCATAAGGCGCAAGTAACTTGTTCAAAATTTTCTGAGAGGCGCTTGTGCGAGAGGAAGAGACCCGATCCCCTTAAATCAAGGATATATAGAACCATCGTCCGACCAGCAGCGATGTACGGTGCTGAGTGCAGGCCTGCAACGAAGGAGGTTGAGAGGCGCCTCAGCGTAATGGAGTCGAAAATGCTGCGCTGGACGGCTGGTGTTGGTGTCGTTTGAATCTTTTGTGGTTTTCTGAATAACCATAAGCTTGACTTCATCAGTTACTACAGAATACTTGTGAGGAGAGCGAACTATAGCATCTACAACTTGTTCCGGCTACTACAATCGAAGGATACCCAAATGTGATTACGGGTTTATAAATCCTATGTTCGACCCATATTGGAGTTCGCAATAACTGTTTGGAACCCTTGTAAAAGGAAGGGCTTCGAATTATTGGAAAGCGTTCGGAACAGTTTTACCCGTAAGCTATGTTTGAGATGTTACGGCGTCAAATATTTGCAACTGCACAATGGCCTAGAAAGGACAAAGGCACTTGGCTTTCAACTCTGGTTAGTAGAAGACGAAGCTCACTATGATGTTTAAAATTCTACTCACATGGTGAATCCTATTTCGTTTTTCGGTGTACCGTTCACTAGATCTATGAGGGGGAAACTACGGCTTAATGTCTCGGTTGCAAAGACGAAGATTAGGAGAAATTTCCTCACCTACCAGATCTTCCTTAACCCTTTCACGACACACGCGATCTTCAGGTCACTGCCGCGTCCTCGACAGCGCGCATTTTTCCCGCACGCTGATTATTTGAATTATTTTATTTGTATTACTTATTAAATACAAAAAACAGTAACGAATGAAGTTTCCCAGGACCGTTTTGACCGTAGCTACCATATTAGTGGACGCATTGATTAAAATTGTACTATTAAATGTGTGATAATTTTCCTTGAACTACTTTTATGATGGTGTCCGACGACATCGTCGGACATTGTCCCACGCGGCAAAAAATGTCCGACGACATCGTCGGACAATGTCGTGAAGGGGTTAAACTTATAGAAAAATGACCGTTTATTTTCAAATTCTAGTTATTTTCCGGGATCATTCCTCGATTGTGTTGTTTTCGCTAAAATAAGCAGATATTAGTTGTAGTTATTTGCTCATGTTTATTTTTCTTGATAATTTCATACGTGCGGTTACATTCCTATTTAAGTAGGATCAATAAATAAATAAGTATTCCATAGTCAAAGGTTTAATGTCGCTCCAATTGCCGATAAGCTAAGTGAACCTCGCCTAAGTTGGTGTGGCCATGTCTTTCGTGGGATTAGTGACACCATTGAGAAGGTGGCCCTCAACATGAATATGCCCGGAAACGGCATAAGACCTCGTGCATACTTCCCGTCGCCGCGATGGAATCGCGGCGATGAGTTTTGCCGAGCGACGCGAAAGAGTTTGAACTTTTCAGCGCTCATCGCTCTGCAAGGGAGCACCATGTCGATCCGTTCAGGACCAAGGCTAAACGCCGAGCGCGGCGCGAAAAAGTATGCCATGCCCGCAGTGGGCGCGAGAAGCAATCGCGCATGCCGACCGCCACTGCGAAGTTCCCTTTGACTGTTCGACCGCGTGCGGCGGGATGGCCATGAACTGAGCGCCACGATGCTATCGCGGCGATGGAAGTATGCACCCTGCCTAAAGGGCGACCTAGGCAACGCTGGCTTACACATGCACTTGAAGGAGGCTGCTATCCACTCCGAACAACCATTTGATCGAGCGAAGTGGAGCTGTAGTTATGCATCCAAGCGCACCTCCTCTCCTTGCACGAACACAGGTCCTTTTCCACCACCGCTTCTCCGATACCGGACGCCGGGAGAGCCAGAGCCGAAAACAGATAGCTCTATGGGAGCCGATTTTCCCGACGCTCGCGCGTCGCGCCCCTCGGTCGGGTCCATTGGGCGCCTCCAGGGGTAAGCTGGAGATTTTAGGCCCGTGGGTCCGGTTTGCCCTATTAATAAGTATATCTCCTTCGTTTAAGGCCTTGTCATCCGTTATGTATAATATGTGGCATGTTTTTCGCACATTTACTGATGAAATATTCTGCGAATCTTATGTTCTGCAATGGTTTCCACTACAATATCGTTTCCCACAACCTGAACCGCTAGGTTATTACAGCGTCACCACACCAGAAGAGCGAACCCTGCCGCTAAGCGGGATAAAGAAGAAGAAGAATCAGTTACTATATGCCAAACTGTTCATAAAAATTACCTTATCTTTGTATCAATGACAAGCTAATCCTCTGTTTAAAATCAGGCAACTATAACTGCCGCTAGATGGACTTCTTGAAAAAGAGCAAACGTCGGTCGGCCAATCAAAATCGATATCGTGCCCACATATGTTTGGCCACTGCAATAGCATTGGAAACAACCCAGACAATAAAAAGTCGTTGAAACCATTGAAATCAATCAAAAATATAAATTTTCATCCGTGGAGTTAACTGAAGACAAATCGCATCCTAAAGCTGAGGAATTCAACAATCAACAGGAAGTGTTCTTGCGAAGAGACACGATGGCAGATTAAACGCATGGAGCGTCTTTATTCATTTCTTTTTGCACAAATAAGCAAGTATTTGGATTTTATACATTCTCTGCATTGTCTCTGGTGTTTGTTTTAACATCGGCTAATTCATTGTTCTTCAGTTGTTGCTTTTAAATTCAAGATTAATGATTTAATAGCCCAAGTTTGAGTTCCATCGTTGGGATCACCTCCGCGTGGCTATATTTGGTACTCTGGCCATAGTGGTTAAAAAGGGCAAGTATCGTTTCGGACCGCATTAACAACTTGTAGAAAGAAAGGACAAGGGGGTAATTCAGCGTTTGTCAGCCCCTTTGGGTGATGCGCCACGCATTCACCGTACTGTTTCTATGGGATATCACAGATGCAATTTGAATGTGTGTCCGGCCTGAGCAACGTCCTTCGCTAGCCGGCATGAGCAATGCAGTGTTTTGCCTTTCCGAGGGAAGTCCGTCACCAATTCACCGACCCCGGAGGAATGGAAGGCTTGAATGGCCTGGGCGCGAGCCGAACCATGCAACCATTTGCGGTGTGCGCGATAGCCGGCATCTCCTGCGATTGCACTCTTAAGGATAAAGGATAAAGGACGGCGTTATTCAGTTCTTTTTGGGATGCGCCACGCATTCTACTTCTACGGGATATCGTGGAGGCGATTTGAATGCGTATTTGGTCATACAATGCTTTGCGGTGGCCAGCCGATGAACAAGTCAGCGCTTCGTCCTTCCCAGACACGTCTGGTACCAATTCGCCGACCCCGGAGGGATGGAAGGCTTGGTTGGCCTGGGCGGGAAGTCCGAACCAGGAACCTGGTATCGGGTGCACATGCCCCGATTGTGGTGAGTATAGTGGTGAGTATCCGATTGCACTATTAAGCGCCCAAAATGGTTTTTTAGGTCAAGCCAGAGGAGTATAGAAGTGTGGGAACGAACACCTAAATTTTTTCATCATTAATAGGTTTGAAATTCAAATGAAATTTCTGACGCGACGCTGCGAACGTCACAGAACGTTGATAATGTTACCACGCTGCGAACGTCGATAATGTTACTTCTGGCTCAATGATGAAATGACTTTTTGAAGGATTTTCAGAACAGTAAAGTCAATATTTTTATTGAAATATAGATCAGTTCATAACATTTCAAATCCGACAATATTTGTTGAGCTGGGTCGAATGTTCTTGTCCATCCAGACATTTCAATTGAGCAGTCTTGCTGAAAGTAAAAAAGGTTAAATTGGGGAACTTTTGCACTTTAACTGAAATTGAAGCTGTCCTGCCAAACTTAGTATGCACTCACGTTTGCAGGTGGTGGAGTGCTGGCAATGTCTGAACTGGGCGTTCGTGTACTCACGAGCCGACTGGCAGCCGTACCACTGGGCGTCGTCCTGAAATCATTCTCTGCTAGTGACTTCCCTAAAATCATCTTCGAATTCAGCTGAAGTGAACGAACCGCTGTAGAGCCTCTGCAAGCTCCGTTGCGGTAGATCGAGCCGAGCGAGTCCATGAGGTTCTGAGCGTACCTGAACGACCGGGATTCTTGGTTTCGTAGATGCCGGCTCTTGCTCCAGAACTCACCCGCAGGCATGAGCCGAGTCGGCGGTGACGTTCTTCTTGTACGCGTCGAACTGGATTCCCATCTCGGGGTTGTAGTTCACGTAAGTGCTCTGTGTGCACGAGGTCAGGGTCGTGTTCTCATACACAGCTGGAATGGGAAGACTTCAACCTTGGTGAACTACTACTTGAGCCTGTCATCTCTGCGGTAACTCGGCTACTTCTTATCTTGATACCTTATCTTGATAACTTCTTGCCTTACCTCTAGGTTACCGCAATTCTAGGAGCTTTTGTTTCATTTCTAGACTAGCTCATGCTAGACTGCTGTCTATGCCTTGAATAAATAAATAAATAGAAATGAATCAAGCTAGCTTCTGTATTTAATCTTTTACTATGAATTTTTTGAACCTAAAGGATCGAAGAAAGGATTAAACTACGATCACAACACTGAATCACTAGAGGCTCTGTTCCTTCTCTGATGGTTCACCTTCAGGAATGCGCCACGCATTCTACTCTAACTAATGCATATTGAGCCCATGCAGTAGCTTGCGATGCTCAGCCAACGCTCATGCTAATGTTTTGTATGTACTTCCCAGACAAGTCCGATACCAGTTCGACAACCACTGAGCGATGGAATGCTTGGCTGGCCTGGGCGGGATCCGTACTAGAACTATGAATCGGACCACGGCTACCGGTGCCTCCTCCGACTCCGCTACCATCCAGGTTTAGAACTAGATAAATAGAAACTAAATAGCCTATTCCTTACGATAAGGAAGTTTGCCTGGGAGCAACCCCGTACGAAAGTTAGGCACCTGCTAATTACGCACCTTTCTCGTGGAATTACCGCACCTTCTTGCTACCGCTAAAGATTCTTCTATAGTTTGCAGTGATCAAACCACGACTACTTGATTCTAAGCCATATCACGGCGTCTTCCCGCAATATGCATTTACAACACATCTTCCCCAAAACCTGCGACGTGCATCTAATCACATAAATCAAGAAAAGAAGTCAAAGTTTAGCGAGTTTAGCGCACAACAAAGATGCATGGCGACTTTTGACCGAACAAGAAACCGTTAGGAAAGTTGTACACAACTCGCCGCTAAATTAATTAGCTGTTCCTACTACTCCGAATGCCTTATAAACTCCAAATTCTAAGTCAAACTCACCAAAGAATCCGGCACCACATTTGAAACGCCAGTCGGCGAGGAATCCCTCGTACGAGTAGGCATCCTGGGGAGACTTGCCCGATCCGACAAGTCCAATCAGACCGAGGCAAAATCGAATGTTCTGTGGTCCGAGGCAAGAGTAGAAGTTTGCGAATCCACTGAAAATGTTGTACTGGTGTGGCCGCGATTTTTCACCCTACGAAACATCATCACATAGCTCGGAGTGCCTAGTCGCCTTATTGTTAGCTTGAGGGTACAGTTTCTAGTGCTGCAACCTGAATCCATGAAGAAGCGAACGCTCTTCGTCGTGATAGTCACGAGAAAGTAAGCATAGCGGTTTTCGTCAGCCGTTGCTAGTGAGAAGGTATTAACCTTGAAGGAGGAACCCCACATTCTAGTTCAGAGTGAAATGAGAACTGTCTTTAACGTAAACGGAGTCGAGCCGAGTCCCCCAGGGGGTGTATTATCCCCGATTTTGTTCCTAGTGTACACCTGCGATCTTCCTTCTTGTCTAGTTACTGACCTTCTTGTCAAAGTACATGTGTATGCTGACGATATAAAAATTTACGGAACTTATAATAATAAAAATAAGGCGCAAGTCCGCCAAGCTTTATCACAATCTATCAGCAATATGATGGAGTGGGCTAACACTTGGCAGCTACCTGTAAATCTTTCGAAGTTTTCCATAATTGGAACTCAGATAATAACGAATACAGTTTCAACAGCTGCGTTATTACCTCCGTATATGAGGTTCGAGATCTTGGAGCCTTCCTAGATCGTAGGTTAACCTTTGAGTATCACATCGATACCATTGTACGGAAAGCTTTTAGCACTCTTTTTATGATTTGCAGAAACATCAAGTGTGATGACAGCACTATACTTATTAGCTTATATAAGACATATGTCATCCCAATACTAGAGTACTGTTCTCATGTTTGGAGTCCTTCCACAATTCAAAAAAAATCACAATCCAAAATTGAAAAGGTGCAGAAAACTTTTACAAAAATTCAATCGTGCAGGTGTAATCGTACTCCAAGTGAAACAAGAGTAACTCCTAGTTACGAAGAAAGGCTTAGACTTTTCAACCTTAAAAGCCTTTTCTATAGACGTGCATTCTCTGAGCTAGTTTTTTGTTTTAAAACTCTAAAAGGCGAATCAAAACTTACAGCTAGCAAATGTTGGGTTTTCCTACCAACGACAGGTCACCGTAATCATTTCCGTTTCCACTATCCTAAAGTGAAGAAGAAAAATAGCGAGAGAGTTTTCAATTCCTTATTTTATCGTGGAGCTCGCTGGTTGCAAATGCTACCTGCAAGTTTACTAGAAGCTCCAAACGCCAATGTTTTTCGTAGAAGGTTGAGGAAAATAGACTTGCTCTCAATGCTGCACTTAGAGGACATTACATAGGTTCATGCAGCATTGGTTTACCTATTTTTTTGGCATGCTTTACGTCGTCGTTTCCTTCTTGTTTAGCTTAGTATTATGCTCTTTGTTAATGTTCCATACTCAACATTGTTGTTCGCTTGTTCGCCTAACATTCCAGCTTTTTTCCTTGTTTTCTTATTTTGTTGTTGTTGTTTTTTCGATTTGCTGCCACTTGTAAACTTTCCTTTCGCCTCTTTCCTACAACATCCCATAGCTGCTGTCGTGTGGACTTTAATGGGAGCGGCGGACCTACTAAGATGGTATCCGGAGTCGTTACTTCTCGCGACTTGCAGTGTTGGCGGGCCAGTGCTCGCTTTCCATTAAATTATCCACTTTACCAATCGCCCATAAACCCTCAGGCTTCTAGTTCTTCCTTCGTTTTTTTTTGTTAAATCGTTCTTCTTGTTGTTAATTTAATTCCGCTCACACCAACTATTATCACGAATCGCTATGTTGTGTTGTTGAGGAGTTTAGCTTTTTAGCTTTTTTCTTTTTTTAGTCATCTCCACTGTTTGTTAACGCCGTGTCCTGTTGCTTATCTGCTGCTCATTGCGCACAGTATTGTGCAAATAAATGAATAAATAAATAAACACCACGCATTCTGACTTCCACAAGCTTCGAGAAGTAGTTTCTGAGGGAGAAAATGGACGAGATCGACAGGAAAAGAAAATTTGAAGTCGAAACAGTGGCAATGTCACTACATCAATCATGGGACAGTCAACATAAAGAATAATATTAGGTTGTGCCATAAGTCCCTGCCGTCTTTTCAACGATTCATTGCGGATTTCGCCGGCGCCTGCATAGCGCTATACAGCCTTCGAAAGAGAATGCTTTGCTCCATCCAAGCATTTATTGCATTTCTTTTTTCACCTGAATTTTTTCAATTTTTAAGTCGTGAAAGTGAAAAGTGAAATAGTAAAAGTGGCCATCTGCGCAGTTGTTCTCTCCGCTTAGGTTTGAAAGACAATGTTCTGCACTACAAGAATGTGTGTTGGTCCTATTTGCTAACTTGTCCTTTATTGATTTTTAGGTCATCAAATTGGGACGTCCGACGTTTCCGTCCTATTTTTTACCGACAGCTCCTGCTCTGGGGTAGACTTTTTTGCTTGGTGTTATATCTCGTTCGGAAGAAGATGTCTTGCTCAATAAGAATTTGTGTCGCGTTTATTGGCCCAGGCTGATTTCTGTCGAATATCAACAAAATTCCGAAAAGAGAAGAATCACCTTCACCAACAACTCCTTCTCCTTGTTCAGTTGGTGATATTCGACAGAAATCAGCATTATCTAATAATCGCGACATAAATTCTTACTGAGCAAGACATCCTCTTCCGAAGGACATACAGCACCGAGCAAAAAAGTCCACCCCAGAGCAGGAGCTCTCAGTAAAAATTCATGACCTAAAAATCAATAAAGGACAAATGAGCAAATAGGGCCAACATGCATTCTTGTAGCGCAGTACATTGTCTTCCAAATGCTCTGAAAATCTGCGCAAAAAATTCCAAACTAAGCGGAGAGAAGCGACTGCGCAGATAGCCACTTTTTCACTTTTCACTTTAATGACCTAAAAATTGACAAAATTCAGGATGAAAAAGACATGCAATACATACAGGTTCTGATAGAGCAAATCATTCTCTTTCGAAGGCCGTATAGCGCTATGCAAGAGATCGCCGGCGAAATCCGCAATGAATCGTTGAAAAACGGCGAGGACTTATGGCACAACCTAATACATAGGAATAAGAACGACGTTAATCAAGTCCTTTCGGGATGCGCCACGCGTTGAACTTATGCGGATGTGGAGGCAATTCAAAAGCGTAGACCACGCGCCGAAGAGTTAACATACAATGAAAATATGTAAGATGACTTACTTGCAAATGTTCACATAGTTGCCAATGTTATACGGCGTACGCAACAATCCGATCAGAGCTCTGTCGAGTTCGCTGAGGTCATTCCAGATGTTGGTGACACTAAAATTGGAACTGATTGAATCGAATATTATGAACCAGGTGTGTGGTGATGTTGCGTTCGATCAAACAGCGCCGGTAGAGTAGTGATGTAGAACATTCTGCGCGGTTAGGAGAGAGTGCGGGTTTGAGCCCCGCCTGACGTCAGAGATTTGATCGTATCAAAACATCGTTGCAACAGCTTAACATCTCAATAGCAGTTACTTAAATACTGAACAAAATGAATTGAATCGTACCACGCGATCAGCGTCGCGCAGCGTGGAATCGAGAGGACGATGCTCGGAGTGACACGACTCACGCAAGTGAGAGAAGGCCTCCGGAGTTCCGAGCTTCGCCGAAGTTCGAAGATCAGAGACGCTGTCGAAAGGGTCAAGTCGGTCACTTACTGCGCTTCCCAGACACCGCTGGACGAGAGCCGTCACCGACTGGATTCCACGGGATGTAAAGAGAACACCAGGTGCCACAACGACCCATTTAACGACAAATGAGTCCACCTTCTCATCGGGTCACCATTGCGCATCTAACGAACAGAAGCTGGTGGAGACTACAAGAAGGCTCAACATCGACGAAACAACCGTAAGAAAAATGGACAGCATCAAATCTTTCCAAAGGCAGGCTGCGCTAGGATTTTCAGCACATGGTGAAGCCACCAAGAAGGGAATTCAGAAACAGGTCGAGGTCAGCTTGAATAAGTTTCCGATTAATATTGCTCCAGATAGAGTGTTCAAGGCACTGGTAAATGTCACCTAGGACCCCTAATTTATCGAGATTGAGGATCACCTACCTAAATACCACCTTTTTACAGTTGAGATCGCGCAAAACGATTAAAATCCTACTGTATTCGCTCAAGAAACGCCGCTCCAAAGTGGCCCTGCACGCCGACGACTACAGGTATCTTTCTACTCTATTATGGTTTGGACTAAAGTAACGTACGAGAATAAGATACCACTACATAGCATTCGTTAACAAAACTGTGAAACTCCAGTCTGCGTGGGAAGGTTAACCTAAAGAAGAATCTGATTCCAAGCGCTAAAATAATATTCTGCTAGACGAAGGTCTTCTTGGCAGCATATTTAGGCGCTAACACACGGGCTGAAATCTACAATTGACTTGGTGATAGTCGTTAGTCCCGACGCTGACGAGGGAGGCAGACATAACACCAACGCCGAACCCCCATGGCGCGGCGCACTGTGCGCGACGAAAATGGACGAGTTCTCGTAGTCCGGCTGCCTCCAACAGGGACGGCGTGACTAGCGGTAGAAGTGCGAGAGTGTGCGCCGGCGACGTCGACCGCGCAGAAGACGGAAAGGGACACGAGATGAGAATGAGAAATCTGATGTCTCCTGGTAGAGAAGTGGGAGTGATTGTTAACAAAGTGCGGGCGGAATCAGACTCAATCTATCTCAAATGAGGGGGGGGGGGGGAGGGGAATGGTCAGGGATCTGGTGCGGGAAATTCGAAGGAAGAACTGGGAGGGGATTACTAACTAGAAGTTTCGGGAGCAAGTGTTTGTAAGTTACTATTGGGGGGGGGAGGATGAGCGCACTAATCCGTGGCTTTTCCTTTAGTTCTAACTTTACGCTACACTTTACCGTCACAAACTCACTTGTCATAGTTCACGTGTAATGCCATTGGCAAGCACTCCCTTAGCAAACGCTAAGGACCTCCTTATTTCTCCAATCTGCGAACAGAGGCAGAGGCATTTTACTGCTTCCTTTTTCTTCCAAGCGCCTTCACCAAGAGATTCCCTCTCCATTACATTTGGGACTCACTGTGGTAAAAAAAAATTAGTCCAGGAGCTTAAACACTGGCAAGATTTCGTGCTCCGCGGCTAACCACACGTCACAGAGCGCACGTACGCGTTCAGCGCCGCGACGTCGCATGCGGTAAGCGCGCGATGTCGCGTTGGAGTTACGTCCTAGAGCCCGCTGACGACAGGGCCTGCGGAACCAATTACCGTCGACTCGCGCCGTGTCACTCGCCGCTTCGCGATGCAGCTCCAGCCGCGGAGGCGATGATGACCCAACCAACCACGGGAGCCTGCAGGTCGCCCAGAGTTTGCATTGCATGCTGAATAAAGAAATAGGTGGTGATGTCCGTTCGTCCACGTGGTGCCCCTGGAAACTGCTGGCTTTTGCGAGCCGAACTAAACACGGACACTCGATTGCAGGCGACAGTCCCTTGTGGCAGGCCGGCCTACGAACGTCCTATGTCTCTTATGTTTCTTTTTGTTCACGTTTTCAGTTTTTTTCGGAGATTTCTTTTTTTTCTGTTCCTAACCAAGTTTGCGTTCCTACCTTAGTAGAGGAGTTTGAATTATTGCATTTATTCCTATTTTATAGTAACTCTTGCTATGTAATGTTTTGCTATGTAATGCTTGTCTCCTACGTCTCTGTATCTGATTGCGTTTTTGTCTGGCTCTGCTTTTCCTGACACCTTGTCATTGTTTTTGTCCTATTTGATCATAAAATTTAATGTTACCTTACCCTTCCCATACAACCGTCAAATGGGCACTGATGGAGGCGGCGGACCTACTAAGCTGGTATCCGGAGCCGTTTCTAGCGACTTGCAATGTTGACGGTCCACTGCTCGTCTTCATCAAGTTCCCCTATCCCACACCCGCATATTTGAGAGCTAATTTCATTTGATTTGTGAGACTGCTTTTTCCTCTTGATTGAGGGTTGTTCTCCTCTGATAGTTAAGGTTGAAGCATTTGGTTGATCTGCTGAGGTTTTCTTTTACTTTACTTAATGATTCCCGATCTTCCTTACATCGTGTCCACTGTGTTCTATTACCTGTTTAAGCGCAAAATTTTGGTGCAAATAAATAAATAAATAAATAAATGTCACATCATATGGTTGATGACGCTTAGGAGTTCTCGAGAAAATGTTGCGGCGTCCGCGGGAGCCGACAGCACTCGCAAAGCCCGGCGAGTGTGGAAAGTATGCGAGGGTCCCTGATGTGAGAACGGCATCGGAGCGAAACTGAGCTAGTCCGAAAGTCCCACAACGTAGGCAAGGCTCGCGTAGCAACATTGAATGTGGATACGTTGACGGGCCGCTCGTGCGAGTTGGCGCTCACGTCGTTCGCGCTAACGACACCGTCCAACCTTGAGGTCCCTGAAAAGCGGCCCAGAAGACACCCGAAGCAACGTTGGCTGGATACGTTGCACGTGGTCTTAAAGATAGTTGGTGTGCACGCTGAGCAAGCATTTGATTTGGAGAATTGGCGTCACTAGAAGAACGGACCCCGCCACTAAGCGGAACAGACGCTAATGAAAATGATGATGATGATGATGATGATGAATAAAGAAATAAAGAAGAAAACATAAAAATCCTGTCAAGAGTTTACAATCTACCTAATAAAAGGATAAAGGACAGCGTTATTCAATCCCTTTTAGGATGCGCCACGCATTCTACTTCTACGGGATATCGTGGAGGCGATTTGAATGCGTATTTGGCCATACAAATGACTTGCGGTGACCGGCCGATGAACAAGTCAGCGCTCTGTCCTTCCCAGACAAGTCTGGTACCAATTCACCGACCCCGGAGGGATGGAAGGCTTGGTTGGCCTGGACGGGAATCCGAACCAGGAACCTGGTATCGGGTGCACGCGACAGTCGGCGCCTCCTCCGACTGCGCTACACGCGCCCTTGCAATCTACCTAATACATATCAAGAATTTTAGGGTAAGGATCTCCTTGAGCCGCTTCAAGCTCACCGGAGCTGCGGTTTGGCATGACGCTTCTCGGCAAAGAAATGCAGCTGACTTCCAAATGAGCTCGATTTGATCTCCTATTCACATATAACTCTTTTAGAGGGCATTGTACTTTCGAATGATACGTGAAACCAAATGAATGTACATGTAAGCCATCAGAAAAGTCAATTTGGATCCCCGTCTTCCAGCACGTGCAACAGTTCAGTAACTGATAGTATGCAAATAAAACAAAAGAAGACGTAAGGAATTCATCTTACTCGACGTTCCAGAACTGTCCAAGAGCTACGTTGCAGTGGTTGAAAAGTGCAGAGTCACAGTTGTCCTGCCCTCCTTGAGCCGCTGCCAATGCCACGAAGCCTGAACGACATGGAAGTACATATGACCGGCTACTAGCCAGAAGGATACGTGTAGTGACAAAGTGAAGCAGATCCTAATAAAAGTGAAAAGTAGTACCACTAAGGGATTGAAAGTCTACAGCAACTCGATTCACTTTACCTATTCATACCAAACACAATAAAAAACCGTTTGTTATACAGGGTGTCTCAAAGAAATGTATACACTGTTTGAAAAGTGATAACATTGCTCACAGGAAAGGTATTGGAGAAGTTAAAAGCTCGTGTGAAAGCATAAAAAACCGGATTTTTTGCCAATGAGTGGTATGGAATGCTAAATGCACTGGTCTGAAATTTTGTATTCTACCCTCGATTGATTGTGATTCGTTTAAACACTTGTTATAATTTTTTCACAAAGTGTCTATTTCGACTGATTTGTGATTCTTTCAAAGTTTAAAACTTAAAAACACACAAAAGCTTGCAAAAAATATAGGGTACCCTAGAAAATGCATGTGCTGTTTGAAAGGTTGTAAAATTGCTGCTAGTAAAGCTTTCGAAGTTGTTTCAGACTCATATGAAGAAGAAGGATAACGAGGTTTCCGTGACGTGTAAATAGGGCAAAATTGCGCCACGCCCCAGTCTAAAACCTTGCATTTCAGACTCGATTGACTGTGCATGGGCTAAATGCTTGTTATTACTACTTGGACAGACTAACCTATGCTGCACTTCTTTTAACGTTTTTTTTGGTAATCACGTGAAAGGCACATAACATGCGAATTTATTGCTTGCACAATTTAAATGAGAGCAGGAGCCCCATTTTCCAAAACGGATTCTGTGGACTCATGAAGCAACATTCAAAGTAAATGGAGAGGCGTAGAATCGGCGTAGTTACAGCTACGAGGCGACCGAAAACGTTAAAAAAGCACAGCAGAGGTTAATCAGGCCAAGTATTAACAAGACTGTAACAAGCATTCAGCTATGCAGAGTCAACCGAGTCTGAAATGCAAGATTTTAGACTGGGGCATGGCGCAATCTTGACTACTTACTTGTCACGGAAATCTCGTTACCCAGTGCTTTCACATGAATTTCAAACGTCTTCAAAGCTTCAGTAGCGGCCATGATAGAATCTTTCGGATAGTACATCCATTTTTAGGGTACCCTGCATTTTTTGCAATCATTTGTGTGATTTAAAGCTTTAACCTTTAAAGGAAACACAAATCAAATAACACAGCCACTTTGTGATGAAATTATAACAAGTATTCAAGCGAAGAACAATCAATCGAGTGCAAACGCAAAATTTCAGACGAGTGCATGGTGCATTCCATACCGCTCCATATATCAGAAAATTTCTTTTTTCTTACGATTTTAAATAAGTCCTTAACTTCTACAGTACCTTCACTGTGAGCAAAGTTATCACCTTTCAACTAAGACACCGTGTGTATTAGAGTTGCACTCAGTAATGATTTTGAGATATCAAAACGATTTCAACGAGAAAATGAATTTGGTTCGTAATAATACGAGTATTTTCACCTTTATGCTACTGCTATCTTCTTCAAGAGCATTATCGTAGGACGGTGCAATTCTTGTTGGTGGTGACCGATTCAAATCAGTTTCTTTAAGCCTCAGTTGGCTGGTATCGAGGTTGTAAGCTGTCACAACGATGTTTTGTTGCGATCAAAACTTCTAGCGCCAGGCGGGACTCGAACCCGCACCTCCCTCTGACCGGGGGGGGGGGGGAATGCTCTACGCCATCACGTTCGATCAAACGGCGCCGGTGATGTAATGGCGTAGAGCATTCCCGCCCGGTCAGAGGGAGGTGCGGGTTCGAGTCCCGCCTGGCGCTAGAAGTTTTGATCGCAACAAAACATCGTTGTGACCGCTCCTAAACGATTTCATAAAAGCTGAATGAGTTCAGCATTGGGATATGTTGAACATGCTCGCTTCATGGAAAACAACTGCGCTAACGAATTTAAAATAAATAACACAGAAAATATAAGAATATGCAATATTTAGAAGTTTGGGACGTTTGCAAATGATTATGACGTGAAGCGCATTGTCTTATCTGTGTCCATTGATGGTGTCTTGACCTAACATTATTTTTATTTTACTGGTGTTATTTATCTGTTTTAAGTATATGCTAGAAGATGATCTTTGTCCTTGGTGCAAATGTAGTATGTAAGCGGGTCCTCCCTAGATGTGTACCGGAAACGGTCCTTTTAGGTGCCCCTCCCGACTAAGATCTCAGAAATTGCGTCTACCTGGGCAACCAGGTTGGTGTAGTTTACTTATTTCTACAGGGTGCGCCAAAATTATGCCGACAAGGTTTTCAAATCGCCGAATGCGAAAATGCAACATTTTCGACAAACCAATGACGCGATTGTGTTTATTAGTCTATTTTAAACTGTACACAACATTCAAATATATCTTACAGGCTTTGAGACGTTTCGGGAAGGCATCGAACCCAAGTATGGCGCGTCGAGCACATCCCACTCCTTCTCCAGAGTTTCCTTCAAAGAATTCACGGAGCGGTGAGGTTTCCGCTGATTTTGGCTTCCAGAACTGCCCAGACGGTGTAATCCATCGAACTCGAATCCGGAGAGTTGGCTGGCCTCTCGTGGAAGCTGATGAAATCCGAGAAAGTTCCCTTTGCACCAGTCTTGCACCATTCTCGCTCTGTGAACTGGAGCTCCGTCCTGTTGGAGAGTCCAGCAGCGGTTCCCAAAGTGAAGTCTAGCCCAGGATAACAGTTACCCTTTCAGGAGGTACAAACAGTTCTCCTTTATCTCCATTTCTCACGACATCCAGTGGACCGAGGGCGCCGGATTCCTGCGCATTCGTTCACATACCTTCCTGATGTTGTCCGTAGTTGTCACAGGTACGTACCTTCCTCGTTCGAGTATATAATTCCCGGTTTTCAGGTCTTAGTAGCGTCTTATGGATCTATATAAAACGTTTCGATGAACTCCAAGACGTTGGTGAATATCGCGTGCCGAGGAACCTTGATAGTAAAGTTCAATGACTGAATCACGGTGGCAGGAACGTTTCACAATCATGAAAACCAATTTATTTTTATGCTTGATTGAGCATAAATAAATTGAAGCAAAAAAACAAAAGAGCTGGGAAGACGTGGCGAATAGGAGGTCAGATTGTTCGCGCATGTGCCGTCGCCATAGTTTTGGCACACCGTATATGCTGTTCCCCATTTATTGTGTTTTGTTAAGTCGGGAATTCGTTTAAGAGTGGCCACCACCACCAAAAACCACACTTTAAAAATACTACATAAGGAGAATACTATAGCAAAAACCAAAAACATTCACAATGTTGTCATGCTGAATCCAAAACGTTGTACCTAGGCAGAACCGTGACGAATGCTTTTCTTTACAAGGATCTTATGCATAGCAGCGTTAAGGCGCATGTATCCATGCACTTGATTCATACCGTAAATGTGAATAACATTACAAATCAGTTAAGCAAGCGATTTACCAAGTAGAAGTACAAGTTTCGTCATTTGAGCGCGAGGCGATGAAGGTGAGCAATGGCCCCGTACTCGTCAAGGTGATAACGAGTGGAAAATTTCTTGATACACGTCGTTTACGACCGGCGCCTCTAGCTAGGCGCTCGTCAATTCAACACCTAACTGGACCTTCAGGAATGTCAATATAAATCAATCAATGAGTGGTTGGTTCTTCGAAAGGCCAATTTCTGCAGAGATTCCTTTGGTAAGATCGTTTGTACATCGAAGATATGAACACATTGGTAGCAGCCCTTGTGTTTCCGAAGGTGCATCTGGCTTGGATTCAGCCCCAGCATTTCATAATGAATGATATTGTTAAGCTATGAGGTAAAGTCATAAATTTTGCAATATTTCTGCTTTTTTTTCTGAAGCTCATAACAAACCCGCTTATATGTATTTGAAAGCTTGTTTCCTGATGATCATTTTGAGTTATGAATCGTTATTTTTCCTCGCGTTGTTGAAAAGTTCTATTCAGTAGAACGATGCTGTATGTTTATTACATCGACTTCGAATTCCTCTGGCGTAGAAATCCGGCGACTTGGAGGCGAAAAAAGCTCGGAGGTCATTTTCGAGGTGGTCACGATCTTCATAACGTTCGCCTTCCAGATGATGCTGAAGTGATCGGAAAGGGTGGTAGTTACTTGGAACCAGATCTGGGCTGTACGGTGGATGCGGCAGAACTTCCCATCCGAGTTCCAGAATTCTCTGAGAAGTCGTCTTCGTGAAGTGTGGTCGCGCGTTATTGTGCAGCGAGTGAACTTTGTTGAGCCTGGGCTGTTCCTTGCGCATCTTGTCGGCCAGTCTCTGCAGTTGGGTAGCGTAGACCTCGGCAGTGATAGTTGTGCTGTCAGGCAGCAGTGAGAAATGGTAGATCCCATAAACTCTCCACCAGACGCTCAGCATGACTTTCCTCGCATGAATATCACCTTTGACGAAAGATTTCGGCACTTCATCGCGTTGGCAGCACGCACGTTTACGAGCGTGGATGACGAAGAGAAGCCATTTTTCGTCTCCTGAGACGATGGTGTCCTGCCAGTTGATGGTGCGGCTTCGAGAGAGCAGCTGAGTGCACATCTCCCACGCCTTCGCCGGTTGTCGTCGTCAGTTCGTGTGGGAACCACTGACCGAGCTTTTTAGCCATTCCAAGAGATCGCAGTCCATTGTCCACGGTGGATCGCGAACAGCCAACAGAAGCAGGAAAACAACGCACACCTTCATATGGATGCTGCTCCGTCAATTCCCGCAGTTCATCCAAAGATATCGTTGTCGGTCGACCAGAGCGGGGCTCATCTTCGTGACTCCTGTCCACGCTTCTGAAGCGTTCGAACCAGCTACAGACCGTATAGAAGGAGCTTCTGCAGCATCGTGCCCAGATTCAAACTCGTAAAGGAGTACGTGTCTAATACGGGTAGAAAGTTTGGCCATCGTACAGTGAAACCGGCAAGGAAAACGGAGCTAACAGCAGTATAGTGTCGTTATATAGCACTTATGTGTTAAACTCTTCAGAACATTCTAGAAAAAATCTGGAACATTGCGAAGTTTTTTGTAGATACTTTTTGGACAATAATACAACCTAATAATACAACAATCAACTCTAAAAAAAACTCGAAGTGTACTAAAATTGAATATTACAACAAAAAATGGGCAAATAGGTGACCGTAAAAACTGGAGCTGACATCAATCGGTTGTTGTTTAATCTTTCAGAAAGTTATCCAGCTGCTTCTTGAACGCGGGAATGCATAACGCAGCCTGCTGTTTTTTGCTCAATTTACCAAATTCTGTGCCTGCTCTGTTCACGAAAAAAATATCTTATGTTCTTCTTGGCCTTTGGTACAAATACTTTTACAGTTCCTACTCGCGTGCGTGATGGTTGACTTTACATTTTATCAGGAAGAATATGAATTTATATTACATTAAAGGTCATTCCAGAATGATGACCACTCAAAGTGAAAAAGTGTGTGTGATTTCATTTTCAATTAGTTGAAGCTCGGCAGCAACCCAGCGACTTAGGGGCTTTGTGATCACTGCTGACCCAGTGGACATAAACAGTTAGGCCGACTAAGGACGTTCTTTTCTTATATATAAAGGCATTCAGGCCTGGTTCGTCGTTGCAGTTGGATCAACTTGCCACTATATTTCAAAACTGGTGTGGTATGTAGAGAGCATTGGGCGAAAAAGAATTATTAGGTTGAGTCATAAATTTTGGAACAATTCAGTTTTCTCTGGAATTCAAAATAAACCCGCTAAGGTATTACACTTTGTTTGAAAGCTTGTTTCCTAGCGATCATTTCGAGTAATGAATCGTAAACTTTCCTTGTGCTGTTGGAAAGTTTTATTCCCTAGAACGATTACCACTCAAAGTGAAAAATTGTGTGATTTCGTATTCAATTACTTCAAGCTCGGCAGCGCAACCAAACAGCGATGGTCAAGCACATTCAGAAAGTCACCGGCAAGTTCACTCCTAACCGAAAAAAACGATTGGAGATGGTATCAGCAGATTCTTTCCGCCCGAAAGGGCAACTGAGGCAAACCACTCCCGGAAAGATCAACTGCTGTAAACAAAGGGAGTCTGCGCAAACCAAGCAATCGAATTTTTCCCAAACTACACTAGGACTGACCTCTGATCTCCACACCTCCAACTGAACCACCGCTCGTCGGCTGCAGAAGACTGGAAGGTCGGGAAAATCGCCTTCGTCAGTGCTTCATGCGTTGACGGAAACCCAAGTAAATCGCCGTGCCTCCAACTGCCGAGAGCTCCGGCAGCGGTTCAGTCGAGGAGGCGTGGATTGAGTCCTTACCGGACATGGAAAGCGGATGTTTCACTACAACTGCAAAGCCGGAAAGCAATAGCTGGAACTCAACGAGCTGGGGATTCTGACCTCAAAACCGGAGCTCCATCGAAAATAGGAAGAAGTCGATATGAGCCAGTGTTTCTTTCATTCGGGCAACGGCCGACGGCTTGCGGCACTTCAGACCTTGGGAAAAATCTAGGAACTGGGCAGGAACAAAATAAAACAACCACCACTCACCCCGGACATCACGCCCTCTGACTGCCATCTGTTTCGGTCGGTGGACTACTTCCTTCATCGTAGTCGCTTCGCCGAAGTCGGTGAGGTGATGGCGGTGAGACACGACTTCTGTAGGTCAAAACAGACCGAATTCTAGAGAAATGTAATTCACTCAGTCCAGAAAAAGCGAACAAATCTCTTAGAGAGCAACGGCAATTACTTTGTTTGAGTCAATCATTTTTTTGTGGGATAGTCTTATTTTTGCTGAAAGACACATTTTGTTGCAAAATTTATGACTTAACCTAATATTGTAATGTCTCTCGTTCACGCGTATTCACGAAATTCACCATTCCAGTTTTCAAACTCAGAGAAAATCGATAAAATTGATAGACAAATAATGGTTGCCCGATCAATATTGCTTACTGGCCACGAAGCATGCTCACAGGTCGACGTATTCAAGTGACGTTCATCTCCTGAGATAAATAATGTTTAAAGCCCATTCGGAGACTGTTAAGGCCTACTCATAGTCTGCGACGGAAGCAAGTGTGTCGCTCGTGGAAAGCATAAAAGGGTAAAGGATAAAGGACGACGTTACTCAATCCTCTTCGGAATGCGCCACACATCCTACGTATACGGGATGTGGTGGAGACGATATGAATGCTATTTGGTCTGTATAATGAAATTCTGTGGCCAGGCGATGAATAATTCAGTGTTTTTATCCTTGCCAGATGAGTAACGCCGACCCTGGGGGATGGAAGGCTCGATTGGCCTGGGCGATGGGAAATCCGAATCAAGAACCTGGTATCGGGTGCACGCGACCGTCAGAACCTCCTCCGACTGCGCTACACGCTCAACTATTATTCTTTATTCTAATATTCTAAAAGCATTAATGAATTTGCGTGAACGCAATAAATTACCTCCTTTTAGAATTTAGGTTCTTGGCGAAAAGAAATAGACAGAAAAGCTGACGAAAGACGGGGATAATCAATTTCTGTGCGTGGCTGACATAATTTCCGAAGAAGACTCCACTGAGATCATGAATAAATTCGCGGCTTCGTACAAAAAATGCTACATACATAACCACTAAGTGATGAGTTGCCTAGGTGTTTGTTGCTTAAAGTTGCCGGATGCTTCTTGAGGAAGAGAATCGTTTGGTAATAGTCATAGTTAGACATCCTAAAAATCATAAAAATAAACAAATAAATAAATAAAAATCAATCATGAAAATTAGAAATGATCTTGAAGCAATCTGTGTCATGGATACACTTTGTGACGGTTTAAAGCGTTGCAGTTTGTCCCTCCTTTAAAGGATTTGAGCCGCATTGTAGAAAAGGCTAAACGCGTGCGATCTTTATAAACTTTTCGAATTCTGAAAATTTTTCCTCAAAGAGTGCTTTCTGTCACCAACCTAACGGTACGTTTTCAGGCGCTACACTTAAATGTTTCTAAGAAGCAATTATTAGGGGGGGGGGGCAAAAGTAATGAGACACCCCATGCCGTGTCCATATATCTCGTGGCTGGAGTCTGGTTTCGTGCTTGTCGTATTTGTATGTTTGTATGCTACTTACTGAAGCCCATCTGAGAAGTTACCACTTCCGCCCTTTCCAGAAGCATGCCAAAACCCCAGCCTGTCTCGTGCCGAAACCCCAGTCTGACGAGTCGACCTGTGTCGCGCAAATCTCGCCCAATTCCCAACCCCGAGCAGCCTGGGCTCAATACTCACGCAAGATGAAAAGTACCTTAACCCTGCCAAGCAGCGAGTCTGGGTGAGGCCTGGTGACCTGTTACCGACCTTCGTTCGGCGAGATGTTCACGGCGAGAAGCATCTTTGGAGCTTTTGGGTCTGCGCCCATGGATCGGTTTACCGGAAGCTGTTTCCCAAGAGCACGACGATGGACTCCAAGGCCATGGTGAACGAAATAGAGGAGATGGGCCGGCGACTCGCTCTTATTCATTCGCAGCTCTTCAAGAAGGTTCTCCTCTTCGACAACGCCGCACCCCATCGGGAACAAGTAACCACGTATAAGCTTGGCCAGCTGGGCTACGTTCACATGCCTAACCCACCGTATTCGCTGGACATCTCTTCATGCGACTACCACTACTACTTGAGCCTACAGGACTTCCTAGTCGGAAGGGACATAAGAACCCAAGCAGTCCTTGACAACCATGTCGAGCAGTTGATCAACACCAGGCCCAAGCAGTTCTGGAAGGATGGGATCAGGAAGTTGGCTGTGCGATGGCAGCAAGGTCCTTGCCCTTAATGGCAAATACATTCCTCAGCATCGTTGAGTTGTAGTTGAGTTATAGAGAGATAAAGATTTTTTTCATTTTGTCTTATTACTTTTGGCTCCCCTAATAGTAACAATTAGAGAGCATCCATTGCTAATGCGCATATTGCGGCGCTTTCAAAAAATTGGCGGTCAAAAATGAAATATCGAAAAATGCTTAAATGGTATTGACTGAACTCGTTGTGGCAATAACAATGGTATACAATTTTTTTCTACAAAGGAATGACAACTAAGATGGCTGCACCAAAAAGAAAGGAAGCACGGGACTATCGCGCCATCTGCGGAGTTTTTTCAATTCTTATGGTGGCTAGTGTAGTAGCCAATCCGGAGGGAAGTGTGCTGACGAATTGATGGTCGGCTTCTTTACGAGTCATTCAACAGTAGTACAGCTCGCATTTGATTGCGTTCATGGTTGGAAGAAAAAGGAACTACACTGCGTTGTGCATCGTAAAGATGCTACGATCGCATAGTTCTATGCCTGACAACGTTATCATACGTGACTAAATCCCCTCAATACTATTTTTAATGCCTTATAATATTAGGTTGTCCGGAAAGTTCTCAGCGTTTGAAAAGTTACAGCCTAAATTGTGAACAAGAAATGTGATTACGTACAACCTCCACAAGCAATCATATCGAGTGATAATGCCTCAAGAACGCTGGCAAGGCATTTGGTCCTCCGACGAGATGGATGTGGAAGGAAGGTGGAGTTTAGAATGCATCTGTTCCCCATGTCCGGCTACTAAATGTAAAACCTTCTTCATGAACATATTAGGCTGCCCGGAAAGTTCTTAGCGTTTTGGGTGCTTCACTTTGAACAACCGTAACTTTCTCAAATCTTATCGGATTTAGTCGAAATAAGCACAGTTCGAATCGGCACACTTTTGCTAATGGGCCGGGTGTGAGTTATTCCATCAGCGAAAAAATAGGTGGTCAAGAACCGACAAAATCCACGAAAGCTGTTTTGGCGTGGTCCTGACTGGTGAAGGTTTTACCAGCGAGAAAGTTCTGAAAGGTTTGAAAAGGTGGTAGTCGGTTGGTGAGAAGTCTGGAGAATACGGCGGGTGAGGCAGAACTCCAACCCTTGATTCAATTTTCGAATAGTGGTTTGTGAAACGTGTGGGTGGGCCCTATCGAGCAGAAAAATCGGGCCTCTTCTGCTGACCAATGCTGGCTGAAGTTGACGCAATTTTCGGTGTTTTCGTCGATTTCCTTACGGTAGGACTCTGCTGTGATCATCGTTTGGCCTGGTGCCAAAAAGTTGTAATGGATCACACCATCCGCCGACCACCACCCAGTGACCGTTACCTTTTTTTGGTAGAGGCTCGCCTTTGGAAAATGCCTGGGGTTCGTCGGCGTCCCACCACTGTCGGGAACCTTTCCTTTTGTCATGCAGAATCCATTTTCCATCACATGACTCGATCCAAAAACGGGTCAGCTTTGCTGTGTAAAAGTAGAGAAGAGCAAATCTCGAAACGCGACAATTTTTGCCACCCACTCAACTCGTGGGGCACCCACGTTTCGAGCTTTTCAACTTCCCAAGGCGTTTCAAGGCATCCGCAACAGCAGTTTTACTGACGTCTAGCTCTTCCGCGATCCCGCGAGCTGTTTGGAATGGTTCAGCTTCCACCAATTCCTTCAACTCGTTGTCAGGATTGCTCTATGGTCGATCGCTACGGGGGTTGTATTTGAGGCTGAAATCTCCGGTCCGAAATTTTCTGAACCACTGGTCCACAGTGCTTTCTCCAACACTATTAGGCCCCGCACTTGATTGATTTGTCGAGCTTCTCAGCTGCGGATTGTCCCAATTTGAAGTTGGAATAAAATACCGTTTGGAATTGTTCCTTCGACATACTTCAATAAGCCATCCAAGAACAGAAGTAAAAAACAACGTTGGAACATATTATTTAGTCATATAGAGTGAAAAGTTCTGTACAGGAAGTAGCTGTAATGCGCAATGCAAGTGAATTTTTAATTATTACTTAATAGACAGATGAAAATAAAGGATAATGATAAAGGACGGCGTTACTCAATCCCTTTTGGGATGCGCCAATGCATTCTACTTCTACGGGATGTCGTGGAGGCGATATGGATGGCCATACAATGACTTGCGGTGGCCAGCCGATGAACAATTCAGCGCTTTATCCTTCCCAGACACGTAAGGTACCAATTCATTGACCCCGGAGGGATGAAAGGCTTGGTTGGCCTGGGCGGGAAATCCGAACCAGGAACCTGGTATCGGGTGCACGCGACAGTCGGCGCCTCCTCCGACTGCGCTACAAGCGCCCAATGAAAAGTAATAACGAAAAACGCTGAGAACTTTGCGGACAACCTAATATTTCACGGACAAAGAATCAGGCATCTGTTTGCTTTTACAGAGGTAGACGAGCACTCAGAATCTACCGCAATTTTTGGAGAGCCAAAAATCCTCTGAGAATTCCGACAGGATGTATTCGACAAAAAATTGCCTTGTCGCTTGAAAATATTTGACCTTTGACTGTATTTTTTTCTGCCGCGGCTCCGATGATTCATCACCTGCTAATCCCACTGCCCTCGAGATACGCTGAATATGATGAGTAACCAGGTGATGACGATCGCGAGGTTAGTGATTGTGCCCTGGCGCATCTACCGTGACGGTCCTGCATCAATGCGACGTATTCCACAGCCTTTATCTCTGCGGACCTGATATAACAGCGATCCTTTTATACCATTGTCACATTAAACCAGACACTTTTTAAAGCAAAATAGACGTATCTAGAGCGAAAAAAGGTTTTTAACAAAAGTGGCCGTTCATTTTAAGAAAAATTGTATAAAGAGGGTATCTTATGATGAAATATATGCACTTCTTGAACTGATTTAAAATTCCTACCTCTAGGTCAAAACGGCATTTTTCGTTTATTGCAAAGTGACAAATAATTTTTTGTGAGAAGGTGTTGCGCCGTGCACTCATCCACAACTCTTTGCAGTGTTTGCTTGATTAGCAGTGTAAATGCGGCCTATTTCATGTTACGGAGTAACAAATTGCTGCGTGCTGTTCTGATGCGATTGCTTTTACTGTTTCTTCATTATATGTACGGAGTAACAAATTGTTTATTTATTTATTTATTTACTTATTTTATTTACTTATTTGCTTTTATCTACTTCAACTCCAATTTTTGTGGTAGTATCTCTCTTGTACTGGTTAAAATGAGGGGTTGTGACCCTAACAGTCCAATTGTTCCAGTTGGGAGAAACTACTGGAGCCTACATTTCTAACTTCATTTGGAACGCTTCTCATAAACTAAAACGTGAGGTTATACTCAAAGTGATTTTCTAAAATGATGGCTTGGAACCTGGATTGCTAGGAGTAGGGAATAACTAACGTTCAAAATTCCAGCTTTTTTTGCTTTTTATCATTGTATGCCGTTGTTTCTGGCGTCATCATTCTTTACCTCTTTGAGTGTTTCATCAACTTTTTCTCAATCTTGGTCTTGAATCCGCTCTACAGCTATCAAAGTTTTCTGCTGCACTGAGTGGGAGCACGGTTTAGAAAAAGGGCTTCGATCTCCACGTGAATTGAGAGTTTGAACCGAACATCATGCGGACGTGGTGGATGGTGCTGAATCATCTCTGAACCCCAGCCAGTTGTTATTCCTTCAGGTCGCCGCACTCTACTCGTGCTCATCCTGCTCATCTTGAGCTTCATTGACAATGTTTCCATAGTAAATGGCGAGTGGTAGCGCCCTTGGAGGTTGAGTCGGCTGTCGCGTGCACTGCGATTCAAGTTTTTCGTTCGGATTCCCCACCCAGGCCAAGCAAGCCTCCCGTCCCCTCGGGTCGGTAAATTGTACCAGACTTGTCTGGTAGGATAAAGCGCTGACTTGTCCATCTGTTGACCACCGCTAGGCATTATATGTATGTCCAAACACGCATTCAAATCGCCTGCAGAAGCAGAATGAGTGGCGCATCCTAGAATGTATAGAGGTTAATACTGTCCTTTATTCTCTAGTGGCGATGTCCGTTCCTCCTCGTGGTGCCACTGGAAACTGCTCGTTTGGTGAGCTAAGCTAAGCACGGACACTCGAATGCAGGCGACAGGCCCTTGTGACAGGCCGGCCTACGAAGACCCATGTCACATCACATGGTGTATGACAGTTCAAGTATTTCGAGATAGTGCTACGGCGTCCGCGGGAGCCGACGCGCACTCGCAAAGCCCGGCGAGTGTGGGAAGTATGCGAGGGTCCCTGATGCGAGGACGGCATCGGGGGGCAACTGAGCTAGTCCGAAAGTCCCGTAACGTAAGCAGGACCCGCGTGGCAACGCTGAATGTGGGTACGTTGACGGGCCGCTCGTGCGAGTTGGTTGAAGCACTGGAGCGTAGAAGAGTTGATTTCTGTGCGGTGCAGGAGACGAGGTGGTCCTGCCGCAAGTCAAGGGACATAGGACGTGGCTTCAAGGCCGTTCTATGTGGAAGTCCCAGGACCACCAGTGGTGTCGGTGTAATCGTCTCCGAACGATTTCGTGACTCGATTGTAAGCGTCGAACGCTTTGACGATCGGTTAATGAAGATCGTTGTCGCCGCTAAGGAGCGACTCTATCACTTCTTCTCTGCGTATGCTCCGCAGACCGGCTGCTCAGAGCAAGCCAAAGATGAGTTTTGGAGCCTACTTGATGAGAAGACAGCAGAGATACCGTCGAAAGATGTCATCATAGTCGCTGGTGACCTTAATGGGCACGTAGGCGCTACGAAGGACGGTTACAGCTGTCATGGTGGTTTCGGGTACGGGTCACGTAACGCCGATGGTGAGCGTATTCTTGATTATGCGGAATCGCATAACCTCACCATAGTGAACACCGTCTTCCGAAAACGCGACTCCCACCTCATCTCATATTATAGTGGGAGCTCCAAGTCTCAGATAGACTTTGTGCTTGTTAAGAATCGTGACCGGAGTCTTGTCACAGACGCGAAGGTCGTGCCGTATGAGACGGTCGCCCCACAGCATCGACCGCTGATCTGTACTTTGAAGATCGCCCCTCCGAGGCTGAAGCAGGTCGAGCGATGCGGTGCACCAAGAATAAAGTGGTGGCGAATGAGAGAGAAGGAAGCAGCTGTGATTTCTCGCGTGCGGTTACCGACAGTCACGACTGTCGGCGAAACTTGGAAGAAGGCGACCGACGCGATTCGTCAAGCTGCACAGTCAGAACTTGGCATTACGAAGCCTGGGCGACGGAAGGTCAACAAGCAGACATGGCTGTGGACAAACGACGTGAAAGCAAAAGTGCGAGAGAAGAAATCGCTCTATCACGTGTTTCTCGGCGAAAAGACAGCCGATAACTGGCGGAAGTACCAAGAAGCGAGGAAAGCTGCAAAGAAGGCCGTGGCTGTTGCAAAAGCCACTCATTATGCAGATGTCAACGAGAAACTCGAGTCTCGCTATGGTGAGCGGTATCTGTACCGGCTTGCTAAGAATCGCCATCGGCAGACCGAGGACATTGAAAAGTTTTTCGGCATCAATGATGAGAACGGCCATCTTCTTATGGACCGCAAGAAAGCATTGAAGCGATGGCGCGATTACTTTGAGGAAATCTCTACGGTAGAATTTCCTCATCCAGCCATCCCTTCAACGGCTCCAACCCACGGCCCCGTTCAAATGATCACCGTGGAGGAGATTGAAGCGGCTTTGAAGAAGATGAGGCCAGGCAAAGCGACGGGGCCCGACGACGTGGCGGCTGACCTGTGGAAGTCAAAGTTTTGGTATCCGGCTGAGTGGTTGGCGAAGTTCTTTAATCAGGTTGTAGCAGAGAAGAAAGTACCTGACTGTTGGAGCCAAAGTACGACGATTCCGATTTGGAAGAAGAAGGGCAGTCCTGCAGACTGCTCCAATTACCGTCCGATTCGCTTGCTCTCACACAGCATGAAGATCTTTGAGCGAATTGTCGACGGACGAATTCGTGACATCGTCCAGCTTTCCAGCAATCAGTGCGGCTTCGTGGCTGGCTGTGGCACTGTTGATGCCATACACGCCGCCCGCCTCCTGATAGAAAAGCACCGCGAGAAACAGAAGCCAGTGCATATCGCCTTCCTCGACTTGGAGAAGGCCTTTGACCGCGTACCGCGTGAAGTGATATGGTACGCCCTGCGACGACATGGAGTTCCTGAAGAGCTCATAGAGTGGGTGCGAATCCTCTACTCTTGCCCAAAGAGTAGAGTTCAAGCTGCAGCCGGAACCTCGATGGAGTTCCCCATCTCTGTCGGGGTACACCAGGGTTCTGCGCTTTCCCCACTCCTTTTTGTTGTCGTGATGGACGCCATTACACGAGATCTTCAGAAGCCTGTCCCCTGGACACTGCTTTATGCTGATGACGTAATGCTCGCTTGCGAAGATAAAGATGAACTGGAGCGAGAGGTGCAAGCTTGGTGTGATCGCTTGGAGCGATTTGGACTCAGATTGAACGTGAAGAAGACCGAATATCTAACGACAGACGTTACTGAGTCCAGCTCCATCAAGGTTAACGGCATCGAGCTCCCACGCACTTCGGTTTTTAAGTACTTGGGATCAGCAGTAGCATCTGATGGCAATCTGATGACTGAAGTGAACTCACGCGTGAGTGCAGCTTGGTCCAAGTGGCGCTCGTTGACTGGCGTGCTCTGCGATAGGAAGATACCAGAGCGCTTGAAGTCAAAAATATATAGAACAGTTGTCCGGCCGGTAGCGATGTATGGTGCTGAATGTTGGCCTGCGACCAAGGAGGTTGAAACGCGCCTCAGCGTCATGGAGACGAAGATGCTGCGCTGGACGGCTGGAGTCACGCGCATGGACCGCATCCGAAACGAAGCTATTCGGCAGAAGTTCGGTGTCGCGCCGATAGCGGACAAGATGCGCGAAGCTCGCTTACGATGGTACGGCCACGTTCTGCGTGGAAAGGAAGACAGCGTCCGCAAGATAGGCCTTAAGTTCGAGGTGGTAGGAAAGCGGCCTAGAGGGCGTCCGAAGCAGCGCTGGTCTGACACGTTACATATGGACTTGAAGGTTGCTGGTGTCCACCCTGATCTAGCGCTGGATCGGGAGAGGTGGCGTCATGACACCAGAATAGCGGACCCCGCGACTAAGCGGGACAGACGCTGAAGAAGAAGAAGAAGAAGGCTGTCCTTTATTCTCTATTGTTATGTACAGTGAGAATTTTCATATAGGAAAGGATTACTCCATAGAATTAATTTCTAAGATTTTCACTGATTTATAAGCGAACTATACAATTTGTGATTTAATTATTGAGTAAGCTCTCTGACTGTATCTGCCGAAGGGATCCGATTGAGGGAATCGCGTTTTTTGCTTCGGTCCCTACATAATAGGGCCAATGCCTGTCAGTGCTCGTTGGTATTAAACGTTTTTCATTGAGTGAGCTCTCGTTTTGCCGCCTCACGATGTCGCCAGAAGTCCGACGCCAGAAGTTATCTTCGCAACAAAATACTTCGACTGGGCGATACTGGTGCTCCTGAAGCTGAATCAGTTCTTAAGCTCTAGTTTGGAACATTCCCTGTTTTCTCCTAGGTCTGAATTGTTATAACCATGCCCAGCATCGACTTTGCGTTGGTGGCATGTTTTCACCATATTCATTCTTATACATGTGATACTATTGGCTTCGCCTGCCAGCAGTTCAGCGTCGATTTTCCACCAACGCCTTTACTGCTCCCTGCCGTGCGCCAAAGTGACCCAGTGGGAGTCTGCCAGTTCTCAATGGAGAAACAGAAAGACTCCTTATCTTTCTTTGTGATTTCTCAGGAAGAAGCCCGACCAAAATAATGGTGGAGGTTTTGGTGTCTTTTCAGGTTAATAACTTGGTGCAGTACGGGAGTAATCAGTGACTCCTGTCTGGTCAACCCTTCTTTTCCTAAATATCTTCTACACGGCCTCTCCGGATGGATTTTTGAGGTGTTACTCGATGGAAGTGGTAAGTCCGACTCAGCACGACGGCGGCGTGTCGTGGTGATGAGACTAAATATGCGTGGCGATGATATAATGAATGCGTAGCGTGAGTGTGTATATGAGCGGTGCCGCACGTCTAAATGTCGACGTCTATGCGTAACGGCACACGGCTCGCGCACGCGTCGACGACGAAACCAGTTCTGAACTGCATAAAATTTGATTCTGACGCACATCTCGCCGCTGCGTTGTTTCAGCCGAGTTACTGGTGCAAAGTGGACAGTGCTGGCCAGGCTCTGGTTGTCCTCTTTGGGGCGTTTCTTTTAACCTTGCGACTCTAGAGTGTTTCTTGCCACGAATCTATGATTCGTTTCTTCTTCTCGTAGCAAGAATATCTCTCATAGATCGCCTTTTTCGTGTTGCCAAGCTCTAGGTAGCTACAATTTTAGAGTTGATTTCACAGCAGCTCTAGAGTGCAGAGGATTACTGGTCACTTTCAAAGGACATTAACGCAATAAGCGTCCTTCGCAGTTGAGCTACAATTCATAAGTGAGGCATGTTGCAAAAGAAAAACGGCTAAATGTGTCTAAAACGTAAACGTGAGATATCTAGTTGAAGCCTTACAAGAACGTTTTGGGTAAGAGTACATGGGTGTAGTTTCAATACAATGCATTAATTAATCTTGGTACTATAACCAAGTGTGATATGCAGGAAGACAGGTTACTGTAGGACATACAATAGCGCTCCTTTCTTTTGGGTTTTAAGTGAAATAAACGCAAAAAAACGGAGTTCCCCATAACTCCCTTATTCATAAAATTCAGTGTGTTTCAAAAGCATGTATCCACCTCATAATTTGTCCATAGGTCGTTTCGCGTTCATTTCTGCAGGCCTGCTCTAGCTCCGCTAGATTCCTCGCTGTCGAACGTAGATATACACTCACTTTCAGGAATTTTTTTCCTCTCACACGAGAATTAGACTTTTTCGAAAAAAATTGGCTGTTTCAAAAGTATGAACCCACTTACGAAATTTTTTTATTAAATTGGAAAGTCGTATTTTCGATTGTTTTCGAGTCAAAATCGCCGCCTCGTCATTGAACTGTCAGTTATTCGTGTGCGCTTCTTGAACCATGAGTCCCCACTGTCTCAATCGTGATGCAGTCAGGAGAGACGTCGGATAGTCGGTTACTTGAATGTTGTGACAGTGAAGACAATATTTGGCCTACCTGGACACTTGGAGTGCAACGATGCCCTGCTGCAGAAGATGTGTCTGGTGTCTTTTACCTCTCAAGTAAAGCAGAAGGCCAGACTCCAGTGCACCTTAACACTCCAGACTGTCCATGCGATACGACGGAAGCCTAAGCTTCAGCATTTCGCTGCTGAAGAAACCGACTACTGTCACTAATGAACCGCCTCTGAAGTTTCGACGACGGGGCTTTTCTCAGGTCTCGCCAGTAACACCGGAACTCGTCAGGACCATTCATACTGAACTTTTTCATCTTCGCCAACAAGTAGAAAATTAAGTTTTTTCTAAAATCACTGCATGATACCTATATTATTGGTTAGGTCGCCAACATTGGACTCGGATGGTAACTTTTGATTTTTGAATAGGTATGTTCTTTTGAAGAGTTATGGAAAGACGGCAGTGTTTTGCTCTTTTTCCTACCCAAACCAAATGACAGAAGCGGTACTAAAGTGTTCCATTGGCTCTCGAGAAGAACAATACCTTCAATTTATCCACCAATGCTTCTCGTAGAAAGAGATTTGATCTCATGATAATCTGTAAGCCGAGCAGTGGTGTGTTGAATCTTTCTATTCAGGAATTTTATTCACTGTCTTGCTTAAATACTAGAGGTGGCCAGATGAAGATCGATATTCCAAATGCCACATGTAAAATAAGGTCGACATTTTTTCACAGATCGAGCCGGAACTGATTTTTAAAATTTTCGAAAAAGGAGTCTTTCTCGTCGGCTGGCCATTTCAAATCATTGCGCAGGCCAAATGTGAATTCTTCTCAAGATATCTCGTAAAAGTAAGATGCGTGGCGCATCCCGGAAAAGTCTGATTAAAGCCAACTTCTAACCTTTTTGGGATCGCGTTAGTCAAAAAGAGTGCTTGGAAAAATCATTTTCAGACAATAGGCACAATGGAAGGAAAATGACGAATCCAATTTCAACAGGTCACATTTCAAATTCTGGAAGCTGAATTACCACGGCTTGGTTACGTATTCTACATTAGATTTATCCCATTTAACCAATAAACAATGCGCACTTTAAGAATGAAAAAAAGATAACGGACGGTGTTGCACAATTTCTTGTGGGATGCGCCACGCATTCTACTTTTACTGGATGTCGGGCAGGCGAATTGAATGCGCATTTGGCCATACAATGACTTGCGGTGGCTAACCGATGAACAAGCCAGTGCCTCATGATTCCCAGGCAAGTCTGGTACCAATTCTCGGAGGGATGAGAGGATTGGTTGGTCTGGGCGGGAAATCCGAACCAAGGAACATGGTATCGGGTGCATGGGACAGCCTGCATCTCCTCCGACTGCGCTACGCGCGCCCAAATGTGATCGATTTCGATGACCCAAATTAATAACTAAATCAATAAATAAATAAACTACGACATATTTGAGGACATTTGACTAACAGCCAAGTTAGTTGCGCAGAACCGTGCTTAGATTAAGTGTTTTGACAGCCTTTCTTGTGCCTGCCTCTCCCACCTGTTTCTCATCGGAGCGAAGATCTTATCATCATTTTCCGCACATGTGTTGTAGCGCAGTAGATATTTAACGTTATGCTCGTCTTAATAACACTAGGAGCAATTCTCTGAGCCCCTGTCATTAAATACTTAAAATGTAAAGTTGCACTGATCACAACATGTTCACTATCTTACCGATCTATGTTTGTGATGTTGTTGTGATGTTGTGATGTTCTCGAATAGTCTCTATTGGTCCTGTGCGGAAAACCTTTGTGCAAGTGGATCTGAAATACAACGTTCTACGCTTAAAGGTTTGAATTGTTTGATATTCTTTCCGAACAAAGTCGAAATATTCGATTTTCCAATAGTACTTATATATGGTTCCCTTTTGATGCTCGAATTCGAACGAATATTCTACACTTCAAAACCCTCGATTTCAAATTCGAATTCAGTCGAAAATTAGAAATAGTATAGCATTATAAGTATTCGACTACTCAAAGAATTATTCGAAATAAAGTTCTCGGGCGTGCAGCTAATCCACCCTCCCCCCCCCCCCCCTAGGCACCCATCGAATGTCCCTGCTAGTCTTCTGCTAGGAACCGCAGGCTGTATATCGAGCAACGGAACAGATTCACGGTTCTGTTCCGCAATTTAAGACTAATTGTATATCACTCAGGCTTGAATGAACCATCGGGCCTATCCAGGAGTTAAAATAGACTGGTGGAGTTTGTTACATGACTTTGCCGAGCATCTTACGTACTATCAGTTTCTTCAAGTAAGAAGGTGGATATCTGTCCTTTTTTCGGCACCTCTGAGCTCGCCTCATATAAGTCTCTTCACCGACGAATAAATATTATTTATTTATTAATTTATTTATGAACCAAACGACCAGCGGCCTGACGGCATTCGAACTTCTGGTTGGGAAACGCCGAGCATAGAACACCCCTCCCGTCTTCTCTTCTTTTTTTTGAGCTATCTTACTCTGATTACAGTAAGAATCTGGTTTTACTATACATTAGTATGACCGAATTTGGCAGGGCGGAATCTTCAAAAATGCTTCTATGAATCTTGTCTACCTTCTATCTCATGTACGCGGTTTATTCTCCAAAGTATCCATTCTATGTGGCAAGAAACAGATCGTGAAAGTCTCAATCCGATGTGCTTAGTTGGCAAAAACAAAAAAATAAACGTATTGGTCGACCCTCAATACCATTTAATGTCCGACGGCAATAAAACCTTATAATTCCTATTAACATTCCTCACCTCCCCCACCCCCTATCCATGTGTCGGCAGAGAAACGGCACGCTGATCCCGTTTACTCTGAATCTCTACTCACGTTTCGCGACGTCTACGACAGGCCTTCTGAAATCCGACGCACGATGGACGACATCTCCGGCACGTTTTGTGAACGTTGAGCGGCGTCTACGACAGGTCTTCTGCATCCCTGCGCACGTTCATCGACCTTTTCATCAGGTCTTTTGAATCTCGACACGTTTTGGACGACGTCTGCGGCACGTCTTCTGACTCCCGGCGCTCGGTACTTGATCCTCGATGACGCGTTGCCTGCTCAAAACTTCGTAAACTTGGACGGTCCGCCGCCAAGGATATAGTTCGCCTGCAGTCTCTCATGGTTAAGATCAAAGAAAACCCGGCTGGGATACGCCGCCGTATCGAAAGCATCCCTTGACTTCGGTCTCCTTCCTCTGACTGATAACGTAACCCCGGGATTAAGGGAAGGTACGTCTGCGAAGGCGTGCTAACATAAGCATAAATGAAAAGGAAAAACTGTGAAACAAACTGCGAACTGAGCAAAACCCTATGGAAAGATGGGCGAAAAGACGAAAAAGAAAAAGGCGGAAAAAGAACAGATATGAGAAGTAATCAAAGGTGATTAAAAGGCATTTCGTGGAATCTACATCTCGACTCCCCAAGCACAACTGCAGATTATAGAAGGCAAAATGGGCAAACACCGATCTCCGCGAGATAAATTGCAGTGTGGGGTAATGTAGAGCAGTAATATTAGGGGGGGGGGCCAAAAGTAATGAGACAAAATGAAAAAAAAATCTTTATCTCCTTATAACTCAATCACAACTCAACGGTGCTGAGGTATGTATTTGCCATTAAGAGCAATGACCTTGCTGCCATCGCTCAGTCAACTTCCTGATCCCATCCTTACAGAACTGCTTGAGCCTGGTGTTGATCAACTGCTCGATATGGTTGTCAAGGACTGCTTGGGTTCTTGTGTCCCTTCCGACTAGGAAGTCCTGTAGGCTCAAGTAGTAGTGGTAGTTGCATGGAGAGATGTCCAGCGAATACGGTGGATGAGGCATGTGAACGTAGCCCAGCTGGCCAAGCTTATCCGTGGTTACTTGTTCCCGATGGGGTACGGCGTTGTCGAAGAGGAGAAGCCTCTTGAAGCGCTGCGAATGAATAAGAGCGAGTCGTCGGCCCATCTCCTCTATTTCGTTCACCATGACCTTGGAGTTTGTCGCGGTGCTCTTGGGAGACAGCCTCCGGTAAACCGATCCATGGGCGCAGACCCAAAAGCTCCAAAGATGCTTCTTGCCGTGAACATCTCGCCGAACGAAGGTCGGTAGCAATTCACCAGGCCTCATCCAGACTCGCTGCTTGGCAGGGTTAAGGTAGAAAACGTACTTCTCATCTAGCGTAAATATTGAGCCCAGGCTGCTCGGGGTTGGGAATTGGGGGAGATTTGCGCGACACAGGTCGACTCGTCAGACTGGGGTTTCGGCATGAGACAGGCTGGGGTTTTTGGCATGCTTCTGGAAAGGGCGGAAGTGGTAACTTTTCAGATGGGCTTCAGTAAGTAGCATACAAACATACAAATACAACAAGTACGAATCCAGACTCCAGCCACGAGATATATGGACACGGCATGGGGTGTCTCATTACTTTTGGCCCCCCCCCTAATGTCATAGAGGGGCGCGTGCACTCGGAGGAGGCGCCGGCTATCGTCTGTACCCGATACCAGGTTCCTGGTTCGGATTTCCCGCCCGGGCCAACCAAGCCTTCCATACCTCCGGGGGCGGAGAATTGGTACGTAACCTGTCTGGGAAGGATAGAGCGCTGACTTGTTCATCGGCTCGCAAGTCATTGTATGGCCAAATACGCATTCAGATCGCCTCCACGATATCGCGTATAAGTAGAATGCGTGGCGCATCTCAAAAAGGATTGAGTAACGCCGTCCTTTATACTTATTTTAATATCATAGAAGATTAGTGAGTGAATTCTGGACCCGATGCCACCAATCCTAGCGGAGATAGGGCGCAGGAAGCAGAATTCGTTGCGTAACACGAACACCCTCCTGTGCTGCAAGCTTACGATATAGAGAAACTGAAAAACAAGGGATCTTTAGTTTCGATCCTTTTTCAGGCCTTTTAGAACGACGAAATTGTCTAAATGTTAGTCCAAGTAAATTAGTTCCATCATATCAAATCTGCGTGGCACAGAAGTTCAGGAACAATTCATACAATATGCCCAGGTTTCATGGTAGTCAAACAGGGAGAATTTTACGACATAGTCGATACCGTATCTCATTTTTTGTGCTACTCTTCGTGCAGAAATGCATGCTGTTGCGAGTTGATCGAGCAGTGCCGACTCAGACACCTTTCCGTTGATCAAAGCTTGTGTTTGTAACCCGAAATGTTCAGACTCGTATTACTGTAAGCCGATGTTTGTTATGCTCGTGTTCAAAATATATAGCGACAAGAGCGTTGCAGATAGGCATGATGATGCTCAACAATTCCTAAAACGACATTTCACGAGCCGAGCGCCTCCCTCCGCCTCTGCTCCTGCTTTCTCGGCAAGGCCCCTATTGTTCTTATTGTTGGGGTCGTTTTTAGGTCGTTAGTTTTCAGTTTGTTTTATTTTTAAAGATTTTTTCCAATGGCTTGTTTTTAGCCTAATGATTTCAGCTCCTGGATCTGGACAATTTACTCCTTTGATATAGAGTGATTTTGGCGCAATGCGGGTTGAGACAGCGCTCCTATGACGATGAGCTTCTCCACGCTTTCTTCATACTGGAATTCGCTTCTAGTGTAATCTTGGTGCAGGGTTGGTATGGGTGGTCGCCAAATTTGATTACCATTGGGTGAGATCAAGGGCAGAATTCAACAACGATTAAGTCCTGCAATATGAAGTATAGAAGGGAGAAACTTACCCTGAATGTGGAGCTCATCTTGCCTGCCTATTCGTATTTATTTTTTTTTATTTATTTATTCGAGGCGTAGACATGAGTCTTCGCGTTACAAACTAGCAACAAAAGAACAGAACAAAAACAACAAAATACGTAAACAAATCAGTTAGATATCAATTCTTGTGCTACGTTTTCACCACATGTCGTATTGCACAACATTGAAAAATTTAATCAGCATGATACGTTCTAAAGGTACGCGCAGACAGGCTCGCCAGATCATCGTGCCTTCCAGTCAGCAAATTAAAATCCTTCAGGATCCTATACGCTAAGAAGTCTGACCTAACTCGCGTCCTTGCTATCGAGATTCTAAGTTTGAGCTTCCCTCCTACGGATCTCGTTAGCATCCCATCAACGAATTCTAGTGCGTTGATGTTAAGCTTATTGGCAAGGATTTTGTACATCATCAGAAGGTCAGCGGTTCTCCTTCTATTTCTCAGTGACGAAAGTCTAAAAAACGACGATCGTTGAGGGCCTTGAGGTATTTGGATGTAGTCCATCGAATAACATCTCATCATAAGTTTCCTGGTGAAGTTGTTTTGAACGCTTTCCAAAAGGTCGGCATTCTTCTTCTTCGTTGGATTGAACACTGTAGTCCCCGATTCCACGATCGGTCGCACATATGTTTTATAGGCACGTATATAGACTTCAGGGAGTTTGGATTTCAAAACCTTGAAGAGATTGTAAATGCGATAATTGGCCTTTTTTCACCAAAACTCTGCAGTGTTAAGAAAAACATAGATCACTGGTAATATTGTATCCTAAATCTCGAGCTTCGTTTTTGATTTCTGGGTCCAATCATCAAAAGGCGAGTTTTTTCCGCTGAAAGTGGTAATTTCCATAATTCAGCCCAACGTCTAATGAAGTCAATCGCTAACTGAAGTGAAATAAAGTCTTCAGGCACGTCAATGCGTTTGTAGACTTTAACGTCGTCACCATATATGTTGCACTTAACACGTATGTACACTGCTAGCTCGAGGATACTGGGCATCTCCACCTAGCCCTCACCTTTACCCCGAGATTGGTGAATCTGGCACCAGAGTACCTTAAGCTTGGGTAATTAAACCACTATAGTTACGCGTCATATAATGAGGTGAGCGATGACATTGGATCCAGTAAATTGGAGAAGCGATAAGATTTGGTAGAACAAATAAGGTGTAACGGGATTTGAAAGAAGATCAATTTGTTTTCAGAAGCGCCAATTTGTTTTGAGGAGTCTCCGTTTTGACGTGAAAATGTGTATTTATTTTTTTAATGTGCAAATATAATACACATTTCAGACAAAATATTTATATTTACAAAACATCATCGCACTTCAGAACATTACAAATACATTTGAAAAACTCAACATACAATATGTAGCTCTCTACTCCAGGTTTGTGCAAACATTGTCGTCAGATTATCGTATCTAGTTTGAAGCAAGTTGAATTGCTGTTCACGGTGACTTCATTGCTTCTTATCTTCTGCTTCCTTTCTCTTTTTTCTGAACATTCTCTACGGTATGCCGCCAGATTGATGAGCTTCACAGTAGAGAACTCAAATCATGAGTTATTTTCTTCACTTTCTTGAAGTGTCGTGGATGTTTAATTGTGTTACAGGGCGCGTATAGCGCAGTCGGAGGAGGTGCCGGCTGTCGTGTGCATCCGATAGCAGGTTCCTGGTTGAATTTCCCGCCCAGGCCAACCAAGCCTTTCATCCCTCCGGGGTCGAAGAATTGAGCAACCACAAGTCATTGTATGGCCAAATACGCATTCAAATCGCCTCCACGGTAGAAGTAGAATGCGTGGCGCATCCCAATACGGATTGAGCAACGCCGTCCTTATCATTATTCTTTAATTGTGCTAGACTTTCAATGCTGAAGCTGTTGAAATCAGCAAGTAGAATATCTTGAAGTGCCGGTACATCGCGTCAACCCTCTAGCAACCATGGATCATATCCTCGGATTCTGCTATAGAATTTCGTTTCAGTTCGTAGCACAACGAGACAAAGACGGCATGGCCCGGTCGTTTAGAAGCAGTCAAGCCGTCGATACTACTCTTCAAGTCATCAGGAATAGTCATGTTGGTTTTCCCATATAGTTATCTACAACAATTAAAGTTTTCTAATCTATCCTAATAGGAGCGGCATGTAGTGATTGCCTACTCTTACTCAGCTGCGCAAATTTTAGGTGAATTTTCTTCTAACATCGTGCTTGATTTTGATAGCAGCCTACCTTACTGTACTTGCAGCATTTGGACGAAGCTTTAGTAAGTGTTTCTGCATGTGGATTAAAAATGAACGAGTGCTTCAAAAACTAAAGGAAAAACATATCCTTTTCCAGTTCACCCATTCACCGAGGAAGTTAATACGACTGTTGTCGGCCCAAATAGTGATTCTTCTGACCTTATTACTTCGGCATTCTCAATTTTCTTTCTGTTGGCGGTATCGCTATGTGTCGGAAAGGTGTTCGACTACGTCTCACTACCTCCTCTATTCGGTGAGCTCTTGCTTTTTTGCGTAGATTTAAACTATTGAAGCTATTAAAGCTTGTAGATTTTTTAGCAGTTTACAACTCTAAAACTACATCAAAACTGCCAGTATAAGAATTATGTTGTCTTATTCAATATTTTGTATTTTGCTATTATTTTTATATTGGTTTAATATTTGTTATTGCTATTGTTCGTTCGCTATAAGCGAAACCGCTGTAAGAAAACATAGAGGAGGCAGCGCACACCTTTTAATCGATCAGCTTAAAAATTTCAGCAAAAACATTCTTCATCCAAGAGTCCAACTAGCCAATTTACCTCGCCTTCCTCCGCCATCCATTCGAGCTAATTTGCTCCTGTCACGAGCGACCTTGGCGCGATGACAAAGGACCCTTCGTGCCCTCTGATGGCCGGCGTTCAGTCTCAAAGGGAAGACCTTAAGCGGCTGAGTTTTTCAGGCTGCCTCCTGGTAGGTCTGCTCGTCAAGAACATCCACGTCTTCGATGCAATGTTCAAGGTGAATCCACGATGGGAATGGTGTATACGAACGCTGGCGTTGACCGTCATCCTCGTTCGCTGTGGAATCGGCCTCAGCTGGGAGTGCTTGAAGGAGGCCATGGTGAGAGCATGTTCACAGACGTGGATACGTCAACTTGAGCAGTTAGCAACATCAAGTAGTGGCTATATTTGGTTACTAGATAAATAAAAATGGTGTGAATATTTTAGGATGGTATGAACAAGCAATCTGAAAATAAGACGATGAATACAGTACCGCCGCTAAACATTCAACCAATTGGCGTTTGCGACGCAAAAACGCGTTTTTTTGCGTCGCATCACGATAACTTCTTTTAAAGTAGAGGCTTCCTTATAAAATTTTACACCGGCGTCTACCATTGCCAGATCTATCACTTGGCATGCGATAGCCATTTAAAACTAGGCGCAAGCCTGAAAACCAATGCTGAAATTAAGGGGCCCTTAATTGCTTTGACCTGACCCACTATCGTCGCCAAGTCTCGCTTAATTATGTCCTCTGGCATAAGTGGACGTGCCCACTTGAATTTTA
Source organism: Heligmosomoides polygyrus bakeri (assembly GCA_947359475.1). Classification (NCBI taxonomy): domain Eukaryota; kingdom Metazoa; phylum Nematoda; class Chromadorea; order Rhabditida; family Heligmosomidae; genus Heligmosomoides; species Heligmosomoides polygyrus. The sequence continues at coordinate 12,681,223 of OX375865.1, forward strand.
AAAAGCCTAAGCGTTGTCAATCTTATATAAATTTTAAGCTTTGTCTTACCATGGCAATCTATTTGATACCAAATTTGCCAGAAATTTTTCCATTTACAGCATTCAGTGCAGTCATGACTGCCGATTTCTTCAATTTTTGCTGCTTATTTACTATCGTTTAACTTCTGCTCGGGAGTTGGGGTTTTCTCGTTTTCACGACAGTGAATGGGGCACTACAAATACCACCATTAAGTTTATTTGGGTCGAATTCAAGAGAGTAACCAGCTGTCAAAGTTGTATTGAATCAAGACTTCGTGCAAACACAGTGCGCGGAGGCTATTTCGGAAGTTCATATCTGTGCTACGGAGCTGGATATCAGTACTCGAACTAGATATATGGTCAGATACCGCTCCAAGGACAGTGCCTAACAAGACTGATGAAGCTAGCGGACCCCATTTACCAGATTCAACCCTTCGAAAATGCAGCCTACATCAAAACCGACAATGGGATTGGACAACCGTAACTGCCCAGACTTTGCAGAACTGTTCCTGCCGCGTAAAGAAGCACATAATTGCAAATTGCAATATTTTCTTAAATTACTCCAGAATCCCAAAATTCGTTGAGGCAATTCCTTCGCTGGATCCCAGTCTCTTGGCATAATTGCGGTGACCTAACAGGCCCTACCGAACATGTCCTTCGGGCGCGTGATCACCCACTTCTCTCCTCTCGTTACTCAACCTCACCATATGAATTTGTCCGTCTGTCCTTCTTTTTGTGTTTTCTTCTTTCCGTTCGCACAATGGGCGAAGGATTCTTCTTTACATCGGCGTCACTGATCGATCCCCAGAGTCAACCATCCACAATGGGGATCCAAGGATGTGCTGTGAGATGGGAGGACTTCACCGTGCTTATTTTTTAAGAATTCATATTCTTTAACAATTTGCAGTGTATTACGGTGTAGTTTAGAGCTGAAGAGTTTCGTAGTACAGCATTACATTCAGTTTACAAAACAGGTTTGAAAGGAATTTAGCTCATATACAGCCAATGGATCCTAAAAGATGAAGTTCGGACGAGTGCATGGTACAATCCTGTACTATACTATACATGGTGCAATGGTGCATGGTACAATACTTATGGTGTTGTTATCATCATTTTTGAAGGCATACACTTCTGGAATAAAGAACATCGTTTAATGACATCAGACAAATAGTTAGAGTCGTATTTACCTCGCTCGCAAGTTTGTCTACACTTGTTAAATTTCGGGAACTCCAAAGTTTTACGTCACTAATTGATGATTGCTGCTCTCGCCCTGGATACTCTCCGCTAATTTTGTAACAAACGTTATCGTTCTCTTGCATAGTTCTGTTCTGTTCTGTCCTCAGCACTCTAAGCAGATCACAAGCACGGTGAATGCAAAAACCACAATCCCACCACTGAAAAAGGACACCGAAAGTGTCAAACCATCTTCGCTTTTTGGCTTTGCATCAGTTCCACTCGTGTAGATTGGGAAGAGGCGCTTACAGAAAAGTGGTGAAGCAGTTACAAGTTGACTGGGTGGTGGTTACAGAATAGAATATGATTCAGCGAACGACCATCTCCCATCACATGCAGGGATGGCCTTGAATGTCGTTCTGTGAACTGGATTGAAATGTTCTCAGTCAAATGGAATGTGGGATGCTGTGCTAGAATGCGACCAGAATGGGGGCTAGCCTAGTTTCCTCGTCAGAACTTTATATTTTTCGTCATTTATTAAGAGCACGTGTAGCTGAGTGCTACTGGACGTTTGCTGTCATGTGAACCCGAAGTCAGATTCTTGGTTCGGATTTTCAGCCCAGGCCAACCAAGCCTTCCATCCCTCCAGAGTCGGTGAATATGTGCCAGACCTACCTCGAAAGGATAGAGCACTGATTTGTTCATTGAGTAGCCAGCGAAACTCATCGAATCACCATTCGATCGTACGCATTCAAATCGCCTCCGCGGCCTTCCGCGGAAGTAGAATGCGTGGCGCATTCCAAAACGGCTTGTTGACTAACTCCGTTCTCTATCGTTTAGTAATTATCTGATCTTTCTTATTTTTGAGAATAACTCTGATACTAAGTCGGCAGCTCTTGCAGTGTAAGAGAGGTGAAAAAGTGGGGAAATCGCTGGTATCAGCCGAACTCAAGGGGTACACAATAATGCTGAGTTTTTCTGTCAAAGTGAATGCCAAAACATAAAAAACTACGTGGAAAATGGCAACGGGCTACGAAGGGGGTCCTTAAAAGTGTACATGTCGTTACAACCCGTTATAAAGCGCCTGAGCGCCTGTTATCTGTGGATCGAAGATCACATTTACGAAAATTCACGATTTACGACCCAAAATGTCGTAAAATCGTAAATCGTAAAAATTGCAAAAAATCGTCCTAAATCGTAAGTTCGTAAATCGTAAATTGTAATTACGCACACCCCTGATGTCAATCGTTAACTTGAACGATAAACTAGCATTAAGTTATAATGAAAGTTTGTGTACTGGATGATGGAAGTGGATGCTGGCCGACTTCGATCGTGTATGTGGAAACGTTAGTCTGCAGCTGATTCTTGCGAAGACGGTGTTCATGTGGAACGGACAAGTTTCCGATGCCCCATTCTCGCTCAACGGAACGAGCATCTCGGAATGCTCCAGCTACGTGTATCTGGGTCGCAAAGTCAATATGGCCAACGACCTAGCGCCGGAGCTGAGCAGGAGGAAACGAGCGGCTTGGAAAGCTCTCAAAAGCGTCGAAGAAGTCGCGAAGAAAACGAAGAACGTCCGACTCTGTGCCCACCTATTCGACTCCACTGTTCCCTGCCCTAACATACGCCTCAGAGACCTGGGCTATACGAAAGCAGGATGAACACGCGATCAGCGTCGCGCAGCGTGGAATCGAGAGGACGATGCTCGGAGTGACACGACTCACGCAGGTGAGAGAAGGCCTCCGGAGTTCCGAGCTTCGCCGACGTTCGAAGATCAGAGACGCTGTCGCATGGGCCAAGTTGTCGAAAATTAGGTGGGCCGGCCAACCGCTTCGCAGACACCTGCTGGACGAGAGCCGTTACCGACTGGATTCCGCGGGATGTCAAGAGAACACCAGGACGCCCACCAACGCGTTGGGCAGACTTCTTCGTGAAAGCCCTGAACGACCGATATGACGCCCTTCGTGTCCCTCGAGCCAGGATGATTCATTGGAGCACTCTGGCACGCGACAGGGACGAATGGAGACGCTGCTGGCGCCCGCTCGAGCAAGTCGATGATCAACGGGACGACAGGTTATACGGGTGATACTGGTATGATTGTTTCAAAATAGAATGGATAAGGAATGAGAGAATAGGAGGTTGAATATGAGCGCTATGAATGTTGCTGGATAACATAAATAACGGAGAAAACAATGCTTACTGTCGTATATCTCGTAATGCTACATGGTTAAGGAGGTTAAAGTATTTTGTTCCAACATGAATGAATGTGTGAATGCTTCGCGATGACATGAATAAGTAATGAGACAAAAAATGAATGGTACGAATTTATTTCTTTACTTATTTATTTATTATTGTATACTTCAAGACGACGTGCTCAAAATTCGAGAAAAAATATAAAAAACATTTGCGGAAAATGCAGTAAATAACAGAAAGCTAGTAAACACAAAAGCAATAAGGAAATGGCAGTATCGCCTGTTCAAAAACTAAAAATGCACTTGAATCTTATCCACGTAGATCCCTACTGTATGCGAGCTTAAGACGGAGAAAGTGAGAGGTCAGATAAAAGTGGATTCAATGAAGCTGTTGTTCCAGAATTTTCCGAGATGGCATGGGAGTGGAACAAGAGAAAGCTTACAGATTTATAGCTCCTAAACTCATAGGGTTGATCATCATTAAATAAGGAATACCACTGGGAAGAATAAGAACGCCATCAGTTCCATAGAATTCTGACCTTATTCCTGTGAAAGCGTTCTTAATCAGTGCTCAATTAATTTCGCAAATTTCGTTCTTTAAGTCCGTTACCCTGAGTCTTGGCATTCTAACGGCCGCGATTGAGAGTGGAGCCATAGCGTTGGCAGCGATCTTCATCTTCGGATGGTCGGTGCCGATAGCGCTCATCTGCGGGTATGTCACTGTTCCATATGAAATTTGATGGAGAGGCTCAGAATGCTTTCATTTCAGCTTCGTTCTTGCCGCAATCTCGCCGGCCGTTACTGTTCCTGTGGTGCTCGATCTCCAGAGCGAGGGTCTCGGCACGCGGAAGGTTCGAAGGTCTTCCGAACTTACAAATATCCAATACTTTATAGGCAGCCAATCAGAGGGCTTATGTAGGACGGTGGAGCGGAGCACAGCTGTGACGACCATGATTCTAAAATTCCTAGTGATCAAATGCGGGTGATAAAGGGTAAAAGTCGGCAATAGTCAACCTTTCGCGGGGCGCGCCACGAACTCTACTTCAGAGGAATATCGTGGACGCAACTTCAACGGGCATTTTTGCGTTTTTTTCTAATTTATACCATTCCGGTACATGTAGCGAAGGTGAGCAGCATTGGCAGGTGGGAGCACACCAGCCAATAATAACCAAACAGAGCATTGACCATACACATGCCAGCCTCAGAGTACCGACAGTACACACCCTCTCTGAATGCCATGCTCATTTAATGCGTTGTTATTGGATGAGGTCTCTCTTATGTTAATGCTGCCTGTTTTCGCGACATATACCGGAAAATAACATATACCGAGCAATCTAAGGCAATTTAAACGATTAGCTTACAGGTGTCTCCAGCAAACTTTGTAGGATACGTTGTTGTTGTTTTGAGGTTTAGCATTGTTGTGCAAACTAAGAGTTACATTTTTCGGCTACTGTTGTTGTGTGTCCGATTTCCATTCGGTTTGGCTTTGTGTCTCAATAGTAGCGCGACTGCCCATTTACAGAATAGAATAAATAATAAACAAATAAACACCATATCCAGGTGAAACCGGACATTGTTTTACTCCTTCTCGACATGCGCGATTTTCACGTGGCTGCCGCGTGGGACAGCGCGCATTTTTTCGTATTTATTAGCGTGTAATTTATTTTATTTCTTTATTTTTTAGATATGAATAAAACAGTAACCAATAAAGGTTTCCGTGCGCTATCTTGACCATAGATATTAGTAGACTCAGTGTTATATATTGCATTATTAAATGTTTGGTAATTTTCTGCTAACTATTTTTATGATGGTGTTCGACGACGTCGTCGGCCAATGTCCCACGCGGTAAAAAAGTGGCCTACGGCATCGTCGGACAATGTCATGAAAGGATTAAAACAAATTCAACTTTCTTTATACTCAATAAAGTGCGTATTAGTGGGCGCGTGTAGCGCAGTCGGAGGAGGTGTTGGCGGTAGGGTGCTTCGATAACTTTTCGGATTTTGGGGGTTCGGATTTTCTGTCCATGCCAACCAAGGCTTCCATCGTGTCGTTGAATTTGAACCTGACTTGACTCCACCGCAAGTCATTGTATAGCAAAATACGCACTCAAAATTGACTTCACGACATCCCGTAGAAGTAGAATGCGTGGTGCATCCACCAAGGAATTGAGTAACGCCGCCTTTTATCCTTTTTATCCTTAAAGTGAGTATTGTTCATTGGTTAATTAGAATAACACTAGTGTAGAATAGGCAGCCGAGCCGTGGAAGTACAGCATCCAGAATCTAAAATGTGAAATTGGATTCGCAATTTTCCTTCTACTGCACCTATTGCCTGGAAAAGTTTTCTTTCCCTGCAATCTTGTTCAGCAACTACAACCCAAAAAGAAAGACCCTTGGCTTTAGTAAGTCGTTCTTTTACGGGGTGCGCCACGCATTCTACTTCTACGGGATGTCGTGGAGGTGATCCGAATGCATATTTGGCCATACGATAGCTTGTGGTGGCGAGCCGATGAATAAGTCAGTGCATTATCATTCCCAGTGTAGTCTGATACCAATTCATCAACCCTATAGAGATGGAAGGCTTGGTTAGCCTGGGCGGGAAATCCGAACCAGGAACCTGGAATCGGGTGCACGCGATAGCCGGCTCCTCCTCCGACTGCGCTTAACACGCTAAGATGTACGAATAAATAACTAAATGAATAAATATTTTTAGAGCTCGTTTCAGTCAATCTCGAAAGGATCAAAACCTCAAAGATCTTCCGCAAAATTCACTTGTCTGTTTCAGGGAATTCCGACGCTAGTGCTAGCATCGACCACACTTGACAACATCTTCTGCATCACAGCGTTCTCAGTCACGACGTCGGTAGTGTTCTCCACGGGTAGGTGCATAACACTGCTTTCGAAACGAATGAGAAAACCTACCCCAACTAAGCTAACAGAGGGAAATGTAACGTGAAACCACAGTGGTACCTCGAAATTCCGAAAGAAATTGTTCGTCATATGAGTACTGTGATTTGCCTTCATTTTTTCTTTTCTTTTTATTCCTGCATTTCCTTTGTTACTTTTCACACATATGTTTTCAGATCCGCTAGTTGAAGTGATTGGAGTCACTGTTGCACAGTTGGTCGCAGGAGCTTTCGTTGGAATAGTAGTGGGTAAGTTGTCCTTTCAATGAATATCAGAATCAGAATCGATTAAAGAGGATACGTATCTATCTGTAAGCGCAAGAAGCTCTGCCCTTACGATTAGAAGTGTAATCTTTTCCTTTTCAAGGTTGGATTTTATGGTGGTTCCCAATTTCATACGTTCCGAACAGCTCAGTTTGTCGAACACTTCTTCTGGTTACCATACCATCAGCAATGGTACTTGGTAAGTTGTTGAATTTTTTATACATTTTATTTTGAGGTGCTTACAGGAGCTTTAGTAACGCAGTGGAAGGAGAAGGCATTTGGATCGAGAAGTGTGATTCTGTATTTAACCTTCAGCTATTATTAAATATAGTATAAAATATATTTGTAATTGTATATTGTATCACTTTTAAAATATCATCAGCAATGTTCGTTGCTAAGTTGTTGTATTTTTATGTGCATTGTTCATTTTTTGTGGGATGTGCTTATGGGAGCTTTGATAGCGAAATGGAACGAAAATGTATTTGAATCGTGCAGTGTGAAAAAAATCATCCCGAGTTCGCTTTTCGGTTATCTCAAATACAATATTTTTCCGTTCACTTTTTTCAAACAGATCTCTGATTCTTTTGCATTTGACCGAGAAAATCTTTCGCCTTTTACTATGCTAGCAGAATTTTTCTATATTATTTTTACTTTTTATACATTTTCTATGCCTGACTAACGGCTGGTTTGACTGCTTCCTGGCGCTTCGACTCATGAGCTCAACTTATTCAAGCTCTCCAAAAATCGATCGATATCGATTGGTTGCTTGATAATCCTTAGTTGTTTGAAAGTCTACCTGGCGCTCAACATGCTTACACATTCCCGGTCCAAGCATTCTCTATTCAAGCGGTCCACGTTTTGCAAAGTCGATGTAATCGATAGGTAACGGCTGTCGGATGTTGTTTTTTGTTATTTGCCATTGCCGTCCCTCGGTCTGGATATTTTTTGTTATTATTTTATTTATTATTTTATTACTTTTTCTTATTTGAAATAGCTAGGACAGGTTTTCCTGATTAAACCGGAGTCTCATGGGAAAGGTTAGAATAATCTTCTCAAGGAAAATTTATTAAGGCTTTATTCTGAAATTTCTTAATTTATCCGTCTCATTAAATGTAGGCTCTGTTTGAATTTTTATAAAAATTTTATTTATTGGGAAGTATCACCTGTCACCTGTATCACCTGCCGTCCCATTGATCATCGAATTGCTCGAGCGGGTGCCAGCAGCGTCTCCACGCATCCCTGTCGCGTGCCAGAGTGGTCCAATGGATCCTCCTCGCTCGAGGGACACGAAGAGCGTCATATCGGTCGTTCAGGGCTTTAACGAAGAAGTCCGACCAACGCGTTGGTGGGCGTCCTGGTGTTCTTTTGACATCCCGCGGAATCCAGTCGGTGATGGCTCTCGTCCAGCGGGTGTCTGCGAGCTCGGAACTCCGGAAGCCTTCTCTCACTTGCGTGATTCGTGTCACTCCGAGCATCGTCCTCTCGATTCCACGCTGCGCGACGCTGATAGCGTGTTCATCCTGCTTTCGTATAGCCCAGGTCTCTGAGGCGTATGTTAGGGCAGGAAGAACAGTGGAGTTGAATAGGTGGGCACGGAGTCGGACGTTATTCGTCTTCTTCGCGACTTGTTCGACGCTCTTGATAGCTCCCCAAGCCGCTCTTTTCCTCCTGCTCAGCTCTGGTGCTAGGTCGTTGGCCACGTTGACTTCGCGACCCAGATACACACAGCTGGAGCACTCGGAGATGTTCGTTCCGTTGAGCGAGAATGGGGCATCAGAAACCCATCCGTTCCACATGAACACCGTCATCGCAAGATTCAGCTGCAGTCCAACGTTCCCACATACACGATCGAAGTCGGCCAGCATTCGCTCCGCCTGGCTGATGCTCGGCGTTATGAGCACGATGTCGTCAGCGAAGCGAAGATGATGTAGTTGCCGGCCGTCGACCTTCACTCTCATGTCTTCCCATTCTAGTTCGCGCATGACGTTTTCGGGGGTGGCGCTGAAGAGCTTCGGGGATATGGTATCCCATTGCCGAACCCCTCTCCTTACGTCGATGACGACGTCGTTGTAGAATGGTGAGATCTTGGTCGTGAATCCACTGTACAGCTAACGAAGGACTCTGATGTACTGAGTAGGAACGCCCTGATTGAGCAGGGCGTTGATGACCGCTTCAGTTTCGACGGAGTCGAATGCCTTCTTCAGGCCGAAGAACATAAGGCACAGCGGCAGCTTGTATTCTCGCGACACTTCGATGAGCTTCGTAATGGTGTGCACGTGGTCGATCGTGCTGAATACTCTCCGAAATCCTGCTTGCTCGCATGGCTGTCCTTCGTCCAGCGTTCGGCCGATCCTATTCAGGATGACTCGAGTGAACAGCTTGTAGACTACGGACAGCAGGCAGATCGGGCGATAGTTGCCAATGTCGTGCACGTCTCCCTTCTTGTACAGCAAGACATTCCTGCTGGTCTTCCACTGAGATGGAACCTTGCATTCGGACAGGTAGCGTGTGAAGAGCCGCGCCAGGGTGTTGATGAGCGCTGGCGGGAGGTTCTTGAGGTGTTCTGGTCTGATCCTGTCGGGACCGGGTGCTGTACGTTTCTTCACCGACGAGATGGCGTGTCGGATCTCGGAAGGGAGAACAGAGGGGACGACGTATCCATCCTGCGGAAGATGGCATGGGGGCAGGTGGACGTGGCTATCGAAGAGATCGGAGTAGAAGTCGTGGATGACCTTCTCCATGGTCCTTCTGGAAGAGGTGACGGTTCCGTCGGGACGTCGGAGAGCGGTCATCTTGGTCTTGAAGTTAGCGAAGTCTCGGCGGGCATTGGGGATGCTCAAACCTGAGAAGTATAACAGTTTAAAGCTTATTGCAACGTGAAGGAAAGCCAGCCTTTTATTGTTAAAAGTAAGAGATTGCGCCATTCATTCTTTCAGGAGGTGGCGAATTCCGTTTGATTGATTGCAGAGGATCCGTTTCGTGGAGTAACTCGTTTCTGGACAGTATAATAGAAGCGGTTACAGAAATACGTCTTCCCTTTGCTGTAAGCAGCATTTACACTACCAATCAAATGAAAAGCCTAAAAAGCCAGACGAGCGTATAGCGCGATTTTTCCCCTCTGCACGCAATAGTGCGTCAGAATACACTTGAAAACCAAATTTTCCAATTTGGTATATGGTAAGATTGGGCAAACGACTATGGCGCCCAAGTTGCAACGTGCATTAGGGATGCGCCGCGCGTTCCACCAGTTCATATTCTATATTCCAAACCTTTGATTGTTCCTCTGAATAATCCATTGACAAATATTTTAATTTTTAAGCTGATTTTGCATTTTTTCAAAAATCTGCAAAAATGTAGAAATCTTATCTAGCTGCAGTTCATAGGGCTATCCAAGTTGCTCAGAACTTTGTTGTTGTTGTTGGTTGATCCAAGATGAACACTGTGATTTTATGATCACTATTTTCTAGCTTTTTTTCATGTACAGCAATAATATGTATAACAATATGAAATTTGTACCGTGTAGAGGCACTTTGATTCCATATTTGAGCTGAGAATGAGGATCTGATGTGCACTGGAAGACTGACAGGTTCCAATCATTTAAAGTCAGTGGATCTTTTCCAGAAGTAGCCTTGGCTCTCTGGAACGATGTTGTGGACGCTGCTTAATATGCATAACGCTGTGTTTTTTTACGATTTTTTTAAACTATACAGAACATAGACATAATGCTGTCAGGCCTATAGTTCACTGAATTGAAAAACGGTGGCTTCATAGGAAAAACGGTGGCTCCGTAGAAGTAATGGAAGAATTGAAGGAGCACTCGAGTGTGAGCCGAAGCGAAGCTTCTCTCGACTGCTCCGCAAGCACATTAACCCCTCATTAGAGTTCCACTGATCTATATCCTGACAATTTTAGGTGGAAGCGCGCTGGGCTTACCCAGTGCTGGCATAGTCGCCGCAGCGTTGCTCAGCTTCGTTGCTTCGACAAAGTGGAAGACTGACAACGACGACAAAGTAAACCTTCAGAAGCCTTTGACCATAAACAAGGCTCTGAAAAAAGCTACCACTGTTCAGATCGCCTACGAAGAAAAAGCGTTTTCCCTGCTCTGGAACCTCTTCTTCATGCCGCTGCTGTTCGCGCTGATTGGCATGAAGCTCGACTTTTCTATTGTGAGCCTTCATCCACCGCCGTTAAGCGCCCCGAAAAATCACGCTGCTTGCAGATGACGTGGTCCACTGTGCTGACCGGATGTGCGCTGATCGGGATCGGAGTGGTGTTCAGATTCCTGTCGGGAATCGCCTTCTCATGCTGCTCCGATTTCAGCATGAAAGAGCAGCTCGTTGTCGCTCTCTCGCTATTGCCAAAGGCCACCGTCCAGGTTATTTTTATACTGATACAGATTGGGAGCATACACGGAGAAAAGGTCTCATTCAAGGGCGGAGTGGCGTTCTACCCTCCCCTCCCCTTTAAACAGAGGCGTGGCAAGTGTCTGCGTCTCCACTACCTCGTAAGGCAGCCACTGGACTCTCGAGCAAGCCCAGGGAGTTGGGAGGTGGGCGGGCCAGGGGGACGAGACGGTAGAACGCTCCACCCCCTCATAACAGGGTGAGCCGAAATTTTAATAATTTTACAAGAAATGAAAAACAGGAATCCTAAATTGTCTAAAGAGCTAAAAATAAGATTCCAGAAATTTTGAATTAACAGCTAGGGCATATATATTACCATTTTCACGTCGAATTAGACACTTTTCAAATCAAATAGGACTTTTCTAGAAAACCTTGATGCTTCTGAAATCAAACGTCTATCAAATCGAAACGAGCTTCTTACGGTTGAACTACAAAAAAACGTATAAACTCATGACGATGAAAGAATAATTTTTTTTTCAAGGAAAATTTGATATAGCTTTTTTTGAAAATGTTTTTATTCAGCTGCCCGAATGAGTGTAATATTGGTTTAATCTTTAAAAAAATCTATCCCAATCGGAGGGCGGGGAGCGTAGTTATTTGACAAGAGGTACACCCGCCCCTTGCTTGGGGGCGTGGCGTTAGGAGGTACACCGCTGTTCTGCGGGCCGGAAACTTTTGTTTTGCGTGTCAAAGGATTCGTAAGGCAGCCGTTAGACTCTCGTTGAAGCCTAGCGGGTTGGGGGTGGCTGAGCAATGGAGATGAGTGGAAGATCGCACGCTCCCGAGCAGGGGCGGGTGTGCCTCCTGACCGTCCTCCTAGTGATTTACGTCTCCCTCCATTACCTCCCTTGAGTTACTACGAGAGATTCAAAAGCTGTACAATGATGCGAAGATTTTGATCTAAATTTAGTGGATATGGCTGTGTTGCATGGAATGACCTGCGCAACTAGCACTCTACTGTTGCCTCGTCTCGACTAGGATAGATCTTAAATTTTGTTTTAAAGCGCAACAGAGCAGCAGTTATAAATATAGCGCTTTGAAAGACGGGAGTGCACCATGCGGTCGAAATATCGAAAAACCTGTCACGATTTCTATTTGATTGATATTATTACACAAGGCGTTAAAGTGAGGACATGACTGTTTTCTCAACAGTTTTCTTTTGCATCATTTATAGATGTAAAACACCATGCAAGCAGAAAATTTTCTATCAATCGAGTAAAAATCGCGATGCCTTAGACAAGGACATGGCGCAAACTCTTCTTGTTGCACTAGAAAATAGCCCCCATTTTGCTATTAAAAACATTTTCTTAACCATTGTTTTTCCTCAAAAATGAAAATTTTATAAAATTTCTAACAATGTGTTCACTTATGGGGTAGATGAATTAAAACTTCAAAAAAGGCATACCACATTTTTGAAAACCAAAAATAAACCAACAATTATTTTGACTTCTTTGGAGAGTCTCCAGTTTATTGTAGAAGGATCTTCATAGTTTTGATTTAGAACATGTTCAGTTTAATTTCAAAAGCGTTAGGTATGTCTGGAAGAGTGTCCTATTTGACGTGAGTTCTTCACATTCACATGAAGAGTACCTAATTTGATTTGAAAGTCTTCAATTTCAAATGAAAATTGAATATGTTAGTAAAATTTGCATACTTTCACGCCTTGCTGAAGGAAAGCTGTCAATCTCTGTTGGATTTAGTTGCTGGTGTAATTAATATGTACTGTTCTGTTACATATCCATCATTCCTTTCCCACTACTTTTCACTTTCGGTACATATCGGGTTCTTGTCCGATGGCGTGGCAAAGGGCGTGGCAAAGTTGCTATAGCAAAACAAAACTGACTGTACCAGTTAAATGAACGTACGACTGACACCCTAGCATTAATATCTGCAGCTGCATTGGTCTGCGGGAACTCTAGGGAGTGAAGAACCATAGAAGTCAAATACTCAAATCAAATCAGGCAAGAGGTTTTTACAGGCAAAAAATCGGCGTTTATCAATATCTTTGAGGTATACGCCATGCATTCTGCTTCTGCGGGATGTCTTGGCGGCAGTTTGGATGGGAGTTTAGTCCACGCAACTTGCCATGACTATTCGAAAGAAAAGCCGGTGTTTTACTCTCTCCATGGAGGAATGGAAGGCTTGGTTCCCCTGTTCGGAAGCATCATTGAATTTGTTGACGCAAAATTCTTTCGTGGGGTATCCGAGGGTGCATACTGGGAGAAAGCAACATTAGGTAGGGCTTTCAGATATATTCCGTAGGAGAGGGAGGGGTGGTTTACTCAGTCGTTTGGACAACGGCGATAAAATAAAATAAAATTAAGCTTCTTTTCCAAAGCTCTGAACTAGCTCACGAAGGGGCCGTTCTTTGCAAGTTCGTAGCTGCACGCTTCGCCTAATGTTTTATACGAAATTGGCCAGCCAAGTTTTCTCGTTCTCTTTAAGCGACGGAATGCGCGAAGCGCATCTCTGACATTGATGTACAGCTCCAGGTGTTTCACACAGCACTGCTTCAGAAGAATGGCGTCGTACCACATGAAGATGACGCGCAGTTTTTGCTTTCAGGCTGCTCTCGCACCAGCTATCGTTGCCTATGCCGGTACGACAAGCTACTACGCTGAAGAAGCTTTTGTGGTAAGTGGTCTTACTATAAGATGAGTAGCGATTCGCCAGGTAATCCACTGAGAGTGATGTATAACATTTTTATACGTTAAATCAGAAGTCGGGCGGCTTAGAAGCCGATTTTGCTACTTCTTGGGGCTTCTCCCCCTTATTCTGAACCTCATAACTGACCAACATATCCGTCTCAAACGACCGATTCCTCTCTCAACCGGTCAGCAACGGGCAAAAATCGATTAAAAAATCCAGATCGATAATGAAGTGGTTTACTAATCACGTGATGCCCTTCCAACGGTCATCACATTCAAATGGTCCCAACTTCAAATGGTTGACAATAGATAAAAGTCGATAAAGTCGATCGATAATGGTTGCCCGATCGATACTGCTGAAGTTAATCGGCCCTCCAATACTTTCATGTAATATCTGCCAGAAATAGCCACCCGAGGTGAAAATCAATAAAATCCGGGCGGGATTAGGAGGCTGATCGATATCGATAACTTGATATTACGCTTGTCCATCGACCATCCTATACGTGCGGTTTCCACACCAAACGAACAAGAATGGGAAAATTGATAGAACTGGTCGAAGATGGTCCTTTGATCGATATTTATTAATTGGTTTGAAATTTATCATCCGCCAGCATATTCATGCAATATTCACTTTGAGGGGCGTGTAGCGTAGTCGGTGGAGGTCCTAGCTGTCGCGTGCACTCGATATCGGCTGACTGGCTCGGATTTCCCGCCCAGGCCAACCAAGCGTGGCACATCCCAAAAGAGATTGAGTAACGCGGCCCTTTATCCTTGTATCCACCCCGAATGGTAAACCCAGGTAAAGATCGGTAACATCGATCGACAATCAATAACTTACTTAATGTGAAGTGTGTACAACGCCATCATAATCGAGACACTTTGGCTTGAGAGGTTAGCGCCGAGCAGTGACCAATACCAATGCCCTTCGAGTAGTGAATTCGATTGTGACTGGCGGATTGACAGACAGACAGACGGACTAATTAGTTATTAAAAGTATATAGATAGTAGAAGAAAAGAAGGGCAATTGTGTCGGGGACTTTAAGTCACTTCTAGAAGAAGAAGCTTCTCCTTTCAGGCCCAAACAGCGTGCATTCTCACGATACTGCTAACTGCTCCGATTGGACAGTATATTCTTTCGAAGACGGCACCGTTACTGCTGAAGAACACCCGAGTGGTCGGAATTGTGCGTGATTTTCATTGCATTTCAATACATTGCAGTCATTCACCATTATATGCGGACCTGCAGCTACACGAACTGAAAAATAATTCTATCTGAATCGGAACGTTTAGGCAAAGAGCAGTCTCGAAGACATGCAGTTCGGAGGGAAAGGAATGAACGGCCATGCCGTCACCACTTTGGCAACTAGGATAGAAGAGGATCCGATCCGATTTCAGCACTTCTAGATGCAGCACATTCGAATAGAGTTCCTCCAAGGTTACCGCACCTCGGCCTACCGTCGTTTTTTGTTTAATGGTTTCCTGACTTTCAGGCGCGTTGCTCAAGCCTACGGCATGGTGCGTCCATGTCCTCGTCCTAATGAATGGTTTACATGACGAGTGCATTGAGATTTTTTCAATTGTTCAAATTCGGTTGTATATAAAGTCCTCTAATGGTCTGTATTGTTCTTGCTTATGCTGAATCTCCGTGTGATAACTTAACCCGAAGAACCGCGACAAGCTCCACTGCTATAAACGGTGAGTTCATGTGCAACTCTCGACTGCGATTGCCTGCTCATTACTGACTTTTTCAATCATTCATTCAGGCTTTATCTGGTATACATTGTGAAGTAGTAATTAACTAGATGAACAATATCTTGAAGAATTACGTGATTGTTTATGCAATAAAATAAACATTTTAGCAAAAGATGTAACCCTTCTACTTGCGCTCTTGCGTACGATGTTCAGAGGCCGGATTCATCAACAATTAAACCCATGGGTATGCGGGGTATGCGGGGTTGAGTTAGGATGAGAGTCAGGTAGAGAAAAGGGAAGAGTCAGAGACGCAGGTTTCATCGTGGGTATCTCTACCCACTATCCCGCTGGTTAGTCGTTGATGAATCCGGCCCCAGAACGTAACATTGCCACACAATTGCAAACCGCCGATAATTTACAAAGACTGCTATTCGTATCATTCTCGAAAGATCCCGGGATCGATCCCCGGCTCAGCCCGATCTTTTAGCGGGTGGTGATGTTGGCCGACGTAGCAGAGCGAGCGTATGCGCGTGGGACAGGTGACGATCCCAGCTAGCGCTTCTCCGCGGCTGAGTGGTCTAGTGGTATGATTCTCGCTTAGGGTGCGAGAGGTCTCGGGATCGATCCCCGGCTCATCCCGATCTTTTAGCGGGTGGTGATGTTGGCCGACGTAGCAGAGCGAGCATATGCGCGCGGAACAGACGACGATCCCAGCTGGCGCTTCTCCGCGGCTGAGTGGTCTAGTGGTATGATTCTCGCTTAGGGTGCGAGAGGTCCCGGGATCGATCCCCGGCTCAGCCCGATCTTTTAGCGGGTGGTGATGTTGGCCGACGTAGCAGAGCGAGCGTATGCGCGTGGGACAGGTGACGATCCCAGCTGCGCTTTTCCGCGGCTGAGTGGTCTAGTGGTATGATTCTCGCTTAGGGTGCGAGAGCTCCCGGGATCGATCCCCGGCTCAGCCCGATCTTTTAGAGGGCGGTGATGGTGGTTGACAAAACAGAACGAGCGAACTGTGCGTGGTTTACGAGAATGATTCACGCACTGGAGCTGATCAAGAGCAATCTCATGTGAGTTTCCACGTGTGTTCACAGTTTCTACAAGTTGGGAATGTGGGCGTGCACAAGTTCAGCCGTAGCAAGGGGCGAAGCGGTGGTATCAACCAGCATTTATGAATCCATGAATTCCTACGTTCTCCTGAGCCGGTGAGTTTTCTATCTGACATTCTGGTTGCGCGACGATTTCTTCGTCGCTTATTGACTCCGGGAGCCACCTTGTAATGAAGCCCCGTATTGCTTGTTGTGGTGCATCGAATTGAAAATATTATGCGAAACTGGTAGTCATACACGCCAGCACAGAGTATTACTAAGGAGTAGTGGATCGGCATGAATTGGCTCTCGCTTCTGAGAAAAGCGTGTGATCACGCAATACAAGATCCTACGCTCCCACCACCATAAACATAATAAATTTAGAAACTTTTTAGTTGTAGAGAGAAAGTAATCTACTAAAATTGTGATAAAGCACAGCGTATAAGCAAGCATATAGCGCATTAAAAGATTGGATCGTGTTATGCACTCAAATTTCGCCGCAACTTTTATTTGATTGATTGTGTAAATGCCATTGTTCGCATTGCTCGTCAAACGAGAAACTCTACCACGATTCGAATAAAAATGGCATCGTCTTGAACGAGGGCGCGGCTAAATCTTCTTCTGGGTCTGAAATGTGGACGCCTTCCCGCCCTTAGATTCCTGTAGAAGGAGCTCATTTTGATTCGGAAGAGTTGGCTTCAATTTCGAAAGAGTTAGGATGGCTTAAAAAAGAGAAAAGTATGCACGTTGACGTGAAAATGGTATACATAGTAGTTTCAATCTAGAAAGATTCCGCTACAGGTCAAGCGGATACTTTTCGTGGAATTGTAAGGCATGTCCATGGATATGTACCCGATGGTGGAAATCCATAACAGATGTATAATATTTCCAGGGGCCAGATTCATGAACCGCTTACCGCCCTCCAACGGTGAAAATTCCACCAAGCGTGATGCTGATGAAGGTCATAGGCCTATGTCATACCACCGCTCACCCCGAGCGATGCCTAATGATATCGATCGCGCGAAGCGATGAGTCGATATGGGAGCCTATCATTAGGCTTCGCACGGGGTTAGCGATGGTATGACATAGGTCATACCAGAGGTGTGGCGGTATTTTCACCGTTTGAGGGCGGTAAGCGGTTGATGAATCTGGCCCATGATTTGCCCCAACGGTCGGTTAAAAACGTGAACGAAACGCTACCCAGGCTATAGTTCTTCATAACTTTTTTCAACTTTGACACTTTTCAGAGCAAATTGGATACTCTTCATAGCAAGGTTGACGCCCAATTGTACACTTTTTAAATCAAGTTGGACACCGTACTATGCAATCCGGACGTTTTGAAACCAAACCGGCCATTATTAAAACGAGCTTCTTCCTCTTTACACTAGAGATACTCCACGAAAGTTTGAACCCTTTCAAAAAAAATTAGTAATTGTTTTTCCTATTTTTAATCGGCTACCTATTAAATTAAAGCGCCGTTTAAAATTTTGGAAAAACTGATAATGCAAGGAAACATTGTGGTTTAAAATTTATTCCAGTACAGAAGCAGCAAATTTGAGCGTATCGAAAGAAGAAATGGCGCACCACCAATGCACCCGTTTAGCTTTTTGAGATGTTCGGTGCAATCCCAAGGCGTGGGGAGGCGCTCCATAGTTACTTGTAAATACTATATAAAGATAAACTCACACAACATATAGCATATAAATATGCTACCTGATGCCTTTCCGTGAAAACACCAGGTCCAGTCGCCGGAATATTGAAAAAAAAATTAGTTACAAAAGCATGAAATGGCTCCAGTGGCTAATCATCGTTTAAATTCCTGCGCTACCGAATGCTGAGCGTGGACTGATTCACCGTGGGGGGCGGAGTGGCGTTCTACCCCCGTCCATTAAACAGAGGCGTGGCGAATGTCTGCGTCTCCACTATCTCGTAAGGCAGCCACTGGACTCTCGAGCAAGCCCAGGGTTGGGATGTGGGCGGGCCGGCGGAGAGTCGTTGGATACACCGCCCTCAGAAAGGGGCGGGGCGAGGGGCGCGCCAAGGACAAGATATCCGGGTCCCTGCCTTCACATGGAGGCATCGGATTTCTAATCACTTCCCTTGGCCCTGCATCTCTATCCTGAACTGATTTCGTTCTTGAGACAAGAGTCAGAACCTTGTTCACCATATTTGGAACAAAAGAGTTTTCAGCTGCAGCGTCAAGGCTTTCTTCAGGTCCCGCCAATGTAGAACTGACCGGAATCACCAATAGTCTCTAGTTGAGGCGAAAATTTAAGGAATTGTGGCGAAAATTGAAAGAATCTAGAGAGAAGAACGACATTCTCCGTCCCTCAACTGCCTCCATAACCGAACCGACTGGTAAATCACTTCAGAGTTCCCCGAGATGCGCTTCCCAACAGTCTCCTATCAGTTGTTAGGTTTTTGAACGATGTCACGCCAATTAACGACGGTTTCGAGCGCAGCAAACTTGTCCAAATAGGGCGGCGCGGGCAGGGCGGGAAGTTGGCGGCGGGCAGCACGGTGTACCGAACGACTGCCCCCCGGGCGGGTCAGGGGAACGAGGGGTAGAACGCTCGTCCCCACCGTGGGGCGATACGTAAGGCCCCGTTTATACTTCGTCGCGGCGCGACGCGATGGCCACGCAATGAGGCCAAATTGATCGATCGCGTCGCACAATCAATATGGCCACTATACGTGGCGTCGCGTCGCGCCGCGACGAAGTATAAACGGGGCCTAAACGTCACCCGGAGACGCCTGGGGTGTTTTTTTGCTTATTATTGTTTGTTTTCGCTTTTCTTTTTGTTCTGATGGTTTTTCTGATCGAATCCTTCTGTCGGGGCTTTCCGGGGACTCTGGGGTTGGGGGTGGGGTGGACATGCCGAGCGGACGAGGGGTGGAGGTCGGGGGGCAGACATAACTCCAGCGCAGCACGAACCCTCCCTGGCGTCGCGCGCGGTACGCGACGAAATTGGACGAGTTGTCGCGGTCCGACTTCTTTCGACAGTAACGGCTGGTGACTCGCGCTAGAGCGCGAAAGTGTGTGCCGGCTATTGTCGACCGCGTTTTTCGCGTAGAAGGAGAAAAGTAGTTGGATGAGACACTTCTGATGTCTCCTGGAAGGGAATTCTATGCGTACTGGTAGGGGATTCTCTGCCCAATTCTATGCGCAATTCGCTCGTACTGGTGCATTATTAACAGTTAGCAAATTAGAAGGCATAGAATCCTAGCGACGTTAGCTGTTATATATCCATACGTGTCTATCGCGCGTGAACTTACGAGTATTGCCTATTACTCTTAAGTTCACGATCTTCTTGAAGATTCCTTCTTGAAGTGGGAGCTCCGTTTGTTAACAAAGTGCGGATGGAATGAGACTCAATCTATTTCGACTGAGTGAAGGGAAACGGTTAAGGACCTGGTGAGGAAAATTCGAGACCAGACTGGGCCGGGATTATTATGAAGAAGTTTCGGAAGCAGGTGCTTGTATGTTCCTGAAACTTTTCACAAATTTCTCTTGAACAGTTGTCCCTTTTGTCAAGCGTTTGAAGTTTCAAGGGATTGCTGAGACGTGAAAGTCTTGCACGATCGATATGGGAGCTTACCGTGGCATCGCGTCGCACGCCGCGTACACACTAAACGATCCCTTAAGGCCCACTTAAGGCCCCCGCAGACTTCTGCGGCGAGCGGCGGGCGGCGGACGGCGAAATCGCTGAGCAGCGCCGCTCAGCGGCTTGACTCATCATCAGTGGGAGCGGTGACGGCGAGGTACTGTACTGTTTCTAGTCGGGACCGACTGGTGCTTAACAATAACGCGCCCCGATGACGATCGCGCGCCCGCATCGACCGTCTCCGCTCTGGATCCCGCCGCGAAAGGGCAGAGCGCAGAGCGCAGACAGACAGACGCTGGAGCGGCGCCGCCGGGTGGAATGATTCAAGTCATTTCAAGTCGCCGGCCGGCCAGCGGCGAGCTCTGCGTCCCTGCCCTATGGTTAAGCATAGGGCAGCGGCAACGCCGCAGAAGTCTGCGGGGGCCTTCATACTTCCTACGCCGAGCGACGCGACGGTATGTACATATAGTGGCTAATTTAATCGATCGCGTCGCTCGATCAATGTGGCCACCATACGTGGCATCGCGTCGCTCGGCGTCGAAGTATAAACAGGGCTTTTAGGCCTATGGCATACCACCGGAGAGTCGTGCCGACAATTTTGCGGGGTAGTTGCGAACAGGTTTGCCATAAGCTTTATCGTTAGAGTTCTACCTACTTGTTGAACACGTAGAAATCATCGAACGTTTGATTATACTTATCTAATCACGGACCGTTCTCGAAAGCTTTTGAAGACGTTAGTGTTTCTCATTCGTTCATATCTGGCCTAGTCGACTCGCCCAGCTTTTCCTAGTACTGGTGACTGTAAGAGGTTCTACTCAGCTGCTTAACACAACCATTCAGCCCTCCAATGTGGTACGTCGATGACAAGAGAAGGTGACGACGAATATGAGCCGCTTTCCACATGGTGCAGTAGCGTCAGTGATGAAAGCTCCAGGTGAGGACAGCGGATGGTCAGTAGTGAGATCTCTTCGTAAAGTATCTTACAGTTTCAGGAATGATCTTCAAACACCACCTCTCTTGGATCTGTCACCATTTCACGCCACCTCCTCAAACGACGCGACGTCTGCGTATGAACAGCTTCTGGGAGGACGTCGTTCGGAATCACCACCATCGATCGTAGAGCACCACTTTGAGCCTCAGTCACCACCTCCCCCTCCGCGTCGACCTCCAGGTAACTCTTGTTGCGGTCTTCGTTAGGGCTATGAGTGTAAATCTAGACTGGGTGGGGGGGGGGGGTGCAAAGGGTGATGGCACATTAAAATATGCCTCGTGCAACACAAAAAAAACCTGGTGCTATGTGGAGGGTTCACTTCTTAGACATGGATTGGATTTATCCAAATGGGAGGGTCATATAGTAATTTGCATCTCCAATCCCTTACTTGAGTCTCACCGACCGCTTTAGCTCATCATGGCATCTGGCATACCTACTAGTCGCTCCAGCGTCTGGTCGCGGAGGTAGTGTTGCACGGGTAGCTACGAACTGCGTAGCTACCTGTGCAACATTATCTCCCCGACCAACATGCAACACTACCCTCGTAACACTGTTGCCGAGACCAGTCGCTGGAGCGAATCGGAGGTATGCCAGATGCCTATGTGAGGGCTTCTATGTTAATTCAGGGGCAGTAGTTGTGTGGCATGGGATAACAAACGCAAATGTTGCTTGCTGCGGTCCACCCCAGCGCTCTACTATTCCGCACCAGTGCATCCCCTCCCTTGCGCAATACGGGAATGATTGGTGCAGCAATCTTCACCGTTCTTGCTTCCCAATTTTCGACTGATCTAGGATGCGCTTTGGCACATAAAAAGGTGAGGACCAGCGCTCTATCCCTTGTCCCCTTGGCCCGTCCACCTCCAACCGCTGGGCTTGCTCGATAGTCCAGTGGCTGCCTAACGATAGCCATTAGACCTAACCAGGCGCTGACGTGACAAAGTGCAAGCGCCCGCACACACCATTCGAGTCGTTGTCATTGGAGCACGTTTTCGTCGCCCAGTGATAGTCGACAGCTGAGTTCTGCGCTCTTCGAGCGCAGAACCAGGCTAGGGAAGGGACTCCAGGGTGCGTGCCACCAAAGCTGCTCGTGTGGAAACTGCTTTCGTCTCCCAGTGTGAGTCGGCGGCTGGGTTTTGCACTCTTCGAGAGCAGAGACAGGCTAGGGAGGGGACTCCAGGGTGTGTACCACCAAAGCTGCTCGTGTGAAAGCTCACGGGGAGTCCGCGGCTGGATTCTTTGCTCTTCGAGCGCAGAAACAGGTTAGGAAAGGGACTCCAGTGTGTGGTGCGTCCAAGCTGCTCGTGCGAGGACTGCTCTCGTCTCCCAGGGCTCTCCTGTAGCGGCGGTGGAAGAGCCGCGATCCGCCACCGACCGCTCAACGACCCTCCTCCATATCGACTGACCGTGGTGTCGGGGGATATCGAAAATGGCCACGTTGACATGACGCGTCCGCACGTGGCTTGGCGGAGGAAGAATAGCCACCACCGAGTGCATCAGCAGAATCTGGTTAGGTCTAAGTAAGACCCTGCCTAACGAAATAGTGGAGACGCGGACATTTGCAACGCCTCTGTTTAAAGGGCGGGAGGATCGTTACTCCGCCATCAAAGGGGGATTGGATATGGAGAAGCAAGAGACGGAAAACATCAAATAAATGAATAAGCAAATAATAGAAAAACACCTCTGCAGCGGCCGTGGCCTTAGATATAAAGGAGTTACCCGTTCGATCGAGCGTGCTCGGGGAGCAAGCTGAACATATAAAAGCGCGCGGCAGCCGCGGCGGCTGCTGCGGCAAGCGCGACATCTACATAGTGTGTGCTGCTACAGTTACGAAGTCTAACGCTCTTTTAACTGCATAAACTGCTATAGATACCTCTGCTCAGCTATTTGAGGGTCCGGTGCACTTAATTAGAGGAAATGGTTGTCTTGGGTGGGAACTGGATGACCTAATCTAAGCAATAGACAATTGCTGCTATTGTGAAACGATTTTGGGTTTTTTCATGACACGAAGCTTCATTCCTAAAAGCCACATATTTAGATACAATGCAGCATAACTCCGGAGTTTGTTAGAGCTCCGTTTCATTTGTTTTTTTTCGTTTGCGTTAGATATGGCCTGCTGCGAATTCGCGAGAACGGGTTGTAGCGAATAGATTTTGGGCCATAGCGGTCGTGCCCAGGGTACACGCTGCGTTCCCTAGCCCATTATTTTTACGATGCTTCTCTTTAATTCTTAAGCATTCTGTAAAGCTTGGACGAACGGGCGGGGGAGGGGGTATGATGTGCTGCGCTCTCCTTCGCTGACGCAGAGGAGAACAGAGATACTCTCCGAACTACTGCATCCCCATTCCCGCATTGCGCCCTAGTGCACCCCTTCCTCTCACGCATTGCGCCTTCTTTCTCGCCAGGTGTTACCATCTTAAGGAGATTTCGCTTAGGGGTTGTTTGAAGCAGCATCACCACTCGATGAAGTTATCGCTGTTGATTGCTGAGCGATTAGGCAAGGAAAGGACCTTCGAATGCAGCCTCATCTCACGATCTCACGAGCAATCTCTGCTTCCCAGTGTACAAAGCACTACCTTCGCTATCTGCCTAGATACTGACTGTCGCGACTCGCGACCTCCTCAGCCTCTTGGCCAATTTCGGGCGCCCAAACTCGCGGTGAACCCCGATGAGGAGCTTTATCGCGCGATCTTCTCCTCCGGCATCGATCCGGAGGCGGAGCTCGCGCACTCGAGCGGGCATCACCCGCGCCCCTCCCATAGTCGGCTGTCATTCGACGCGTGCACCGACTGCGAGCGGATGCGCGCCTTTGAGGCGCCTATCACTCTCTCGCAGATTCCTCCACTCAATTCAGCCGGAGCTCTCCCGCTAGTTGTTGCCACTATTCGGGTTAGTCGCTACACCGACAATGGTCTTGCCAAGAAGGACCGCTGGGGTTCGGGTCGCTGACCAGTCAATAAATGGAGCGCCTGTCTCTCTCTTTCTGCGTCTCCACCTCATCACTCCTCCATTTCATCTCATTCGTCTATACTCTGTATGGTTTCCGGAGCCTAATTAACCTGGATTGTTCTACGGTGTGCGCATGCGAGGAGAGCGGTGAGTCCGTTATCGCATGGTTGCTCGGTATCGTGTTGGCATTGCTGATCAACGCATGGCTCTTAGTTCCCCATGGCTCTGTATTATGCGACGCGAACCGAGGGAGTCTCCACAACAAATGAGACATGGCAAGGGCATGGGACCATTTCACCTTCCCGGGGTAGGAGCCTTAGCAGCTTCCGGTGTTCCATGGGGCAGGTTGGTGTCCCATGGGAGACCGGAAGCTGCTTAAGTTAACGGCACAGCCGCTGCACTGGGGCCATAGACTTGCAACACTGACTTCATATCGTGTGCGTTAACAACGTGGCTTCAGAACTCCGCGCGCGTGATTTTTTAAATTGCGCGACAGGAGGGCGTTTTTACGGAAGATTGACTAACCAAGAATTGAGGGGCTGCTTCGCTTTCCTATGTTCCATTATGTTCCCTGGAACTCGGAGCAATGCGGTTTGGGGAGCAATCCCTCCTTGTTGCTGAGTTCTTCGATGTAGATCTCGCTTTGAAGCAGCATGCTGCTCTTTATTTGGAGTTGCCTATCCCAGCTCTAGGATCTCACGGGAATATGGAACAGCAGTAAGAAAATAGGTGAGAAAAGCCGTTATCACAAGGAGTTTCCTTATTATACACACTACGTCGGATCTGCTTGAACTTCATCAACTTCATCACATGAAGCTCCTTCCTAGGGCTTGATCAGACTCGGAATAGGGTACTGTGGTAGAAACTTTTGTTTTCTCCAAACTAGGAGTGGAGAAAAGATTAGGTGCTGCTTACTTGAAACTGCGATATGAAGACACTGGTTGTTATCGAGAATTTATCGGGGCATCGGACACATGACGTTGGTAACGAACCACGCGCCGCGTTGAAGGGCGTGGGTCTAGCCCCTCGTTGAGCTTCTAGAATAGAAAGAAGTGTGAGCAGAAAATGAAGGCCTTAGGCCTCGCTGAGAGTGTTCGCGTAGTGACGCAAAGCCCACTGGCGATGCGATGCGATCCTCGCCTCGCGCTCTTCTGCGAAGGGAATATTGCTATGAACATCATGCCTTCGAAACGATAACGTAGTAGCGGATCATCGAGCGTCGAGTAAAGGTCTCCGCATACTTTTGCGGCAACGCGACACTCCTGAGGCAGCAAAACAGCCTCATGGGCGGCACAACTGCCGAGTATGTGGCGCTCATCCTCAGCTTTGCCTCACCACTCATTGCCAACTCGGTTTCATTATTATTATCAGTTTCCGTTCCGTTCTAGATCCCACCACGATCATTTAGAGCCCAGAACGGCAAAGTGGCTGCAGAGGCAATAATGCCTTGAATCGTTATTACCGCTGCCGCATTGGCGGCACATCAGCGGCAAACTCTGCTTCTCTGCCCCATGCTTTAAGATAGAGCTGCCGCAGAATATGCGGAGACCTAAGTCGCTCAGAAATGACCAGCGATATCACCATTGCATGGTGATGTGAAATGTGGTGTTGACTGCATAGTATGAAGACCACGTGGGGACGTGACGCGACGTTGTTTGATCAATATAGGAGCTCATCATTACGTCGTGTCGCGCCGCCTATTGTCGTCTACGGTTATGTGCATTCCAAGTCCGACAGTCAATATGCGACGAGTTCCTCCGCTATAGCTATAAAAGACCGTTCAAGGCTCTCCCTCTAAGGCTGAAGGTCACAAAAGTTCGCTACAGCCAACATGAGCATAAGCTTTCATCAAGAATTCATTATAGGTACATTCGAGTACGGACACACGTACGGCAGCAGTACTTACCGACACGATCAAGCGACGTTTCTCGGAACACCTAGGCTCTCAACTCGATACCAACCAGACCATGCTTCATTCAGGTACATTCTAATTCATCCTAATGGAATGAAAAGAAACGGAACGGCTCACCCTTCTGTTTTCAGGCAGCTAAATCGACCTCTGAGCGACAACCGCCGACGGCAGTTCTCCCCTTTTATGAACTTTTCCAAGTATCAGGAAAAGAACGCAAGGGATGACAGCCCAGAACCGGCCGCTATCAACAGAAGTACATAGAATTTCTGTTTATCCTTTAAAACATTGAAGGTTATCAGCACTCTCTTGCTTTAAAGAACGCGTGTATTCCCTTACTTCATCTTTGAATGGGTAACGGAACAGCTGTTGGCTAACGAATATCTAACTCAGATCTATCTTAGTGGATGGGTACACCGCTAGGAAAGTCTAACTTGAGCCGTAGGTATCTATCGTCTGCCGCAACTTCGCATTGGAGTTTCTCGAGCGGGCACCAATAAGGTCTCCAATAGCCCATCGTATATCAAAGTAGGAGTGGATCTATGGCCAGTAAAGACAAATCGGAATAGGTTTTTGGCGCGAAACTTGGCTTGGAGCATGGTTTCCCTCGCGCGAGCGCTTAACACTGAGGCACGCATATCTCCATTTGATGACTCTGCGCGTTAAAACTGCTTAGCGGGAAGGGCGCAGCTGGGCGCTCGAAGAGCGCGGAACCAGGCTTGGGAAGGGACTCCGGAGCATGGTCCATCCAAACGGCTGGTGTGGAAACTGCTTCTGACGCCAGCTGAGTTCTGCAGAAGCGCATACAGCTGGAAAAATGCGCGCAAAACACTAGAAAATTGTGTAGACAGACGTCAAACTCCACAAATCTCAACCAGTCAGCTGAAACGCAAAGATCCGGCGGAGAACCGAACCTCTGACGACCTTCCACCCATGAAGCAACGCCACCATCCACTGCACCACGATCCGACTGCCAGTGGAAGCCACTGGGGCGTGCAAGAGGCCGATGCACATCGATCGAATCTCCACGTGGACAACGACGCAGCCCACGTGTGCGGCGCGTCGAAAAAGTGTGCTCCAGCTCCATTTGCTCATATGTCGTGCATGTATTCCGATTTGGTTCTTGTGGTCTTAACAATTCTCCCAAAGTAGCCCAGTGGGTTCTGTTTGTTCCAGGTATACGGAGAGTGTCATGTTCTTTCCCAGCGCTTTCATAAAGAAGTCCTATCTACACTCTGGTCAGCGTTCTGGCGTGTTCGTGAAAGCCCGCGCAATCCATTCGGTGACTCTAGTGAGTTACCAGCATCTCAGCGAAACGCGTCACGTAGTTGGCCTACCCATTCTCAGACGACATGAAGAATGCGACAGCGTTTCTGATTTCCCAACGTCGACGAAGCTCAACGCTCATAGACCTTGCTTCACATCATATCACACAGTTCTCCATATTCAGCGCTGCGCGAGGCTGGGGCCGGATTCATCAACGACTTACGTAACTTTAACGGGAATTGCAAGCGAAAAGCTGAGATAACGCGGTTTATCGCTCACCATATCGCTTGATAAGCCGCGTTGTCTGAGCTTTATGCTTACAATTCTCCGTTAAAGTTATGTAATTCGATGATGAATCCGGACCCTGATCGGGCATTCGGCCATCTTCTTTCGATCCCAGGGGCCGGATTCATCAACGACTTACAATGGGTTCAACAGAGAAATTACAGCGGACGAGGATTATCAAAAAGCGATATGCTGAAATGCCAGCGTTATCAAGAATTTCGGCTGTAAAATCTCTGTTAAACTGCTGTAAGTCGTTGATGAATTCAGCCCCTGGTCTATGACTATGAGGCGTTAGTCCGGCTCTACGCCACTGTCCATATTGAGGCCCATGACGACGAAATTGGACAAGTTGTCGCAGTCCGGTGACTCCGACAGGCGCGGCTAGTACCGCTTCCGACAGGGACGGCTAGTGACTCGCGCTAGATCGCGAAAGTGTGTGCCAGTACAAGGGCTTGCGGTGGTCAAACGATGTACAGGTAGGCTTGATTGGGAGGAAAAGCCTACCGATGAACATATAGTGAGGTGCAAGTAACACCCGGCGCCTCCCCCAGACTGCTCTACCACGCCACCTCTTTGATACTACTGGTAAAATCAGACATCCTGATTAATTGATAGAGGCGGCTACTATGTAGCTCCATAACAAGAATGAGTACTACAAAATAGATTTGCTGTGAAATTTTGTAAAAGAACCTACTTTAAGAGAAAGGACACAAACAGCATGTCAAGGGAATGATGTCGAGAATTGATAGAGATTTTTGGAGGACGTGAGATTCGGCATAAATCCACTAAGCTAACGCTGCGACGGCGGATTATAGGTTGCGAAATGTGTCGAATTCAGTGCAGCACACTCTCTACACCGAATTTCCGAGCATATAATGGACCCACGTAAATATTCTTATTCTGGAGTCGGCTAAGGTCAACCGCAGAGCACTGACAGAATCACAATCGATGAAAGAGAGCCAAAAAGGCGACCGACGCAGTGGAAACTGGTCGAGCAGCTTGAACTCTGGCGAAATTTCGTGCTCCACGGCTAACCATGCAACACCGAGCGCACGTCCGCGTTTCAGCGCCACGACGTCGCGTGGGAGTTACGTCCTGAGGCCGTATTCATGAAGCGGCGGGAGCGGGAGATAAGCGATATCATAGCGATATCATCTCTCGCCTCTCTCGCCTGCCTCGCTCTCTCGCCTCGATCGCTTTCCGTGGGAAGCCGGGAAGATCCCAGGGACGTTCATGAATACGGCTACTGGAGCCTTCCGCCGGATCATGAACACGGGCACCAGCCTTTCGTGGTGTTTTTAAGGGCGACGCCAATGAGCTGTGAGGACATGGTGTCCTCTTCCCGATCCCATCGGTTTCGCTCGTCTTTTCATTCCAAAGCCTCGTCGTACTCCTGAATCCATGCTGTGTGAAGGAACAAAACACCTTTGCGTGCAACAGTGCATTTTTCTTACTTCTTCATGAAAGAAACACGCAGTGAAAGCGACGAGAGCGTCGAGCACCGGCTTGGGTATTATTTCATACGAAAGGCACGACGAGTGGGCACTCTTCTATAACAAGTAGGGTGGTTAATAGAATAAGAGTGCGCATTTCTCGTACAATGGAATTAGTTGAAGTCACTAACTTCGGTTAAAAAGTAGGAACCTACAACTCAAGATAAAATTTAGCTAAGTCAAGTCTAGTGCTAGGAGAAGAAAGTGGATGGCGGTGCGTAGCAGTACATAGCTGTCTATTATCTGGTCCTTAAGAATCATCACCTATCAAATAAGGGCGTATATGAGATAGAAGGAAGACGCATAGCATGATATGGCACCTTCATTCATTACACAATTTATTCACCAGGGGCCGGATTCATCAATGACTTACAGAAATTCAACAGAGAAAATATTGCCGAAATTCCTGATAGCGCAGCTTATCAATCGATATTGTGAAGCATTTCGCCGCTCTGTCAGGGATTTCGGCTGAATTTTCTCAGTTAAATTGCTGTAAGTAGTTGATGGATCCGGCCCCAGTTCGCGAACCTATTGATAGGTGGAGGGTACCCGACGATCCTCACTGGTATCTCCGCACACCTATGTCAACTTATTCCATGTTCGACTGTCGTTGAATCTTGGCATAATGTTGAACAGTATGAATACAGTCAACAGTACCCAAGTGATCAGCTGGCGAACCAAGATTAGTATATGTCCTTTATTCCGGTTAAAGTTTCAATGCAACTGCCTTCTTCAGAGAATGGAAGACTCAGATAAGTTCGAAAAATCATCCGTCCAATAACAATACAGAAGCGGCCCCGTACGTTGACCTTCGCGGTCTTGAACCCGAAGACAGTCGGCCAGAGGCTCGCAAGGAGGGTGAATCGAAGGTGACCTCATCCTCTCATGTGTCACCTTAAAAGGGTAGTTTTCGCCCAACTGCACTGGACAGTTTGTGCTACCTCCTCTGTTTCGTCTCTCTCCTACCAACCTCTGATTCACCGCTATGATTTGAAATGGTTCTTGGACGGATGGTTTTTCAAACTCTACTTGACTCTTCCAGGCTCTGAAGAAGGCGGTTGCACCTAAACGTTAGTCGGAATAAAGCATATATACTATTCTTGGTTCGCCAGTTGCATTTCTTGGGTATACATGCAGTTCTATATCAACTTAGTCGCCCTTACTTTGTGATTTCTACGAGTTCTATTCCTATGCACTAGTATGCGATAACTAGCATGCATCATTATTATAGCGCACAGTAGCGAGGGAGAATCCAGTCTACTTTTCACAGTCTGCTTGAGAGAGTGCACGATCTTCCGGTGTAGTACACATAGACAATACTGAGGTAGCAGGGGGTGACTAGTTGTACGTCACCAGAAACGGTACGGATTGGGTATAATACGACACCCACGAGAATGTCTTTCGCCTTTAAGCCGAGTTTGCAAAACTTCATTTTGACGTAGCAATGTGTTTGACAACAAATGGGTTGTTGTGAAAGTCGTTGAAAGTTTGTCTACATTACACTACCTAAGCTTTCTTTCATGTATATGGATTTTTAAGATGTGTCCACCGTGCGCGCCTCAACTCCTAGTGCAGAAGACATTCGTGGTAGAGAATTCCCGGTCAACCATGACTGGGACGAGTCATCGAACTTTCCAGAACCACCGTTGCCAATAAGTGAGCAGCGTTTTTAAGAAGATTTAGTTGGTTTAAAAGTTTTCTAGCAACTCTTCAGTGTTAAACTGTTACTAGAATAAACTGCTACAGTCTATTCAACATGTGCGCTGACGATTTGGAGGATCGACGGGCTGTATGGGTTCTTGTGCGACAAGAATACGCTGTGGGGAAATTTGCATTTCTACGCGGATGCGACGACGGTTGTCGAGGAGGAGGGTGGCAAGCTGCTCGGCGAGCTGCCTACTGATCGTATTCGGCGTGGTCATCGGGTGAGATCTCAGAGATGTTTAGGCGCGTTCATGGTGGTGGAGAAGAGTGGTGTTGGGTTGATCGAGAAGTCCTGCAACCCTTGCTAAAGGGTGCCCATGTGGGATCTTGTACGGTGAAGTCACAGTACATTCTCGAACTTTTCTAGCATATAGACCCTCGCTGATAACGGGGACAGTAACGGTGTTTTCGTTGAGCAACAACAGTCTACGACCTATTGTGTTGCTACGAATTCCTGCAAGGCCATTCGAGGACCGCCCCTTCAATATCTTTTAGCTGCATTAAAGGAGGATGTTATTCATTACTCTATAGAGGGTCTTCGATGTCAGTGTCTTGATGCATGAGATATCTCTTTCTTAGAAGAGTATCCAATTTAGTTTTGAAGGAGTACAATTTGACAGGAAAATGGGGTACGTTCTTTTCAAAGTCTGGGATTAAGTTTGCAACCTTTTAATGTCAGAAGCAAGCAAGGGACACTGAATCGAGACGAATGACGATAATTTCTGTGCAAGCCGGAAATACCTTTTTTCGGGTCTGCGACGAGATACTCCGCCACTGTCTATACCGATTATGCTAATGTGCTTGCACTTTGTGCCACTGTCCCAACAGGTGGGCTGCAGGTAGACCTAAACCATAATAGAAGAGGGATCTGCTCACAAACCATTCTTCTAGCAGAACTGCTACTACATTTGACAGATATTGCTCTAGGTGGGTTACGAATTCAGGTCGAAATTGAAGCAGAGTTTCTTGAGCCGGACCTCACCAACACTGACATTCATCACTTGATCCATGTTCGAAAGATATTAAAACTTGGAAGTGGTAAGTCACAAGGAACGATAAAAGCGAACAGCTCGGATTATGTTAGAACGTCTGCATTCTCAGATCAAAGCTTGGAGCTCGTCCAGACACAGATTCTCGTGCCGTTGACGAAGAAAAAAGCAATGCCTTACTATAGGGCGCTAGCAGAGGTAAGCTGGAAAGAGAAATCGACGACTTTTTAAAGACTTATTGGTAGTCATTGCTTACTAGGGCTTAATCGGGCCTTTAATCAAGCCTTCTAGAGCAGTGACTTGGTGTACATCCATCCGTCGATTCTATTTAATACGATGCTTGTTGAACCTATGAAGGAACACCTCCCGTTCTGCCGCCCTGCATTTGTAGATGTAAGTACTAAAAGTTCCAAACAAAAATGACCACTTCAAGGATCGTTGAGCTGCACATAATGTGGTAACGATAGAGAGCTTTACTGACGACTGGTTAGACTTCGCCTTAGGCCTATGGTATAGTCCCGCGGAAGTGTCCGCGGAACGGGAATAATCTAGTCGGGACCCAACGCACGCCCAATAGCCGCAGGCCGCAACGGGAATTGCTAAATGGCCTAGAAGCAGATCGGAATAGACGCGTGACGTGAGAGCGCGCAATTGGTGTAGGGGAACAATTGTTCAACGCGAATGCACACGTGAGCTGTGTCAGCGACCACGTGGGCATCGATCGATGCGCAACGGTCACTTGTGTGCCCGCTGGTGGCCCAGCTGCCAGACGGATCGTGACGCAGTGGGTAGGAGGACGGGTTCAGGCGATGGAGGTGAGGGGGGGGGGGTGCGGTTCCTATGCATGCTGGCGTTTTTGCATTTCATTCAACTGACTGGATGAGGTCCAGGGGTTTTAACGTATACACAATTTTCAGGCGTTTTCTGCCATTTTCCAGCTGTATGCTTCTGCAGAACCCGGCTTTCTCCTGAGAGACGGAAGCAGTTTCCACACGAACACCTTGGATCGCACCCACCCTGGAGTCCCTTCCCTAGCCTGAATCTGCGCTCGAAGAGCGCAGAATCCAGCTGCGGACTCCCCCTGAGCGACGGAAGCAGTTTCCATATGAGGAGCTTGGATCGCACCCACCCTGGAGTTCCTTCCCTAGCCTGAATCTGCGCTCGAAGAGCGCAGAATCCAGCTGCGGACTCCCCCTGAGCGACGGAAGCAGTTTCCATATGAGGAGCTTGGATCGCACCCACCCTGGAGTTCCTTCCCTAGCCTGAATCTGCGCTCGAAGAGCGCAGAATCCAGCTGCGGACTCCCCCTGAGCGACGAAAGCAGTTTCCACACGACCAGCTTGGATCGCACCCACCCTGGAGTCCCTTCCCTAGCCTGAATCTGCGCTCGAAGAGCGCAGAATCCAGCTGCGGACTCCCCCTGAGCGACGGAAGCAGTTTCCATATGAGGAGCTTGGATCGCACCCACCCTGGAGTTCCTTCCCTAGCCTGAATCTGCGCTCGAAGAGCGCAGAATCCAGCTGCGGACTCCCCCTGAGCGACGGAAGCAGTTTCCATATGAGGAGCTTGGATCGCACCCACCCTGGAGTTCCTTTCCTAGCCTGAATCTGCGCTCGAAGAGCGCAGAATCCAGCTGCGGACTCCCCCTGAGCGACGGAAGCAGTTTCCATATGAGGAGCTTGGATCGCACCCACCCTGGAGTTCCTTCCCTAGCCTGAATCTGCGCTCGAAGAGCGCAGAATCCAGCTGCGGACTCCCCCTGAGGGACGAAAGCAGTTTCCACACGACCAGCTTGGATCGCACCCACCCTGGAGTCCCTTCCCTAGCCTGAATCTGCGCTCGAAGAGCGCAGAATCCAGCTGCGGACTCCCCCTGAGCGACGGAAGCAGTTTCCATATGAGGAGCTTGGATCGCACCCACCCTGGAGTTCCTTCCCTAGCCTGAATCTGCGCTCGAAGAGCGCAGAATCCAGCTGCGGACTCCCCCTGAGCGACGGAAGCAGTTTCCATATGAGGAGCTTGGATCGCACCCACCCTGGAGTCCCTTCCCTAGCCTGAATCTGCGCTCGAAGAGCGCAGAATCCAGCTGCGGACTCCCCCTGAGCGACGGAAGCAGTTTCCATATGAGGAGCTTGGATCGCACCCACCCTGGAGTTCCTTCCCTAGCCTGAATCTGCGCTCGAAGAGCGCAGAATCCAGCTGCGGACTCCCCCTGAGCGACGAAAGCAGTTTCCACACGACCAGCTTGAATCGCACCCACCCTGGAGTCCCTTCCCTAGCCTGAATCTGCGCTCGAAGAGCGCAGAATCCAGCTGCGGACTTCCCCTGAGCGACGGAAGCAGTTTCCACACGACCAGCTTGAATCGCACCCACCCTGGAGTCCCTTCCCTAGCCTGAATCTGCGCTCGAAGAGCGCAGAATCCAGCTGCGGACTTCCCCTGAGCGACGGAAGCAGTTTCCACACGACCAGCTTGAATCGCACCCACCCTGGAGTCCCTTCCCTAGCCTGAATCTGCGCTCGAAGCCCACCCCCCCCCCCAATCCGTATCGCACCTTGAATGAACAAATATGGTTCGATGTTAAGCATTTGATTTACCACCACGCTTAAATAGAGCGTACACATTGATATGACCGTACTCGAATGTCAATGTTACGCCCTAGCGCAAAAATGTATTCCGATCTGCTTTTAGGCCGCATAGATCCACTCGGCCGCAACACCCATTTTCCGCGGATCGTCGGCGGCGGTCGGTGGACGGGCTGGTATACTTCCCGTCCGCGGGACGACCCCGCCGACCGACAACCTCCCGCAGTGCAATGCAGCGCGGGAGGCTGTCGGTCGTTGTTATCAAAAAGGTTATCAAAAGTAAACGTGCTCCAACTCGAAAACGACCGATTCCGTGAACTTGGAACGTTCCTAATTCACGGAAT
Organism: Heligmosomoides polygyrus bakeri; assembly: GCA_947359475.1. Lineage (NCBI taxonomy): Eukaryota > Metazoa > Nematoda > Chromadorea > Rhabditida > Heligmosomidae > Heligmosomoides > Heligmosomoides polygyrus. Next base: position 12,715,718 of record OX375865.1, read on the forward strand.
GATGAATGACGCTCCAGTGCGATTATCATTCAGTGTCGGCCGCCGACCGTACTGGTCGGCGACCGCCTTTCGCGGTGCACCTTTCGTCCGCGGACGTCCCACGGGTACTCCCGCGGGACTATACCATAGGCCTTAGAGGGAATACTATAGCGGCCGACCTCCATTGCAGTCGGCCGCTATTGTTTTCGTCGCAACTAAAAAATAAAATCCGATCTGTCGTAATACATATTGTATTATATCAACACAACTGTAATATCAGAAATAAACTCATGGGGCTTTCAGTAATGCACGCCACATAGACGTTTCGTGAAGTAGTTTTCGAACATTTGCTAAGCCTGGTACTGAACGTCTTATACATATAACCAGGATTATTTAACATTAGTATGACAACGCCCGAAAGCCTTTTCTGGATTACTAGATTGGTGTATTTAAACCGTAACAGGAATTCTAGGAAATATCCACCTAAGGTATCATTTAGGCTTCGTAAAGCAATATCCCTACATTAACCCGCTTCTCTTGTGACCATAAGTAGTCTGAAATCTGACTGCATGGTTATGGAAAAGTTGTTTATTTAAACGCAACAAGCTGATAGAACGTTAAAAAGTGAAAATTCCACTAACTTGGCACGAACCACCCAAAGTTGTGATAAAAGGAAACTTCGGTGGGTTCACGTAACACGTCATCGCGGTTTTGAGCATGTTATCGAAATGTTTTGCTATTTCTTGACAACGTCATCCTCTCCCCACCTGATCATCATTTCTATAGTCTTTCTTGGTCTTTATTTTTCCTAAATATACTGAATAAGCAGACTAAGTTAAAAGTGCAACAAAAAAAAACAAATCGGATTTGCGCATCTACTTCTTCCTATATATATATATTATATATTTTTGAAAAATAAAATAAAAATTCTTTTCAAGAATTCCATGGAGATGCTGCTTTCGAATCGAACAATTCGCGGTAAGGTAACGATTGCACCTCGATGGGTGGGAGATATCATTGGACGCCTGTGTAATTTGAAGCGGGTTCTACTCTCGTGTGAACCATATGGTGACACGGCACAGGGCTTTGGAACAGTAGTTGAGGTGGGTGATCAAATATGGAACGACGTCTATTTAATTTTATATTCAAAATTGGACAAATCTGGTAAAAATTTCAACTATTCCATAGCTTTTCATCAGAAAGGGTTGGTGGTATGGTAAAACTAAATGAACTTAGCAATACGGTCGTTCAAATTGCTCACGAAATTCAACACGGACTTCTCATGTAGGAAAATAAAAGCAGGTCCTGTTGTAGCAGCTAAGAAATCTATTAACATAACGTTTCTGTTATTAACGATAATGTCATCTCCTTCGGATCTTCCATATCTGATACAACTATAACAGATTACGATTAGAATTTTTCTGTGTAACAGCAAATGCAAACGGATAATACCCAACCATAAATGATATAAAATAAAGAACCTTTAGAAAATGCTTGCTAATTAAGGCAAAGGCGGATCTGAGCGTTGTCATTCAGTCACACAGCAGAAGCGATCGAGTTTACTGCTCACTGATTAGCGCCTCGCCAGAGCCCAAGGTATGCTTTTGCAAGTGGTTGGTAAGTTGCCAAATAGTCTATGCGCAACAATATCTCATTACCAAGTAAGAGTTGGATGAAGAAATGTTAAGTAGACATGTAATATAACATCGGGTAGAGAGCAGGAGGCGCAATTGGGCGAAGTAGCCAAGAGCACAGTGTCACAAGTCGACTAATGGTACAATTCTATTAGGTTGCCGGATTATAAATGCCGCTGCATTCGATTTGTCATTTCTCTGCTATTTTATTTCTGGGATAATGTAACTTTACGTGTTTAACAAACATTTCCAAAGGCATCCAAAGTTTTATTCCGACTCGTTCACCCTTTTATAGAATTTTTTAAGAGTAACGATGATTGAGCAAAAGTATCGGGTGCGTGTTTGCTTGCTGTACGACTACAAGCAAGGAAGAGTGCTACAGAATCCCATCGCATCTTGTCTGAAGTATTTAGTAATGAAATTCCATCATTACATCAATGCCAGTGATGGTTTCAACGTTTCCGAGACGGTGAGAACCCTGAAGACGAAGAACATCAACGGCGTCCTGAAGTTGTGGACAGCCAGGAATTAGAGGAAGCAGTCGAGTCGGATCCAAGACAAACTACGCGTGAGCTCGCGGAGGTCCGCCTGTTACCACTCTACCATTGCCGATCATTTGCATGCATTCGGCGTGGAAAACGGGTGCCACAGCAGCTCAGCGAAACAAAGAAGGCAGCACGAGCCGCCGTTACTTGGAATCTCCTCCGCAAAGCAAAGAACAGCGGTTCCTATGGCTCCATCGTGACTTCGGATGAGATTTGGATCCACTCCGACAACCACACAAAAGCGGCAATGGTTGAGCCCCGGTGAGGTCCTAAAGACAACGACGAAGCCTAACATTCACAGAAAAAAGTCATGCTGTGCCTGGTGGAACAGTAGAGGTCTGGTGCATTTTGAGGTGCTGGATCCAGGCCAAACAGTTACGGCAGACCTTCACAAAGAACAACTGAGCCGCGTGGACCAAGCGCTGCGTCAACAAGGAGTGAATACAACAACTGTGAAACTCCTCCATGACAACGCTCGACCGCACGCCGCAAATATCACTCTGCAAAACATTGAGGAGTTGGGCTGGGAACCTCTGCCTCACCCGCCCTATATCCCTCGCGCCATCAGACTACCATCTTGTCTGGTCGATGCAGCACGCCTTGTTGGAGAAAAATTCAAGAACCGTGAAGAAGTCGAAATTTGGGTTTCCAACTTCTTCGAGTCGCAGCCACCGGGGTCTTTCAAGAAAGGCATCCATTCTTTGCTAGGACGTTGGCGACATTTCTTTGATATAGAGGAGACTACCTTTTGTATTGAGGTATGTCATTCTTTTCTTGCAGCGAAATTTTTTTGAGCAAAAGCGACATTTATAATCCGACGACCTAACAGCAGAGATGGCTGAATCCTTTTATCTGTCGTGGGGATTGACACGTATGACAAAGATGAGGAACAAAGCTAAGAACAACTGCGATAACGACAGTGTTAAAACTGAAAATGTGTTGAAAGGTGCGTATTCTTAACGACTCATTAATAGCTCTTGGCTATTCATCGCTTAAAACCGGCCCACATTAAAGGTCTTGTGTAAAAATAACATCGTCGCAATTATGAGACAGTTCCATCTGGTCTTCCTATTGCTTTTTATCAGTTCTGTTTGTCTCATCTTCAGATTTACAAAACTCTATTGTTTCTTAATAGTAGCATCATGGTGAAATAAATATTACTATTAATGTAATGTGGTAATAATATTGCCAGGTTTGGCGATGGTTGAGCGGGAGGTAACATTGATGCCGAAGTTTGAGCTATTGTTGATGTTGGCATTGTGTTTAATGTTGAATAAAATATACTTATCTCCCGACTCGCTTCGCAGGTGGGTGCAGGATTATCTGTGCCAACAGGCCTGCCTGCTTCTCCACCCGGAGCACTTGAGAGAGTCGGACATCTGCACTGTTAATTGCTGAACAGACAGAAGGGCTCTGTGAAGCAGCTATACCGGGCACGTCTACCGACATGTTTATTCCCTTCTTTAAGCTCTCCCTAAGCTACCGGTACCAATTCCCACTTGACAATCCAGAACGGTTACCTGAGGCCCCCTACGTTTCTTTTACCGCCCCTTCTAGGTACAAGACGGCTGAACCGTGTGTCGGACGGTATAAAATACCGTTTGCTTTTATAAAATTGACGATAAAAGACAAAACAAACACTGAAAACGGTTCAACATAAACTCAACAAAACGTGACGACGAATGCAAGAGTATCAAAATGATATCAGATGTAAAAGTGCCACTGGTGATAATTGGTTAATATGGGAGATGTAAAGCGTGGCTCGGCCGAACGACTAGGAGAAGGTACGCACCGGCTGTCACGCTCTTGCCTCACTCCGTGTTCCAAATCGCGCTATTAGGGGCGGACGGGACGAGGAAGGAAGAGGATCAGCCACGAACCTGGAGATCGAACCTGACTAGGGAGCCTAGCTAATCCTCAGGGATAGCTCTCACTTAGCAGTGAGGGGCAACCACAATGCAGCAAACGCTGCTTAGCCGAACCCGGAAGATGCAGGGGCTATAAGGGTACGTTAAGCAGTGAAAGTGCCCACCTAGGAGGTCAAGTTGCAACAGCGCCGCTAGGAAGCTGCCAGCCGACTGCTAACTAAGTAGTACTCAACTAGGATCACAATGTCCAACAAAGCACCCCTGGAGATCTCACTAGTGTTCACGACACTAAAAGGTCTCGCCGATTTAAACCGTCAAGACAGAATCAGGAGGCGGATATGCAACTCCTGAAGATGACCACTGGAGAGTCAAGAACGATGTGGTGTGAGTTGGGTGCTTAGTTCCCTTTTGGGACTTGCCTTTATTCTCCCTGAGAGGAGTGGATCTCCACCCAGTAGGTAACCCTGTAGTGGGTGTGGTGCTGTGGTTAGCTTGCAGCAAAATAGAGGGGTCGGCTAACACAAGCTAGCCGAATAGGACCGATGCCGGTTGTGCTACACGCGATCGGTATGTTAGTAGCTTGACGAGGAGTGAGTTTAGTTTAAATCATGCGAAAGGATGGGAAGGGCGACGAGGGGTTGGTGAGCGAGGAGCACGGAGGATATCAAGGGTCGTTATCAACCCTTGGTCGCTGATGATAGCGATGAACTGAAAGTACGGGGAGCGAATCAACCCGACTACTGAGGTGCACGTTCAAAGACTCACTATTCCCCCCTAACTGGAGTGGGGACGGAAACGAGAACTTCGGTAATACAATCGACCCACAATTCACCTGCGCGTACCCGTGCCCTCGTTAACCCTCGCGAATCGACGTAGCGATGAGATAAGTGCCTTCTCCACAACGAGAGATTAGATGAAATCCAAAATAAAAGAAATAAATGGCCGAGCGGCCAAGCCGGCTGAGCACTGTCGACGACGAAGACGCAACTACCGTTTTTGGGGCTAGCGCCGCGGGCGCTTGAGTCTTGCGCGGTGCGGCTCCCGCCGCGTTCGGGCAGTCGCTATCGGACGGCGACTGTCAAGGCGCCTCAACGGACAACTGTCCAGAGGGAATTGACATATCACGTCTCTACACTTATCGCCTTTTTCCCGACCTCACCCTGTTCCCTTGTAGGAATGTCCACAACTACGTCCACAGCTGTATGTACATATTTATTATCGTACTATATATAAAGGAGCAATCGTGTGTGTGTTCGTCCGTCCGTCCGTCCGTCACAACTGGAATGGGACACTCAGTAGCCCAACACGTCGGCAAGCATGCATGGCGAGCCGTAGACGTGCCGAACACGTCGGCGACCGTGCCTAGGCGTTCAGATGATCATCAACGGGAGTCGTTCACAGCAGGGGAGGCAATCGATATCCACCGATATTATCGATTTTTTGCGGATGTCGTTTAAACGGTCCGAAACTTTAGCCCTGCGGGTGATCAGCTCGCTGAACACGAACCTGAAGTTTGTTTCTGAGGAATCGATCACCATCAATCGATATTGATCAAATTATACATGGATGTCGTTAATTTTTTCTGTTTCTTTCTACCTTGCCGCAATCGACGTAGTTAAGGTGTTCTTCCTGCGAAAACCTTGACATAGGTTGCAACTAAATTGCAACTAAACGAGAAGTTATCACTACGGCGAAGCCGGCAGATTGATATTGATATAATGATATAATGACATTGATATTTTATGCATTAAAATGTGCATTAAAATTAGCAATAGGCGTATACATCATAATCAGCTAGCATTCTTTCCTTCCCCCAGTGTGCCACAGATGGCAAGCCGCTGAGCGTGCGGTTTTTCTCATCAGCATAGTTTTTGCCTTTGTCTACAGACCATAAAGATCTACTAACAAGGGTAGAGTCATTGACCTGGCATACCCGCACTGGTGTATTGATAATAACCAAATAAATAAATGAATAAATAAATAAAATGGAAAAGTATGTTAGTGTGTAAAAGTCGTGATGGCTTGAGCGTGATGGGGCCGAAGCAACCTCCTAAACCTAACAACCTACGTATGGGGTGAATAAGACCCACATGTTATGCATGTAGTCCCCAGAAGAACCGACTGAGGACAACCATCATCCTTATTGGGTGCAACAGTGTCACATGTGAAAAAGTTGTAGAGTTTGAGACGATCAAGTTCGAAAGTATCTATTTTCGTTTGAAGTTTCTTTTACATGAGCTTCCCTCTGGAGGATAATTACAAAAACGTTGTTTTTCTTCGTGAATACATAGTGCTTAAGTGGAGTACAACTACAGGACTTGTGGTTAAGGTGTCGTACAAAGTCGGCTGTCATGTACGATACACGGCCTGCCTCGATTTACCAAATTCTACTTACAAATGGCGGTGTATGAGTATCGCGAAAACCTCATGGACGGATGGCGACGAGCCGAAAGTGGTAAAGTCGTGTTACGAAATTTACCAATCTTCAGTTATATTAATGACACTATCCCTCTATCAACATGGTAGCCCAACAAATTGTTAACCTTTTCGTATACGGCATTAATAGCTCTAGGAATTGAGAGTTGCAGAAAGAAGTAGAACTGTGCCTACTTTCCAAGAACCTTCACCATCTTGGCTGGAAATGAAAGTCGGTTTTTTGGGTACTCTTGCGGAACTATTGAGCTTTCCGAAAAGTCTTGAAACAAAATTTTGAAAAGATAAGAATTTTCTGGAAAGAGCTTTTAAAACCTTGGGTCAGTGAGGATCAGGCAGAAGGTTCAAGACGCTTTCGTCGTATGAGTGTATAAGGGCCCCGTAATTTTGGTGACATCTCGAGTATGATTAGCCAACAGCGGCTTCAAGTTGTCATATTCTACGAATGATGCCGAGGCTCCAACGCAGGCACAGTGGTCACCGATGCATTTCGAGAAGGGACTCTATGCCGCACCACTCGCTTTGAATCAAGAGATATGAACCTTGAATACGGAAAGCGCAGTGAACGACCCACCGCTATCGATGATGATGGATTGCAGATCGCTATCAAAGCCAATCCAGAAGCAACTATGAGGGAACTGGCAACAACCCTCGGCAACACCCAATTCATCATCGAGCATCCAGTCGCCCTCGCACACCCGCATCGAGAGGAATTTCTTGAGGATCTAGTAACTGGAGATGAGAGCTGGATGGCTTACAATAACAGCGCACGTCTGGCTTCCACGCGACGCAGAACCAACAGACCAGCTGAAGCCAGACCCACATCAACGCAAACATTCACTCTGCGTTTGGTGGCCAATTTACCATGAGCTGTTGGCTGCCAGCAAGACTGTCGCCGCTTCCATATACGTTAATCGGTTTCAGAAATTGGTCGATGCGATGCGAGAAAAAAGGAGAAAGACATCAAGTGTCCACTTGTTGCACGCCAACGCGCTCCCACACGTTGCATTGACAACCTTTGAGAAGATAGCCGAACCTGGCTGGCATCCTTTAGCTCATCCGTTGTATTCGCCGGTCATCGGACTGCTATCTGTTTGGACCGCTAAAGCATCATTTGAGAGCGAAAAAAATTAAAAGCTCTTATCACCTCAAAGTGGCAGTCGACAACTTTTCAAGTCGCAATCCACTGATTTCTGAACGGAAGGAATCAGCGACTTGCCAAGCAAATGGGAGAAGGTTATATATATATATCTATGGTGAATATAAGCTGTTACAACGATGTTTTGTTGCGATCAAAACTTCTAGCGCCAGGCGGGACTCGAACCCGCACCTCCCTCGGACCGGGCGGGAATGCTCTACGCCATTACACCACCGGCGCCGTTTGATCGAACGCAACATCCACACCTCGTGGGACCGATCAGCACCCACCCGTATCCGAGATGGTGTAATGGCGTAGAGTATTCCCGCCCAGTCAGAGGGATGTGCGGGTTCGAGTCCCGCCTGGCGCTAGAAGTTTTGATCGCAACAAAACATCGTTGTAACAGCTTACAACCTCGATACCAGCCAACTGAGGCTTAAAGAAACTGATTTGAATTATGGTGAATATATTGTTGATTTCAAATTCCTAATTTGTATATAGAAAACTACGGTGAAATAAAAATATTTTTTGTTTCAAGACTTTTCGGCCGGCCTAATAGGATACTAACGTCGATGATTTGAGGCGTCGCATGATCGGGCGCTATAAGTTAACTGTAGAAAAGCTTTCACATTTCATTCACCTTTCATACACTGGAACGCCATGTCATACATTGAGTCTTTTTATTGCTTGTTACACATTAAATGTCCTTTCACGAATTTCAACGTACAGTATCTATTTGATATATACCTGAGACCAATATGTTGCGATTTTCAGACCTTGCACCACGCGAAGGCGAAGAGGCGACACTCAGTAATGGTAATGAATAATCTTGAAAACTTAAAACCTTCTTTTCTTTTTTTAAACTTTCTAAGCTATCTGTCCACCCCCGCAATGGAATGATATTTTGAACAAAATTCCAAAGCACCGGACAGCGTTATTCGCCCACTACATAGGCAGACAGCTACGCGCTAAGGCATTTATGTAGTATGACCGCGTGGAACTCTCAGAGACAGGACACCGATCTAATACAAAATGTTGGGAGCTTGCTACTTTCCTGACGGTACTCCAATTCCGACCCAGTCAGGGATAGTACGCATTTCTGTGACGTGTCGCCGAGAGCTGTCATACCTCCGAGTGTCGGAGGCTCTCTGCATTCCTCTTTCGTCGCTAAAAGGACGAGAGTCGGGTGTTTCCATAATCTCTTCGAGGAAGTGTGGTACTCATTACAGCCACTACGGTACTGAGTGGATCAACCTTTCAATTCCTTTGTTGCTGTCCACTGACTGATTTTGACTGAAGTTATTTTCCTTACAAACCTTGGAATTTTCCACCTTGTTTCCTGTTGTCATTTTTTTCGCGAGTCCTTTTTCTGGAGTGGACATCAGGGATGAGCGGATAATGAAATTTTGAAAACCGGATAACGGATAACGGATAATTTTGCCCGAAAATGGCCGGATAACGGAAAAACGGATAACGAACAAACAACAAAAATTAAAACCCGTTTTAAATTGCACTAATTTCAACAACAGATCAGGGCTAAAGCGCTGTTAATTTATAAGCAATTTCTAGATATTTTAGTAGCGTTTTTAAACGTTTTCGCCACATTAACGACGCTCTATGGGGTTTTCTGCCCATCCGTAGGAAGACAAACGCACAGAAACACACCCGCCTTTCACCTGTTCCCAAGGGGTCGGTTGGATTGTCTTATTTATCAGCCTTACTCTGGCGCTTAGCTCTTTTTTCAAATAGAGCAGTTGATAAATATAATAGTCCTTGGAAGAGCAATTCTTCCGATATCTCTGGAAATAAGAAGGCAGGAGACATCCAGCCAAACATACTTCTCATAACGGTCTTGTCTTACACATGCTATGAACCATTACTGTTGTTGCTGCTCGATAGCATCCCAAGATCCAAGGTACTCCAACGTGGAATTATCTGGGATGGATCAAATGCTAAGTTTTGGGTAGTAACTCCAAGCAATTGTGTACGGCAAACACACCCTCAAAGAGTTATGACATCCAGACCTTCTGGATCTGAGGAAGAATATCCGACCCACCGCTTCTGGATCGGAGGAAGAATATCCGACCCAGTCCCAAAACGGAGGTGTTCTTTATGTTGCAAATAAGTTTCACAAAAAATTTAACAGATAAAACAAATCTACACGCCTTCAGCACCCACGATGATAAGTTTGTTCAGTAGTTTATTGCTCGTCTGAAATTTTTAATGGAGAAGATGCTTACTCTATGTAATCGGATTAATCCTATTTCTTTTGCTAGTATTCATTGCCGTACTGCAGTATTTTTTGATAATTCACGACAGCATATGGCTAAAAAGCTAGCATTACTGCCTGTAATCAAATCGAACATACTGTGATCGTGTAACAGGAATGATACGATGGAAAGATTGGCGGTAAAAATTCTTCCCAGGATGCGGCTCTCCACTTTTGACGATTGCTAGTAGCAGTTTGTATGCCTTCTTGGTCAGCACATGACTTGAGATGAATGAACAATGCTGTGCTAAGTAGGCCGCATATAAGTATGGTACAAGCTCAGCGGGCCTTCTGGAAGGCTTGAAGTTAGATATCTTTAAAACTATGTAGCCAGCTCCCAAGTGATGAAACTTTGTTCGTTATCCGGCCCAAAAACGCCAGATAACGAACAACAAAACGGATAGGTCAAAACCCCCCGGAAACCGGATAACGGATAACAGATAACGGTTAATACGCTCATCCCTGGTGGACATGTCTATGGCTGTAAAGCTTATAGCACAAAAACCTGAATCTGGAACGGTTCTTTTCATAAACTTGGTTTTCAGTAGCTCATTCTGTGTTGATGGCCATCACCACTTTATTGCTTATTGTTTTGAAGCGTGTACTCCTCACCTTTTGACCTTGCTAACATTCCTGATACTGTAACAGAGGAATAGTTTATGAACAGATCTAGTGGTGTTTTAACGTCAATAAGGAGAATAATTAAGGCGAATAACGCGCTTTTGCAAGAAGATTCTGCCCAAATGTCTGAGGAACATTGGGAGATCTTGTAAGCAAGAAATCTAACAAACATAATTGGAAAACATAGGTGGAGACAGAGAACATAGAGAAATTTAAAGGGGTGGTTAAGCTGCTACAAAAAATCTGCGAATTTCTCAGCCTATAGAATTCGGTGGGACTGTGTAGTCTATGTGAGGGCTGCTGGTATGTGCGAAGTACCAAGCCAACCGACCGCGATGGCGTGCGATCTCAGTTGTCGTCGTCGTGCAAATTAGTGCTTCGAGGAGGACGGGAGCATACCAGAAGAAAAAGGAATCGCAGCGGATGAAGCGACGAGCTCTGGTGGCGTGGTGGGCTAGTACTTCATGAACAGGTGATGTTAACATATGAGCACGTGCGTCATTGGTATTTTTTGGAATGTTCAGTCAACATGAACTTTCAGGTGGTCTAAACCTATCTTCTTCTTCTCCAGCGTTTGTCCCACTTCGAGGCGAGGTTCGCGCTTCTGATATGGGGAGGCCACATTTCACGATCAAATGCTTGATCGTGGTGGATAGCAGCAATCTTCAGGTCCACATTCAACGTATCAAGCTAACGCTGCTTAGGCCTCCCTTCACGTCGTTTTAGGGGCATCTATGTTAAGGCCAATCCGCCGAAAGTGTCACCACTAGCGCGAAGAACGTGGCCATACCACCGAAGGCGAGCGTTGCGTAACTTGCCAGCAGTTGGAAAGATACCAAACCTCCGACGTATTTCATATTTCCATTATTCCGTCGCTGAGACGAGTCTCAACCACCTTGGTTGCAGGCCAGCACTCATTAGCACCGCACATTGCTACTGATCGGACCACGGTCTTATAAATCTTTGATTTAAGGCGTTCCGATATCTTTCTTTCGCATAAAACGCCTGTCATGGATCACCGTTTGGACCACGCTGCACTCTCGTGTGAATTAACTTTGAATATCAGACTACCGTTAGACGTTAGAATGCAGAACCAAGGTACTTGAAGCTTGTCGTCCTTACGAGAGCAGTGTCATTGATATCAATGGTCTCGGTTCGTTTACGTCTGTCGTCAAGTACTCGGATTTTTTGACGTTTAGCTTGAGCTCGAACAGCGTCAAGCGGTCTCACCGCTCTGTCGCTCGAGTTCGCTCTTGTCTTTGCTCGCAAGCATTACGTCATTTCCATAAAGCGGTGTCTAGGGGTAGGCTTCTGAAGGTATTTCACAATGGCATCCATTACGAGAACGAAAAGGAGCGGGGAAAGTGCAGAGCCTTGATGAACACCGACGGAGATAGGAAACTCCGCAGCTGGGCCGGATGAAGCTCGCACTCTACTCTTTCGGCAAGAGTAGAGTATGCGCACCCACTCGATAAGCTCTTCGGGAACAACGTGCTGTCGTAACGCGTGCCATATGACCTCACGCGGTACACGATCAAATACTTTCTCTATGTCGAGAAAAGCTAGGTGCAGCGACTTCTGCTTTCCGCTGCGTTTCTCTACCAAAAGATGGGCAGGACATATGATACCGCCCGCTACGAAGCACCACTGGCTGGTGGAAATCTGGACGTTATCACGAAGTTTTCCATCTACAACTCGCTCGAAAATTTTCATGATGTGCAAGAGCAAGCGAATTGGACGGTAATTCGTATAACCCCGAGATCGTCGCGCTTTTCTGCCAAACACCAGGTATCTTGTTTTCTGAAACAACCTGGTTGAAAAACTTTGTTAGCCACTCAGCAGGATTCCAGCACCTCAATTTCGGGGGTGGGATAAGTCGGCCGCTATGTCGTCGGGATCCATTGCTTTGCCTGGCTTCGTTTTCTTCAAAGCTGGTGGTCTAAAGCTGTGCTTTTATTTGAAACACTAAGTGTGTCCCAATCAGTTCATATCGTCATTATTGTGGTATATATTTCATATACTTTCTATCTACTTTTCCCAGTTTATCAGCAGTTTTGAGGTCTTCATTTTTGAACGCGGTTTTCAACATTGTACGTCGTACGATGTTATTCACACTACAGAAAGGTAGAGATAAGTACTAGGAAGTTTACTGGATGACTTGAAAGAGTGTAAAGAAGCGTGTAGAAAACCGATGAATAGCAACTGATTGCTCCCCTTAGTGCTACAGAGATCAATTAAAGCACACCCACAATATCGTTTTTCTTCATCGCGGTTTGAAGAGATCTTTTCTATTACAATAAATGTTTGTTTTCAGCCCACCTCAACACAGAGACCATGCTTTAGTGAACCCAAGTCGCTCGTCGTCATAAGTACTGGTGAGGAAATCGGCCAATATTATTGCACTTGCTCACAAAGGTGTTGTCAATAGTTTCGTTTCACCTCCTGTTCGTCTCTTTAACCTAACTTGTGTGATCATTGTTATCCTTGCTGACCAAAAAAATCTAATCGACAGTGTTGCGTATATTTTCGAAGCGTTTTTCAGGGCGTTCAAAATATGCACGTTTGATGCTCGCTAGGATGAATATTTTTTGTGTTTGATACAGCGACTAGCCCAGCAATGTGAACACAATGCTATTTGCGAGTTTTAAACTCTTTTATTGTTGCAGAAAAACAAACTTGCACAAAGAAAAAGCTGGAGACGAAGCTAATCGACTTTGCAGTGCCTGTGGAAAGAGAGAAGGCAGAGTTGAAAAAATACGAAAAAATAGTGGAAAGGTGGATAGCTTAAGCATTCGACGCGTTTGATTCTACTAGGCTAGCCGAGAAGTCTTGAAACAATTTTTTTAAATATTCAATTATAGTTTTCTAAATACAAACTAGGAATCAACAATATATTCACCATAGGCGATATAATCTTCTTCCATCTGCTCGGAAAGTCGCTGATTCCTTTCTCGTAGACTATCCAGCTCTCATCCCCAGTCACTAGATCTTCAAGAAATTCCTTTCGATGCGGCTGCGCGAGTAGTTACTGGCGGGTACGTTATGCTAGGTGTCTTCCACTACTGCAGAGGGCGGAGCGACGCTCTCGATCACGGTAGGCTGACCGGGTGCCTCGGACAAGATTTCCTTTCGAGATGAGGCAAGTTGAGCAGTGGGCGCATTGCTGCTTTGGAGCAGATTCCGTGCTGGGGCAGATGATACTTGATTTTTTCCACTTTTTTGTGCAAGTTTATTGTGCTTTTTTATGCAAGCTTTGGGTCAAGAAACGTGGGCCTGTTATTCTCTCCTCCTGATTAGTCTTACTTGGTTTGCGGTTCGAAAGGTGAGCTAAAGCTTTTCTGGATTCATTTAGCATTTAAATTGAAGGAAGTACTTAGTTTGATTCGACTGAAAAACTGGCAGCACCCATTTATAGTAGTGAACACCGATGACTAATTTTATTGATTTGTTCACGTCGGACGTGTGAGCGCAAACTGATTAGGAAAAACGAGAAGAACTTCAAATATCAAGACTTCACCTAAGGTTAGATGCGCTGTTACTGCTTTTACCAGCAAAAACCTAAAGCGAAGGTCTTTACCAACATGTGGATGTGGCTAATTCAACCTTTATTGTCTTCGCTAAAGTGTATTTAAAGGTGAATCTCCCCTCCAACCACAGGTGCGCGTCCCAAAGCGTATGAATACCAGAAATGCAAAGAGAAAGAAGGGCAAAAACGAATAAAGGCCTCAATCACCGCCCTACGACAGAAAGTGTGCTCTGTTCTTCCGTTGTAGCTCGTCCGAGGCGGGTTCAACAACTCAGACACTCGCTGCGTCCCAGCCGCGTCCCATAACAGCTGTTACGTCCCAGCCGCGGGTTACGAGCGTTCTATCCCCTCATTCCCCTGGCCCGCCCACCCCCAACCTCCTGGGCTTGCTCGAGAGTAAAGTGGCTGCCTTACGAGATAGTGGATCCGCGTACTATTAGCGGTCTGTTGCGTACCAGGCGCGTCACACAAAGGCAGTTTTCGTGTTGGGACCTTCTGTTGCGTCCCAACCGCGTCCCACCAGAGAAGTTTTTGAGGGTTGCCGTCGCAACCGCGTCCCGTCTGCATCTGCGTCCTCTATCTCTTCTTGTGAATTGATTAATTAATTTGAATTAAGTTGATTAATTAATTAATTAATTCACGAGATGATAATGGGACGCGGCTGGGACGCAACGAGTGCCTAAGAATACGCCGCGCTACCGTGATCGGGTGCGGTGGAGGGCGGCGGCGGCACACTACCGTAACTCAGTCAGACGTCTAACGTACGAACCCGTTACTGGCATATGTTGATTCGCAGTTGCTTATGTGCCTCGGTCAGCCTATGAGGGATCCATCTTGTCAGAACTTTTCGATGGCTGAGGTCATGGAGATGCAGCTCGACGGTGGAGTGGGTGCAGCCAAGGGTTTTTGCCAGTTCCCACGTAGTTGCTTCTGAATTGAACTTGATACCGATCTGCAATATATCACCATCGATAGAAAAAGGCGTCTACTGCGCTCTCCGTCTTCAAGGTTTATAACTCGAATCAGAGCGAGTTATCCAACGATGCGCTGTGGTGCGGCTTACAGTCCCTTCTCCAAACGCATAGGTGACATTGGAGACTGTTCTGCTTGCGTTGGAGCCTCGGAACCATTCGTAGAAGATAACCACTCGAAGCTGTTGTTGGCTACATACAGCGAAAGCTTCTGAACCCTTATACACGATCCTCACTGACTCAGGATTTTTGAATTTCTTTCCAGAAATTTCTGAAGTTTTCAAAATTTTGTTTCAAACTACGGCCAGCCTAATACATCTTTGTCACAGCTATTGCAGAAATGCCTTGTCACCACCTGGAAGAGTTTTTCGTCCACTCGGTTATCCTGTTGAAGCAAACGAAAAGATACCGATCTGCATGAACGAGAACCCGCGGAAGGTTTTCAGGTAAGCACTGTGTATCGCGAATATTCGCCGAGCATCTAAGCCCTATACGTGTATCTAGAGTTTGGAAATCTGCATAAGTAGTGTACACATATTTACTGTTCTTGATCGCGGCATTGAGGACGCCATGTGCAATGGTAACCCTTTTGATGAAGCTGTGAAGTTGTACAACTTTGAAACGTAGCGTTCAGTGGCTAGTAGATGCTAACTATCAGCGCACCCACTAGACCTATGCTACTGGGGCACTTTCCTGAATCGTTTTTGACAGAGACGGTAAAAATGGATTATTTAACAAAGACGAATAGGGCAGACCGACTATACGCACTTCACGAGATGTTTTCAGCTAATCAACAGTGCAAGGTTATGTTTTACTAGCATGAAGCACTACACGACAAGCGGCAAAGCGGCTAGGTGTTCGTTGCTTCATTGGTGTGATAAACGTTCTCTTGCAGATATGGTGATGAGCCACACTGTCACTTCACCATTCCTGATGATCTCGAGCGGAGCCATTATGCAAACTTCTCGCCACTTTATAAAAGCATGGAAGATTTCCTATTAAGACATCGGTACCGAAGAGGTGTGTGGGATACATAAACAATTGCACTGTAGTCGCCTTCAAATGTGTGTGTGTGTGTGGAGAAAGGCAAGCCTAAACCTACGCGAGGCGACGACTTTCCAAAAAAACAGCCCCCAAGTTGCCTTAGTCTTTAGCGTCGATTGGTATAGTACGAACAAAAGAGGAACGTTTCGTGTACGGTGAACTGGTACATAAAACTTAACTGACGATACTTCACGCTTTTCCGGCCTGCCTTTTTTCGAGTACGCTACCCATTTGCGCACTGGCCTTCCTGCTTACCGTGACACCTGAGCAAATTAGCATCGTTTTTTGCATCGACCTAACATAGATTTATGAAATGAGAACAGAACTGAGAATTTCAATCGCCCCTCTTAAACGGTAGTGATAAATAGCGGACGTCACCTGGTACGGTCCTTCTGCACAAGTAATTAACACATTGACGACAATATCGTTTTGCGGCAGAAAGCCGCCTGGGAACTGTGTTAACATATTATGAGCCACCGGTGGTCACGTGCTGATCACGGCTCCAGGACCTAACTCCAACGCGATGTCGCGCGCTAGCGGCGTGCGACGTCGCGGCGCTGAAACGCGGACGTGCGCTCGGTGACGCATGTTAGCCGCGGAGCACGAAATGTTCTCAGTGTTTAAGCTCCCAGACCACGTTTCTAGCAAGGAACTTCAGATCCCACAGAATGTGGTAGGCAACAGTCTACAGTAGGACAATTGATCCGAGAATGGGTGATAGTGACCTTTTCCGTAGTATAACCATAATCACGGGTAAAAATTGACCGAAGAAGTTGTAGATGGCAAATACTGACGCTAGAAACCATTCACATGACCAGGATTCCTGTATAAACTGTCGCTTATCGTCCTATTGAAACCGCATTCATATACCATCCTCAAGAAACGTTGAAATAAGGCAAATGCCGCATGTCCCTATAGGAAGCGTTTCTAGCCGTTGGAAACATCGGACCGCGACAACTCGTCCAATTTCGTCGCGCAGCGTGGGCGACCCAGGGGGGGGGGGGGGGGGTTCGCGCGGCGTTGGAGTTATGTCTGCCCGGCTGATCACGAATCTGATATCATTTCGGCCGATTACGATAGGCCACGGCAGCTATGAGTGACTAAGGCTGCCGAGGTCATGATCACCGCTTTCCCCAAACGTCGCCCAGGGGGTTGTTTGGAGTGGTGATCTGGCATCCGTTTTTGGTACTACGGCGGAGTACGATAGGTTACGGTAGGTACGGGTAATCGGCGACAGCCTTAGTCACTCGTACCTACCGTAACTTCCCCTAGTCCACCGTAATACCAAAAACGGA
Organism: Heligmosomoides polygyrus bakeri; assembly: GCA_947359475.1. Lineage (NCBI taxonomy): Eukaryota > Metazoa > Nematoda > Chromadorea > Rhabditida > Heligmosomidae > Heligmosomoides > Heligmosomoides polygyrus. The sequence continues at coordinate 12,733,041 of OX375865.1, forward strand.
TGTAGGATTCGTGATCAGCATCCCAAATAACTCCCAAAGGCGAAGTTTGGGCAAAACTCCCACTTCCTCGTTACCATGACTCCGACTGCCTTACTCACCCCTACCTACCGTAACCTACCGTAATTGGCCCAAATTTCAAAAAAGGATGTCAGATTCGCGATCAGCATCCCGAATGACCTCCTTGGCCAAAGGTTGGTTAGAAAATACTGACTTGAGTTGATTTGATTGTATGTAGAATTGGTCTCCTTAATGTAGGATTTTTTAATTCGATATATATATATATATATATATAATGAAAGCAAAGGCAATTTTCTTGCTTATTCCTGTTGGACATTCTCCTATCAATAGTAATTAGGGAACACAAAAAACATATAAAAACCGACGGCAGCAGTACAAAAAATAGCGCGAAAAGTTATGAGCCACCGGTGGCTCATATTGTCCCACGCGGACAGACACGTATGAGCCAAGGATGGCTCATATTGTCGTCAATGTGTTAACAACCTTGTAGCAGACAAGACCTCCACGTAATGGACTAACTAGTTTTTAAACGGTTTCCTTATCCTACGTATATAACCAAATAAATCCTACCCGAAGGAGTCGTTCACTCACAACAGATTTTGTAATCCTCGAAACACTACAAAACATTGTTTTGATTACATTTTTACTAACATAACTTTACAAACACATTGGGTAGAAGGTGGCAGAGTGGTGAAGAAAGATGCAGAAAGAATCTCCCTAAGCGACTGTGGATGAACGACTAGAGCTCTGTGAGAGCAAGCCGACCTCCAATTGTTTTCGGGTCTCGCCTCTTATATCCCGCTCCTCGGCTTACGATTAGAGCAGGTGCATATCACGAGTGACCAGCACCGTTGTTGCCGAGCCACGAATAAACGCCGGTTTCCTGTACTGAGTTACCCTAGTACAGCTCGAAGTGATTCAGATAAAACCTTGAGACGAATGAAGGACGTAAAGTCGAAAGATGAAAATACGGATGAGGAAAAGAATGACGGCGAGTTAACCAATGAGGATGCGCCTGAAGCCTTAGACACCGCAAATAGTCGCTTCCAATTTGTTGGTGAGCACTATCCTAACCTATACAGAAGAGATGAGAACTCCGTTCTAAATATGTTCTGAATCTTGTTAACACGAATAGCAGTGTTCAGGTTTGTCCAAAATTGTTATATATCCTTACTCCGGCTTACGTTTTCTGTTGCTTTTTCCGAGCCTGGAAAGATCGAGCCGTATTTGAAAGACTGTGACCTTCAAACATCATCTTATCTTACAAAGTAAATCCACGAAGTGAAACAGCTTAAGACGGTGGGTCAAAATCATGAAGTGGATGACCTCAGAGCAGAGAGTCGTCTATCCTCAAGCGCTTCTGGATTTGAGAAAGCCAAAACCCAACGAATCCTTGGAACGCTTTGATCGGTCGAACATCTTACGATAATCAAGGACGTACAGTGATTCCAAGAATTCGTTGATTTTTCACTCTCTCACATCCTGCTGCACTTGACGGTAGACGACTCTCTGTCCTGATGTCATCCTTTTCTTGGTTTCCTGTGCCATTTTAGGTTCTCTCACTTTGTGAATTTAATTCGCAAAGTAGATGACGTTTGGGGATAGTATATTAAATAAGGCTCGATTTTTTAGGCTCTGAAGAATTCGACAACACCGAAACTTTAGCTGGAATAAAGGTATGAACAATGGCGCCTTGGCCAAGGTTAAACACTGCTATTCCTTCCAACTGGCCATACCAAGGTTCAATAGGAGACGAATTGAGAGAAATTAGATTTTTCATTTATTGAATCTAATAATAATTAAGGCATCGGTGATGATATCGAAACAATTCTTAGCTCATCGAAGAAGACTGAAGAGCCACCGAAAGAGAATGCGAAACCTAGAGTTGCACCGAGCCGGTGGCCTGAAGGAGTGAGTGTCCTCTTCTTTCGAGCGTTCAATCCTGCGCTGTTGAAGGATCAGGTGACCGTATGATCCTTCGCATTTTATTCTGTCAAAGGTCTGCCGCAGCACCGGCTTGGCGAGATAATTAATTACAACTACCTCCAGCTCTTTGATCTCTTGCTTCAACTCCTGCTGGTCAACAAGTTATACACTGCGACCGGAAAGTATAGGGACACCAGCAAATTGCGTAATTCTGCTAGCTACCCGCAGGAATTGATCTGAAAATTATACTATGGAATTCCTCACGGCAAAAAACATATATACGAAAGAAATGGGCAAAATCCCCCGAGGTGGCAAGGAACGGGAAAGGATCGCGTGACGGGACCCTGTTTTTGAGTGACTAGAAAGTATAGGGACACCACCAAATAAGGTGCGCGGAGAAAGGTACGTTGCTGGAAACTATTTTGCTATGCAATATACTGCCTCATAATTTGCTCATTGTAAGGATGGGTAGCGGATCGATGCTATCAATAGAGGAACAAGCTCAAATCAAGGCCCTCAGAGATGCAGGACTCAGCATACGCCAAATTTCGACTCAACTGGGACGATCAAAGACCGTTATTAGCAAATTTCTACGCAGTCCTAATCTATATCACTCGAGGAAGTCTTCAGGACGTCCCAGGCTTCTTTCGACTAGAGACGAGAGGCAAATCGTGCGAATGGTTTCCAATAAATCAATCAGTTTGGGGGAAGTGCGCAAGAGTTTGAGTAAGAAAGTCTCGAAAGAAACGATTCGGTACTGCTTAAAACGCAATGGGAATGTTGTATATACGCAGCTCCGTTCTGCTCCACGTTTGACAGAAACGCACAAAAGGAATAGGCTCGAGTTCGTCTCTAGGAACAAACGACGTCTTTGGACTAAGGCAGATTTTTGCGTTGTCAGTTCTGACGCTAGGTATTTTAACATTTCATAGTTCAGGTGATCTTCTCGGACGAAAAGCGCTTTGACCTCGATGGTCCAGATGGGAACCGATTCTACTGGCATGACTTACGCAAGGAGAAGGAGTATTTCCCAAGAAGGAATTTTGGAGGCGGCGCAGTTATGGTGTGGGCGGTATTCCACGCAGCAGGAAAGCTCCCTCTTGCCTTCACGTCAGCAAGGATGGACGCAGATGAATACCAGCAACTGTTGGAAACGCATCTGCTCCCATTCCTTCAACAGAATGCTGGTCAGGGATGGGTTTTTCAACAGGACAATGCACCGCCGCATGCCAGCAGATCCACAAAAGGCTTCCTCAGAAGAAATTCTGTTGAAGTTCTCGACTGGCCTGCATGTTCTCCGGATATGAACCCAATGGAAAATATCTGGGGACACCTTGTAAGGAAGATTTACGAGCATAACCAGACATATTCTTCTCCGCAAGGACTTCGATCAGCAATTCTACGCGCTTGGGATGAACTTCCTCTACAAACACTTCGAAATCATGCTGCTTCGATGCCAGCCCGACTTGTAGATGTTGCAATGAACCGCGGAGGACCAATTGAGTACTAGTTATCAACGACTGTTTTTTATCTTGACAATGAAGTTGTTTTTTTACTAGTGTCCCTATACTTTCTGGTCAATTGAAAATGGAGTGTCTCCATATTTTGCTAAAATCTTTTGCTTCGAACTTCTTTGCCGTAACGAATTTTACAGTAAAAAATTCAGGTCGATTGATATCGAATAGCGTTCGAAAAGTACAATTTTTAAGTGTTCCTATACTTTCTGGTCGCAGTGTATAAATAGTTTATAACGGTAGAAATAGGCGTCATTAACCATTCGTCTTGACGTCTTTAATGCACTGTAACATTAGGATGTGTAATTCTAGTTGGTGATTGCTGGTCTTAAACGATTTTCCGACAGTAAATAGGCAATAACATATAGAAATAAGTAGTACTAATAAGCACATATAGAAATAATGACTACACCAACGTGGTTGCTCAAACAGACTTTGTTTTCGAGATTCTAGTCAGGAGACGGAAACCCAAAGTTTATTGTTTATACCAACGAACAAGCACAAAATCATTACAGATTCAAACAACACTGCCTAACAATTCCACAAATAAACAACAACGATCCTAAAATACACACTAAGCACCTATAACAAGAGTGCAATTAACAATCGACCTCTACAACTGGATACTTGGACACTGACGAAACAATGTACTTCACGTCCTAATCATTTGCAAACATCCCGACCTAGCTCACAAATGTCATACATTCTCATGTTTTCTGTGTGATTTATTTTGATTTCGTTAATGTAGTTGTGTTCTGTGGAATGAGCGAGTTTAACGTGTGGCAATACCGATCACATGCACTTCTTAAGGAATAGTTTAAGAGCGGTCATCACCTAGCAATGACCGCTCTTAAACCATTTCTTAAGAAGTGCATGTGTTCAGTATTGGTTGAACCCGGTTGTAGAGGTCGATTGTTGACTGCACTCTTGTTGTAGTTATTGAAGGTAATCCTCTGGTAGGCCAAGCAGACGATGGTTGAAGGATAATAACTGCTAGGGCTGGAGGCAAAATTCCGACGACAATTTGAAACCACTAGCTCTATGTATGTACATAGCTAGCACAATCACAGTATATGAACGAGATGCTCCGCTCACAGCGATGTCATCCGATCCACTATCCTTACGCGCCCTCCTTTCTGACCGTTGTCCCAGCACTAACCATATCTCAATAAGCTACTAGTCTTACAAATGCTGTTAAGCGATAACCTGAATTCGTTACTCAACAACTGCTCTCACTCAGCTACCTTTTTCAACATTTGAACACTTCATGAGTAATGTGAAGCTATTTTAGTAATCCTATCCTCCAGCTCTCTTTTCCAGAGATGGTACTGCCGCACCAGACCACGCATCTATCCGACGGTTGTGGTGGCTGAGTTCATTAAGAATCGAGACGTGGAAAAAGACTGCAAGGAGGATGTGAATGTGTACCATCTGTCCAAAACAATAACTATAAGGAATGTAGGTTCCATTCAAGCTTTTTCGCTAATGATAAAGGTAGCTTTCTATCATTCACGTGATCAGGGGCGGTATGCTCGTCTTTCCCCGTTGGGGGAAATTCAGTCAGTATCAACATATAATAATAATATCAATATCTTATCACGCTCCAATCCCCATCGGGGAGACTCGGGATAGACGGGCATAAGACCCCAGGTATATTTAACCCATTGACGACCGCGCGGCAAATCGCGTGTCTGGCGCGTGGGACCGCGCGCTGGGACCGCCTTGAGGCTCGAATCTCGTGCATTCACTACTTCACGGTATTCCAAATGAAGCTCCCTCTCCAATGGGTGAGCCACATATTGGAAAAGGCCGGAACAGGTTCGAAGCAAAACGTAGAAGATGTATTTGCTGCTACAAAAAGGTCAGCACAGAAAAGGGCGCACGTTCGTCACGAATCGTGCAAATAAGGTGACCACACGATGTAGCAAGTGTTTGAAATATTCTTCCTAAATTGGGTTCAAGTTTTTCGCAAGAAATTTGACTAGATGTCTTAACCATGACCATTTTTGTAAGATATACGTAGCTGTTCGTGAGTAGTATCTATTTATTTGAGGTTTGAATAATGTGTAGTGCTGATTTTTTATCAAAGCTTTCGTTAGAAGTAAATGATTCTCGGACCACTGTGCAAGTGCCATTGTTAGGATCCAACGAATCTAATGAATACTAGTAAACTATGAAAAATCGAGGAAGTGGGCCGCAGCGAACATTTTTTAAACCGCGGGCTAAAATTGGGCTGCGCGGTCCCACGCGACAGAAAAACTGCGGGCCGAAATTGGGCCGCGCGGTCGTCAATGGGTTAAGAGCATAAATAATAAATATCACTGGCGATGTCGATATCATTGGCTTTTGCTGATGTATTCGTTAAAAGCTGTGGAGGCATAAAAATATAATAATTCTCTTTTTTTCAGATCTATTTTCAAGGATATGATCGAGTTCGAGGTTTTTTAGTATTTTTTTAGTCTGGCGTGTTTGTTGACGATGGCATATTTGCGGACAGTTCTGAGGCTGCACAGAATGTCAACGCCACAAAGAGCTCACAAGTGAAGGATAGCGCGAAAGGGGAGCCTAACCTTATGTCCCTGATTGGAAGTGATGAGGTTCGAGTTTGTCGCTGTTGTAGGATCAGTCAAAATGAAAAAAGGAAAGCAAGAACCATTTCGTGCTGTGTCACGAGAGGATTGGGCCATATCGTGGTTCAGTGCATCGTCATGTCTATCTGAGATAGTGCAAGTGCGGTGGCTTCATTTGCATAGAGTGTAAATTTGTGACTTACTCCCGATGTGCCGTCAACTGATACGCACTCAAAGTGGAACATTACTAACAAAGACAGTGATCTACTGGAGTGCTGCCTTGCATAATCCATTTGTACAATGCACTGGGAAACATTCCTCCTAATGTGCATTAAAATAACCTTAAACATATTACATGTGCTGAACTATCAAGGATATATTAGGTTGTCCATAAGTCCCCGCCGTTTTTTTCAACGATTCACTGCAGATTTCGCCGGCGGTCTCTTGCATAGCGCTGCATAGCTTTCGAAAGAGAATGAATGGCTCTATCAGAGCATGTATTGCATTTCTTTTTTCATCATGAAATTTGTCAATTTTTAGGTCGTTGAAGTGAAAAGTGAAAAAGTGAAAAAGTAGCCATTTGCGCACTTGTTCTCTCCGCTTAGGTTTGTAATTTTTTTTCGCAGCTTTTTACAGTACTTGGAAGACAATGTTCTATACTACAAGAATATGTGTTGGTACTATTTTCTCACTTGTCCTTTATTGATTTTTAGGCCATCAAATAGGGACGTCCGAAGGAGGATGGTTGTTTTTGCCGACAGCTCCTGCTCTGTGGTTGGACTTTTTGGGTTGATGTTATATGTCATTCGCAAGAAAATGTCTTGCTCTATAAGAATGTGTGTCGCGTTTACTGATTTCTATTGAATATCAACAAAATGCCAGAAAGAGAAAAATCGTCTTCACCAACAACTCCTTCTCCTTCTTCAATTGTTCATATTCGACAGAAATCATCGGGAGCCAATAAACGCGACTCAAATTCTTACTGAACAAGACATCTTCTTCCAAACGATATATAACACCATGCAAAAAATTCAACCACAGAACCGGAGTTTTGGTAAAATTTCGGGCGGAAAAGTCGGAATTCTCAATTTGGTGACCTAAAAATCAATAAAGGACAAATGAGCAAATAGCGCTAACACATATTCTTGCAGTACAGAACACTATAATCCAAATGCAATAAAAATTGGGCAAAAAATTACAAACCTAAGCGGAGAGAACAAGTGCGCAAATGGCTACTTTTTCACTTTTTCACTTTTCACTTCAACGACCTAAAAATTGACAAAATTCATGAAGAAAAAGAAATGCAATACATTTTCTGATAGAGCAAATCATTCTCTTTCGAAAGCTATGCAGCGCTATGAAAGAGACCGCCGGCGAAATCTGCAGTGAATCGTTGAAAAAAACGGCGGGGACTTATGGGACAACCTAATATTAACAGTCTACAGTGTAATTTCTTTTTGAAGATAAATTATAAAATTTCGAAGGGGCAAAGTATATTCTTTCAACCGAGAATTATTCTTTTTTCTAGCGTGTCTTACTCAATATGGAACAGGTGCCCTTGAATTGGAAGTTTAAGGCGGCTTTTATACTCCCACCACGACCCAGAACGACTGGCCGACCACACTCCGAATTTGACTCGCCGCTGCGCGATTAGAAAAGGAAGTGGCAGCGACGCGCGGACACGAGCATCTTTGCACTTCGGATTGTGCGCCAAGGATGACAAGGGAAGGGGTCCATGAGGAATTCCCTTAAGTCATTCTCAAACTCCGGTAGGAAAAAATAATAAGTAAAAGTCATAGCAGTTAACTCCCTGCCCCAACCCGTATTATTCCAATCGCCTTTTTACCGTGGAAGAAAGAATATGAAGTGACAATCATCAAGCGGATGATGGAACTGTAAAGACGAAAGGTCACTTTGAGTAGTCATGCACCGTCAGCGAGACTCATGACTACCAGGCGAGCTATCTGAAATCACAGGCCGGCTAGCATCGTTCGCGTCAAGGAGACATGAAGGCCTTAGTTGATTTACAATCAGACACAGAAATCTTTTTTAATAAGAATTTTCCGCGTAACTACAAACATGAGCATGGTTTATCATGTATCATGTAATATCATGGACTTCATATTGATCCCCTCATCCCCTCATTGAATGAAGTAGATTAGACAGTAGACAGATTAGATAGTAGTGAAGGCTAAGCCGTTTCATCCAAGAAGGAACAGATTTTTCGAAGAATCTGCATGTGTCTTGAAAAACAGCCCAACTGGAATTTGCCGAGATAAGCCTAAAGCAGTACATGAGATATTTGTCAAAATGAACCGAAAGAGGAAACAGAGAAAGCTAATCAGAAGGCTAATCATTTACAAATGAACCTAATGTGACTAAGCAGTACATGGGATATTTGTCAAAAAGAACCGAAAGAGAAAACAGGGAAAGCTAATCAGAAAGTTTATCGTTTACATATGAACCTAAAGTGACTAGGCGGGTCTCTGAAAATTTTGGCATGAATTCGGTCTCTATCATAGTGAGGAGAAGAAGGTGCGCATCTATCTCTGTTTTTTCTGAAAATGGCAGCAAAAATGAAAATGAAATATTCTGGAAAGGCGACAAACTGAACAAACCTAGGAGAGAAGCTCTCCTTGCAAATTCCTTGCCGGGATAGGTAATGTTGTCTGCGTTCGTTTTACTTTTCAAGCGGTACCCTCCTTCCCTACAACTAGGATAACGCCTTAATTGCTTAAGCGGTGGCCACAAAACAATTGCGCTACACTCTAATAAATAGGAAAAATAAATAAATATTAGAGAAAAGCGCAAACCATATCGAAACTTTAAAAAATTCACACAAAAAAACGCGGTCAACGTACTCTCAGTATTCCTCTGTGTACCGTCATCTACTCCGCACCGAATCTGCCGCGGCTGATAGCGCCGCGCCCTTTCCTTCTGTCGCGATTCTTCGAACACATTACGTCAAATGTGGTGTCTTGGCGGAGTTTTTATAAGCAATGCATCGCCGATGCATCGCGGCTTTTATAATTGCGCCGAGCGGCGGCGGAAGTATAAAAGCCGCCTAACAGTTTGGTTGGAACAGTATCCTGTTGACGTGCAAATGGTATTCAAGCCGTTTCAGGTGATCGGAAAGTTCTTCGATCCGCTGTTGAAGAAAACGCCAAAGTCTTGACTAAAGGAGGAGTTTCAGACAATGTCATACCCTACTGTTTCACAGTTACAAATTTAAGCAAGTTCTTTGTCCATCTTGCTGAAGCATGCTTATTATGTTATGTCGTTTGTTTGTTGTTGCTATGTCATTTGTCTGTTTATGAGTAGCTCGCCGTTGTAAAAGTAGATGTCTATGTCAGGGCTTATATATGTTTATAGAGCGGGTTTTGTGGAAACGTTCGTGTAGGTAGAAAGTAGTTTGAAGTGATTTCGAAGAAACAAACGTTAAATGTTATTGTTGTTGTTTCCCTACGTGGAAAAAATGTGATTTTGAACGATGTATGTTACAAGAGAAAAGTGATAAACATTAATTAACAGATTGTGTTTCATAAATCGAAATTATTATAATGAAGATCTTCGACCTTTCCGCAACTTATGCAAACTTCAGAGACCGGATTCATCATAGAGTAAGCCGCAGGTATGCTAGGTGTACTGAGCTGAATTGTCTTGGCTGAATTGGACAGTAGCCGAACCGTGAATCACTTCGTCGCCGAACTGGCATCAGGGATGAGCGGATAATAAAACTCTCAAACCCGGATAACGGATAACGGATAGTTTTGCCCAAAAATCGCCGGATAACGGGAAAACGGATAACGAACAAACAACAAAAATAAAACTGGACTTAAACTGCTCTAGTTTCAACATCAGACATGGAACGCAACTGCTGTCAAATTATAAGTCCTTTCTAACGACTTTAATGGAGTTTTTCTTAAAACATAGTGCAGTCACCTTAACAAAGCCCTTTGGGATTCTCACGGAGTTTCAGTAAAAGAAACGCTTCTTCATTGCCATCCAAACCGATGCCGAGTTCGAATTGCGAACCACAATTCCTTCACCAGGTTCCGCGAACTGCTATCAAACTCATCAGGGAGGACAAGTAGCAAGACCACCAAGCTGTGAAACCAAAACTGTTCTGCAAACTCTACTCTTCTGATGTTTCGCTATGATCACCTTAATTTAAATCTGGAAAGGTTGAGGAGAGATTGAGAATTTGTTCATCCGAGCACATTTTCAGTAGTACAATTTACAGTTGTTCATATTTTGCCGTTTAAAACGAATGGAAAGAACGAGAGAAAGGATGCGTATAACAGCCCAATTAATCGTATGGAAACATTCACAAGTCGCCCTTGGAGGGAGAGAATGTGAGACTCATTCACCTGTTATTCACTCACATTTCCTCCATTGAACAGCAACTTGTTTCCATTGTTGGGTTGTTTCAATGATCAATCGACAGGTTTTCTTTTTGAATTAAGACTGGGATCTATCCTAGTCCGGGGGGCACATAACTAAAATGTATGCAAAAAAATGAATTGTAACTTACCGAGCGGCTCCTAGAGAACGAGCTGGAACCTAAAAAAACCGAGAACGAGGAGAACGAGCGAACAAACGAAAAAAATAAAAAAGTCGCCGCGGTTCACAACCGTCTCGGCGAACAAAGAGCGACGGAATGGAGGCATGCCGCGTGCTGACCGCGGGCTGACATGTTATAACCGGGATCTAACATGGTGAATAGGGCGCATGAAGCCGCATGCCGCGTGCTGGCCGCCGCCGGACATGTTATAACCAGGACCCAACATGGTGAGGAGGGCACACAACTGTGCCTGCTTACAACCGCAACAAATGTAGTTTTTTCGTTTTTTTTCTTCATGACTTTTCTTGTTTAGGACTCATGTTGTTCTGTAGGAGCCGCTCGGTAAGTCTCAAGTAAATTTGTTACATATAACACCTTTTAATTATGTGGCCCCCGGACTAGGATAGATCCTTAAGACTGTACCAAACAGAATGATCCTTAGATGAATGGCTCCTCCGATGCCTCTTGACTTTTCTATGCTAGGCCGACTCAGCCGAATAAAGTCTGCATAACAATCTTGGTTTCGCAGCTTCACACGGATCGATACTCTTGTTCGACAGTATCCCATGATCTAAGAACGTGGAACGAGATGGATGAAACACCAGCTTTCTACAGGCTACCCACTACAGGCCATTGTGCAGTCCTAATGCAGAGAGATATGGAAACTAGAAAAGCAGAAGTAGAATGTCCCTAAAATGCAATCTTAAATTAAAATGAAGCTCCAACATGCGCAGCGGGGAATCAGTTTAGTGCAGTGCATTTGCACCATACAGATTTTTTAATAGAGAGGATCAATTCCTTAGGATTACGGAGGTACTACTAGTACCAGCGTACTTTCAGGAAATCGTTTCTCTAAAAAGAAAATACTTTCAGGAAATCGTTTCTCTAAACACACCTCAACAATTTGTAGGACCGTAGCTTTCTCCACTCATTTAGATTGAACCTGTACCCATTTTGCTTGTATTCATTACTGCTCAGCGGTATGTGTTTAATGCGTTACAACAGTCTATCAGTAAAAACTAAAATACCTTTGCCGAGTGCTACCTACACATTGCGATCGTGGAAAACAACGCTAAATTCGGCACTAAACAGTTCGTCTTGTATGTGCCAGGACCTCCACTTGTGACCGTCAGTAATATTATCAAGGCAGCGTGTATGCATTCTTGGTCTGCATATGGCTTGTGGTGAAAGGCTCATGAAGAAATCAGCCCATAGTAGGTTCCATAGATGTATGGTATAAATGAACGACCCTGGAAGGATGGAAGTTAGACGTCTTTATAACTATGTCACCAGTGCCTGAAGTCACCCACCTTCTAGATTTAAATGCCCTCTATTGTTGCTCGCGAACACTCCTATGATTATGAAGCTTGCACAGCTATGCAATACCACTCCCAAACCTGGGTATCAGCCAATTTGTTGTTCGTTATCCGGTCCAAAATTGCCGGATAACGAACAACAAAACGGATAGGCCAACACCCCCCCCCCCGGAAACCGGATAACGGATAATCCGCTCATCCCTGACTGGCATGTGGCGCCTTTGTGCTATGTGCTCCTCTGCCCAGACTCATCAAGCGGATGGTATGAGAAGAAGTACCGAAAGGTAAGGCCATAATCACTCGCGGTGGGAATAGGGCACAATTCGCGTTCATCGAACGGATTGAGGATAAGGCTGCTCAGACACTGGGGGAGGTGAATTATTGATGAAAATGACGTATTTTGACGTCACAATTGACCTGTAGGAGCTATTCTGGGGCGGAGATTCAGTGAGCGGTCTACTGTCGGTCATTTCGCGACTCGCGAGATACGCAAGAAATTGCACGTCTGCAGAGACCATTAAGTGCGGTAAGTAGGATGAAGTAAATGCGCGCAATCCGTTTGGTTTCCGTAGCCCTCTTCACTAAGACTGCTTATTCAGTCTAGTAAGGGAAAAGACAATGACCAAACACGTCTAGAAAAATGATGACCAGGTGTGAGGAGACGAAGCACCAGAGAGATAGAGATATTCCGATGAAATGTTTAAAACCACGATGGTTTATTTATTTATTTATTCACTACATGGATAACCATGCAAAAGAAAAACAAGGTAAAACTAAACATAAGTTAAAGTAATTCTAAACAGAAGTTTTTTATACTTCTTTAAGGAATTTGGTATAATGTGTTTTTTAGATAACCTCAAAAAATCAGAGCCAGCACGGCAAGTGAAAAATTGAGAGCTTACACTGCTTTTTGCTCCAGGAAACTGGATCTTCCACTGACCACCCCTTGTGTTCGATGAAGAAAAGGTATAGAACTCCTGAAGGGGAATGCGAGTAAGACCGCTTATCATCTTATATATCGCAATTAAATCATTTCTTCTCCTACGACGTTCAAGGGTATGTAGATTGAAGAATCTGTTTCGTGAAGCCGGTGAGGGGATGGTGTTGTAATCATACCCATGTACTCATATCAATAGCTTTCTTGTGAAGCTGTTTTGTACAGATTCCAGCCTGGCAATTTCACGCTTATATTTGAGACTAAAAATTGTGGTGCCATATTCTAGAATTGGTCTAACATACGACTTATAGGCAATTAATAGGTGTTGTATTGAATTTGTTCGCAAACATTTGAACAGGCTGTGCACAATTCGTTCAGCTTTTTTCGATATTATTTCAATATGTTCTTTGAACGAAAGTTGGGTGTCCAAAATAAAGCCCAAATCACGCAGATTGAGATATGAACAGATCACCATATTTTGTGAGGTGATCCAATCAAAGTCCGCTCCCATCACTGCGGTGGGCACTTCGTGTCAAGTTTGTGCGTTATGTCAGTGAATTTTTACTTTTTAAAGCCTGTCAGCTTGTTGTGTTGGAATGAACTTTTCGAAAGCATCAAGCAAATTTTCACTTGTGCTACTTGTGACCACAGGGAAGTTGGTTAATGTCGGAATATTGCTTTGCAAATCCTTACTGATGCATCTAAGAATTGTTCAGAGATATGAAGCCTACATAAATACGTAAGCATATTTCATTTGCCGAAGAACATCAACTATAAACACCAATTCAGGAAAAGGCATTCGGCGCGGGTGTGACATTGTGAAACCATCCTGGTTATATATACAAGACACGAATCTTTCATCACCAGATTTAGCAAGCGTGTCCAAGGCGTATTAGGATGCTTAGTGGATGAAAGTCAGCTTGGCTTAGTTTCCGATTAGTGGAACTCCTGGTTGGAAAGCTTTATGGTCTGGCTTTATTTCCCAATACTCTCATCGAGGTTTTCCTAGGCCTTGAAATAACCACGAATAAAAATACACTAGGTTCGAAAATTTCCTCTACGAACGTGTACGTGGCATGCTTTACAGAAAGCCTTGTAAGTTTATTTCTGATGTTGCAGTGGTGTTAATACAACGAGCAGTGAAGTTTACAGCGTTACAACAGGTTGAATTTTATTGTTTAGGGGTCATGAAAGCTCAAAATGCGAACTTTAATTGGGCATTAATGGTCCCAGTTACTATAAGGTTGTAACGAATTAAATGGCACTGGCTCGCGCCATTATTTGACGAGTCTTTACGCGTTTGATCAAGAACAAGCCGTAACATGTGGCATATCATTTAGAAGCGCAAACTTTGCTCTACCAGTGAGTACCAAATTTTCTATGTAAAATTAGGAAAACTTTGGAGTTTTATTGACTTTTTTGCAGATGGACAAAAGGGTAATCCGAGGCATTTACTTGTATGAATTCAAGCTGGGCACTACAGTTAAGGAGGCGGACGAGAAGGTCAACGCCGCATTCGGTCAAGGATGTTCCACAATTCAGACGGCGTATCGTTGATATCCGAAGTTCCGGAATGGAGATGAGACCTTGGAAGAACATGAAGGTCGTGGGAGGCATAGTGATGTTGATGAGGACAAGCTGAGAGATGTGGTAGAGGAGGATCCACGCAAAGGTACCAGGGAGATAGCGAAGGTTCTTGGGGTCAGTCACAACACAGCTGCCCGGCATCTGAAGGAAATTGGAAAGACCAAAAAGCTGGAAAGATGGGTGCCTCACGAGCTTCTGAGGAGCAAAGAAACCGACGATATGAGATCTCGTCCGCACTGCTTCTACGGAACGAAACGGACCCATTCCTTGATCGCATCGTAACCTGTGACGAGAAATGGATAATGTACGACAACAGGCGACGATCGGCACAGCGGGTGGACAGCGATGAGAGCCCCAAGGTTTTTGCGAAGCCGGAATTGCACCAAAAGAAAGTAATGGTGACAGTATGGTGGTGTTCGCTGGGAATTATTCACCACAGCTTCCCCCTCCCGGTGAATCCATCACGGCAGAGAAGTACTGCATCGAAATTGAAGAAATGATGAAAAAGTTGAAGGATATCGGGCCGGCCTTGGAAAACCGAAGGCGAGTTCTCCTTCTGCACGACAATGCTCGCCCCCATGTAGCACGAATGACGTTGCAGAAATTGAATGAGCTGAGCACTGAAACTCTACCACATCCTCCGTTTTCTCCCGACCTCTCCCCAACAGACTACCATTTCTTCAAGCATCATGGCGACTTCTTGGTAGGGAAAATATTCAAATACCAACAGGATGCCGAAAGTGCCTTCGAAGATTTCGTCAATTCCAGAACTTCTGATTTTTATGCTACTGGGATAAAAAAGCATGTGTCGCGTTGGCAAAGATGTGTAGAATTAGAAGGTTTTTGTTTCGATTAATAAACTTGCCCACAAGCCGAGATATTAACTGTTTAAATTTACAGTGGTTCAGTGCCATTTATTTTGTTACAACCTAATACGTCTCAAGAGCGTTGCATTGCACTTCTAACACGCCTATGTTCTCTTTTGAATGCATAATTTCTGCAATATGGTTGTTATCGCTACGGTTTGAGTAATATAAATCCATGAGTCATCTATGATTTCGTACAGTTTAATAAAGGATAAAGGATAAAGGACGGCCTTACTCAATCCCTTCTGGGATGCGCCAGCGCATTCTACTTCTACTGGATGTCGTGGAGGCGACATGAATGCGTATTTGGCCATACAATGACTTGCGGTGGCCAGCCGATGAACAAGTCAGCGCTTTATCCTTCCCAGACAAGTCTGGTACCAATTCACCGACACCGGAGGGATGGAAGGCTTGGTTGGCCTGGGCGGGAAATCCGAACCAGGAACCTGGTATCGGGTGCACGCGACAGTCGCGCCTCCTCCGACTGCGCCACACGCGCCCACAGTTTAATAGCAATATATCAACTACACACTTCTTTGGATATCGGAATAGACCCAACTTAAGCATACTAAACCTTATCTAAACAGTATGTGTGAAAATCGTGGCGAGATTAACGTCCGCTGTAAAAATCCTTTCGCAAAAAAATTCGCATAGATACCGTAGTCCGGTCATCTGTAGGTCTTCGACAGCTCACCTCTAGGTCAAAATCAGGCCACCTGCCAGTGCACGGTGAGTTCACCCATTTTTTACCTGCAGGTGACCTCTCCTAGTAAGTAAGTAAGTAAATTTAAGTAAAAGAACTCTAACCGACGTTTAGAAAAATATTTTGTGCAACTGCAGAAATAGACCACAATAGGTCGCAAAATGTAGGTAAAGATGTTCAAAGACACCAATATTTGAGAGACGTTGTTGAGGAGAGTACCCGGAGCCAGAGAATGAGGACCTGAACTTTCGAATGCCTTGGCATTTCGAGAGCAAGTTGCAAAGGAGCGTGACCGGAACACCGAACGCTCAATTCTTTGCTTAGAAAACATGCAAACGTTTGCCTTACAGCTAAGCTTGTTCCAGCGGAAACATGTACAATAACTGTAAAGTTGGAGTAATGTTAAATATGTATAAAAGGATCTGATAAAATACACAAAGAACCCAATCGTCACACCTCGTGAGAACAGCTGATCTTAGTTGAGCGCATTTTTGTATATGGGGCTCGAAATGGTGGCGGGTATGCGGATGTACCCACGATGATCCACGCGTTTTTCGTCCCAAAAAAAGTAACCACGTACCCACGATGTGGTGGGTAAGGTTTATCATGATTGCCACATCGTGAATACGTCCATCCCTGTGCCCCACAATGCCACGGGTATGCGCGTTGATGAATCCGGCACCTGATGGGAGGTGGCTCCATGGGAATTTGGTAATAGAATTTAAAATTGAAATATATGTGGGTATGCTTTCATTATTTCTAAACTTCGCATCATGCTAGCCAGTTTCTCCCACAGCAACGAGTGGAGTGTTGCATTTTCTTGTCAGTGGCTTGCATAATGAACAGAAATTTTATCTTGTCACAATATCAGTACGGAATCGGCTCAAGATGCCTGTCGAAATAGCCGCCGTGATGGTCCTTGTTCAACTTCGCGATGGACTTCAGAAGCGTTTCCACAGCCTCGTCGACCTGTACACGTTAAGTAGATTCTTGTGCTAAGCAACATGAAGGTTAGAATTCTCTATAATTCAACCCAAACATTTTCATTTCAAGGTTGAAGAAATAAAAAAATTGAATAAAAATGAATAAAAATTATTGTGTTCGCTTCGCTATCGCTTCAGACGAATCCGTATTTAGTATTGTTTCAATGGCTCTTCAGCGAAGAAAAGGAATATAATATAAGTCGATAAAAATTGCTGAACAAAGAAAGGATAAACGAAAGAATATTCCCAATCTTGAAAATGATTAAACGAATTAAGCGAATTAAGCTCTCAGGGTGAAGAATGAACATCAGAGCCAGATTCATCAACCGCTTATCACCCTCTAAAATGAAAACCTACTGCCAAATTCTAATGCTGATGACAGTCATATCAGGGATTTGGCGGTATTTTCACCGTTAGAGGGTGCTAAGCGGTGGATGAATCTGGCCCCAGAAGAAACTTACCATAAGGGGTGCCTTTGGGCCACCCATGTCGGTTTTGATCCATCCAGGGCAGAAGGAGGTGACGAGGATGTGATCAGGTTCGAGATCAATGGCCATCGTCTTCATCAGAGAGTTCAGCGCGGACTGTAAGAGAAACTTTGGGTTTAACCCAAAGTTAAAATGCCAGCACTTGTACTAAAGAAGATTGTGAAAATCTAAAAATCAGCGAAATGGATAAGCACTTCGGCATGCGCTACGCATTGTACTTCCAGCTTATGCCGTACGAACACCTCGAAGGTCGACTTGAAGATCAACTGGTCGAATAGACCACTGGATGGGGCTTCGCCCCAGAAGTTTACAGTAATCCTCCGTTGTTTATCAGATGATGGTTTTTTGGCGTATGTTCGTCCCGTCCACCACAATATAAACACGTTACCCGTCTCAAATGGTGTTGGCGGAAAAAATCGCTATTCCTATCGATTGAACGATTAGTGCTGATTCACTGTCATGATGTGTCTTCCCAGTCACTACATTTATTCACGTTTACTTTTTCTTTTCCTTTTATTTTCACTTTCCTTACACTTTTTCATTTCCAAGTGTCCATTTACATTTCCAAGCTAATAATTCTAAGCAGAAGTCAATAGCATCAATCAATATTGATTGGTCGATCGATGTTGTCTCCGTGTAGTGAAGTCAGTGTATGTACAGGGTGCGTAAAAAGTATTGACGTAGTAAATGACGGTTGTGGAAATAGTATTGCGCAGTTAGTGTTAAGATATTCACTTGAGAAATATGGAAAATGATCTTACAAACACAGTAGAATAACTCGCAGTTGACATTGCTCTCGTCGTTTTCGCTCCTGTACTGTGAATACAGGAGCGAAAACGGCGGAAAAATTCATGAGCACGCGCCGCAAGTACTCGCTTGGATTTCGTCCCGTGCTTTGAACAGAGTAACCTTCTGCGACTGGTCACTTCTATTGAAAGTAGCCCAGACCTCATTCTCCAAAATCGCCTAAAAAGAGTAAGCCAGCGGATTCATGTTTAAGCTGTGCTTGTCTGAGAAGCTGTCCACACCTGTGTGCGTTGTCCGTTTGCCGTTATCGGACAGAGGTTGACAATTTTGGATTTGAACGTTATCATGCTTGAACATATTGTAATCATCATCTGTTATGACAGAGCCGCGGCTGACGTTTGGGTTGCTGACCTCTTTCCTCACCAACCGTTTCAAACAGCGCCTAATTCTCTTGTTAAGGAAGTATTCAGCTCTCTGGGTAACAGACAAAAAAAGGGCCACCGTAACGGTGACGATCATGTTTCTTCAGTTTTTTCGTGAGTGTTTTTTTGAGCACAATACAGACAACAAAAATAACACATAAAAACCTAGAGGGGTAGAAAGAGAAAGCTGGAGCTGAAACAAAAAGTACCAGGCTGTCCAATAATTCCTGTCCGAAAATTTTCAAAATTCTATAATTTTCCTTAGAAGTGTTATAATATCAGGCAAGTGTAAGAACCTTCTAGAAGGTTCTCCAGAGTTCCACGCTAGGGGTATATAAGGCGCAGTCGCCGCGTCTAGCTACCAGTACAAGCTAAAATGGACCAAGGTCGAATTCGTACGTTCGTGTACTACGAGTGGCTGTTGGGCAACGACACGGGCACCGCGGTCGCCAACATCTGCAGAGCGTGCAAGGAGGATGCAGTGTCCCAACGCACAGTCAGGTGCTGGTTCAATCGTTTCGAGAGCGGCGACACGAGCCTCGAGGACGGGGAGCACAGCGGGAGGCCTTCTACGGTGGATGATGACGAAGTCCGTCGCTGTATCAAGAAGAAGCCGGAAGCCACCACCCGTGAACTGGCGACGACGCTCGGCTGCAGCAAGTCCACCATCCACAATCGACTCAACTTACTCGGCTACCACAAAGTTCTGGCCCGTTAGATCCCCCACCGTCTGACGGAAGCCAAAGAGCAGAGCCGCGTGGCCGTCTGCCAGTCCCTCCTCCTTCGTCCGCATCACAAGGATTTTCTCGAGGACCTTGTCACTGGGGATGAGAGCTGGATCCTCTACGACAACGTCGCCCGCCGTGCCTTCTGGATCCCGCGCGGAGAAGAGCCGCCGACGACGCCGAAAGCCGACCTGCATCCGCTGAAGATAATGCTCTGCTGCTGGTGGGACGCCAAGGGCATGCTGTACTTCGAGTTGCTCCCGCAAGGCAGGACGGTCGCCGCTTCCATCTACACCGATCAGCTCGAGAAACTAGCCGCGGCCATCCGAGAAAAGCATCCCCGACGGGCCTCGGTCCACCTGCTGCACGACAACGCGCGCCCCCACGTGGCGAAGGAGACCCAGCAGAAGTTGGCGACGCTCGGCTGGGAGACGGTTGCCCATCCGCCGTATTCCCCGGACCTCACCCCCTCCGACTACCACTTGTTCCGCCCGCTGAAGCACCATTTGGCCGGAAGAAAATTCACCAACTACGACAACCTCAAATCCGACATCGCGGACTTCTTCGAGTCGCAGCCCCCGGAGTTCTGGGCGAAGGGCATCGGCGACCTGCCCAATCGATGGGCCACTGTTGTGGACAACTGTGGTGATTATATTGTTGATTAGACTTGTTTTTCAATAAAGTTGAAAAAAAATTAAAAATGGTGAAATTTTCGGACAAGAATTATTGGACAGCCTGGTAGGTGCGTCAATACTTTTTACGCACCCTGTATACACTGGCCATGATGTTCGTATAGTGTCAACCACAGGCAATCAGTTTTGGATAAAAATCGGTAAAATGAGTGGTCACAGTGCGAATCAGGGGTGCACACGAAGTTCTGTGCGTTAAATTTTTTTAGCGAAATTTTTTAACGGAAAATTTTCGTTAAATTTCCGGTAAATCGTTAAATTTCGTTAAAAATACAATTAGCGCAAACTACTACTTAACATGAAAAAAAATCAAGGAAAGCGTTAAATGTTCAACTTCAACATAGTCAACAACCAAAGTTCAAGGAATGGAGTGTAACACTTCAATGTAAAACAAACAATTCACCAACACCAACAACGTGATGACAATGAAATGAACAGCCTCTCAGCAAAAAAATGATTTTCAGGGTGAAGAAGAAACGGTGTGGAATTATCATTTGAGAGAACGGCACTTAGTAGGCTAGGTAAATTTGACCTGACAGATCCCAGGATCCCAGGATTCCTCTCTTTCTTAGCTCTTTGCGAAACAGTTTTGTGTGATTGTTCTACGAGCATGTAGAATCTCGGTGCCCGCTAGTACAGAAAAAATTCATGAAAATACAACTAAAAGCCTACCACTGTTAACGCGTTGACGAACGCAAGATTTTCGCGTGCGTGGTGGGACCAATCGCTTTTTTGAAACGTCGGAACCGTGACACGACATCGTGTGACATCCTATACGGCGCGACACGGTCGTTAACTTGCTAACGTTCAGAAAATGTAGCTTTCCAAAATATTATACTATTATTGTTTTTCTCAAATCATTGAGAATGCGTCCGCCGACTGAAATCGTTCTCTTCTACTCCGAGTGTTTCAGGTGGCGAGCAAAAGTGTTTTGGGATAAGCAGCGCCAAGTGCGGACAAGCATATCTTACGCGGGGGTCGGACCAGTATCTTTGTGGATTTGTTAACGTGCTTGGTAGCTCAGCGCAGAAATTTTTATCTCTAGTATGCATAATGCTAAATTCTTCACAATTAAAGCAGGACTGGCCTACCTACAACTTAGTAAGACTACCTCCCTCCCAGAATCCAAGTATTCTTTCAAATGCATTGCAGCAAAAAATTCTCTTTGCGTAGGTATTTAGGAGCTACTTTTGATTGTTAGTTCTGGTGTTTGTTGTGTTGCAGTTTTTCTCACTCTTTTCCTATACAGAGTATTCAATAATTAAATAAATAAATAAATTCAAAAAATTCCAATGCGCCATAAAGATTTTGGAAATAATACGCTTAAGAGATATAAAAGTACTGCGTTGAGCCGCCGAGCACGTCAATGAATCGATAAAGATATGAAAATAATATCAAAGCATTAAAATATTCTTGCTAATTTCAATAGTTTTTCAGGAACAGTTCTAATCGGAAGTATGAGGCTTGCTATATTAGCGAAAATTAAGAGGAAAAGTGATAAACTTACTCAAAAAAAAGTCCTTTAAAAATTTCGTTAAATTTCTAAAAATTTCCGTTGAGTCGTTAAGCCAGATTTTAACAAAAAATGCCGTTAATTCGTTAAATTCGTTAAATCGTTAACTGTTAAATGTGCACCCCTGGTACGAATGTATATTAGGGTTGCAAACGGTAAACTCCCAAATAATCAATAATTCGATCTTTATTGACTGATCGGCTGATTTTGTTCTCTTGCTGCAGTGTCTAAGCGGTGGATGGTGTCAAATAATATTTATGTGGCCTCATTCTTAAACCACCCTTTTTAAGCAGGAATCAATAGTATCGATCGACACGGCTTTGTCGATCGATAATGTTAACTTGTTATGAAGCAAATGTCAGTATCATATTGGCTTCCTTCTCACAAACCAGGGTGGTATAGGTGATTGATATGCCCTCGATATTAAAACACTTCGGCGGCCGTTAATTTTGCGCGGACGCACACAAGGGACCACATACGAATTCACTGTTGTTTATTCAGGAAGACGACGACATAAAGCTCACCTTGCTCACTCTGTAAGCCAGCAGGCCCATTTCGCTTGAACCAATTGTATTCCTCGCGATCGAGCCTGCCTCAGAGGAGATGTTGATAATAGCGCTGCGATCCACGGAAAACTCGTCGGACGTCTGACGGGCGGAAGCGACACGCAGAAGGGGAAGGAAGACCTGTCAAGGACCCACTACTACAGCCGAAGTGATGTCAACAAGGTTAGCTCTATACCTGGGTGAGAACGGCTACAGCGGCGGTGTTGGTGTTGAAGTTCTTGATGAGATCGTCTCGAAGTGGCTTTTGGTTGGTGTAGTACTTCACATAGATTCCAGCATTGTTCACCAGTACAGTCAGACCTTGATCGCCAACTATTTTCGATACCTAAAACCCGCTTTTTCGATAATTTTTTACGAGACGAACTTTCCGGTAAGGTTGAAAAAAATATGATTGAAAGTGCCTTTTAAATATTTTTGGCCAAAGAATCAAAAATTGAAAAGTAAGGTTCACCACTCCGCCAAAAACTTTGGAATCTTCAAACGAATTGCTACAAAAGTCTACTTCACAACTAGCCGTCTCTGATTGCCAAGCTGAAGGATTTTGTATTAAGCTTATGTTGTTGCAGATACTTCTCATTGCTGTCCTCATGTCTTAGCATGTTTTGTTAAGTTTAGATTTTTTGCTATGAATGTGGTGTTCTCTGCAGTTATTACTTTTTGTTATTTTAGGATACAACCCTCTTATACAACCGCAATAAATTATTATTATTTTTACTAAATCAAAGCCTTCGTAAAACCTTGGTATTCTCCCTTCGTAAAACCTTGGCATTTCAAGTTCTCCAAGTGTTAATATTGTGCCAAAACGAGGTTATTATGGTGAATCTTCTTTGTTTATGCGTGGCCTAACGTTTCGTCCAGATCGTCGTCTTCAGAGCCTGAACGTGGTGTAAGAATGAAGTTACATCTACCCCGTAGCCATTCCAAAAGCAAAGGGGGCCCACCGAAGCACCCCGATGAGAAAAATAAACTCACGATTCGATCCACCAAGAGTGCCGATGTCACTCTGCGCTACTAAGGTAAGTGAGGACGAATGAGACTTACTGCCGCGGTTGTATACCACATATGGAATGATAACGACCCTGCACGTCGTCCTCCATTTTACAGCTCACATCTAGGCATATACGGCAGAAAGTCATATGTAATTGACGGACGTTCATGGCGGTCATTTATACTGGAATTCCTTGCAAAGATCCAGAATGCCTCCAACGCTTTAAGTGCCAAAATTTCTGTCACTTCGGCCAGAATTGTTATTATTATTATTTGGTTGTCCGAAAAGTGGTGGCGATGTCCGTTCCTCCACGTGGTGCCACTGGAAACTGCTTGCTTTTGCAAGCCGAGCCAATCACGGACAATCGAATGCAGGCGACAGGCCCTAGTGACAGGCCGGCCTACGAACATTCTGTGTCACATCATATGGTTGATGACGTTACAGAGTTCTCGAGATAATGCTACGGCGTCCGCGGGAGCCGACGCGCACTCGCAAAGCCCGGCGAGTGTGAGAAGTATGCGAGGGTCCCTGATGCGAGGACGGCATCGGGGGGCAACTGAGCTAGTCCGAAAGTCCCGCAACGTAGGCAAGACCCGCGTAGCAACGTTGAATGTGGGTACGTTGACGGGCCGCTCGTGCGAGTTGGTAGAAGCACTGGAGCGAAGAAAGATTGATTTCTGTACGGTGCAGGAGACGAGGTGGTCCTGCTGCAAGTCGAGGGACATTGGCCGCGGCTTCAAGGCCGTTCTGTGCGGCAGTCCTAGGACCACCAGTGGTGTCGGTATGATCGTCTCCGTGACGCGATTGCAAGCGTAGAACGTTTCGATGACCGCTTGATGAAGATTGTGGTCGCCGTAGAAGAGCGACGATGTCATTTCTTTTCCGCGTATGCTCCGCAGACAGGTTGCTCCGAGCAAACCAAGGACGAGTTCTGGTCCCTGCTTGATGAGAAGACAGCGGAAGTGCCGTCAGAAGATATGGTTGTTGTTGCAGGTGACCTTAATGGTCACGTCGGAGCAGCGAAAGACGGTTACAGCTGTCATGGTGGTTTTGGCTATGGGTCACGCAACGCCGATGGTGAGCGTATACTTGAGTATGCAGACTCACATGACCTCACCATCGTGAATACCAAATTTCGAAAGCGTGACTCCCACCTCATCTCGTTTTATAGCGGGAACGCCAAAACGCAGATTGACTATGTCCTTGTTAGGCGTCGTGACCAAGGCCTTGTCACAGACGCGAAGACCGTGCCGTATGAGACGGTTGTCACGCAACACCGTCCACTGATCTGCTCGCTGAAGATCACACCTCCGAGGTGTAAACGTGTCGAGCGGTGCGGGACGGCTAGAATTAAATGGTGGCGATTGAAGGAGAAGGAAGCAGCTGTTATCTCTCGCATTCGGTTGCCGACGGTAACAACTGTCGACGAAACCTGGAAAGAGGCTACCGATGCGATAACCCGGGCTGCACGCCTCGAACTCCGCACAACGAAGCCTGGACGGCGTTGGGTCGACAAGCAGGCTTGGCTGTGGACTGACGATGTCAGAGAGAAGGTCAGGGAAAAGAAACGGCTGTATCACGTATTTATCGGTGACAAAACAGTCTGTAATTGGCGGAATTATCGAGAAGCGAGGAAAGCGGCAAAGAAGGTAGTGGCTGCTGCTAAAGCCGCATACTACGCTGAAGTCAGCGAAAAACTGGAAACGCGCGATGGTGAGCGCTATTTTTTCGCCCCAAGGCTCGCTGTCGCAAAGCAGAAGACATGGAGAAGTTCTTTGGCATTAACGATGAGAAAGGCCATCTTCTGATGGATCGTAAAAGGGCTGTGAAGCGATGGCGCGACTACTTCGAGGAAATCTCGAATGTAGAATTTGAACATCCTGCCGTTCCTTTTGCTTCACCTGTATACGGTCCTGTTCAGAAGATCACAGTGAGCGAAACTGAAGCAGCCCTGAGGAAGATGAAGTCAGGCAAAGCCACTGGTCCAGATGACCTGCCGGCCGACCTGTGGAAGCCGAAGGGTTGGTGCCCTGGATGACAGAGTTTTTCAATCAGGTTGTTGCTGAGAAGAAAGTGCCTGAGAGTTGGCAGCAAAGCACGACTATCCCGATTTGGAAGAAGAAAGGCAGCCCTGCGGACTGCGCTAGCTATCGTCCGATTCGCCTACTTTCGCACACCATGAAAGTGTTTGAGCGAATTGTCGATAGACGTATCCGGGATGTCGTGCAGCTTTCCAATAATCAGTGTGGTTTCGTTGCCGGCTGTGGGACGGTTGATGCCATACACGCCGTTCGTGTTCTGCTAGAGAAGCACCGCGAGAAGCAGAAACCGGTGCATTTCGCCTTCCTGGACTTCTAGAAGGCCTTCGACCGCGTCCCGCGAGAAGTTATATGGTACGCTTTGCGACGACACGGCGTCCCTGAAGAGTTTATTGAGTGGGTGCGCATCCTCTACTCGTGCCCAATAAGCCGAGTACAAGCACCAGCGGGTACCTCGACGGAGTTTCCGATCTCTGTCGGAGTGCACCAGGGGTCTGCGCTATCCCCACTGCTCTTCGTGGTCGTCATGGATGCAATTACACGAGATCCCCAAAAGGCAGCTTCTTGGACGTTGCTGTATGCCGACGACGTCATGCTTGCATGTGAAGACAAAGCCGAACTCGAGCGACAGGCACAGGAATGGTGCGATTGCTTGGCATTGTTCAGACTCAAGCTAAACCTCAAAAAGACGGAGTACTTCACGACGGATGTGAATGAGCTCGGATCTATCAAGATCAATGGTGCTAAGCTCTCACAAGTCACAGCTTTCAAGTATCTCGGATCAACAGTTACTCCCGATGGCAGCCCTTGGAGGTGAACGCACGCGTGAGTGCAGCCTGGTCCAAACGGCGGTCGCTGACTGGGGTTCTCTGCGATAAGACAATACCCGAGTACCTCAAGTCGAAGGTTTATAGAACAGTCGTCCGCCCAGTAGCGACATACGGTGCTGAGTGCTGGCCCGTGACGAGGGAAATTGAAAGCCGCCTCAGTGTAATGGAGACGAAGATGTTAAGGTGGACGGCCGGAGTAACGCGATTGGACCGCGTTCGCAATGACACCATATGACAGAGGTTCGGTGTCGTCCCGATAGCCGACAAGTTGCGCGAAGCTCGTCTACGATGGTATGGCCACGTCCTTCGCGCTAACGACGACACCGTCTGTAAGATTGGTCTGAATCTTGAAGTCCCGGGAAAACGGCCCAGAGGACGCCCGAAGCAACGTTGGCTAGACACGTTGCACTTGGACTTAAAGATAGCTGGTGTGCATCCCGATCAAGCATTTGATCGGGAGAAATGGCGTCACCACACCAGAAGAGCGGACCCCGCCACCAAGCGGGACAAACGCTACTAAAAATGATGATGGTTGTCCGAAAAGTTTTCAGCGTTTTGAGTGCTTTTGAGCTACCATAACTTTTCAATTGCTAACGGATATAGTCGAGATAAGCACCGTTCGAATCAGCACACTTTTGCCAGCTGGCCACCTGTCGACTTGTTCAATCAGTGAAAAAAATTAGGCGGTCGAGATTCGAAGAATCCACGAAAGCTGTTTTGGCTGGGTCCTGATTGGTGGAAGTTTTACCAGCGAGAAAGTTCTGAAAGTGTTTGGAAGGTGGTAGTCGGTTGGTGTGAGGTCTGGAGAATATGGCAGGTGAGGCAGAACTTCAACCCTTAATTCGTTCAGTTTTCGAATAGTGATTTGTGAAACGTGTGGGCGGGCGTTGTCGTGAAGAAGAGTGGAATCCTCTTCTTTTGACTAGTGCCGGTTGCAGCTCACGCGATTTTTGTTACATCTCGTCGACTTCCTTTCTGAAGGACTCTGCTGTGATCGCTTGGCCTGGTGCCAAAAAGGTTTAATGGATCACTCCAGCCTCTGACCACCACACAGTGACCATTGCCTTTTTTAGTAGAGGTTCGCCTTTGGAAAATGCTTACGAGGATTGTCGGAGCCTAACCACTGCCCGGAACGTTTCCTGTTATCATACAGGATCCACTTTTCATCACAAGTGATGATGCGATCCAAAACGGGCCAGTTTTATTGCGTAAAGTAAAAAGAAAAGAAAAGTAGGGAAGGACAAATCTCGAAACGTGACAATTTTTGCCGCTCACTCAACTTGTGAGGCCCCCACTTTTCAAGCTTATTCACCTTCCCAAGGCGTCTCAAAGCATGTACAACAGCAGTTTTACTGACGGCTAGTTCCTTCAACTTGCCCAGGATTGCTCTATGTCGACCGCCACAGGGGTCATCATTGAGACTTAAATCTCCGGTCCGAAATTTACTGAACCACTGGCGCACAGTGGTTTCCCCAAGACTGTCAGGCCCCCACACTTGACTGATTTGTCGAGCCGTCTCGGGTGCGGATTGCCCGAATTTGAAGTTAAAATAAAACATCGTTCCTTCGACATACTTCAATGAACCCTTCAAGATCAGTGGTATAAAACAACGTTGAAACTAATTAATTCTTCAGATAGGGCGAAACATTCTGTACAGAAAATAGCATTGATGACCGTGAAACTTGAATTTTTACTTAATAATAGACGAATGAAAAATAGTGACGCAAAACGCTGAGAACTTTCCGAACTATGTACCTATTATCATTACTATTATCATTATTATTGTTAGTATTATTGCTATTATTATTATTATTATTATTATTATTATTATTATTATTATTATTATTATTATTATTATTATTATTATTATTATATGCTACCTCCTCGTAAGCGTGTTGAATGGAGTCATCTCCGGTGACGTCGAGCTTAATTAGATGTAGACGGTCATCTTTAATTGCCTTCAATTCCTGAAACCTGAACCTCTTACAGAATGATACTTTTTCATAGCATAGTCAATAATAATAATAAAAGAATGAACGACGGCGTTGCTCAATTCCTTACGGGATACGCCACGCATTGTACTTCTCGCATAAGTGGATTGAATGCGTATTTGGCTATTCAAGTCTGGTACCAGTTCACCGACTACGGAAGGGTTGAAAGCTTGGTTGGCCTGTTCGGGAAATTTGGACCAGGAATCTGTAGTCGGGGACGGGCGCCTCTTCCGACTGTGCTGCCACCCTGCTTTGCGTCATATACGCACTCAAGTTGCCTCAACGGCATCTCGCAAAAGTAGAATGTCTGGCGCATCCCAGTATCAATTGAATGATGCTGTCCATTATCATTTACCAAACAAAGGAGTGCTCATGAGGTATGCTTGTGTTCCCCCGTTGGGGAAATCCAATCAATATCAGGATATCTTATCACGCCTAATCCCCCATCGGGGACAGTCGGGGTAGAGGCCCATGGTTAGGAGAAAATTGATTGTCAGCATTCGAAAAGAGAAGGAAATTCCGTGTTTAGTCGGAGGGGCATGCTAGAGGAGTGATGTGTGCAGAGGCAGGGGGACATCCCTTAGGTTGGAATTTGCAAAGAGTGCCTAGATTTCGCAAAATGGTTTTTCAAATTTTCCGCCGTTTTCGGTGTGACAAGATAGAGCGTCCCTTACCAACTAGGATAGATCCTAACTTTCTTCATTTAAGACCGGATAACAAGAGAACTGTTTTCTATTCATACTCCCGATGAGATATATACCGGCACATGTCGCGAATGTGAGCACCATTGGTAGACGGGAGTCCGTCGACCAATAATAACCAAGCGGAGCACAGACCGATCACATGCCATCCGATCAAGGAACCGACTGTGCACGCCTTCTCTCTGAATGGCACGCCAAGTCAATGCGGTCTGATTGGATGGGGTGTTCCCATCTCCCAATTTCCGAAGCAGCCGCTTATCGGCCCGTTTACTCAGCGATTCTTTCTGTGAAAAACCGTGGCTGCCATTTGAAACCAGACACTCACATGAGCGTGTTCTGGATCGCGAGCGGTGGCGATCACGTGGCGTATGTTCGTGTTCTTCAGGAACTCCTTGACAATGCCGAGACCGATTCCACGATTCGCTCCCGTCACCATCACTGAGTAGGGAGCCATACCTACGCTAATGTATATCATGCAGCTCAGATTAACTTCGAAAAAGAAGACGTAGAGGAAAAGTGCCGTCAGAACGCACCGCAGCTGCGGTGTGTTCTGCCGAACGAAGCATTACCGCACAAATATTGACTGATAAAAATTCCGCTAATCTCTGCTCGCGTTTAATCAGCGCGTTGAGAATGGAGACGGCTTGCCGTGCACTTCTACAAGGACGGCGCTGTTTAATGATCGGCATGACTTGGAGTATATTTGCGTCACATCGTTGTGTACTCACTACCTGAAAGACGATCGCACTTTGACTGGTCCGAGATAAGCGTAAGCCAATATTTTCATCGACTTAGCCAGAGATTTGCTGCGCGTTTTTCTTCTAAATAGAATGTTTAAAGCGCGTCCGAGTTGTAGGATGACTTACCAGTGCCTATGGTCTAAATTACAGCAGTAAGGCTCTACTGTAACTGCTGAGAAGGTTGCCAAAAGTTGCAATGGGTTACACCTTTACAACACCACCACAAAGTAAGCAAACCTTTTTACGGTGAAGATCCGGTTCAGGAAAGGCTGTAGGAGGAGCATCCTTATCAATCCAGACAACTCCTCGCCTCCTGTTATCGTAAAAGACCGATTCTTCATCTACAGTTATAATACGGCTTACAAAAAAATATTCGTCTCTTTGCTCCGATGACTCTCCTCAAAAGTTCATCGTCAAACCGGGTTGCGGGCGTCCTGCGCCCGCGACACTGTTTTTCTTCTAGATCAAAATCGCCAGAAGCGAATTTTTCGAAGCAGAGTCTCACCGTTCGTTCGCAATGAGAGTCCTGTGTGTAGGCAATATACATATGTATATATATGTGTATACATAATATTTACCTACTTATATGCTTATGCACATATATATGTAGGTGCGAGCTGGATACAAGCTGGATATATGTGGATATTTGGCTGCTCAAAGATCCTGGAACACTCTAACAACAGAAGTCGACCCTTAATCCTAATGGTATGCACCCACAGGAGCGTCAACGGAGTGCAGGTAATCGCGCTAGGATCTCTCACCTGGCCAATCGGCGCAGCCCGCCACGCCCACTGCAACAGCTTCTCACCCCATTAGCAAGTGGTTGTTCGGCCTGTGCCTCAGCGAGTGCCGGAGTAAGTGTCTAGGTGGTTAGTATTCGTGGGTTTTAGACCTAATTGCAATTATGCAATTTCGTGGCGATCTCGAATCATGGATATAAAACTAAAAACTTCAAAGTATGGCATATACAGTATGCTTTGGTCAATTGCCGAAAGGAATGCTTTGGTGAGCTCCAAAGCGGTTTTTTAAATAACTTTTTTTAAATAAATGAAGCACTTGTGAAAAGAAACATATATTTGAACTCAGCAGCTCAAGCTCTATCTTTTGTCGTATAAATCTCACTAGAGTTGAACAATGCATATAAGCCCGACAGAATCAATCGAGTGGGCGCGACAACCTGTAGAGCAAGCGACAGCTTGTAGAGTGGGCGTTTAGGGAGTTTTATCAGAAATTCCCAGCCGCCCTACTCAGGAATTGCTCTAAGACTGTCCAGCTTGCCTTTGGAGTGTGCCGTGAACAATACATAGAAGATACATAGAATTGAACCTATCAGTCGAGCGGACATTCAGACACGGCGAGCTAGCGGCCTACGCGTCTGAAATTGAACACGACAAGTTATTTCATTAATGCAACGTTTTCCTGTACGCGTTCATAATTTAAAGCACTGCAGGCAAATGAAAATTCCGACAATTAGAGACTGATATACACCCGATTTCATTATGCTTTTCTGCATCCCTGGTTGTTATCAAGCGAACCGGTAACGTGCCGGAAGTACGAGCTTCCAAATAAACTAAGACGTCATACTGAGTAACTAGCTGTTTTGTACTATAACGAAAAACAAGAGCTTTAAAAATCGTCATGCATTAATCGTAGTCACGTCTTGCTCTAGTCAGATGAGTCTTCCTTTCAAGTCCACATGTGTGAAAAAGGCCAAAATTGAAAACTTACGCTCCATTGAGAAGGCCGGCCGCGGACGAGTTGTCGGCCCGCAAAGCGCCGAAAACGTTGCAGGCTCACAATTCCTCTAATTTGAGGTTTTCTGACAAACGGTTGGTACCATTCGATTCGACTCTTCGAGATGTACACAATCATGTATACAACTTCGCCAAAGCACCGCATTTTCGCAGTGGGTGGTCAAAGATTACTGAAGCAGACTTTTGCTACTGGAGAAGCATATCTTCCAGGACTTGCATGTTCTCGGAGCATCTCACGCATGGCGTAAAGTGTTTTGTCATGCCAGGAATCCTCTGAGAGTGCGCCGTGCACAATGCATAGAGGATCGAACCTCTCAATCGAGGGGGATTGTTTGTAGAGTGAGTTTTATGAGAAATTCTCAACCGCCCTACCCAGCAATTGCTGCACTCTGTTCCGGCGAGAATTTGGAGTGTGCTGTGCACAATGTATATAGGATCAAACCTATCAATCGACTGGGAGCGACAGCTCGCAAATCGCACCGAGGGCGTGTTCGGAGCGCGATAACTCTGTCAGTTTCCAGTCTTTCTGGCTGGAACGTGTGGATTACGTAGGCAGTAATATGCTCTAGTAGAGCGCCAAAGCACATCAGAGTATCTTTCGAAGTGGCAAGGTTACGGCGGTGCGAAAATGCAGGTTGGGCATGTGTGACACGATTTTTCCAATTTCAGTCCACCACTGTCATCGAAGGAGGAATTGTCAAAAAATCAGTTTTCCCGGAATTGGGCGAGATTGATACTGCTCGATAAAGCTTTTCGAGCTGAACAGAAGGTACCATCACTTGTGTCAAAAACTCAAATGTGGGCGAGTAACGGCGGAAGGAACTTCACCGTCTCCCTCCGCCGCTCTAAAATAGCAGATTGCGCTAAAGCAGTTTAGGCATATGGACAGTTATAGGCAATTTATCGTAAAGTGTTTTCGGTGCTTTGCTCGTCCGCGAGTTTGCATGCCGTAGCTCTCCGTGTCTTCCCACAGAGGTCGACCGAAATCTGAAAAAATCGTGTCCCACATGCCCAACCTGCATTTTCGCACCGCTGTAACTTTGTCCAGTCTTAAGCTACGTCGCTATGCTTCAACGCGCTTATTGAACTTTCTACTGTCTACGAAATCCACAACTTGCAGCCGGAAAGACTCGCGAACTTGACAGAGTTCGAGTCTTTCCGGCTGCAAGGACAGATGGACGGATGGATAGACGGACGGACGGACAGACAACCGCTAACTCCTTTATATATAGTAGGATTTTCGCATCATCAATTCTATACCATATCAGCTTGGATTTGTTTTTCACGTCAAGATGGACATCTTCTGAACAAACTTTATGCTTCTGAAATCAAAGTGAAGGTCTTTCAAATAGGGATGAGATTCTTCTTAGCTTTAAGTAAAACAGATCCTCCAAGATAGTTAGATTAATTTTTTGTTCAAGCAAAATTAATCTTTCTTTGAAGTTTTTTTAATTTCTAAGCTCAGCTGCTCATTTAGCGTAATACTGTGAATAATATTTTTATAATTTTTTATTTGTTTTGAAAGAATAAGACCAACAAGGAAAGACTCATTCAGTGTACTAACTGGCGAGATAGCTCCATGCTTTCGAAGAGCTCAACGTAGTGTAAATGCGGTTTATATAAAGCATCAAAGTGAGGATATGTGTGTTTTCTAAAACTGTTTTTGCTTTATTCGTTAGAGTTGTGAAACTCCATGCAGACATTTTGCTATTAATCGAGTAAAATTCGCAACGTCTTCGACGAGGGCAAGGCGCAACCTCCTCTTTTAGCTTTAAAACTTGGTATTTTCCTGCTCTCTAAAACTGGCTTTAAAGCATTATTATTCCTCAAAAGCGTGTTTTTTTTATAAAATCTGAAAAAACGTTCACTTATTGGGTAGGTGAAATAAAACTTCAAGCAAAGTCATACTAAAATTCTCCTTAGACAAAACATTATTTTAACCTTTTTGTAGAGTCCCCAACTTACTCTGGGTGTGGCTGTATAGTTTTGATTTAGGATATATTCACTTCGATTCCAGAAGCATCTAGCTTGTTTAGAACCGTGTCCAATTAAATGTGAAAATGGTATGCAAGTATTTTTTGTGAGCCCAATCCCGCTATTATGAGCAAAACTCATATTCTTGCAATGCAAAAGAAGAACAAATTGCGTGAATTGAAAATGTATGACATTTTTACTTTGACATTTAAACTCATATGACATATACATCTTTAATATGGAATAGGTTCAAGATTATTTCTGAAGTAACCGCCGTTGTGTTCCTGGTTGAGTTTGGCAAACGACGACACGAGAGCAGCTGCTGATTCCTCGACCTGATTGCAGCCGTAGGGTTAGATCTGCGCGTCCCGCGAATTTAGTTGGAAGGAGAAACGCTTTCGTACCGAAATACTGGCGGTCGGTCCACCCATATCGGTCCGAACCCATCCCGGGCAGAAGCAGGTGACCAGAATGTGATCCGGCACTAGATCAATAGCCATCGATTTCGTTAAAGAGTTTAGAGCACACTAAAAGTTGTGCACTTCAGATGACCAGCTGCTCTGTTCTCCTGTGGAGCTGCAGCACCCTACCTTGCTCATCCTGTAGGCCATTGTCCCGTAATTTCCAGACCCTTCTGTGTTCGTGCTGATCGATGCAGCATAGGAAGAGATGTTCAGGACAGCGGCCCGGTCGACGGAAAATCTGTCCGAATTCTCCTGTTCAGATGCTATGCGAAGCAGTGGAAGGAAGGCCTGGAAGAGCTGAGAAAGTAGTCGTTAACCACATACGAACGAGGACTTGAACCTCTTTACATCCACCACATTTTCCGAAGAGGTGCGAGAGATTCTTGACTATCCCAGACGAAACACGCGCTGCATTTCCTCTGCCACTACGCATGTATAAAGCAGATAATCTATCGCTATTTCTGTTTGGGTGCGTGGAGCGCAATCAGAGGAGGTGCCCGTTGTCGTGCGCACCCCATTCCAGGTTCCTGATTCGGATTTCTCACCCAGACTAGTCAAGCCTTCCTTCCCCTCGGGTTGATGATTTGGTACCAGACTTTTCTTGGAAGGATAAGGCGCTGAGTTATTCGTCGGCTAGCCACCGCAAGCCACTGTGTGGCCAAATACAGTATTCAAATCGCCTCCACGACATCCCTTAGAAGTACAGTGCATGGCGCTTTCTAG
The DNA here is from genome assembly GCA_947359475.1 of Heligmosomoides polygyrus bakeri. Lineage (NCBI taxonomy): Eukaryota > Metazoa > Nematoda > Chromadorea > Rhabditida > Heligmosomidae > Heligmosomoides > Heligmosomoides polygyrus. The sequence continues at coordinate 12,767,379 of OX375865.1, forward strand.
AAGGGATTGGTTAACACCATTCTTTATCTTTCACCACTTTGCATTTATATTCAATGGCCAGTTAGTGGACAAGTTAATGTTGTTCTCTAAAAAACTGTTGTCCATTCTCCAAGGAATGCGTGGTCCAGGTCGCGAAGACGGTTAGCATTTGGACGTAGGGACGTACCAGTCAATCAGTCGACATCGACTGAGCTTACCATTCGGAGACGGCTTGTACATCGGTACCCCGATTGGCTGGCATGTTTGGTCGGTGCTCTGATTGGTCATGATTGGCTTGCGCCCTCCCATTTACCAATGCTGACCACCTTCTGCCCACATGTACTGGCGTCGTTTCCTAGGTCGGGTCCCAAAACAAGAGCCTTGATTTAGAATGCCTGCGACTGTCAGCGGCTCTTCCGACTGCGCTTCAAGTATCATAAGGTGGAGTAACGATATGGACAAATCTCTGTCGCCTTTCCACATGCATGACATCGGTCTACAACCTCACCTGTGTAACGACAACCGCGCTCGCTGCGTTCGTATTGAAGATCTTGATGAGATCGGCTCGATTCGGCTGCTGATTCGTAGTGTATTTTAGTAGAATTCCGGCGTTGTTCAAAAGAACGGTAAGACCTTTATCGCCGACGATGTTTTCTACCTTTAATATAACTGAATAAGTTAGTATTGTATACATATTAAAACTGCTTGTCATTCAGGTCTTACTCCAACAGTTTCAATACGACCGATCAACGGATTATTAGCGACACGAACGAAAAACATGGGAAATTAAACCTTGGAAAAGCTAGTGGGTTGATGAAACACTTCATGGAATGGTAAGGTAACTAACAAGAGTAACTGATTGTTGCAAATTATGAACATCGACGTTTTAGAAAAGCCTAAGGACACTCTTTTAAGCTAGTCTAAGACTTTTGAAACGCGAACTCTCCTTTTCAAAGCGAACTATCCCAAATTGAATTGACGTTTTTCTAAATTGGACTATAGACTCTCCAAAGAGAAGAGAAATAATTTTTGCCCGAGGAAAATTTTAGTATAACTTTCTTTGAAGTTTCAATTCACCTACCCAATAAGTGAACACATTGTTTGCAATTATATTAAATTTCAGTTTTTGAGGAGAAGTAACATGTTTTAAAGAGGAGGATAGCGGCCGTTTTTCAGGACCAAAAAGAGATGCACCATATCCTCATCTAATAAAGGGAGCCTCCGAAATTGCGGTGAGCTTTTGCGATGCAATTTTCAAGGGATGTAGGGCCCTGTGTGGGGAATCCAAACCATAATTAGTTGTTCGGAATGCTAATCTGTGGTCGAAAAAGGATAAGGATAAGGATAAAGGACGGCGTTATTCAATCCCTTCTGGGATGCGCCAGCGCATTCTACTTCTACGGGATGTCGTGGAGGCGACATGAATGCGTATTTGGCCATACAATGACTTGCGGTGGCCAGCCGATAAACAAGTCAGTGCTCTATCCTTCCCAGACAAGTATGGTACCAATTCACCGATCCTGGAGGGATGGAAGGCTTGGTTGGCCTGGGCGGGAAATCCGAACCAGGAACCTGGTATCGGGTGCAAGCGACAGTCGCGCCTCCTCCGACTGCGCTACACGCGCCCTTAGGTCGAAAAAAGGGGTGACAAAATGTTAGCTCAAAGCTCTTCACGCCCTGCTGCCGCCCTATCGAATATGGTCGGTTAGCGCAGTGGATAGCGATGTTACCTCTAGGTGCGCATCGAGTGGGTTTTGTGGTTCGGTCCCCAGTGTCGCCAAAGTTTTTTCGCACATCGGGTCGTTATTATAAATTAGCTTTTTCGTGCTTTTGTTCGTGTAGCAAATTCATTTTAGTGTTAAGTATTTACCGGTATCAAATCAAATTCATGGCCTATCCTGTAAAGTATAGGTGTTTGCGTGCATTTACGGTATCACGGTTTAATATATTCACTTGCTGGGACACGTAGACTGAAAAATTTCAAGAAAAGTTCTACCAAATCTTCCTTGAACAAAAAATTATCCTAACCGTCTAATTGAGCCTGTAGTTAAACATGCTTGAAAGTCTTTTTAATTTGAAAGAGTTCGCTTTGACTTTAAAAATCTTAGGATAGTTGAGGAGAGAGTCTAATTTGATCTGAAAAGCGCCCAATTTGACATATTCAAATTTTGACGCAATGGCTGAGAGGCGTACCTTGTACTGAGCGGTTATCTGCTTTGGTAAGAAGGTACATGAATGCCTAATAACATCGGATGTGGCCTACTTCAGTTCACTGTAAAGGTAGAACAAAGCAAATCTCCGCAAAATGTTTTACTTCGTTCGAAACAACACTTGAATAGGGCCACTGGTAACCTTCTGAACCACTCGGTGTCCCATTTTCATTCGCCAACAAAATTTCATATTTTTCATTTCATATGACAATCTTACCCATAACACTTCCTAACCTGAGTGTAAGCGTTTTTAATGGAGTCGTCGTTTGTTACGTCGAGCTTTATCGTCTTTAGACGTCTGTCTTTGATGTCGTTTAGTCCCTGAACACATCACAGTTATGAGGGTATAGTAAGGGACCACCTGGTTTTTGCTACAGAGGGAAGAGAGCAGAGTCACCTTGGCACTGTTTGGGTTACGCGCTGTGGCGATGACAGTGTGAATGCTGCTGTTCTTAAGAAACTCCTTCACAAGACCGAGACCAATACCTCTGTTCGCGCCTGTCACCATCACTGAGTAGGGAGCCATCTCTAGACAAAATAAACTTGAAGGCAACTTCCTGGCTGTTGACCATATCGAAAAGACCCCTGGTTTGGAAGAAAAGTCAACATATCACGAATTCTACTTCTTCGGTTTTATTTCTTTAGCAAGAAATGCTCTATTTAGAATGCTAGAGACAATGTGATTAATTACTCTTCGGAAAACGTATGGATATCAGGTCGTATCTTCAACCATGGTTTACGATTTCGAACCATGCCTTTGCTAGAGCTTCACCTCCTTACCTTTATAGCTGGCTTTGGCGGAGGATGTGGGGAAGGAAGAACGGAGAGAATTTGACGACAAAGATCCTCAGCAGCTCCAGGGCAGCCCTCTAACGTTCTACCCTCGTTCATAGGTTGGATCCTTGCGGATGCCTCTATATAAATCAACTATTGTAAGCCTAATTAAGTTAATGAAAAACGCAGGAGTGAAGATAATTCATATCTATTAGGTTGTAACGAATTAAATGGCACTGGCTCGCGCCATTTTTTGGCGCGTCTTTACGCGTTTGATCAAGAACAAACCGTAACATGTGGCATATCATTTAGAAACGCAAACGTTGCTCTACCGGTGAGTACCAAATTTTCTATGTAAAAGTGGGAAAACTTTAGAGTTTTATTGACTTTTTTGCAGATGGACAAAAGGGTAATCCGAGGCATTTACTTGTATGAATTCAAGCTGGGCACTACGGCTAAGGAGGCGGACGAGAAGATCAACGCCGCATTCGGTCAAGGATGTTCCACAATTCGGATGGCGTATCGTTGGTATCAGAAGTTCCGGAATGGAGATGAGAGCTTGGAAGAACATGAAGGTCATGGGAGGCATAGTGATGTTGATGAGGACAAGCTGAGAGATGTGGTAGAGGAAGATCCACACAAAGGTAACAGGGAGATAGCGAAGGTTCTTGGCGTCAGTCACAACACAGCTGCCCGGCATCTGAAGGAAATTGGTAAGATCTCTCCGCACTGCTTCTACGGAACGAAACGGGCCCATTCCTTGATTGCATCGTAACCTGTGACGAGAAATGGATAATGTACGACAACAGGCGACGGCACAGTGGGTGGACAGCGATGAGAGCCCCAAGGTTTTTGCGAAGCCGGAATTGCACCAAAAGAAAGTAATGGTGACAGTATGGTGGTGTTCGCTGGGAATTATTCACCACAGCTTCCTCCCTCCCGGTGAATCCATCACGGCAGAGAAGTACTGCATTGAAATTGAAGAAATGATGGAAAAATTGAAGGATATCCGGCCGGCCCGTGGTAAACCGAAGGCGAGTTCTCCTTCTGCACGACAATGCTCGCCCCCATGTAGCACGAATGACGTTGCAGAAATTGAATGAGCTGAGCATTGAAACTCTACCACATCCTCCGTTTTCTCTCGACCTCTCCCCAACAGACTACCATTTCTTCAAGCATCTTGGCGACTTCTTGGTAGGGAAAATATTCAAATAACAACAGGATGCCGAAAGCGCCTTCGAAGATTTCGTCAATTCCAGAACTTCTGATTTTTATGCTACTGGGATAAAAAAGCTTGTGTCACGTTGGCAAAGATGTGTAGAATCAGAGGGTTTTTATTTCGATTAATAAACTTGCCTACAAGCCGAGATATTAACTGTTTAAATTTACAGTGGTTCAGTGCCATTTATTTCGTTACAATCTAATATTATAATTCCCTGATTTTAAATAAAAGCCCTCGCATAGTTTGACTGCAGTTGAAGTTGTCGTAGTGAGTCAAGCAGTCGATTGGAGTCGCAAGTCACTATAAGCTCCCCTCCGATTAGGATAGGTTCGGATTATTTTTTGTACCGTTACTTTTGGGTTGTCATGCTTTCTCTGTTGTGTTCATGTTGCCTTTGGCACTTTGTGCCTATATTAGTCCAATTCGGTTCCGCAAGAAGCGTTCTGCCGCCCTACAGAACGACACACGGTGCACACCCGCCCCTAACGTATATGCCTCTAACGTTGTTTGATAAAGTGTGAAAGGCACCTTTATCAACCTATTGCTCACAACTGAATGAGAGCGGGCTCGTGTGGCTTAATCGGAGGAGGTTCAGGTTGTCGCGTTCACCCGGCACCACGTTCTTGGTGGGATTTACCGCCAGACCAACCAGTCAATTCATCCCTCTGAGATCTACTAGTGATACCAGATTTGTTTTCATCGGCTGGTCACCGTAAGTCATTGGCCAAATACATATAGTCATTGGTCCAGTGGCCAAATAAAGGATGAAAGGATAAAGGACGGCGTTATTCAATCCTCTTTGGGGTGCGCCACGCATTCTACTTCTACGGGATGTCGTGCAGGCGTGTTGAATGCGTATTTGGCCACACAATGACTTGCGGTGGCCAGTCGATGTACAAGTCAATCCTTTATCCTTCCCAGATAAGTCCGGTACAAATTCACCGATCCCGGAGGGATGGAAGGCTTGGTTGGCGTGGGCGGGAAATCTGAACCAGGAACCTGGTATCGGGTGCAAGCGACAGCCGGCTCCGACTGCGCTATACGCGCCCGAATGGCCAAATACGCATTCAAATCGCCTCCACGCCGTCACGTTGAAGTAGAATGCGTGGCGCAGGTAATTCGACAACTCCCACCCCTTATCCTTTTATCGTTTATATTTGAGAGCACTTTTATGACTGTACCTAAGCACGGCAGCAGAGCGGCAGGAGCAGCACTTACAAGTGAAGCTAGTAAAGATATCAAATAAGCCGAACCATGAGGAAATGCGTCTTATATCAGGAACCTGGTGAGCTGATTTTTGATCGTAGTGATCTGACAGTGCAGAACTCGAAATCTGTGCAATCAAGTTCGCATCATTTGTAACGTAAATTAAACCGAGAATTCTTCCACTGCTTTCCTTGAGTTCGAGTTTTCCTTGAGAAGGTAATAATGAACAAGGATTCAACCTTACCAGAGAAGTCTCTCAGGCGTATGTCTGAATTGCGAAAACGAATACCACTGTGAGATTCCACCCCTCACACTGTGGGAAGGGCTGTTCTATTTTTGCATAGTCCTGAACCCAAGGTGGTAGGGAACCTCAAAGTTTACTATGGGATCGCTTGCACACGTGCAAAACTACCGTAACCGGCCGAAATTTCAAAAATTGAATATCGTATTCGTGATCAGCGCTCCAGATAACCCCCTTAGGCAAAGTTTGGTGGGAAGGTAACAGATATCAAACAAGGAATGAAAATCACCTCGAGGTCAAGGAATCGAACATCTGACCCTGTACCTACGATGCCCCGGCACTCCCACTGAGCCAACAAGCTGTCTGCCTTAACGTATTTCATCATTTCTCTTATTTCCACGTGCAACGTGCACGTACATGTTAGATTCTGACAGTGCAAACTTTCCCGGGTGATCAGGGGACGCTATTTCCTTGGGTTCAAGGATTTTGCAAAAAAGGAACATCTCTTCCTACTAAATGAAGGGTGGAGAATCTACCTGCGGTATTCGTTTTTGCCGTTCAGACATACGTCTCAGAGAGTTCCCTGGTTAGTAATCTATTATACAACCACACGACTACCCACACTAGGGAGACGAGCGTTCTAACCCTCGACCCCGAGTGTGGGTAGTCGGCCCCTGGACCGCCCACCCGCTCTCCCCACCCACTGGGCTTGCTCGAGAGCTCAGTGGCTGCCTTACGAGATATTGGAGACGTAGACATTTGCAACGTCTCTGCTTAAAGGGGGGGGGGGGGGAGAGAAGAACGCCACTCCGCCCTCACACTCTGTACTATTGGTGAACGTATGCGTAGCATTGTTATTTCAACAGCCGAACCTTGAACCTTAATGGGCAGAGTATGAGGTGCCCACGCTATCCGATGCCAACCACGACCACGATAGGAACTATTAGGTTGTAACGAATTAAATGGCACTGGCTCGCGCCATTTTTTGGCGCGTCTTTACGCGTTTGATCAAGAACAAACCGTAACATGTGGCATATCATTTAGAAGCGCAAACTTTGCTCTATCGGCGAGTACCAAATTTTCTATGTAAAAGTGGGAAAACTTTAGCGTTTTATTGACTTTTATTGCAGATGGACAAAAGGGTAATCCGAGGCATTTACTTGTATGAATTCAAGCTGGGCACTACAGCTAAGGAGGCGGACGAGAAGATCAACGCCGCATTCGGTCAAGGATGTTCCACAATTCGGACGGGATATCGTTGGTATCAGAAGTTCCGGAATGGAGATGAGAGCTTGGAAGAACATGAAGGTCGTGGGAGGCATAGTGATGTTGATGAGGACAAGCTGAGAGATGTGATAGAGGAGGATCCACACAAAGGTACCAGGGAAATAGCGAAGGTTCTTGGCGTCAGTCACAACACAGCTGCCCGGCATCTGAAGGAAATTGGAAAGACCAAAAAGCTGGAAAGATGGGTGCCTCACGAGCTGTCTGAGGAGCAGAGAAACCGACGATATGAGATCTCGTCCGCACTGCTTCTACGGAACGAAACGGACCCATTCCTTGATCGCATCGTAACCTGTGACGAGAAATGGATAATGTACGACAACAGGCGACGATCGGCACAGTGGGTGGACAGCGATGAGAGCCCCAAGGTTTTTGCGAAGCCGGAATTGCACCAAAAGAAAGTAATGGTGACAGTATGGTGGTGTTCGCTGGGAATTATTCACCACAGCTTCCTCCCTCCCGGAGAATCCATCACGGCAGAGAAGTACTGCATTGAAATTGAAGAAATGATGAAAAAGTTGAAGGATATCCGGCCGGCTTTGGTAAACCGAAGGCGAGTTCTCCTTCTGCACGACAATGCTCGCCCCCATGTAGCACGAATGACGTTGCAGAAATTGAATGAGCTGAGCATTGAAACTCTACCACATCCTCCGTTTTCTCTCGACCTCTCCCCAACAGACTACCATGTCTTCAAGCATCTTGGCGACTTCTTGGTAGGAAAAAATTCAAATACCAACAGGATGCCGAAAGTGCCTTCGAAGATTTCGTCAATTCCAGAACTTCTGATTTTTATGCTACTGGGATAAAAAAGTTTGTGTCACGTTGGCAAAGATGTGTAGAATCAGAAGGTTTTTATTTCGATTAATAAACTTGCCTACAAGCCGAGATTAACTGTTTAAATTTACAGTGGTTCAGTGCCATTTATTTCGTTACAACCTAATAGAAGACCCACCGTTCTAAGCTTTCAAAGAACGATAACTAAAAACACTAACCAGGAAAGCGTCTCAGGGGTATCTGAATTGCAAAAAGTGAATACCAACACGAGAAACTCCACCCTTGAGATAGTAGGAAGGTGCGTTCAATTGCTGCAAAGTACTTAAACCCAAGGACTAGGTGCCCTGAAAGTCAGCATACACCTAACACGTTTGTGCGTGGTGAAAGCTACTGGTAGCAGATCGGTGGCTCAGAAGGGCGTGGCATTGGTTCATGGGTGTAGGGATAGGCGTTCGGATCCAGCGCCTTATCGGACTTTCGGATTTTTAATGGTTATTCCTTGTCTTGTATTCATCACGTTCTCAACTTTTCCTATGCATATATTCGACTATAGGCTGCCAAGTACGCGTGCAGTAAGAGATTTTCATCAGGTGCCCTCTCACTTAGTATTTTCTGCTGATTTCTGGTAGGACCCTTGTTTACATGGGGAACGAACCTTCCCAACTAGGCATAAATAAAGCAATTACAAAGGCATATGATGGCACTGGTCCACAGGTCGAGAATGGGTGACCAGTCAATCTTACCTTGATCTCACCAATCTCACATTCCAGAGTTCCACATTGTGAAGTCAAAGGGCTATGACGACAGTTGAAATACAAGCAAAGAAAATGTTAGTAATAAGCAAAAATAAGCGGACAAAAAAACCAAATATTAGGTTGATTGATTGCAACACTAGCACAACAATATTCAAGTTTGTCCCTATTTGCTAAAACAAAAACTCAGTCCAAGATATATTCCCCATCCAAGTAGGGATCCTGCCCCACCTTCAAGGCAGCCTTTCATTTCCTTTCCACCAAAATTACCTGAAAACCTGCATTTCCAGTTGACGTCGATCATCGAACTCTCTACCTCGAAGACGCTGTTTCAGAGCTCTGAACAGGTGGTAGTCAAAAGAAGCGAGATCTGGGGAGTACGGTGGATGGGGCTGAACTTCCCACCCTAACTCCTAGATTTTCTTGCGACTCACTTTAGCGATCTGAGGACGCGCTTTGTCGTGCAGCAGGTGGGCATTTTCCCGTTCTGGACGTTTTTGGCGCATGGCGTCGGCCAAGCCCTGGAGCTGGGTGGCGTAGACAGATGCTGTGACAGTGTTGTCACTATCCAGCAACTCCCAGTAAACCATGCCTTCTTACATAGTCCCACCAGCAACACAGAAGAACCTTCTTTTCGTGGCGTCCACGTTTCGTTTGTCTTGGAGCCGGTTCTCCGCGTGGGAGCCATTGGCTCTTGCGGGTGTGGTTAACATAAAGAACCCAGCTTTCATCAGTAACATTGTCCTTCAGAAAGTCCTTTCTGTGCGGCGAAGAAGCAGCGACTCAGCAACACTCATTCGGCATGCCTTGTCAGAGTCCCGCAGCTCATGTGGTACCCAAGACGATAAAACATTGCGGTACCCAAGGACGTCCAGCTGCCTCACGACGGTGCTTTGCGTACATCCAAGTGTCGCCGCCAATTCCTGAGTGGTTGAATTTGGCTTCACCTTGAAGGCTTCGCGCATGCTGTCTTCTTCCACAACGGATGGGCGTCCGGACTAAGGCCGATCTTCGAGAGAGATATCTCCAGCTTTGAGGCGCTGATACCAACGGGCCGCTGTGAAGTAATGAATGACTTCCTCCTTGAATGCAGCGCAAATGTTGGAGGCCGCAGTCCTTGCGGAATGGCCTTGCAGAAAATCGTGATAGGCGATATGTCGTAGGATGCTGCTGCTTATCGTTGACATTGCTGCTGTATTCGTACTCAACGAGGCCTTATAGAGTATGCTTGAGGAAGCTTCGAGAATGTACGGTGACGACACCACACAAGATCAACTGTGGGAGCTTTAACAAATTTAATCGTCAGTAGCGTAAAGTGTTGCAAGACTTTTCGATCAGCGCAATAGATAATGCGGTAACATTGTCGTCGAGAAAAAAGCGATATCATCGGGATCGCAGTCTGGCTAATCTGGAACAATCCTCTTGAAACAATCGATTAGAGTGGCCTGGAATGTATTAGGTTGTCCCACACGGAATGTCGCGTACATTGTGGCCTTGATTTCACGGCTATTCGCATTGGATGTGAGCTGTGAGGTTAGTTTTTCGTGGCATTTCATCCGCTGCGGAATCGCACCGTTTATTGATGTCTGTATTTGGCGAAAATGTCGTTTCCAAAAGACAACGCAAGCGGTGGTTTCCACGTTTTGCTGCCGGCGACTAAAGGCCTGAAGACGAAGAGCACGGAAAACAGGCGCCTATCCTGGATAGCGACCTTTCACGGACTTCTGTTGAAGCTTACCCGAAAAGATCGACTCGGTTGCTTGCAGTGGAGTTTGTTTGCTCCAAATCCTACTTCAAATCCTGCTCCAAATCTAAATCCAAATCGAGTTGACACGTCCTGTACCAACTTGCTGCATGCTCATACTAGGTCTCATGTCGCAAAGTCGTTCAAAAGAAAATCGAGAAACTTGGCTGGACCGTTTTGCTTTATCCGCTGTACAGCTCTGACATTGTCCGACTATCACATGTTCCGCAGCACGCTTTGGATGGGAAAATGTTCCCTGACTTCGACGAAATCCGGATTTGGGTGGCCAACTTCATCGATTCGCGACCAGCTTATTTCTTTGAAGACGGGGTCCAATATTTGCATGTACGTTGGACAAAGGTTGTTGGCATTCGTGGAGAATATATTCCCGAATTCAGATTGGTTTTAATTGTTTTGTATGAATTTAACTTTCCAGTCTTAACGACATTCCGTGTAGGACACCCTGACATAGGATCGCTTCCACCTGAACGAACCATCGTCAAATTTATTCCACCGCATTACTGATCTTGCTAAAAAGGATCCAGCGTAGGCAGTGGTAATAAGTCTGTCAGGTTTGATTCGGTACGGCCGCCCCGAGTAATTTCTGCTAGTGGCGATCTGTCGAAATTATCATACAATTCCAGTTTAGAGCCACCAGTAACTAGCTCGTACATAAACAGGAAATGAGCTAAAGTCTTTTTAAACTCCAAGGTGTCTGCACGAAGGACTTTTAGTGATTCTTGTATAACAGTTTGACTAGTTCCTCTGCAAGCGAAACTTCTTTGTACTTGTTCAATGCTATGGAGGTTTCTTGTAGGGAGACCAAAGCAGACTGCAGTATTGTGGCTTAACCTAGGTAGTGAATAATCTAAATAGCAGCTTAGGGTCTCTAGACTTGAACCCGCATAATATATAGTTACATTTAGAGGTTGCATTAGACAAAACGTCTCAGATTCGAGGACTCTAGTACGCTAGGGTAGGGTAACATGTGCAACCTCCTATTACCTCGTCAATAGGATAAAACTCTTTTCATATGCCTTTTGTGACTTTTCAAAGTCTGTATTGAGAAATGATTGGGCGTCCTCTTGAAAGTCTGAAGACCCAGTAGATAATAGACTTCAGTTTTATTCTCCCTTTGAGAGTTTTGCATTCGACGATGTTGCAGGTTTTTAAGACTGAAAATTCACATTTGCTCAGTATATCCGGGCGTATAAAAACAACTAGATTGACGACAGTTCCTCGTTGGTATCTCGGTGAACATCGTGGCCCGGAAAGCAGAAAGTGCGGGTTCGAGTCCTGCCAGGTTCGTAACAAACTGTAACAAAATGCAACTGTAACAACATATAGCCTCTATATCAGCCGTTTCACGCTTAAACAAATGTGGTGAAAGTGCATTTCATTACATGAGTTACACTCTAGTATGGAATGGGATCTAGATTTCTGTTGTAGTAGCTGCCGTTGTGATCCTTTCTGAGTTTCGAAAACGATGACAGAAGTGCAGACGATGATTCTTCGGCCTAAATAAATGAGGTGTGACTAAATTGAGAAGTCTATTCCAAAAGATCAACCTCTGCTTACAGTTATACTAGCGTTCGGTCCTCCCATGCCTGTCTGAACCCATCCTGGGCAAAAGCTGGCGACCAGAATGTGGTCCTTCTCGAGATCAATGGATACCGTCTTCATTAAGGAGTTCAGGGCGCTCTAAAACATACTCATAAACTCCTCATCACGAGGGCTCAGGTTGTTCTACATAGGTATCACTGAAGTGTTCACTCACCTTGCTCACTCTGTAGGCCAGTGCTCCGTTCTCTCCTGATCCTGATGTGTTCGTACCAATGGATCCGAGGCTGGAGGAGATGTTCAGGATAGCGGCACGGTCGACCGAGAACTCGTCTGAGCTTTTTTGCGAGGCCGCTTTGCGAAGGAGTGGAAGGAATGTCTGGAATAGTAATGTAAATGTAAGTAGTGAAGGAAAGTGTCAATGTCTGCACAAATCTATTACTCATGTGACCTGACTAATCATTCATCTTCGAAAACGTTCGAAAGCATTGGATGACTTTAAGAGGCTTTCAGGGATGTGCGGAAATTTTTCTGGAAAAAGCGGAAGACGAAAGACGGAACTGAAATGCTCAAAAATGGCCGGAAACCGGAATACGAAACGCGGAAACGGAAATGACACATATTTGCCATTTTTCAAAAGTGCATCTAAAACTGCGTCAGAGGCGGCTTCTATTGCACTTTTTCTTGCTCGGAACAGAATCTTCCACAGATTAATGCTCATCGTCATTATAACGTAACATAGCAAAGCATGAATTCATATTATTGTTTTGATAACCTTCTAGTTATGGCTAGAGCAATAAACGAAAACAAATTCAAGGTCCTGTCTCACTAGTTCTCACTATCTCATGCAGTCTCTCCGCTGTTTCCATATCTATTTCCTGGACGGGTTTTCGCTGACTTTTTGTTGCTGTAATTTTTTGAACAGCAGACTTAACCGACTCAACCACGTTAGGTTACTTACAGAGCAGCGTTTCCAGCATTTAAAAACTCACAAAACTGGAACAGTCACCTAGATCACTTTCCGACCAGAAAAGACAATCCTCTCAACATTTGTAGAAACCTGTGGTATCATGGACGACGTGATGACTGCCCAGATATCTGCATACACAAGATGGGTTACATTGTATTTACCAAAACTGGTACTCTCAATCAGAATTTAGATGATAACTGGATGACTGATTAGTCATTGTAAGACAACACTTCCGTAGGAATGTTCAGTCTGTGACAGCCTAGAAGCTCACGATATGAAGGTGACACAGCTTGACAGTTCCTAGATGGTTCTCGAAGTAATAGATTTGTTTCAGAATTCAATAAGACACCCTGGTCAATCAAAATAACAGCTCATGGCAGATATTCGTGATGCTTCATTCAAAAAAAAATGAATTGCTTAACTCCATATGATTGAGTATCACACCTAATGAAATTAACAATTGAAATTTGCACCTTCTATCAGGTGCACTGATGTAGTCTTTTAGCAGACAAGCGCATGACACAACCTTCACCGAACCCTTTGTTTCATGATACTGCGCTATGTTCTTAGAAAGTTTTTATAGCTATTTGTAACTGATGGATCGAGAATTTAATGATCATTCAAATGTTGAGTGCATTTTCATAGCATGCAAAGCATACATAGCCTTTGCTGGCACATTAATTTTGCCCTTCACTCAAACATTGCCACTTTTGAGTACATTCTTTTGGTAGTCTAACCAATTTTAAGAATATTAGTACTATAGTTGTCAAGCAGTATTTCTCTCACAATCATATGAAGGAGATCTCTTTTTACTTGGTAAGCTGATTGTTTTCAACAGAAATCCTGTGTTTAACGGTACCCATTTCCGTTTCCGCCTTCCGGTCCAAAAACAGGCGGAACACGGAACGGAACGGAAGAGCTCAAAATGGCCGGAAACCGGAATTCGGAACACGGAAACGGAAATTCCGCACATCCCTGGAGGCTTTGCATGATTTTCCAGATTCAGAACTGTTCTGCCTCCTCCATTATTGGGTTATTCGACAGCTAATGTCGTTTTTCTCAAAGATGGCATAAACTGCACATTTTATTTAAGACTGATTGTGCTGCTTATAACTAATATATTATTTTGAAGCATAGATTTTGACCATTCTCTAGCAAAAACTCTCGTTAGTAAAAACAAGTTGGTAAAAAAATTTAGTTGAAAATAAGCAATCAGGGGTCGGATTCAACAACGACTCGCATAACTTTAACAGAGAATTCCCAGCGGGAAACTGAGATATCGCGGCTTATCGCTCACCATATCGCTTGGTAAGCCGCACTATCAAGGATTTCGGCTGTAATTTCTCTGTTAAATTGCTGTAAGTCGTTGATGAATCCGGCCGCAAATAGAGCAATCGGCATATTTTACTGTTTCACTCCCGAAAAGGCGAAAATGCGGTGCAAGCTCGGAGGACATCCTGTGAACTTTATGGTGGGGACTGCGTTACTGAACGCCAGTGTCAGCGTTCCCAGCTTCAGGTCAACTATAGGCAAACATCACTCACAACGATCAACAGTAGTCTTCCGACCATTTTTTCACTCGTTATGAAGCCTGTCTGTGATCTTATCCGGATGACTCTCATCTTACACGGTTAGTCGGCAAGAGAGATCCAGAATGCGGTTACGAGTGTAAATTCAGTCGAGGAAGCGGCTATTAATTTTGCGTGGCTGTCGGACGCACGGATATGAGACCGATGTAAGATCAGATCTGCCATATGTGGGAAGACAGCAGGGCCCGGATTCTTGAATGCGGCCGGCGGTAAATCCTACCCCGATTTCGCTCGAAGGCCACTTACCGGCCACTTACCGGGAATTTACCATTGCGTTGGGTCAGAAATTAGCAGCGGAGCAAAACCCTTGGTTTGGCTGTAAATGTTCCCGGACGCGCCAGCGGGGTAGCATTTACCTCAAAATTTACCGCTGATTTTCTCCGCCGAGCGTTCATGAATCGCGGGTAAGTGGGGAGTGGCGGTAGATTTCATACTTATTGGTCGGTTGTCGTTCATGAATCCGGGCCCAGAAAGGCGAGAAATACTTCGTGACTCAGCTAAAACTTCGCTCTCTAACTAACCTGTGTAACGACGGCCACGCTTGCTGTATTCGTGTTGAAGGCCTTGATGAAATCTGCTCGATTCGGTTCCTGATTCGTGAAGTATTTCACCCAGATTCCAGCGTTGTTCACCAACACGGTGAGGCCCTTATCGCCAACGATCTTCTCAACCTGTAACGCAGGTTTGAAGCGTTGAAGCGATAAATTTTTTTGGGGATGGATTCATCAAAAGTTAAACCCGCGGTTATGCGGGGTACAAGAAGTAGAGAAGAGAGCTTCATCGTGGGTATCTCTACCCACTATACCCCCATTATACGCGCGTTTAATCGTCGGTGAACCCGGCCCCTGAACGGTTTGCCTGAGTTGTAATGTAACTGGATGGACCTGAGCGGAGACTTTCTGTATGGATTCATCGCATGTCACGTCGAGCTTCAGAACGCTCAGTCGACCGTCAGTGATTGCCTTCAGTTCCTGAACAACGATTAGGATTCATCGCAAATGAACGAAGTACTCGTTTCTTTTAATCGCTTACCTTAGCGTCGTCCGGATTGCGAGCTGTGGCAATCACATGCTGAATCCCGCTGTTCTTCAGGAACTCCTTCACAAGGCCAAGGCCAATACCTCTATTAGCGCCTGTCACCATGACTGAGTAGGGAGCCATATCTGGAGATGTGCAAGATTGGGAAGCCGTTTCCATATGCTCGGTATAGATCACGATAAATAGACATCGAAACGGTACAAGAAGAATAACTGGTCGAAGGCAGAAGCAGACTGTACTAACCTTCAATCAACTTATTTCACCGATTTATTCATTTTTTATTACTGCACCAGAAGTGCGCTTAAAACAAAAAAAAACTACAAAAACAAGAAAAACTAACAATTTAGCACTTGATAATATGTGATATATAATTATTTAACATTCTCATTTCGAATTGGACACTTTCAAAATTAAATAGGACACTTTTCACGTCAAACTGGACGCTTTTTACGTCGAGTTGGACACCTTTCAGATTATATTCGCACTTCTTGCATCGAATTGGACACTTTTCAGATCATATTAGACACTCTTTTAAGCTATCTTAAGGCTTTTGAAATCAAAGCGAACTCTTCCAAATCGAAATTAGCTTCTTCTGCATTAAACTTGAGACTCTCCGAAAAGGTTAAAATAATTTTTTGCTCAATAAAAATTTTAGTATTATATAATTTTCTTCGTTGTTTAAATTCGCCCACCCAATAAGTGAAAATATTGTTTGAAATCGTATAAAAACCATTGTTCTTGAGGGAAAACATTGGTATAAACCTCGTTTTAAAGAGCAAGAAGGCAGTCATTTTCTAGTGCCAAAGAGGAAAATGCATGGCAATGCACTCGTCCAAGACGTCACGATTCTTATTCGATTGATAGCAGAATTTCTGTTTGCATGGAATTTGACGCCCGTTCACGACACAATAAAAACAACTATAAAGAACGCACAACTTCTCACATTGATGGTTCATGTAAGTGGCATTTAGATGTCAATCAAAAAAAGTTGCGGCAAACTTTTTAAGCACATGGCGCGATCTGATCTTTTAACGCGCTTTATGCTTGCTTCTTTGCCGTAAAATTTAATTTTAATTTATATTTGAATTTAGTCAGCAAATTGTAACTTCCTATTTTTCTCTGAAAATAAAAATTTTAGAAAAAATTATTGCATTCATTGGGATAGGTAAACTAAAAAATTTCAAAGAAAAAAATATAATAATAAATAAAATAATAATAAATAATAAATAATAAATAATGAAAATACGGAATTTTTCTCGAACAAAAAATTATTCTAACCACATCACTAACTGTGTAGTTAAAGCTGGCTCGAGGTCATTTTGATGATTTTAAAAGTCTTAGGCTAGCTTTGAAGAGTGTCCAATTCGACGTGAAAATTGCGTATTCCTTTATTTATTTATATGGGGGGATTCCTGCCGTGCACCTAAATAGAAAAGCTACAAAAAACAGAAAACTCACTATTTAACATTTGATAATATGTACATAATGTGATATATAGTAACATATAGTATATATATATTTTTATAGGGCGCGTGGAGCGCAGTCGGAGAAGGGGCCGGCTGTTGCGTGCGTGTGAAGAGTTGCTCATTGGATGTATGTAGGAAAGCTCTCCGTCCTCCCGGCTGCTAAGCAAATCGGAACCCTCTCTCAACGAAATTCGCATGGAGGTTGAACAATTTAGAGGGCAATGTAGGAACAAAATAAAAAAAGAACCACAAAAAGCGAGTAAAATAAATAAATAAGAATTTGAAAATTGATGGTTATAATCCACAGTGAGGAAAAAGGCCTTCATTCAATAGCGGAACTTGAAGGAGAATGGTCAGAGCAGCTGGGTCGCTTTATAGCACTTCGTTGGGGGCACCTCGTTGCGAAAGGTGATGACTATGACGCCGTTTTCCGCCTCGACAAGCACTTGTCATCATGGGTCCGCGGAGTGATCAGTGATCGGAGACAGAGGACGGGCTCGGTGTTTGTATAGCATGTTCGCTGTGAAACTGAATAGGTACAAGTTAAAAATGACGCCTTCCTAATTAAGTTTAACACTGAACTAAAGGGAATAACACCATAATATAATATAAACATAGTAAATACCACATTAATATTAGGTTGTTCGGAAAATTCTCAGCGTTTTGAGTGCTTCACAATGAACTAGCATAACTTCCTCAAATCTTATCGGATTTAGTCGAAATAAGCACCTTTCGAATCGGCACACTTTTGCCAACTGGACACTAGTCGACATACTTCATCAGCTAAAAGATTAGGTTGTCGAGATTTGACAAAATCCACGAAGGCTGTTTTGGCTTGGTCCTGATCGATGAAGGTAGTCGGTTGGTGAGAGCTCAGCAGAAAGTTCTGAAAGCGTTTGAAAAGGGGTAGTCGGTTGGTGAAGATGTTTGGAGATTGTGGCGGTTGAGGCAGAACTTCAACCCTTAATTCGTTCAATTTCCGAAACTGTGATTTTTGAAACGTCTGGGCGGGCGCTATCCTGCAAAAGAATCGGCCCTCTTCTGTTGACCAATGCTGGCTGAAGTTGACGTAATTTTCGGCGCATTTCGTCGATTTCCTTACAGTAGGGCTCTGCTGTGATTGTTTGGCCTGGTGCCAAAAAGTTGTAATGGATCACGTCACACCAGGACCACCCCACAGTGAGCATTACCTTTTTTGATGGAGGTTCGCTTTTGGAAAATGCCTAAGGGGTTCGTCGGCGTCCAACCACTGCCCGGACGTTTCGTGCTATCACGCAGAATCCAGTTTTCATCACAAGTGATGATGCGATCCAAAACGGACCAGTTCTGTTGCGTAAAAGTAGAAAAAAATAGCCTCGAAACGTTGCAATTTTTGCTGCTCACTCTACTCGTGGGGCACCCCTTTTTAGAGATTGTTTAGTCGGATGGAGCGAAAAATTCTGTACAAAAAGTAGCATTAATGCGCAACGTAATAATAACGAACTCAGGAGTAAAATGCATAGCTTTTGCTGATGACTTGAAAATTTACCATAGCTCACCAATCCATAATCAAAACCTTCTGCAGCAAGCTATGGATGCTGTTGATCGCTGGTTCCACGAGTGGCGGCTCCCTTTATCAAAAGAAACAACTAAGGTGCTCCATTTAAGAAGAAGAAATCCCGGCTACACATAAAGTTAGGTGAAAATGAGATTACAAGCACTGATCAAACAACAGATCTTGGGTTCCTCCTCGGTGCAAATTTAGCTTTGGACGCGCATTGTGAGCAAATTGCAAATAGAGCGATGGCTGTAGTACACAATCTCTTTAGAAGTCTTTCTACAAAAAACCCATCTGTCTTTGTCAAAGCTTATAAGACTTACGTTAGGCCGATACTTGAGTATGGAACAACAATTTTTTACCCCGTTAAGAAGAAAAATAAACTTAGACTTGGAAAAGTCAAGCCATTTATTACGAATGCAAGTCTATTCATAAATAATTCTAGGACATAACGAGATTTTGTGGCAGAGCCCCTCTTGGTCTGTTCTCCTTTCTACATATTCTTCATTCTCCGGGTGTTTGTCATCGCATATACTTTCTAATCATTCTATTACACTTTGGTCTGGATCGTTAGCCAATGTTATGTGGATGTCATTAATATACTGTTCCTAATTATATTGTTCTTCACATGGATTTTAGCCATGTGATAAATAATAATAATAATGCAAGTTGAATTTTTACTTAATAACAGACGAATGAAAAATAGTAGCACAAATCACTGAGAACTTTCCGGACAAAATAATACCATAGTGATACGATTAGGTCGCAAACTGCACTGGCCCAGTAATAATATTTAGAGTTTTCTGTCTGTTGAAAACCTGATCTACGTGGAATTCCGCATAAACAACTCTACCGTAAGAGTCTATCATGGGTGCCCATTTCGATTTAGACAATGCCCAGGAGTGATTTCAGAAGTTCTCAGTTGGAAGAAAACGTAGGTATGAATCGAAGAGAATTGCAAGGGCAATCGGAAGACTGATTACTGACATATTTGTAGCAAGCCGTCGGCGTTCTCCACAATCTATTATATAGAGAGTTTAGACACTGATTAGAGGCGAAAAGATAGCCTATCATTTTCCGCAACGTGATCGACCAGTTGGCGTGTTACTGGCTAGTTTTCGGAAAGAAATTTCGGTTTTTTAGACCATTCTTGACGGGATACAACTTTATGAGGTAATATTGAGCTCGACATAAAATTTGCAAACCTAACTATGGTATTAGGCTGTCGCAAAATCAGCCACCGAAATGGATCGCTTACTTCAAACTGCTATAACTCAGCTTAACCAGAACATCATTAATCGACGTAAAAACTTTTAGAATCTATACACTTTTCCCAACGAACTGATTTTAAAATTAATGCTTTATTATAAAAAGTGAGGTCACAGTAATTAACGAAATCAAGGATAGCACATTCAACATCGGCCAAATTAGTGAATTCTTTCTGACGCAAATGGGATTCAAGAGCTCGGAAAAGTGATAGGGCGAAGGTCGTGAGAATATGGTGGGCGATGGAGAACTTCGATACTTAAATGTGTCAATTTTCGCCGAGTGACGGTGAGGTGTGTAGCCTTGCGTTGTCCTGCAACAGGAGCGACCCTCCTCTACTCACCACTGCCGGCCACAATTTTTGCAACTTCTCATACATTTGGTCTAAATCACAGCAGTAGGGCTCTTCTGTGGCTGCATGACCAGGTTGCAGAAAGCTGTAATGGATTACACCTTTACAACCCCAGCACAAAGTAAGCATAACTTTTTTAGAGTGAAGGTCGGGTTTAGTGAAGGATGTTGGAGGAGCATCCTCATCTACCCAGACAAATCCCCGCTTCATGTTATCACAAAGGACACATTTTTCATCCGCAGCTGAAATACGGCTCACAAAAGGCTCACTTTCAAACCGATCTAGCAGACTGGAGCTGATACTCATCGGTCAGCTCATGAGGCACCCACTTCGACATCTTCTTCACCTTGCCGATTCTCGCCGAATGTCTTGCTGCCGTACTATGATTTATGCCAAGGTCCTCTGCTAACGCATATGTATCCGTCTCCGGATTTGCTTCGATGCCTCTCCTCAAAACTTCATCGTCAAGCGACGACCTGCGCCCGCGACCCGATTTTTATTCGAGATCAAAATCAGCGAAATTTTTCGAAGCAGAGTCTCACCGTTCGTCCACAAGGACAGTCCGTCCCAAAAGCGCTCCTAAGATCACGGGATGCCTCTACCGCAGAATGCCCCAATTCAAATTCGTAAAGCATGATGGCTCGATAGCCGCGTTGGTTCACGATTTTATGGAGCCCTGGAAAAGGTCGGCTGGGAAATCAAAGCAACATCCCCATACGTTTTTTGAAAGAGCAGGAAAAACCTATCGAACGGTATGTTTGGCCTTCCCTGAGACGGAATGAATTAGGGTAAAAACTTATTTATTTATACGGATATTTATACGAAACGGAGATTAATTTTGCGACAGCCTAATCTATTATACATAAAATATCAATTTTTCTACAGCAGATCCGATATAAACAAGGACGTCGTATTCAAAATCGTGCTTTGTCACTGAAATAAACAAACTCTGTCTGAGAGAGACGAGTATGGAGATGAATTAAATATAAAAAACAGAAAAACACCGCGTTTCAGCAGAAATTAATAAAAATTTTCCTAAAACAAACTATTAGTTTGCCTTCATTAGAAATTGTTTGGTTCCGCTTCACGTAATGCGTCTATTTTTGTTTGAAAAGTGTCGATTTTAATGTGAAAATTGTGTCTGTACTAGGACGCTGCACTGTTTCCTTTTCAAAAACCTTGAAGATTAACTTGATAAAAAACATACTAAATTCATTCATTAAAGAACATTTATTAACAGAACATAACCTAATGCTTTAATAGGGAATAGGATCAAGATTCCGTCTGTAGTAACCGCCGTGATGTTCCTTGTTAAGCTTAGCAAACGAGGACACAAGAGCGGCTGCCGACTCTTCGGCCTGAATGAAGCGATGATATTGGACAAAAGCACCATGGTTAGAAGGAAGGATTGACCCTTGCTCACCGTGATACTCGCATTCGGTCCACCCATATCCGTCTGAACCCATCCTGGACAGAAGCACGTGATGAGAATGTGGTCCGACTCCAGATCAATAGACATCGTCTTCATCAAGGAGTTCAGCGCAGACTGAAAACTGTGCACTTCAGATTACCAGAGGCCGAAGAGGGAGCTGGTACAACTTACCTTGCTCATCCTGTAGGCCAGCGATCCGAACTGTCCTGAACCTGAGGTATTCGTGCTGATTGATCCAACACCGGATGAGATATTCAGAATAGCGGCCCTGTCAACAGAATACTCGTCCGAGCTCTTCTGAGCAGCAGCCTTGCGAAGAAGTGGTAGGAACGTCTGGAATATTAGGTATGAACTACTGAATGCGAACAATAGGTTGAATTTCTTCACTATCACGACATCTTCTGGGTAGCTACGCAAGGTTCTTGACCATCCTTACGATAAAGCACACACTTCCTACACCAACAATAAGTAAAGGATAAGAAGGATAAAGGGCGGAGTTATTCAATCCTTCTGGGATGCGCCACGCATTCTACTCCTATGAGATGTCGTGGAGGCGACTTGAATGCGTATTTGGCCATACAATGACTTGCGGTGGCCAGCCGATGAACAAGTCAGCGCTTTACCCTTCCTAGACAAGCCTGGTACCAATTCACCGACCTCGAAGGGATGGAAGGCTTGGTTGGCCAGGGCGGGAAATCCGAACCAGGAACCTGGTATCGAGTGCACGCGACAGCCGGCACCTCCTCCGACTGCGCTACACGCGCCCACCAATAAATAGAGAAAAAATGAAAACGCAGACAACAGAATAATAATAGAGGAGAACAGAAATCATTGCAATAGAAAATAGCTAAAACACAGCAGTGCGCGTATATCTGTTTGTCTGTCCACAAAAAATTGTGCATCTTCGGTGTGCTTCACTTCACGGTATAGATCTGCATTATACCAACCAACCTTTACCGAAGAAAGTGAATTTAATGGCCACCAGATAACATTCTCAGGAAAAGCAAATCAATATCGATCGAGCAATACGTTGATCGTATCAGGTTTTAGGGCGATGTCTCCAACAAGAAATTTGGCAGCGGGTAGTCCGCTGAACTTTGGACTTTTTATAACCGCTTCTCACCCGAACCGGCTTTTGGCAACATCTACCGAAAGAAGCAAATTAATGGCCACTGGATGATATTCTCAAAAGGAGAGCAGTATTGCTCGAGTAACTGATATTGATCGACGGTGTCAGGTTTGAGACCGAAGTCTTCAACGAGGAGTTTGGCAGCTGGCAGCCAACTAGAAGTTTGGAGGCTGAGTATCGATCGGCTAATTGATATTGATCGTCATCATCGATTTTTGCTCGGATTTGATACTTTACACTTTTAGGCCGGGAGTAGAAGAGTCGGAGGAGGCGCCGGCTGTCGCGTGCACCTGATACCAGGTTCCTAGTTCTCGCTCAGGCCAACCAAGCCTCCCCTTCGTGGTCGGTGAATTGGTATCAGACTTGTTTGCGAAGGATAAAGCGCTGACTTCTTCACTGGCTGGCCACAGCAAGTCATTGAAAGGCCAAGTACGCATTCAACTCGCTTCCACGACATCCCGTAGAGGTAAATTCGTGGCGCATCCCAGAAAGGATTGAATAACGCCGTGCTTTATCCCTTATTCTTAGCCTTGATCTTTTAGTGAAGACTGTATGGCTCCAATGACGGGTGGACAAAGTACTGGCGAACAAACATTGATCGATTGTAAAAAGAATACATCGATAGTATCGATTCTGCTCCGAACTGACTATAAAATTTTCACGTCGAATTGGATACTTTTCAAATCCAACTGGACACTTTCAACATCAAATTGGGCACTCTTCTAAGGCTGCCTAAATCTTTTGAAATCAAACCGAACTATTACCGATCGAAATGACCTTTAAGCAGGTTAAACTACAGACTCACTATGATGGTTTTAATAGTTTTATGTTTAAGAAGAATTTGGTATAACCTTCTTTAAAGCTTTTTAGTTCACCTGTCCGAAGATGTGTAACATCATAAAATGTTTATTTTTGAGAAAAAATAATAAATTAAATTTTGTTTCAAAGCGCAGCTAGGCAGCAATCATGAAGTGCATTAAAAGGCTGGATCACGCCATGCACTCGAAAAGCAAGTCACAATGTTTATTTGATTGATAGCGTAAATAAATTAACTGGAGACTCCAAAAATGTTAGAATAATTTTTTTTCAAGGAAAATTTTATTAGGTTGTTGAATAAGTTCTCAGACATTTGATCCCCCTGAATTGAAAGCGCATTTTCCCGCCAAATTTCCCACATGTATCAACGCGTAAATGATCGATCGATAGAGAAAGGAAAGGGCTACAAAACTGTTCCTAACATTTACTTCTGCATTGTTAACGTCAGCTATGTGGCTAAGCAATTCATCAATTCAGCAATTCATAAATATTTCATGCCCCAAATGTCCGAGAACTTATGCACCAACCTAATAGGATAATATTGTTTGAAGTATTAGTTCATCTATCCAATAAGTAAAGACATTGTTAGAAATTGTATAAAATTTTTATTCATTGAGAAAAACAATGATTGAAAGCTTGTTTAGAAGAGCAGGAAAGCGGCCATTTATATCACCAGAAGAGAGATTGTGCCACACTCCATCCGAAACTTTGCGATTTTTATTCGATTGATTGTAAAATTTCTGTTTCCATTCATTTCACACCTGAAGGCGGTGCAACACGAACAATAGGTAAAAAACACACCTATCCTAACTTTCTTGTTGCATGTGAGCAGTATTTACACTATCAATCAGTCAAACCTTGCAACTTGCTTTTCGAGCGCATGGCGCGATCCACTCTTTTAATACACCACATTATTGCTGTCTGGCTACGCTTTAAGACAAAATTTAATGTATCATTTTATCTCAAAAATTATCACTCATTTTCGGGCAGGTGAACTAAAAAAATTCAAAGAAAGTTACACCAAATTTTTCTTAAACAAAAAAATATTCAAACCAACTTAGTGAGTCTGTAGTTTAACCCGCCTAAAAGTCGTTTCGATTTGGAAAAGTTTGCTTTGATTTCAAAGGTCTTAGGCTAGCTTAAAATAGTGTCCAATTTGATTTGAAAAGTGTCCAATTCAACATGAAAATGGTATATATTAGAAAGGGGTAAAACATTGATTTTCCAATCAGCAGTGATCGATGGTACATATTGATTAGCGATGTGTTGTTCGTTCGAATGGGAAAAGGTCGCCAATATGAGAGCCATGAACTGGCTTGGAGAACTTTCAAGCACCACTATGGATGAGAATAAAGATGGGCAATAAGGAAAAACGAGTAAAGGATGGTGTTGGTCGATTGCTCCGAGGAATGCGCCATGCATTCTACTTCAAGGGATATCGTGGAGAATTTGAATGTGTATGTGTGATATAGAGTAAGTTGTGGCGACCAGCTGACTTTTCCCAGCGAGATCTTGTACCAATTAACTGACTAAGGAAAGCTGGAAGGTCTTGTTAGCCTGAGCAGGGTCCGAACAAAGGTTCTGGATGTGGGGTACATGCGACAACTGACAACGCAACCCCTCCGACTGCGGTACCATGCGCTCCACGGTGGGTCTAAGGTGACGCATTTCCATTACGCATGATGTTCGCCTCCAACCAACCTGTGTAAGAACAGCCACGCTCGCCGCGTTCGTATTAAAGGCCTTGAGGATATCAGCTCGATTCGGCTCCTGGTTCGAGAAGTACTTCACCCAGATTCCGGCGTTGTTGAGCAGTACGGTAAGGCCCTTGTCTCCGACGATCTTTTCAACCTGAAATACTCCGCTTAGCAGACCGTAAACCATCCAGACCTGCAGGAGCTTTAGGTGCTAACCTGACTGTAGACGCTCTTTATGGACTCGTCGCAGGTTACGTCGAGCTTCAGGAGGCTTAGCCGATTGTCGTTGATCGCTTTCAGATCCTGGAGATACATATTCAGCTGAGCTCCTTTCTCAATTGAGTGCACGACTCATCTGCTACGATACCTTGGCTTCGTCCGGATTGCGAGCTGTGGCAATTACGTGCTGAATGCCGCTATTTTTCAACAGCTCCTTCACGAGAGCCAGGCCAATGCCCCTATTGGCGCCGGTTACCATGACTGAGTAAGGAGCCATATCTGATCTGCATAAAGTTTATTGGTTACTTTCTCTGCTAGTAAATCGTGACAGAGGGTATCTACAAACGCGAATCGAACATATGGGCAATGGATTTGAGCGCTGAAGAGGTCAGTCACGGTAGCTTTGAAACCAAAATATTCACAAGAGGATGAAGCAAAGATTTCAGTCCGAATAAGGTCTATGAAGAAAAACAACATCGCAACAGCTAAAGCAACAAGTAAAATTCGTCACTGATCTGTTGGAGCACCGCCCACTCCGCGTAAACGCTAATATTGGTCGTAAAATGGATACTTACCAGGTGGTTGTCGTTAGTGTGGGCGATATGGGGAGGAAAGACGCACCACAACAATCAGGCAGTGTGGGTTTGCCACCCAGGGGAGCGTTGTGACTAGCTGGCACGTTGCACTGTCCCCATGCTGAACTAGCACTGCAGGAACTTTGCCTGGGCTACTCTGGCACGCAAAATGGAAGAATGGGACGTTGCTTGCACCCGCCTGTGCAGGTCAACTACGGGAGGACAAGTAACACAAATCGTTTATTCGATTTCGAGTATTGGAAATTGAAATAGGGCTGCTCCAGGCTTTTTCAATTTCCAATATTATTAGTAGGCCGTCGCAAAATTAATCTTCGTTTCGAGGTATGTATTAATAAATAAGTTTATACCTTAAATCATTCCGTCTCATGAAAGCCACGCAAACTGTTGGATAGGTTCGTCCTGCTTTTCAAAAAACATGTGGATGTCGCTCCAATTTCTGCAGCCGACCGTTTCCAGGGCTCCGTAAAATCATGAACCACGACGCGACTACCGAGTCATCGTGCTTTACGAATTTAAATTGGAACTGCTTTAACACATTTGCTTAAGCCTGGAGCGGTTGGTATAGAGGCTATATGTTGTTACAGGATGTTTTGTCGCGATCAAAGCTCTTGCGCCAGGCAGGACTCGAACCCGCATCTTCTGCTTTCCGGGCAGCGATGTTCGCCTTACACCACCGGCGCTGTTTGACCGCACGTAACAAGAGTTTTTTCTTTTGAATTGGAACATTCTGCGGCAAAGGCATCCCAGGTAATCTTAGCAGCGCTTTTGAGACGAACTGTCCTTGAGAAAGAGCGGTGAGGTTCTGCTTCGAAAAATTCGCTTCTGGCGATTTTGTTCTCGAAGGAAAACCGTATCGCGGGCGCAGATCGTCGCTTGACGTTGAAGTTTTGAGCAGAGTCGTCGAAGCAAATCCGGAGACGAATGCGCGCGCGTTAGCAGAGGACCTTGGGGTACACCAGTACGGTAGCAAGACATTTGGCGAGAATCGGCAAGGTGAAGAAGATGGCGAAGTGGGTGCCTCATGAGCTGACCGATGAGCAGCGTCTGACGCGTTTCGACACTTGTCCCAACCTCCTAGTTCGCTTTAAAATGAGCTTCTTGTAAAACGTATTATAACTGTAGATAAAAAGTGATCCCTTACGATAACCGTAAACGGGAATTTGTCTGGGTAGATAGGGTGGTTCCTCCACCATCCTTTCCTAAACACGACCTTCACCCTAAAAACGTTATGCTCACTTGGTAGGGGTGTTGTAAAGGTGTAATTCATTACAGCTTTTTGCAACCTGGTGAGACTGTCACAGCAGAGTCTTTCTGCTGTGGATTAGGCTAAATGAATGGGAAGTTGCAAAGACAGTGGCCGGCAGTGGTGAATAAAGGAAGGGCCGCTCCCGTTGCAGGACAACGCAAGGCTACACACCTCACCGTCACTCGGCGAAAATTGACACATCTAATTAACGAAGTTCTCCGTCGCCCACCATATTCTTCTGACCTTTCCCCCACTGACTATCACTTTTTACGAGTTCTTGATTTTCATTTGCGTCAGAAATAATTCACTGATTTGGCCGATGTTGAATGCGCCCTCCTTGATTTCACCAATTCCCTTGATCTCAGTTTTTAATATAGAGGATTAGGTTCATTATCCTTTCGTTGGCAAGAGTGTATAGATTCTGCTGGTTTTTGCTTCATTTAATAGGGTTGTGAATAAGCTGAGTTATAGCAGTTTCAATTAAGCGGTCCGTCTCGGCGGTTGATTTTGCGACAGCCTAATATTATACACTGGGAAAATTGCCAAAAAACCGTAAATCGGAAAAATCATAAATTCTATTCATATACAACCCTACCTAGCAGGCGCGTAAGGATGTGGCTTGACAAGAGGGAGCGTATTAAAGCAAGGCGCAAGAGGATTAATTGATTTAAATGAGAGTATCAGGTGGACCCCCCCCCCCCCCCCGACTCGGCTTGCACCCATTTTTCTGAATCTCCTAGAGGATTGACTGATTGCGGTTTGAGTTGATCTGAAAAGCGAGGCAGCAGACTAGTCTGGGGGTGGATATCCGGACCGCTTCGGGTAACCTCCTGTTGTGCAAGACAGGCTTCAAATAGACCCCTGGAGGGTAATAGACAGGTGGGCGAGAATCAGAACGGTTGTTCCCAATCTAAAACCATCTCCTTTCTCTTCACAAAACTGCCAATTGAAGAACGAGTACTCCCAGGCGATTCGTTCAGAGGGAGGACCACCACCTCTTGCCGGTCTGTCTAGCGGTTGACTATGGCCTATGTTATACTTCGGCGACGCCGTTGTCGCCGACGTCGCCGAAGTATAACATAGGCCTATCTGGCGTGTTAAAGGCAATGCGGCACCGAACTGGTTCGCATTCTATTTAGTTTCAGATTTTTTGAAGTGGTTAGCAGTAACATTGCGTTAGAAGACTAGGTCTTTAGCCATCTAATTGAACGACTAGTGTTTGATGAGCAACGCGAATTTCAAGAGAAAAAATTCCTAAATTATTGGGATAGCTAGACGAATCCATCAGTATACTGAATCATAGACTTTGGCTTAATATAAAAATGTAGGTATTGCAGGTGTTGGTTTTCATGTTGTAAACAATTTTAATGCACTTTCGAGTGAAAGCAAACTGTCACTACCACTCGCTTGTGTTCGGATATAATCGTTTGAATTCTACACATTTCAACGTTCACGACCGCGTGGCACGATGTCGCATCGCAGCCTCTTGGCCGCGCGGGACCGTGTGACACGATGTCGTGTCACAGCCTTGTAATTTACTTCTCCTGCTGGATTCAAATCTTTCTAAAGAACTTTTTGTGTTATGTGTCCTTTATCTTTAGACACTTTTGAAGAGCGCTGTCCACGAAGACAATTTTCGGTTACTCATTTATTGAGCTTGTAAAAAGTAGTCATTTAAGTTAACTAACAACTCGCGACGTTATAAAAATCTGTTGGTACCACGCGCTAGGCACGCGAAAATCACGCGGTTGTCAACATGTTAAAAAGAACAAGAAAACAATTTGAGAATTTTAGCGCGGCGGAAACCGTGCTTCAACGACAATTACTTGGACCAATTGAGAAGCATTCCGTCCCAATTTCCCTAGCATTGAGAAGAGCCTAGCACGTCGTTTACGAT
Organism: Heligmosomoides polygyrus bakeri; assembly: GCA_947359475.1. Lineage (NCBI taxonomy): Eukaryota > Metazoa > Nematoda > Chromadorea > Rhabditida > Heligmosomidae > Heligmosomoides > Heligmosomoides polygyrus. The sequence continues at coordinate 12,796,375 of OX375865.1, forward strand.
GGGTGCTGTTTAAAGAGTGCAATACTAAGGCGGGGCCCACCTTACAACGGGACTTGCGCCCTACCCGTCGTTCTCTTGGCATGTCCACACCCACCCCCAACCCCAGAGTCCCCTAACTAGGCACAACAGCAACAAAAACAATAACAGCAATAAAAAGAACAAAAACAGTAACAAAAATACGCCCCTGGCGTCTCCGGCTCACCTCTACGTATCGCCACACGGTGAATTAGTTGACGCGCACGTATTCGGTAACGCGGGAGTTTAAACGGGGATTTGCCGCTGAAGCGTTTACACCTTTCTATAACTAATTTCTTCAATCTTTCAGTGACGGTACGGGCTGTTCTCACTGGAGGGGATTAGGTAAGCATATATATTATGTTGTATGTGTTTCATCTCATATACTACTTACATACAACTGGCTATGGAGCGCCCCCCCCCCCCTCCGCTTTGGGATTGCACCGTTTAAAGCTACAGGAAATGGAAATATTATACAAATTAGCGTGAAAAAAACTGTGAGCCGGTGGTGCATTCCTCACCCCAGCTGGGGCAATTTCTTCCCTCGCTGTCCACCTTCCTACTCCCTCGAAACCGTCCGAGCGCCCTGAATCCACGACATGGCCACTGAGCTCTTGAGGAAATTCAGAATAGGTAGTGGTGAGCAGAACAGTACTTATTCGGCTCAAAATAGGATTGCACAGGGGCACAGGGCGCCTATTGAGCTGAACTTTTTCTGAAGCTGAACCGCACAGAAACGAACTCTAATTGCTAGTTATTGAACAGAAGACCGACAGGCTGCAAGAAAGGGAACTAATGCACCAAATAGCCTTAAAAGCCGACACAGACGAGAAAGAAGACGAGGAATCGAGTTGCCGTTGACATAGGCGGCAGTTCAAGGCCGTGGAAAATGAACATCGAGCACTGAACTCGGTGGTTGTTGATCGATACGGGCGCGCTGTGTCCACGACAACTCGACCAAAGAACACCTCGCACTCGGGTCTTCCACCAAAGTTCAGTCGGAACTTCCGTAGGATTCACTGTCAGAGTCACAAGAAACGTCTGAGAACTTACACGACCGATGGACATCTAACGGGATCACAGTTTTTGAGTTCGCTTCTGCTGCGAGCTACAGGGTGGTCCAAAAACGGCAAAATTGCTGCCCAGTTTCTTGTGGACGGGAGATCGGCGGGAAAGATGGGCGGAAATTTTGTATTTTTCTTTTCAGAAAACAGAAAATGGCAACTCACGTTCGTCAGAAATCAGAAAATTTTAAGACAGTCACTAGGCTATAGTACAGGACGTGTCTTTTGGATAGACGCAGACGCTTTCTGATATAAGTTGTCTAAATATCATCTGTTTGAAAAACCAAGGGCATATTTGAGCTCGAGAGCTCGAGCTCTATCGCCTATACCACAAATCGATCAATATAGCCACTTTGTGGAAAAGGTGTGACAAATATTCAAGCGAAACACAATCAATCGAGTGTAGAATTCAAATTTTCAGCCGAGTACATGGAGCAATCCACATCGCTCATACTTCTGAAAATTTATAATTTCTTATGCTTTTGTATGACCTCTTATCTTCTTCATTGTCTTTGCTGTGAGCAATGTTATCACCATTCAAACAGTGTATACATTTTTTGTACTTCGGCGGGGATATTGTGGTGGCCCTTTGAATGCATATTTGGCCCATGCAATGACTATTGGCGGTCAGGCGATATCCAGGAATGTGTACTGTCTCTTCTAGGCAAGTTTGGCATCAACTCGTCAATCCCGGAGGGATGAGTTGATTGGATGGCCTGGGTGGGAACCAGTGGTGTGCGTCTAACGATTAACAATTTACCTATTTTCCGGATTTACCGGCATTTTTCGTTAAATTTTTTTAACGAAATTTAACGACGAAAATTTCCGTTAAATTACATTAACGACATTTTACGCGCTATTTTCGAAATTTCGCTTCCTCTTCATGTAAATGCATTTTGGACTAATTTTTGAATGAGCTTTCACTGTATTTTTTACGATACCGGGGAAACCTTCTAGTTACTTGAATCAGTGGAGATGGGCAGTCGATATCGTCCTCGTATTTCGAGAATTGTTGGCATTTTCTTGCTCCTTTGCCAATTTATTTGCGTGTACCCCACTTTCTCTACCAAAGGTTCGGGTTTTTGATTTCTTAGGCCGTTTTTCGCGTTAGAGTGCTACATAATAGTTCTTCATGCTTACCTAAGGACAATCATATCGAGCTAGCTGCTGTAATTGTGCAGCTTTTTCCCTGCCTAGGAGTACAAAAGTCTCACAGTACGTACAGTGTATAGTACATATGACAGGGCGATCTATTGGTTCCTCACTGCTGGTCCTCCCTTAGTGAAATGGTCCCCCATTACTGATACTGGTCCCCCTCAATAATCCCCCCTTAGCGAACGAGTCTTCGGCACGTCTACCTGAATCCCAAACACGTTGAGCGACGTCTTTGGCACGTCTGCTGAGTCAAAGGCACGTCATACGATGTATTCCGCACGTCTTATGAATCCACTGGCATGTAGAAGACGCCTGGGTATTTTCAGCTATTTTCACGCCTCATAATTTAATCAGTATCAATTGACGGCGATCGATACTTCAAAAACGAGCTTCAGATTCGTGTTCAGCGACCTCGATTGCCCCAGGGCTAAAGTTTCCAGGCAGGTAGAAGACGTCTAGGTATTTTCCGCTATTTTCCGCACCGTAATTTGATGAATATCGATTGATGGCAATCGATACAACAAAAGCGAACATCAGATTCGTGTTCAGCGGTCTCGACTACCCCAGTGGTAAAGTTCCAGAAGACGTCTTGGTATTTTTCGCTATTTTCGTGCTGTAATTTTCCCCCTATTTTATGACTAATTTCTGCGGCGGCGCCGATCCATAGTGTGACTCAGCGCTTAGCACGTTACTATAGAGTACGATACTGTGCATGTCAACGATTCTGCTTATCCTTTCCGTCCTCTACGAGGGCTCTCATGGCAGTTACTTTTGGGAGTTATGAATTTCCTTGGAATACAGAGGAAAAAGAGCTTAACTATTTAAATCCACGATAATTGGGCGGCAGAGACAAAAGTACTCAATGGGGAAAATTTCGATTCGATTAAAAATTGGTCAACAGTCTGCGGCTTTTTGATTCTCCGCTTCTTTTTGACAAAAGAAACCAATCTGAGAAACAGGCAGATTGTGAACTTCGATATCTTCCAAAGACGAACTGTGCCAAAGAATCCGTTGTGATCACTGCTCGACCTGAATTCTTCTCTAAAACATTCTGTAATTTCTAAAACAACTATGGCAGTACAAAAGAATATTGGGCTGTAAAAGTCGACTCCTAGAGCAAGTTCTGTAAAAAGTTTTGTTAGGGCAAATGAAAACGATTAGAAACGATCAGTCTTGCTATGGTAGCACTTTGGGCATTCCTAGAAACTGGACGACTTTCCACAAGCTAAACGAACTGCGTATTATAAGAAATTTGTTATTGTAGAAGTCTTGTTGCTATTGTTTTTTTGGTTTTTGATAATTTTTCTCGTTTAGCAGTTTTATTGATGATAGACAGACCGTTACTATTTGTTGTGAAGACGAAGACATAGTCATATAATTGCCATAGAGTCGAAAAAAAGAATAAAAAACAATCTGGATTTTTACTAAAATACAGCCAAACTGACTGCAGCTAAAGAGAAATTTTATTAACGAATTTACCTATTTTAACGCGTATTTTTTTCGTTTAAAAATTGTCGTTCAAAATTTACCGAAAAATTTTACACACACCACTGGGACCGGAATCATGAACGACTTACTTCCGAGGGCAAGATTTACCCCCCCCCCCCTACCACCTTACGCGCGATTCATAAACGCGCGGCGGGGAAAACGCGAGGTAAGTGTCGAGGTAAATGATACCTCGTCAGCGCGTAGAGGAACATTTACCTTCAAGGCGAAGGTTTTGCTCCACTGCCAATTTCTGACCGAATGCATCCCTCCGCTGGCTGGCTCAGAGCTCGCAACGAACTAGCGGAGAAATGCATTGGGTCAGAAATTGGTAGTGGAGCAAAACCCTTGCTTTGACCGTCATGAATCAGAAACAGAGGTAAGTTCAGGGAAAGTGGCGGTAAGTGGCCGTCGAGGTAAGTGAAGGTACCACTACCTCTGGCCGCGTTCATGAATCCGGCCCCTGGTGGGAACCGAACCGTGAACCTCGATTCGAGATCACACGTCGGCGGCACTTCCTTCGAGTGACCCACCAAGGCATGGTCACAATGGTTTATTTAAGTAAGCTTTCAGAAGCAGTTTTCGAGTGCTGAATACTCTAAAAGCTCGGAGCTTCCATAGGTGACGTCCACAGAGTTGTCTGCAGAGTCCGTTACTGCTTCAAGGACACCTTTCAGAAGACGCATTTAGCAGCTGGTTCGACAGTCAAGAGAATCAACATCACATCCAAATGAATTCATCAAAAAGTCGTAAATCGTTGTTCCACTCCACTAATACGGAATAGTTTCCAGATGCCTTGTGAAGAAGCCGCCATGATGCTGCTTGTTCAGCTTGGGAAGCGATGCTACGAAGTCCGGTATTGCTTGTTCAATCTAAAACGTACGGTGAGATGAAGCAGTCACAAAAGCTGAAGATGTAGTAATCTTACCGATAATAGTGCTGATGGTCCTCCTAGATCTGTCTTTATCCATCCTGGGCAAAAGCAAGTTATGAGAATGTGGTCCGACTCCAAGTCGATGGCCATGGTCTTCGTTAGGGAGCAAACAGCAGCCTAAACACGCATGGCTGAAAAGTCCACGTTTACAAAAATGAATGCAGTGCTAAAAGCTTTCAGAAGATGTATGTAGGCCTCCCTTACCTTGCTCATTCTGTAGGACAAGACGCCGAGCTCCGCTGAGCTAAAATTGCTTTCGGTGTTGGACCCTGCGGTGGAAGAGATGTTCAGTATCGCTGCTCGATCTACAGAATATTCGTCCGACTTTACTTGGGCGGCTGCTCGGCGTAGAAGTGGAAGGAACACCTAGAAGCATACCAAATCTGTTGCAGTCCTCGCACGGTTCCTTGAAAAAACTCGCTGTCTATATACAGCACTAGGTCTTAACGAGGACTGATTATCAGGAGCGCATCAGTCTAAACATATTTCGCTCTAAAACCGTCAGTAGTCATTCGTCTGTCTTCTGTCGAAATGGGTATTCATACCTTTCCTGCCTTCGCCCCGCCCCTTAGGGTCACCGCCCTCTGGCACTGCGGCACCTGAGGGACGTGGTCTGTTTCAAACCCGGCTGCGGGGTAGAACTAGAAAATCCTTTTTTAGATTTGATGAAGTTTTTAGGGCGCGTTCATTTGTCCTAGACAAAAAATCGGAGACGATATGACATTGCACCTCATGAAACAGACGCTCTAGACGAGCCAAAGAACGCAGTATTGCGTACTGTAATCTCCTTTCAGAGTCTTGCTGCGTCAAAAGCCGCCAGAACACGGATTCATCAAAAATTTGCCAGCCGGTTGCGATGGAACCTACCGCGGAACTGCGATTCGTGGAAGCGCGGCGTGCTAGGCTTCTGGTGAAAACCGTTGTAGCGGCTTAACCGGGTAGACGATGCGGTCAAGTAGCGGTAACGCCCTACTGCTAAGTTTGGCGCGCTGCCAGGGTAGTTGGACGCATGCACGACTTCCTTCATCGCGTCCTTCGTGAATCACAACGGCCGGTAAGTTTCAAGCAAGCAGCCGGTTAGGTAAATCCGTGGTAGCATTTTACAGACTCCTTCGTTGATGAATTCGGGCCCAGGTTCATCGCGGCAAGGCGGCATGCCGCAAACTCTGTACCGGCCTTAGCATTAATGACCTTCGCACACTTGCGGCAAACCGGCCGCCCTACCCATAAGGCCCCACACACGTCTGCGGCTTCTGCGGCAACCCCGCGGCCCTATCCTTAACCATAGGGCAGGGACGGACGGCGGCAACGCATAAGGACTCACATCATCATTGCCGCTGCTCGCATGATGTGAATCATTACTACCGCCGCCATTGATCTCGCGCCGGCTCGGAGGCGGCAGAGACTGCGCTCTAGCCCACAGCGCGGACAGAAGGCGGAAGGTGAATAGGAGCAGTAGGTCCCATCTAGAAGTACAGAACCTTGTCGCCGGCAGAAGTGCAGGAGCTGCGCGACTCATCATTTTCGCGTAAAAGTATGTGGGAGCCTTCAATCATAGGGCAGGGACGGTGAGTTTGCCGCCGGAGGTGAACGGGCACACTTTCGCGGCGGCAGCTGCGCCGCCGATTCGGGGGCAGACATAACTCCAACGCCGCGCGAACCCCTCTAGCGTCGCGCACGGTGCGCGGCGAAATTGGACGAGTTGTCGCGGTCTGGTGCTTCCGACGGCTAGAAACGTTTCCTACAGTGACATGCGGAACGCCTTTGCCTTATTTCAACGTTTCTTGGGGATGATATATGAATGTGGTTTCAATAGCACTATCAGCGACAGTTTATACAGGAATCCTGGTCATGTGAATGGCTTCTAGCGTCAGAATTTGCCATCTACAACTTCTTCGGTCAATTTTTTGCCCGTGATTATGGTTACACTACGGAAAAAGGTCACCATCACCCATTCTCGGATCAATTGTCCTACTGCAGACTGTTGCCTACCACATTCTGTGTGATTTTAAGTTCCTTGCTAGAAATGTGGTCTGGGAGCTTGAACACTGAGAACATTTCGTGCTCCGCGGCTAACCATGCGTCACCGAGCGCACGTCCGCGTTTCAGCGCCGCGACGTCGCACGCGCCTGGCGCGCGACGTCGCGTTGGAGTTAGGTCCTGGAGCCCCGTGGAGCTGCTGCCGCAGCGTTCTGTCTGTGCTCGGGAAGACCGCAGCAGGGACCGGCTGGAGCGCAGACAGAAGGCGGGAAAGCGAATAGCAGCAGTAGGTTCCGAATTGAAAGAATACAGTACCACTGCCGCTTGCCTCCAGCGAGACTCGAGTGTGCATGAGCGGTGCGGTTCACGAGTTATACCGCCCGCTGCTTGCCGCAAAAAGGCCTCAAGGCCTTCATTCGACTGAAAAAGCAAACAATTCCTCGGAACAGCGCATAGTGGCAGAGCGTGTACGAAAAACGAAGAATCTGCTGGTAATCGAAAAAGCTAAACGACCTCTGCTTAGCCGAGTCTACAATACAATTAAGAAAGTAGGCTCATTAGTCACAGACAGCTTTTGGGAAGGCGAGTAAGGGTATTACGGTGGTCTCCCGCCTGATAACGAAATTCTGTTCCACTAACCTGTGAAGCACAACAATGCTAGTTGCATTCGTGTCCAGAACCTCGTTGATATGAGAGCGGTTCGGCTTCTGATCTGACGTGTATCTCACCAGGATGCCGGCGTTGTTCACCAGTACAGTGAGACCTCTCTCGCCAACGATCTTCTCAACCTATAAAGAAAGCTATTTCTTAACTGCCATCCATTTGCACCTAGTCACTTTTTACTTGGCTACTATCTAACCTCATTGCACGCTTGACTGATAGAATCGTCGTTGGTGACGTCGAGTTTTACCAACTTTAGCCGAGGGTCCTTGATCTCTTTCAGTTCCTGATAACATTTATGTTAGAACCAATTAGTTAGCTAGTCTTTTATCAGCCTTCTCTATTGTACGATAAAAAAAGAACACAATACTCTTAAAATATCCGCCACAACAACTTCAAAGCAATATTAGTAATAAAAATAAATAAATAAATAAATAAAAATAAAGAATTTGAAAATGTGAAAATTATAACATCTTTCTTCACTGATGAGCCATCAAGGAGGTGTTATAATGAACAAGGTTGGCCCGAAGGGAGGTCCCGAAGCGAACCATAAGGGTTTACTTTTGCTGTTATTTTTCTAAAATATTCAAGTAATTTCAAAGAAAACACACCCTGGCAGTATCCGGATGACGTGCAGTTGCGATAATAATCTGAATTCCATTGTTCTTCAGAAGTTCCTTTACAAGGCCAAGACCAATGCCTCGATTGGCTCCGGTTACCATTATTGAGTAAGGCGCCATATTTGTGCGATTCGAATTAGAGCGTTCAATTTCCTTGAATCAGTAATGTAAGCGGCTTCCGAATCGAACACTTCAAGTAAAAGGGTACAGCAGTAGGCAAAATACGGTGAAGCTAAGAATGGAGTGCACTAACTCACAGGAGTATTTTTGAATGAAATATAGAAGATCTACCAGAAATCGAAGCGGTGTTAGAAAGGCGAGTATAGAAGTTGATTTTAAAAACATAAGGCGAGCACTAACAAGGGAAGCCCATGAATTTCCCCCAAAGGTTCTCCTCGAGGCCTATGTGATGATGTCCTGGGCGGTCCGAAAATGACGAAAAAGTGTTGCAAGGCAACCTCATGTGAATGCCGGTATGCCGGCAACATCAGTGCCGAGTTGGCCGAGTGGATAGTGTCGAGGACTAGCGAGCACAAGGTCGGGGTTCGGATCCAGACCTATGCGAACTGCTGCAGTCGTTTGGAATCTTCTGCCACTGTCATGAAGTCATATAGGTTTTTTCATTTTCACACTATTGTTAACCGTTCTCTCTTGCACACTCCATGCATTAGTATATGCTACAGGAAGGTGTGACTGCGCAGAAACTGCGACCAGCATTTTGATTGATTTCGTTTTTACACATGTTTTCTTCCAGAGCGTCAGCGTTAGGTTGTGCACCTAAGGTCGTCTACAATGTGTTTACAATTGATGTACTATTGTTAGAATTGCTCTTAGAAACACCTCACCACGACCGTAACGTTAGGGTGGTATTCCGTCTCTTATATAGTGACACTTTTCAAATCAAATTGGGCACTTTTCCCGTAACATAGGACACTCTTCTAAGTTAGTCTAATGGTATGAGCTTTGAAATAAAAACGAACTCTTCCAAACCGAAATAGACTTCTTCTGTATTAAACTAGAGACTCTCCAAAGTGTAGGAATAATTTTTTGTTCAAGGAGAATTTTAGCATAACTTTCTTTGAAGTTTTAGTTTATCTGCCCAATAAGTGAAGACATTGTTAGAAATTTTATAAAATTTTTATCTTTCGTGGAAAAATAAAGGATTATAGCTTGTTCTAAACAATAGAAGGGCGGCAAATTTTTAGAGCCAAAAAAAAATGAATTGCGCAATGCCTTGTCCAAGACGTCGCAATTTTTATTCGAATGATGCCAAAATTTCTGTTTGCATGCAGTTTCACACCTGCAAACGGTGCAACATGCACAATTGCAAAAAAACAACATATCCTTACTTTGATGCTTTATGTAAGCGGTATTTACACTATCAGTTAAATAAACATTGCGACTTGCTTTTCGAGTGAATGGCACAATCTGTTCCTTAATTGACTACATCATGTTTGCTGCTTTGAAAAAAAATCCAAAAAAGTTATTTTGAATTTTCCTTATGGAGGCTGCAGACTCTGTTCGTGAGTTCTGAATCTAAGAAGATCCTAATCGAGGCGCGGGAGCGTCATCTGCTTTTTCTGATGGTTTCTGATGTTTTCTATACGTCGTCTGATGTTTTTGATGTATTCTTCTCTATCTCGACGAGTTCGCTTTGTTTTTTGTGGGCGTTCGTCGTGTTTCGCTTTTGCTTCGTCTCAACGATCATTCCGCTAAGGTCCACTGAACAGCGGAAGGAGGCATGTTGATATCGCTGAGGGGGGGGGGGATGAGACAACGCCTCGATGATTCGTTCAGCTTCAACTTTTTCGACAGTTTGATCTCTTCGAAGGTTAGAATAATCCGAGTGTTTGGTGACCGTTTTAGTTAGAATGTGACTGTAAACGTTCGGAGTTAAAAAATTCGCCCGAACTTTTTCCATAGTTCACCTCCTTCGTGGGATTTTCCTGCGGAAAGAATTCTAGCACTGGAGCAATTGAGGTCGCTGAATACGAATCTGAAGTTGGTTTTTGAAGTATCGATCGCCATCAATCGATATTGATCAAATTACGGTGCGAGAAAATAGCAGAAAATACCTAGACGTCTTCTACCTGCCTGGAAACTCCAGTCCTGGAGGTTGTCGAAGTCGCCGAACACGAATCTCAAGTTCTTTTTGTGAAGTATCAATTGCAGTCAATCAATACTGATCAAACTATCGATTTGTGTGGATGTCGTCCAGGCGGTCCGAAACTTTAGCACTGATGGTAGTCGACGTCGCTCAACATGAATCTGAAGTTCGTTTTTGTAGTATCGATCACTGTCAATCGATACTGATCAAATTACGAAGCGCGAAAACAGCGGAGAATACCCAGACGTCTTCTACGTGCCAGGGGATTCAGAAGACGTGCGAAATACGTCGTATGACGTGCCTGGGACTCAGAAGACGTGCCAAAGACGTCGCTCAACGTGTTTGGAGATTCAGGCAGACGTGCCGTGCAAAGGGCCTGAAGATTCAGAAGGCGTGCCGAAGACGTCGTCCGCTAAAGGGAGATTATTGAGGGGGACCAGTACCAGTAATGGGGGACCGTTTCACTAAGGGAGGACCAGTAGTGAGGAACCAATAGATTGGCCTATCATACTACATACTGTACGTAATGCGAGCCTTTTGTTCTTCTAGGTGGGAAAAAGCTGTACAAGTAGAGCAGCTAGCTTGATGTGACTCTCTTTAGCTTAGTGATTCTTAAACATTCGATTTTTTTTAGATATTCGACAATTCGATATTCAACTTTTTGAAAATCGAATGATATTCGATCATTCGAAATTCGAAATTTTTTCCCAAGGACAAAGGCATGGCCAGGACCTACTGCTATTCTCCGTCTTCGCTCTAGCCGTTTTCAGCCGCGGTCAGCTAGAGCGCAGACAGAAAGCTGCGGCGGCAATGTTGATGTGAATCGTATCGCCGCTGCCGCCGTCGTCCAACATCTTGCCGCAAAAATGTGCGGCTGAGGCATGGTACCGCTCGCCGCCGTCCGATTCGATGTCCGATGATGGCGGCAAGCTCTGCGTCCCTACTCCATGGTTAAGGATGGGGCAGCCGCTTTGCCGCAGAAGTGTGCGGAGGCCTTAAACACTGAACTCTTGATGTCTGTCGGATATGCAGTCCCTCAAAGGAGTATTCATACTGTTGTGTTAGCCTTTGATGTTCGATGCCATGACATGCTGGACTTCCGAAACGGTACAGAATTGCTGGAAGTGAGGCTCTTGGAGAAGTTGAGAGTTCATGTAAACGCTAGTAAATGACAAATTTTGTGAGATGCAGAGAAAAGAAATTTCGTAAAATGTAGAGATTATTCCGTGCAACCGTCAAAAACATCACGTTTCAGATTCAATTGTTTATGGGCTGAACGCTTGTCATAGTCTTGCCGTGAACCTGGGGATGCTACCGGATCTATCCTAGTCCGGAGGGAGGCACATAACTAAAGTGTATGCAAAAAATCGACTTGGGACTTACCGAGCGACTCCTACAGAGCACGATAGAACCTAAACCAGAAAAATTCACGAGCAAAAAAAAAAAACGTAAAAAAATAAATGTTTTCGCCGCGGTTGTAAGCGGGTGAAGTTATGTGCCCTCCTCACCATGTTAGATCCTGGTTGTAACATGTCAAGCAGTGGTCAGCACGCGGCACCACTCCATTGCGTCGCCCTTTGCCTTCCGATACGGTTGTCAAACCGCGGCGATTTTATTTTTTATTTATCACTTCATTTTTTCTTTGTTTTAGGTTCTATCGTGCTTTGTAGGAGTCGCTCGGTAAGTCCCAAGTCGATTTTCTACATACTTTTTAGTTATGTGCCCCCCCCCGGATTAGGATAGATCCATGCTACCTTATGTTTTTCCTTGATCATGAGCTATCCACGGAAGGCCCTCGATAGAGAGCCTTCGGGCTCTCTTGTTAAGAGGGATCTCGGGCCGCTTGTCGCAGGGCCACGTGGCGCGTCCCCGGGTGGTGGATAGGGGAATTAAACGCGAACCAAATGCGACCGTGTACTGCCCAGAGACGCAGGTGGGATGCAGGGGATAGACTCCTTGCTCCTGCTGTGTCGGGTCGATGCGTTCCTTGTGCGTGGGAGCGGCATGTTCGTGCACAGTGTGCGTGGATGTGTCCGTGACTGTGCGGATTGTAACTGTGTCGGCTCGGCCAAAAGCTTGCACTCGGTAGACTGGGAGTACATGTAAGGCGATTCGAGGCCGCCTTAAGTCTCGCCCCGTCCCTTCGGGCAGTCTGGCTGGCTGCCCGGAGTACCCCGCCCGCACGACAGAGCCTGACTAGCTACCCGTGTTGTATTCCAGTCAAACACAGCAGCACTAAAGGGCCTCATTCCCCTGACCCCGAAAGAGCCCCCATTTCTGCAGCGATGGGAAGGACGAGTACGGAGAGGCTGCTAAAATCTCACGGCCTAACCAGGCTGCGCAAACTGAGAAGGACTAGGATGACGATCTGTACTTACAACGCCCGCACGCTTGCGTCGGAAGCATCCGTCGAGGACCTGATGATGCAAGCCAGGAAGATCAAGTACGACGTCATCGGACTGACCGAGACGAGGAGACACCACCCCCTACACGCCGCCTACGACTCCGGAGAAGAACTGTTCCTCGGAACATGCGACAGCAGGGGAGTAGGCGGCGTTGGTGTCCTCGTCAACACGCACTTGGCCATGAACATCGATTCGTACGAGTCTCTGACAAGCCGAATCGGACGTCTGCGACTGAAGCGATGTGGCTCCGTGCCAGCCTTGACTGTGTTCGTCGCGTATGCCCCAACATCCGACTACGACGACGAAGACGTCGAGGCCTTCTACGTGGAGCTGGAGAAGTTCTATAAGGAAGATCACACCTTCTACAAGGTGATCGTCGGCGACTTCAATGCCAAGATCGGGCCACGAAGGTTGCTGGAAGAACTTCACATCGGAACCCACGGTTTGGAGTGGAACGAGCAAGGTGAAAGGCTGTCTGAGTTTATCATGTCGACCAAGACCATCCATGGAAACTCGCAGTTCCAGAAGCCTCCCTCCCTACGATGGACCTGGGAATCCCCCGGTGGCCAGTTCCACAACGAGATCGACCACATCATCTTCAATCGCAAGTATTGCCTGACCGATGTCTCCGTTGTCCCCAAGTTCTACACGGGATCGGACCACCGCCTCCTTCGCGCGAGGTTCCGCTTTTCGCGTCAAGGAGAGAAGGCCGCGAAGTTCAAGAAGAGGAGTCCCAGAACGACCATCAACTGGGTTCTCTACACCTCTCTTGTCGGCCTTTGGGAAGATGCCGTCATGGACAACGTCGACGAGGAATACGATCGCTTCGTGCACCATCTCCACGATAGTGCTGAGGGAGCCGAGAGCTTGAAGACCACCAAGAGACGCCTGTCTCCGGAAACTCTCGAGCTGATACGCCAGCGTGGAGCAGCACTAGCGTCAGGCAACTATCAACTGACGTCCGAGCTTGCAAAGCTATGCAGAGCGGCGATAAAGGAAGATCTGAAGGAGAGAAGGGCGGAAGTGTCGGCTGAAGCAGCAGAGGCAGGGCTGAGCATCCGCAATGCCCGCCGGAACTTCGCCAACTTCAAGACCAAGATGACCGCTCTCCGACGTCCTGACGGAACCGTGACCTCTTCCAGAAGGACCATGGAGAAAGTCATCCACGACTTCTACTCCGATCTCTTCGATAGCCACGTCCACCTGCCCCTACGCCATCTTCCGCAGGATGGATACGTCATCCCCTCTGTTCTCCCTTCCGAGATCCGACACGCCATCTCGTCGGTGAAGAAACGTACAGCACCCGGTCCTGACAGGATCAGAGCTGAACACCTGAAGAACCTCCCGCCAGCGCTCATCAACACCTTGGCGCGGCTCTCCACACGCTACCTGTCCGAATGCAAGGTTCCATCTCAGTGGAAGACCAGCAAGACCGTCTTGCTGTACAAGAAGGGAGACGTGCACGACATTGGCAACTATCGCCCGATCTGCCTGCTGTCCGTAGTCTACAAGCTGTTCACTCGAGTCATCCTGAATAGGATTAGTAGAACGCTGGACGAAGGACAGCCATGCGAACAAGCAGGATTTCGGAGAGGATTCAGCACGATCGACCACATACACACCATTACGAAGCTCATCGAAGTGTCGCGAGAGTACAAGCTGCCGCTTTGCCTTACGTTCATTGACCTGAAGAAGGCATTCGACTCCGTCGAGACTGAAGCGGTCATGGAAGCCCTGCTCACCCAGGGCGTTCCTACTCAGTACATCAGAGTCCTTCGAGAGCTGTACAGTGGATTCACGACCAAGATCTCACCATTCTACAACGACGTCGTCATTGACGTGAAGAGAGGGGTTCGACAAGGGGATACCATATCCCCGAAGCTCTTCAGCGCCACCCTCGAAAACGTCATGCGCGAACTAGAATGGGATGACATGGGAGTGAAGGTCGACGGCCGGCAACTGCACCATCTTCGCTTCGCTGACGACATCGTGCTCATAACACCGAGCATCACTCAGGCGGAGCGAATGCTGGCCGACTTCGATCGTGTATGTGGAAGCGTTGGACTGCAGCTGAATCTTACGAAGACGATGTTCATGAAGAACGGATGTGTTTCTGATGCCCCATTCTCGCTCAACGGAACGAACATCTCCGAATGCTCCAGCTATGTGTATCTGGGTCGCGAAGTCAACATGGCCAACGACCTAGCACCAGAGCTGAGCAGGAGGAAACGAGCGGCTTGGGGAGCTTTCAAGAGCGTCGAAGAAGTCGTGAAGAAAACGAAGAACGTCCGACTCCGTGCCCACCTATTCGACTCCACTGTTCTTCCTGCCCTAACATACGCCTCAGAGACCTGGGCTATACGAAAGCAGGATGAACACGCGATCAGCGTCTCGCAGCGTGGAATCGAGAGGACGATGCTCGGAGTGACACGACTCACGCAAGTGAGAGAAGGCCTCCGGAGTTCCGAGCATCGCCGACGTTCGAAGATCAGAGACGCTGTCGCATGGGCCAAGTCGTCGAAAATTAGGTGGGCCGGCCACGTAATGCGATTCGCAGACACCCGCTGGACGAGAGCCGTCACAGACTGGATTCCGCGGGATGTCAAAAGAACACCAGGACGCCCACCAACGCGTTGGTCGGACTTCTTCGTGAAAGCCCTGAACGACCGATATGACGCTCTTCGTGTCCCTCGAGCGAGGAGGATCCATTGGACCACTCTGGCACGCGACAGGGACGAATGGAGACGCTGCTGGCGCCCGCTCGAGCAAGTCGATGATAAACGGGACGACAGGTGATACAGGTGACATGAGCTATACAACAAAACAACTGGTAGTTGTGGGAAGATAGACGTCCTCAAAAATCCGAGCTGAGAAACTGTCAATCCTTGTTGCCACTGGGCGATCAGCGAAGGGTGAAATTTGCATGGAAATCAACAAAAAACCTTCTGAGAATAGAATACTAAATCTGTGCAAATCCTTCAAAAACTCCAGACAGATTGCACACATAGTTATGCAAAAGCTTCATTTTTATTTTCCGTTTACTACAATCTATCGAGAAGGGAAATTCAAAAGCCCCATACCGAAAGCCGAAAGCGCTTCAAGACCATGAAGTAGTCAAAATGTTGAATGGCAGCAAGGAGGTTGCCTCGGGTACGAGGTACGCGTAGACGATGACAAAACACGAACTGATGACAATTCCATGGCGACCACTTGCACTTGTCATCAGCGGTTGTCGAGATATCAAACAAGAAACGGCAACGACTAGCGTCAGAAAGAAAGTACTGTTTTCCTTTGAGGAACACAATACGGTTACACAAAAAGGAGGGGCATATGAGGTTGGTGCTTAGGTTGATTTTCTGTAGAAAGTAAAGTGCAGATATTGTGTATGCAAAACTGGAGCGATCTAAATAGAACGACCTTTCGTGCATCGTTAAATGAGACTAGAGGTGAACCCGTTTTTATAGGTAGCCAGTTGCAAAAGTGATGACAATTCCCGATGACACGAGCACTTGCCACCGCAAACCAGGAAAATGATCAAAGAACGAATAGTCTGAGTATGAAGTGAACGCCTACCCTGCAGCTGTTTCATCGATCTCAAAACGCCTGAACAGCAAGAAATGTCATATAATATAACGTGATATAATAGATGTACAACTATGAAAGTTCGTTTCAGTTTGTCTAATTTTTTTCAGAAATCTACTGCTCCCAAACCGTTTGTTCACATCTGTCTCTGTCTCTCTGTCTCCATGCGTTAACTGATGCAGTTTGAATTTCTGAAAAAGCTCGAAACGTAAAATTTAACGACAATTTTGTATTTGACCACTGAGGCGCCAACGAAGGAGAGAAGTTCTATTGCTTATGTTCAAGCGAAGAAAAGCGTCGTTGAAGCCCATAACATGATCGCCAAAGTCTACGGCCAAGATGTCATCACTGCCAGAGCCGGCCAGAAATGGTTAAAGAGATTTCGAGGAGACTCCGACCTGAAGAACAAAGAACGTGGAAGACCACACCAAAAGTTCGAAGACGATGAACTGCAAGCTTTGCTCGATGAAGACAACGCCCAAATGCAAAAACAGCTAGGTGATCCTTAGGTGTAAGTCGCCAAGCAGTTTCGAAACGTTGGCATGAAATGGGCAAGATTCAGAAGGAAGGATGGAGAAGAACTTAACCAAACACGAAGGCGATCAAAAATGGCTTGATGAATGGATCGCTTTGAAAGTTCCAATCTTTTTTACGATGGAATCCACAAGCTGCCTAAAAATTGGAATAATGTTGTTAATAATGGTGATTATAGTTGATGAAAGTTGGTTTAAAACAATTCGGAATTTTTATTTTAACTCGTAAAAAAGGAGGTTTCCTAGATGCGCACCTAAAAAATACATATAATAGAACTCTTAACCCTCCAACTAGTAATAAAGTAAGTAAAAATATGTTTCATTTATTTATTTGCAGGCACTTCAGCGCTGGTCACTTCAGCGCTAACGAAATAGCAAAAGCATGCTCGGCAAAGACAACGGAAGAATGCACACAAATTCATTTAACATAAGGAACCAATTTTGTTTTCTAATTATCACCCGGCTACAATACCGCCCGCGTCGCGCGGTCAAAAAGACGGTTTGCGACGGAAAAATCCGTCGCAAACCGTCGCATGCTCATAACTCCTTTAATTTTAAATTGCTTGAGAAACTGTTGGCACCGTTCGATTCGTCTCCTCGAGATCTACACAATCGTATACAAAACTTTACCAGAACACCTCGTTTTCGCCGTGGGTGGCCTAAAAATATAACTGCAGCAGGCCTTTGCGATTAGAGCACCTTATTTTCCAGGGAGTGCATGTGAGTGTGCAGTGTTTTCGGAGTATCTCAAGCTTGACGTGCGTTGTCAGTGTTCTGTCATGCCCGGAATGCTCCGAGAGTGCGCCGTGCACAGTGCATATAGGATCGAACCTATCAATCGAATGGGAGGAAGCATGTCCACCTGAGAATTTTATAAGAAATTTCCGGCCGCCCTACTTGGGAATTGCTTCAGTCTGTCTCGGCGAGACTTAAGTGCGCGCCGTGTACAATGCGTATAAAGATGAACCTATCAATCTAGTGCGTTCGACAACTGGTAAAGTGAGCGTTTGGGGAGTTCAACCGCCAGCCGCCCTACTAAGAAATTGCTGCCCAGCTAGCCTTTGGAGTGCGCCGTGAACAATGTCCAGATTTGTGTTTTCGACACTCGCAATGGCATCGTTCTGTTCAGCATGAAAAGCGCTATCGAACTGTAGTAGTTTGGACCAATTTTGGAAAAATCGATTTTTGACAGATTTGCATCGAGGACGAGGGCCTCATAGTTTTTTGAGGCCGCGGCAGACGGAGGTTGACGTCATTGAAAATGGATATCTTCGAATTGGGCCACGCTTGATACCGTTCGATAGATCTTTTCATGCTGAATTGAATGATGTTATTGGGAGTAGGGAAAACTGTAATATGGGCGAGTAAGGGCGAGGAGAACATCAACCGTTGTGCTGAATTGCACGCGCGGGCATGTTCTGAGCGCGATAACTCTGTAATGTTTAAACCTTTCCGGTTGCAGCTTGTGATTTTTATAGGCAGCAAAGTGTTCTAGCAGAGCGCTAAAACACACCAATGTAGCTTATGAATGGGCTAAGTTACAGCAGTGCAAAAATGCAGGTGAGGCTTGTGTGGCACGATTTTTTTCCAATTTCAGTCGACCCCTGCGGAAAGACGCGGAGAGCTAACGGCGTGACGGGAGATCCAAATCCGTGCGCACTGAAGGTGCTTTCAGGTGACATGCTCACAACTTCCTAGCTTATTAAACTGCCTTAGCACCAGTTGCCATTTTAGGGCGGCGGAGTTTTAGCGTTTGAAGTTTCCCGCGCCATTATTCGCCCGTATTTGAGTTTTCAACACTCGCAATAACACCATTAGCTTCAACACGAAAAGCTCTATCGAATGATGTGAATCTCAACCAGTTTCAGAGAAATCGATTTTTTGACAATTTCCCACTGCGGACGGGGGCGCTTCAGGCCGAGCCGGCGCGGCGCGGACGAATCGAAAATCGATATTTTCGAAGTTGGCCAAATATTCTCCTCCAAAATCATCTAGGGGTTATTTGGGGCGCTGATTACGAATCCATCCGACGCCCGTTTTTGAATATTCCACCGATTTCGATAGGTTTTGGACTTTCTTCTGGATAATTTAGAGTGGTCGGGTCAGGATCACCGATTTTCCTCAAACTTCGTATACATATTCTAGGTACCGAACACGATGCCGAAGTTCATATAGACCAGAAGAAAGTCCAAAACCTACCGAAATCGGTGGAATTCAAAAACGGGCGTCAGATTCGTAATCAGCGCCCCAAATAACCCCTAGAGATTTGATTTTGGACGAGAACATTCGGCCAACTTCGAAAATATCGACTTTCGATGACGTTATCGTCCGCGAAGGCTCGGCCTGGAGCGTCCCCATCGACAATGCGAAATTGTCAAAAAATCGATTTCTCTGAAGATGGTTGAGATTCACATCGTTCGATAGAGCTTTTCGTGTTGAAGCTAATGGTGTTATTGCGAGTGTTGAGAACTCAAATGTAGCGAATAATGGCGCGGGAAACTTCAAACGCTTAAACTCCGCCGCCTAAAATGGCAGCTGGTGCTAAGGCAGTTTAATAAGCTAGGAAGTTGTGAGCATTGCCACCTGAAAGCACCTTCAGTGCGCACGGATTTGGATCTCCCGTCACGCCGTTAGCTCTCCGCGTCTTTCCGCAGGGGTCGACTGAAATTGGAAAAAAATCGTGCCACACAAGCCTCACCTGCATTTTGCACTGCTGTAACTTAGCCCATTCATAAGCTACATTGGTGTGTTTTAGCGCTCTGCTAGAACACTTTGCTGCCTATAAAAATCACAAGCTGCAACCGGAAAGGTTTAAACATTACAGAGTTATCGCGCTCAGACAGAAGTGAAGCGAGTAAATGGGCACAAACAATGTTTAACTTCCTTGATATGTGACATTTTGCTCAGCTAAGTCATATCACTAACGGCTTGTTCTGTTTTAAAGTGGATCGCCTGCCTTTCATGCGTTCCTACAATCCAGATGCCAGTAGGAAGCATACTGACGTGATCCAATGTGAGAATTGCGGCAGCCCGACAGAGCTGGCAACGCGCCAGGTGCCGCCGCGCGCGACCGCTGTCGCTCCCGTTTTGTATCTTTAAATACGATCAGAAAACTATGAGGCGGCCTCGTCCTTGATGCAAATCTGTCAAAAATGGATTTTTCCAAAATTGGTCCAAACTACTACAGTTCGATAGCGCTTTTCATGCTGAACAGAACGATGCCATTGCGAGTGTCGAAAACACAAATCTGGACGAGTAAGAGAGCAAGAGACTCTAACCGCTATTTTCCGCCGCTTTAAACTGGCTGCTGAGACTAAGGCAGTTTAAGGAGCTGAGGAGTTCTGAGCACGTCATCGTGAAGTACCTTAAGCGCTCTGTTCGCACACGCATTTGAAGACGGTTTGCTCGCCGGATCTTCCCGCAGTGGTCCACTGAAATCGAAAAGAAATGCGTCACACAAGCCTCACCTGCATTCTCGCTTCCCTCTAACATTGCCTGTTCCTAAGCTACACCGTTCTACTTTAACGTGCTACTAGATCATTTTACGGCCTACAAGACCCACGAGTTGCAGCCGAAACAATTTGAACTCGAAAGAGTTATTGCGCTACGAACTCGCCTGTGCGTGCAATTTGCAAGCGGTCGCCCCCTCGACTAAAAGGTTCGATTCTATATGCATTGTTCACGGCGCACTCCAAAGGCTAGCTGGGCAGCAATTTCTTAGTAGGGCGGCTGGCGGTTGAACTCCCCAAACGCTCACTTTACCAGCTGTCGAACGCACTAGATTGATAGGTTCATCTTTATACGCATTGTACACGGCGCGCACTTAAGTCTCGCCGAGACAGACTGAAGCAATTCCCAAGTAGGGCGGCCGGAAATTTCTTATAAAATTCTCAAACAGTGCAAGATAATCTTTAAGGCTTTGCATTTTCCATGAAGCGAAGATAGAAACCAAGTGGACATGCTTCCTCCCATTCGATTGATAGGTTCGATTCTATATGCGCTGTGCACGGCGCACTCTCGGAGCATTCCGGGCATGACAGAACACTGACAACGCACGTCAAGCTTGAGATACTCCGAAAACACTGCACACTCACATGCACTCCCTGGAAAATAAGGTGCTCTAATCGCAAAGGCCTGCTGCAGTTATATTTTTAGGCCACCCACGGCGAAAACGAGGTGTCCTGGTAAAGTATTGTATACGATTGTGTAGATCTCGAGGAGACGAATCGAACGGTGCCAACAGTTTCTCAAGCAAT
Organism: Heligmosomoides polygyrus bakeri; assembly: GCA_947359475.1. NCBI lineage: Eukaryota > Metazoa > Nematoda > Chromadorea > Rhabditida > Heligmosomidae > Heligmosomoides > Heligmosomoides polygyrus. The sequence continues at coordinate 12,817,171 of OX375865.1, forward strand.
TTAAAATTAAAGGAGTTATGAGCATGCGACGGTTTGCGACATTTTTCCGTCGCAAACCGTCTTTTTGACCGCGCGACGCGGGCGGTATTGTAGTTTGATTTTATGGCGCGTCCTGTAACAGTGTACCTCTCCTAACTAATGTATAAAAGACTAAGGGCAGTATCGGGAAAGGAAACTACAGAATATAGAAGTCTCTTAAGCCCTGAGCACAAGCATAGAGCGCAGGACCGGTATCTCAAATAAAAGCAAAAATATCAAAAGGAATCATAGCATATGTGGCGCTGGGAAGTGAGTCTTGTCGAATCATTAAGGAAATAAAGTATGTAAGAGCCACTCAAATTTCTCTATGGTAATGACGGTTAACGGTTATCAGGCTCCAACATGCTACACGGGCGCGATAGTCCAGCATCATAGCTTGGTTGGCGTAGTGGTAGGCGCTTCGATCATTTTACCACCCCCTCCAGGAAGGTCAAGTCTCCAACTTCTTCAATTCTCCAGTTTACTAAATGTGAATGTCGATATCACAGAACGACTAAGCAACGTATTAATATACAACTGCGTTATATGCGACAGTAAGGTGGGTGAAAAAAATGCTTTTTTGATGTATTGCTAAACATGTCTTATATTGTGTCACGGTTTTGTCGTGCCCCGGAGGAGTCCGCTGCACTTATGGGGCTCTCCTCCGAGACCAGATGTTGATGCGCAGTCAGAGTCAAGGTCATACCTGCGCGCCACTCCAAACTTGATTTCGTCTGTAACTTACATGTGTGGCCCTTTCTTGCCCCGAATAAGCCACGCTTCACTCCATTGCGGATTTTATTTATGAGCTCCCGGAATCTACCTGCGCTGGTCTCGACGACCTTCCCCCATCTTCACATCACTCGGGTGGTGTAATTGAACCAGCCAACTCCTGTAGCTTTTGGCTACCTGCTCTCAATAAGCCTTCCTCCCACGCCTAGAGTTGAGAGACACTGCGCTTTAGACAACACAGCTTCATATCAACTCAAATACAGACACCATACCAATAACGTGGGCACAACATCCTGCAAGTCAAGGCTGAGCCCCGCCACCTTACCTACGGTGACTCTCAAAGGCAGCCCGCAGGTTCTGCCCGGCTTCCACCCTTGAGCCTGTGCTCATGAGGGCCATGGCTGGGTCGTAGTCCGGGTACCTCAGTTCTGGCGATCCTGCGCGTCTCGTCCTGGTCGTCCCGAGTCCTGCACTGCAGTTGAGGTCGATGTCCCGTGGAGGTGGAACTGCGCTGCCGACGACGAGGCCGACGCCGGATGCGGCGGGAAGTGGAGCGGACCGAGCTCTCATAGCGACGCCGACGTTGGGGACTGCCGGGTGCGCGGGAAGGCACTTAGGTCTATATTTTTCTATATTAAACTTCGGCGGGGCGATTTCGACTCTGCGACCCGTCGCCGACGTTGTTGTCGGCGACGTCGTCGGCACCGCCGGGGACAGAGTCGGCGACAGCGGCGACGGCAGGGGTGCATCGGGTGCCTTGGAGCATAGGGGCGCAATTTTAGCATATAAGTGCGTTTCCAATGTCATCATTTGGTAACCAGCCGGCCCCTTAGCTAAACTCGCAGGACGAACGCATCGCTGACAAGTTGATGTCTTATCCTTCTCCATCAGGAGGTCGATACAGACGAACTGGAGGAATAGTTGAGCAGATCCAGGAGTGAGTACTCAATGAAAACTGATTGGGAGTCCGCAAGATGGGTGCTTCTTGCCTTCGTCCTTTGCACTTCTTGTTTTCATAATTCGAGTTCCGGTGGGGATGATGACAGTGCCGAGAACACGATCCAACCCATACCGTAGCTGTGAACGGTACAAAACGAGAGAGACAGAGAAGGCAATGACAACCACATGCGGTGCTCTCTTTCTCGCCGACGAGTTCTTGCCAACGCTGTTGTTGGCACCGTCGCGTCGTCGGCGTACGCTCTTCGCATTGGGACCTGGGTGCCGCCAGGCTTGTGTGTCCTTGAAGAGTCGCTCGGAGCGTGGCGAACGTCACGACAGGATTCATGAAGCGTCACTAGTCAGCGTTACAGGGTATGCCATCGAGTTTTTCCTGGAGCCTTCGCATAATATTATAGAAAAGATAGTCTGGTGTGCTGTATTTTTTATCAAGGTGAAGCGCTCCTGTAAACATCTGATGGGAAGTCATGCTAGGTACTTCGAATTATTGAGGGTTGCAACAGCCGTCAAGAACAACTTTTGGCTCCCATAGTCAAGTAATAGAGAACCAAGCTATGGTTGGAACCGTCCCCTCTGTTACCGTTAACCCTCTAACGGAAACCTGATGCTCGATTTTTCCTCCAGCCTGCACTAACAAGGCCAGGATTCCTAGTGTTGTTGTGCGAACAGCTCTTCTTCATTCACGTTGAGATGCTGACATATGAGCAGTACCTGTCGTCAAGAAAAAACAGGAAGGCGAAATCCATGCCCCCGACATATCTGGGTTAAAAATGTATGGAGAGCAGGCAATGCGACGAAGAATGAATTGATAGCAACTAATGATATAATGCCAGGTGTTGAGCGCTTACACTTTGGCATGGTTGAACCCATACACGTGCGAGTTCGAGTTCGGACTGTGGTCAACACCTAACTAGGAAAATGTAAACTGTAAAACTTGTATCGTAATATCGGGCAACTGGCTTTAAGTGATAAGTCTAAGATACCTAGGTTGGAGATATAAAATAAGCATTATAGAATAACATACATGCTCGTGACCTAGCTATTCCGCAAGTAGGAAATAAGAAAATGGCAAAATACAACACTCTGTCAGCCTTTTAGGAGCGTGCCTCTTTTAAGACTAAAGGTTATCAGCCTCGGTGAGCCAGATATGTTATCTTTTAGGCTCCTCATCATGTGCTAATGAATTGTTGTTTGCGTTGTGCTTTGCAAGTAATTCCATAAAGTAATAAACCAGATATCACATGTTACTAGACGCAGAGGCTTCGGTTGCAAACGGCCCTAATAGTGTAGCCGCTGAACGACAGGATTCTTCAAAACACAACCAAACATGACAGGCGTCCAAACTTTTTCCATTTTCTTTCACTTATCTGGTTTTGAGCCGTTGACATTGAGACTGAGAAGTCCAGCGTGTTGGGTATACCTTAGCTTTATGCTCTAGAACGTGAGAAGTATGGTTAAGAAATGCTTCATTAGAACGCGTTGCAGTCTATCCGTTAAGTATAGGTCGAGCTCTTCATGTGACTAACAGTGATACAAAAACAGTATTATAGGAACAATTCAAAATTGAAGCAGGTATAGAGTTCAATAAACTATTTTTTGCCAAGTCGCACGTTTTAAACAGTTTTGCTAGAAGATGTGAAGTCACAGATCGAATTTAGAATAGTTGTGAAGTAATGTTCAGCACTGTCGTCCTAATACGGAATTGGCTCAAGATTTCTCGTGAAGAAGCCGCCGTTGTGCTGTTCGTTCAGCTTTAAAAACGACGACACGAGATCGGACGCCGACTGTTCAATCTGAAATGATGTGAGAAACTGAAACGATTCCAATAACCCAAGATAGACTATCAAACTTACCGTCAGCATCGCATCAGAGCCACCCATATCCGTTTTTACCCAGCCAGGACAGAAGCAAGTGGAAAGGATGTGCTCTGGCTCAAGATCGACAGCCATCGTCTTCGTGAACGAATTCATCGCAGCCTGCAAATAAGTTGTCCTGTTGTAGTAACGAAGCCAGAAGAGAACGGCTCGGGGACCTTGCTCATTCTGTAAGCCAAACTTCCGTAGCGCTCCGTCGTCATCGAGATATTTCCGGTAGACCCACCAGTAGATGAAATATTCAGTATAGCGGCTCGCTCCACGGAATACTCGTCCGATTTCTTTTGGGAAGCTGCTTTGCGAAGAAGTGGAAGAAACGTCTGCAACAACCAAAAGCGCATGTAAGAATGGAGAGGAAAGAAACTCTAACGAACAGCTCCGTTTTCTGTACGCCTCCCTGAAAATTTGTAACCGGTTTCCTAGTCGACTTAGCAATGCAAACGAAGAGCAGAATCTCCTTACGGAAGCCAACCACTAAGGCGAATTTTTTCCATGCAGACGATCAGTATGCCTTGTTGTTTTTTTTTCTCGGCAGCACAGAGTAATGGTAACAATATTAGGGGGGGGGGCCAAAAGTAATGAGACAAAATGAAAAAAAATCTTTATCTCTTTATAACTCAATTACAACTCAACGATGCTGAGGAATGTATTTGCCATTAAGGGAAAGGACCTTGCTGCCATCGCTCAGCCAACTTCCTGATCCCATCCTTCCAGAACTGCTTGAGCCTGGTGTTGATCAACTGCTCGATATGGTTGTCAAGGACTGCTTGGGTTCTTGTGTCCCTTCCGACTAGGAAGTCCTGTAGGCTCAAGTAGTAGTGGTAGTCGCATGGAGAGATGTTCGGCGAATACGGTGGGTGAGGCATGTGAACGTAGCCCAGCTGGTCAAGCTTATCCGTGCTTACTTATTCCCGATGGGGTGCGGCGTTGTCGAAGAGGAGAACCTTCTTGAAGCGCTGCGAATGAATAAGAGCGAGTCGCCGGCCCATCTCTTCCATTTCGTTCACCATGGCCTTGGAGTTCATCGTAGTGCTCTCGGGAAACAGCTTCCGGTAAACCGACCCATGGGCGCAGACCCAAAAGCTCTAAAGATGCTTCTCGCCGTGAACATCTCGCCGAACGAAGGTCGGTAACAATTCACCAGGCCTCACCCAGACTCGCTGCTTGGCAGGGTTAAGGTAGAAGACGTACTTCTCATCCTGCGTGAGTATTGAGCCCAGGCTGCTCGGGGTTGGGAATTGGGGGAGATTTGCGCGATACAGTTCGACTCGTCAGTCTGGGGTTTCGGCATGAGACAGCATGGGGTTTTTGGCATGCTTCTGGAAAGGGCGGAAGTGGTAACTTCTCAGATGGGCTTCAGTAAGTAGCATACAAACATACAAGTACGACAAGTACGAATTCAGACTCCAGCCACGAGATATATGGACACGGCATGGGGTGTCTCATTACTTTTGCCCCCCCCCCCCCTAATACTCTGTTCATACAGTGGACTCTATGTGGACTTTCGCTTACAATTCGTGATTCCGAAAAAACTCATAAGCGATGTCACGGGGAGTGGCACGGAAAATAGAAGGTAAATATGATGTAAAACTCTTAGGCCTACTTTGGTCAACTCGTTACACCCCTAGATGTTTGACCCGCTCATGCACCAATCTCTTTTTGGGTAACTTACTGGACCTATAGTTTCTCCACGTACCTGGATAAGGACAACGGCACTTGTGGCGTTTGTGTCCAAGCTCTTGTTGATGTCAGCTCGGTTCGGCTTCTGGTCTGTGACGTACCTCACCAGGGCGCCGGCGTTGTTCACCAGTACCGTGAGGCCTTTATCGCCAACGATCTTCTCCACCTACAGCATGTTAAAATAACAAGAGTTTACTCATACATGAGCCCGAGTCATACCTCACTATAAGCGCTCTTTATGGAGCAGTCGCAGGTGACGTCAAGCTTCAAGAGCTTGAGACGGTTGTTTTTGATTTCGTTCAGCTCCTTAATTGTTAACAATGAAGTTAGGTCGTACTTCTCGGCTTCACTATGGAGGTTGAAAACACCACTTACTTTGGCATCATTCGGCTTACGAGCTGTGGCGATGACAATCTGGATGTCTTTGTTCTTCAAAAACTCCTTCACAAAACCGAGGCCAATGCCTCGATTAGCGCCGGTCACCATGACCGAGTAGGGAGCCATACCTTTTAGAAACAGATTTGATAACAAATTCAGACATTGTGTTGTTTTTGTTCATTACGATTGCATAAGGCAACACAATAGAAAGCAGTAAAAATCACAAAAAACACAGGGATGCAAACGGACAAACAGTGGAACAGTTCTTACATACTATTAGGTTAGGTCATAAACTTTGCAACATTTCTGTTTTTTTTTTCTGGAATTCAAAGTGAACCCGCTGTAGCATTGTATTTTATTTGAAATCTTGTTTCTTAGCGATCACTTCGAGTTATGAATCGTTGATTATCGTTGTGTTATTGAAAACTTTTATTCTCTATAATGATGACCACTCAAAGTGAAAAAGTGTGTGATTTCATTTTCAATTAGTTCGGGCTCGGCAGCAACCCAGCGACGGGGTCGAGCACATTCAGGAAGTCACCGACAGGTTCACTCCTAAGCGTATAAATTATTGGAGATGGTATCAGCAGCTACTTACAGCCCAGAAGGGTGGCGAAGACAAACCACTCCAGGGAAGATCAACGGCTGTAACCGAAGGGCGCCTGTGCAAACCAATCAATATAATACATTAGAAAATGTAAAATTCAAAGAAATAAAGAAGGGTCTAAAACAATAGAGTTCTTAAAACTATAATTAATTAAGAAAATGCTATATCATGAAATAGAAAACATATAAAAAGGTTCGTTTCTTCTGAGGAACCACGGGAAGAGTACAAGACAAAGGTTCGGCCTTCGGACGAACCTTTGTCTTGTACTCCTCCCGTGGTTCCTCAGAAGAAGAGTATGCTTTAAGATTTCTTCAAAATCTGTCTATAAAAAAGAGAGGAAATAGGAAAACAAAAATGGAAGAGAGAACAGATGAAGAAAGATGAGTAAATATGAAGAAGGTAAGATAAGGAACTAGAGACATTTGAGGGAATTAGAACTAGAAAACGAAAATAAATAAGGAGAAAAAAAATAAGTTAAATAAACCATGATGTAAAATTCAAAGAAGTAATAAAATATGATTTTGTGATTTTAATGTGACTTCTCAAAATGTATTGTTATAATATTTGTTGTAAATGACTATTATAAAGATTTATCATTATTAAGGAGTTTAATTATTTATTTATTAGGTTGTAACGAAATAAATGGCACTGAACCACTGGCACCACGGCACTGTAATTCCTCGGGAAAAAAGGAAAGAAATGAGAAAGAACATGTTTTTTTGAGAGATGTTTTATCTCTTTAAAATGAGAGGAGTTATTGAAGATTGTTCCTTTAATTAGGAAGAAGTAGTAGATTTTTTTGGATTTAAGCTATGATGGTAAGGCTGCATGAGTGTTGAGTGAGAATTGTCACTGGCGGTGTTGTTTGTCAATTCCATGCAATTTGTTCTACAAAACAGTCGAAGGAAGAGAAGATGGACGGGCATTTATAAATTTTCGGAGAAAGGAAACCCTCTGTAGGAGAGATTTTTTGAGATGAACTAGGTACAATGTTGTAAGTAGACGTCGAGTGGATGGGTTTTTTGCGGTGTTTCTGTTTCTAAAAAGACGAGTGTTTTACCGACGGAATAATGCAGTCATTATACGCGGTATATTCCACGATGCTATCAATCGCGGTTAATATATGGGGCAGAGTGCGGTGAGATACAGTCGACGGCTGATGGTACTAAAAGGATAAGGAGTATTTGTTCGAGAAAAAAGGGTAATGAGCGGTCGATATGGGTTAAGATAAGGTGGAGTGATCTCAGTAGGCAAGTGCTTACTTGATCGAGATGTCGTGTCCGTGCTGGTGAGTTTTTTTTTTAACCTCTTGTGATGGTTCTTCTAGCAATGGAACTGTGGTCGGAGCGCTGCTTGCGAAACGGATGGAGGTAAGCGCACTAAAAAAAGAGATAAGGAAGGCCAAGGAGCGTGCCGTGAATACGGAGTTCCGCTTGAAGAGGGAAATACACGATTTGATAGAGCGTGAGTGGGAAGAGAAGGAGGATTTAGCAAACGTGGAAAAGGTAATCCTCCTCTTTTTTTGAAATGTATTTTTTTGAAGGGGAAACATTTTTTTATTTTTTTGAGAGGGAAAACAATTTTTTAGGAGCGAACCCGACTGAGAGAAGGCTACGGGTTTCAATTATCGAACGCGGCCATGCTACGGCTCTCCAAGTGTTAGATAGCAAGTGGGAAGACCTTCACAATGGCGATTGAGCGTAGATTAATAAAGTGTTAAACAAAATTGTGTATGGGATTGAGTATACGTAAAATACGTGTCGTATTTATCGCTGCTAATTTGTTGCTTTAGGTTTAAAGTGTTGAAACGTAGTTGTGCAAGAGACGTTTTTTCAGAATGATGCCTCATAACCATATTGATGAATTTGACGTCGAGGAGGAGAGAGCGGAGGTAAGTAGTAACTAAGTTTTATTATCAGTTTCCAGTATTAATATATTTTCGGAAAAAAAATCTTTATAGTATATCGCTGCAACGATGGAGTACTACCACTGCGTGCACAAGCTGAGAGACGAGTGGGTCATAGTGCTTAAAGAAAAGAAGAAAGAAGTCAGAGAAAGTTTGCGTTTTGCTTATTTATCTTACCTCCTTGGTCCTCTGAATCACGCAGGCAGTGATTCAGAGGACCAAGGAGGTAAGATAAATAAGCTAGAAGACAGTAAAACGGCTTTTTCATTTTAACCTTTTTTCCCAGGAGACGGCGAAAGATGCGAGGTGGTTCGCGCTACAAACGCTGAGTCAACAATTATCGTAGCGATGTCGGGTACCTTTTTTCTTATTGTACCTTATATGTGTAATAAATTTCCTTAACACATTCGTTATTTGTTACCTTATTTGCCTACACGGGCTGGTCAAGCTTAATACTACGATATAGGCACTCTTTCGCAGAATGTTGGCTACCTGTTTGGTAAGGTGTGTATTTTGAACTGAAAACTTACTTATAAATGGTCGCCGTGTTTCGCTGTAGATTTATTTATCTTCCTTGTAGTCCATTGGGTTCGAAATTGGACGTTAGTATTAATAAAATGAGGGTACATTACTGATGAGAAAAAATTTATATGTGGTTGCCTACTGTTTGTGTGATATTGATTAGGACAAGCAGGGGACGCGTAGTTATGAGGTAGTGTCATGAAGTTATTAAAATATTTTACCGGAGTGTGGCAGGTATTTCCGGAAAAGAAGGGCGGTGGTACGCTGTAATTAGTGCAGTAGGGTTTTCTTCTATAATTAGGGGTGGCAGTAGGTGGCAGCTGGGTGTTCATCGGTGCATAATAATTGGATATTTAGGGAAAGTTGGTGCGCAAATTTTTCCCTTTTGTGCTCTTAGATGTTTGTTGAAAGTTGTTGGTTTGGTGCTTAGTTTGGTGCAGGATTTTCGAAGTAGTTCTACTTCTTCTTCTAAGGCCATGATTTTATCGATGAGTGTTAGTGCATTAAAATTGCTCAGAAGGACTTCTTCCTCTGGCTTCTCTGATTGGGAGCTCATCGTTGTAATATTAAAAGTAAGGTTTTTTCCTTAAAAAAAAACACGAGGTAAAAGGTAAACGTCACGGTTGGATACGGTGTTTCGGTTACTGCCTCCGTTGCTGGTAGATTCGGATATTGAGATCTGACATCCTTGGCTGATGATGAGGGTAATTTTGTACTAGCTCTAAAGGTCATTACAACTGCAGGATAGAAAGCGATCTATCCTTGCGGAACATGGAAGAGATATGGGGAAAACAGAGGATGGAAGTGTTTTATCAGATTTATTCCAGTATCATATATGGTGTTTTGCCCTTTATTTTTCGTGGCGCTTTTGCAATAGGCCGGCGCTTACTTTACAGATTTATGGCGCAATGACTTCGTACGATTCTTCTGAATATGAGTACGTCTCTTTGCGTACGTCTCTTCTGTGTTTCATAATTCTAGCGCACTTCTTTTTGTCTTTAGCTAGTTCCTTTTCCTTATCCGAGAAAGGATTCAGAGTTGCTGTTTTAGGTTGTTCCCTTTTCTTATCCGAGAAGGGACTCAGAGTATTTAAAAAATTAAGGCGGTGAGTTTTCAAAACGACGACTAGTGTCAGGCAAAACTATGATATGGGTCTGAAAAAATTTTCCTTGTCTTTTGAACGTCAGAGAAGGAAAAGAGGTATAAATATAAAATGCATGCGGTTTCATATTTAAAACCTCCTGTTGGAAATATGATAAACAAGAAAGTGTTATAGATAGAAAAATAGTTCCTATTCAAATTTTTAAATTTTCAAGTAGTTTCTACCAGAACGATTGACATTATGAGAACTGATGCAGTACTAAGCTGTAAAAGTGATCGGTTTCTACAACTTAACAAGCAAAAGTGGGAAATAAAGAAATTATTTTACCGTTTTTTCGAAAAGTTCGAGCGGGACCTCCATGTTATATCCTCGTTCCCTCAGGGTTTTATGTACCGAGGTTTCGTGTAGCGGCACCTGAGGGAGCCGGATATAAGCCGTTCCCGTCCCTATCACTTTACTCTATATTTCAATTACATAACAAAACAGATGAGTAATATACAGTTTATCAATTATTCAGACTGCGACATAGACGGACGGGGAATGGGAAAAGGAAGTGTCGAACCAGAGGAACCTAAAAAGAGAAGTCAAGAAGACCAAGTGGTCAGGACGGTGGTGTGTGTGTCTCTGTCCTGTTCCGTGGGCGGCGTTTTCCTATCCGTCCTCGCGCGGGTGGTCCGATAACAGATGGAGCTTATCGGCAATGTCTAACCCGCTTGACCTTGGGCCGTCGTTGTATTCCCTACGATATCGCGCTATACACATCACTGCTGTTGTGTCAGGCAAGGCGCAGTGAAGATCGGACAAGATTCTATCCCTTTATCCCTTAATCCACCCTTGCATATCTCACATTCTTTACATCCATTACAAAACCCAAAAGTGGGCGGACCGATCAGCGCTCCACATTCCGCATCGATGCGCGCCGATACCCGGCCAAAGGCTGGGGACACGCCCCCGCCGGAGTTCCCCGTTTGTCCGCCAAAAAGTGGGCGGATTGGCCGGCGGTCGCTCCCGAGATTTGTCTGAGTGGGAAGGCCAGTAAGAGTATGATGTAGAGCTTAGAAATTTTCTATTAGGCCATAGCACGCCTTCTAATTCTTATCATTTCAAACAGGTGGTCTCTCTCCTGGGCGCTAAAGTTTGTTCCACTAACCTGTGTAAGCACAACAATGCTAGTTGCATTCGTTTCCAGAACCTCGTTGATATGAGAGCGGTTCGGCTTCTGATCCGACGCGTATCTCACCAAGATGCCGGCATTGTTCACCAGTACAGTGAGACCTCTCTCGCCAACGATCTTCTCAACCTACAAAGACAGCTATTTTGCAACTGTCATCCATTCGCACCTGGTCACTTTTTTCTTGGCTGCTATCTAACCTCATTGTACGCTTGACTGATAGAATCGTCGTTGGTGACGTCGAGTTTTACCAACTTTAGCCGAGGGTCCTTGATCTCTTTCAGTTCCTGATAACATTTATATTAGAACAAGTTAGTTTCCTAGAATTTTATCAGCCTTCTCTATTGTACAAGAAAAAAAAAACGAGAACAATATTCTTAAAATATCCGTCACAACAACTTCAAAGCAATATTAGTAATAAAAATAAATAATAAAAATAAAGAATTTGAAAACGTGAAAATTATAACATCTTTCTTCACTGATGAGCCATCAAGGAGTTATAGTGAACAAGGTTGGCCCGAAGGGAGGTCCCGAAACGGACCATAGGAGTTTACTTTTGCTGTTATTTCTCTAAAATATTCAAGTAATTTCAAAGAAAACACACCCTGGCAGTATCCGGATGACGTGCACTTGCGATAATAATTTGAATTCCATTGTTCTTCAGAAGTTCCTTTACAAGGCCAAGACCAATGTCATTTGACACTTTTCCCGTAACATTGGACACTCTTCTAAGTTAGTCTAATGGTAAGAGCTTTGAAATCAAAGCGAACTCTTCCAAAACGAAATGGGCTTCTTCTGTATTAAACTAGAGACTCTGCAGAGTGTTGGAGTAATTTTTTGTTCAAGGAAAATTTTAGCATAACTTTCTTTGAAGTTTTAGTTTATCTGCCCAACAAGTGGAGACATTGTTAGAAATTTTATAAAATTTTTATCTTTCGTGGAAAAATAAAGGATTATAGCTTGTTCTAAACAATAGAAGGGCGGCGATTTTTTAGCGCTAAAAATGGATTGCGCAATTCCTCGTCCAAGACGTCGCTATTTTTGTTCGACTGATGGCAAAATTTCTGTTTGCATGCAGTTTCACACCTGCAAACATACACAATTGCAAAAAAACACATATCCCTACTTTGATGCTTTATGTAAGCGGTATTTACACTATCCGTTAAATAAACATTGCGACTTGCTTTTGGAGTGAATGGCGCAATCTGGTCCTTAAGTGACTGCGTGTTTGCTGCTTTGAAAAAAAAAATTCCAAAAAAGTTACTCTAACCGTCTTGGAGAGTCTGTAGTTCAACTGTAATAGGTTCGATTTGATTTGGAAGGCGTTCAGTTTGATTTTAAAGGTCTTAAGCTAGCTTAGAAGAGTGTCCAATTTGATTCGAAAAGTGTCCACGTGAAAATATTATATATGACTTACTCATCCTACGTAAAGACCCCGTGCAGTTCTGCGGCAAGCGGCGGGCGACGGGCGGCAAAACTCGTGAAGCTCGCCGCTCACGCACACACGAGTCTTACTGGCGGCAAGTAGCGGAGGCAAGGCTAGCGGCAATTGGCACTGTACTCTTTCTAGTCGGGAGTCTCGACTAATAAGAAATAAGTAAATGTCAATCATTGGGTGACCACATTAAATACGAGTGTCCTTAAACATTCAATTTTTTAAAATATTCGACTATTCGAAATTCAACTTTTTAAAAATCGATGATGTTCGATAATTCGAAATTTTGAAAATCGAATATTACTCGATCATTCGAAATTCGAAATTTTTTCCCAAGGACAAAGGCATGGTCAGGACCTACTGCCGCTATTCTCTTTTCCGCCTTCCGTCTGCGCTCTAGTTGTTTTCTGTCGCGGTCGGCTAAAGCGCAGACAGACAGAAAGCTGCGGCGGCAATGTTGATGTGAATCGCATCGCCGCTGCCGCCGTCGCCCAACATCTTGCCGCAAAAATGTGCGGCTGAGGCATGGCACCGCTCGCCGCCGTCCGATTTTTGCGTCCCTGCTCTATGGTTAAGTCTGTGGCAGCCTCTTTGTCGCAGAAGTGTGCGGAGGCCTTAAACAGTAAACTCTTAATGTCTGCCGGATATGCAGACCCTCAAAGAAAGGAGTCTTGGATCTATCCTAGTCCGGGGCCCACATATCTAAAAATTATCTAACAAATCGACATGGGACTTACCGAGCGGCTCCTGATGGACTCGAGAGGACCTAAAAGGAAGAAAAAACCAACGAGCGAACAAAAAAATTGGATCTATCCTAGTCCGGGGGGGGCCACATAATTAAAAAGTAGGTGACAAAATGGATTGATACTTACCGAGCGGCTCCTAGAGAACGAGTTGGAACCTAAAAGAAACCAAAAACGAACAAACAAGCAAACAAAAATAAAAAATCGCCGTGGTTTACTACCGTCTCGGCGGGCAAAAAGCGACGGAATGGAGGCTTGCCGCGTGCTACCACCGTCTGACATGTTATAACAAGGGTCTAACATGATAAGGAGGGCGTATGAAGCCGCATGCCGCGTGCCGACCGCCGCCTGACATGTTATAACCAAGATCCAACATGGTGAGGAGGGCACATAACTTTGCCGGTTTACAACCGCAACAAATGTAATTTTCGTTTTTTTCTTCGTGAGTTTTTCTTGTTTGGGGTCCTGTGTTGTTCTGTAGGAGTCGCTCGGTAAGTCTCAAGTGAATTTGTCACGTTTAATACTTTTTATTTATATGGCCCCCCCCCCGGACTAGGATAGATCCAAAAAATTAAACCGCCGCGGTTCTTACAACCGCTTCGGCGGTCAAAGAGTAAGGCAATGGAGGCCTGCCGCGTACTGACCACCGCCTGACATGTTGTAACCAGGATGTAACATGGTGAATAGGGCGCATCAGGACGCATGCAACGTGCTGACCGCCGCCTGACATGTTATAACCAGGATCCAACATGGTGAGGAGGGCACATAACTTTGCCGGCTTACAACCGCAACGAATGTAATTTTCGTTTTTTTTCTTTGTGGTTTTTCTTGTTTAGGGTCCTATGTTGATCTGTGGGAGCCGCTCGGTAGGTCTCAAGCGAATTAGTTACATATAATACTTTTTAGTTATGTGGCCCTCTCCGGACTAGGATAGACCCGGAGTTTTCATACAGTTTGTTAGCCTTTGATGTTCGAAGTCACGTACTGGACGTCAGAAACGGTACGGAATGGCTGGCAGTGGGGATCTTGGAGAAGATGAGAGTCCATGTAAACGCTAGTAAATGAAAAATTTTGTGAGATGCAGAGAAAACAAATTTCGCGAGATATAGAAATTATTCCTTGCACACGTCTAAAACTTCTCGTTTCAGATTCGATTAATTTTCGTTGGACTGAACGCTTGTCACAGTCTTGCCATGAACATGGGATTGCTACCTAAAGTTTTTACTCGATCATGAGCTAGACAACAAAGCAACTGGCACAATACCGCTCGCGCCGCACGGTCAAAAGTGGGCGAAAAAACGCAAAAATAGCGTCGTAAAGCGTCGCATGCTCATAACTTCTTCAGTTTTAGGTTTTTTGAAAAAAGGTTGGCAACATTCGATTCGCCTCTTCGAGAACTACACAAACATGTATAGAGCTTCACCGGAACACCCATATTTTCGCCGTGAGTGGTCCAAAATTGACTGGAGCGGACTTTTGCGATTAGAGCAGCTTATTTCCCAGGACATCCGTGCTTTCAGAGTATCTCAAGAATGGCGCACGTTGCCAATGCTCTGTCATGCCAGGAAATTCCCCTAGAGTGCGCCGTGCACAATGCACACAGAATCGAACATATCAATCGAGTGGGCGAGCGCATGTCCACTGCGCTTTTATCTTCTCTTACTGAGAAATGCGAAATCCTCAAGACTATTTCGGTTCGTTTGGAGATAGTTATAGTTAAGAAATTTTCAGCTACTCCACTCAGGGTTAGCTCCAATCTGTCCAGCGAAACTTTGGTGTGCGCCGTAAACAGTGCATGCAGATTCAAACCTTTCAATCGAGTGGCCGCGACAGCTTGTAGACTAGGCGTTTGGGGAGTTTTATCAGAAAATTCCTGCCGCCCTACTCAGGAGTTGCTCTAAGGCTGTCCAGCTAGCCCTTGGAGTGCGCCGAGAACAATGCATACAGATTCTTTCAATCGAGGGGGCGACCGCTCGCAAATTGCACGCGCAGGCGTGTTCGGAGCGCAATAGCTCTGTCAAGTTGGAATCGTTTCAGCTGCAACTCGGGGCGTCCGTGGACCACTGCGAGAAGACGCAGCGAGCTAACGGCCTTAAAATGCGTACGCAAACAGAGCGCTTAAGGTACTTTACGATGACGTGCTTATAACTTCTCAGCTGCCTGAACTGCCTTAGCCCCATCTGCCGTTTTAGGGCGGCGGACATAGCGGTTGAAGTTTCCTGCACTCTTACTCGCGTTTTGTTCATAAGGAAAAGCTCTATCGAATGGTGTCGCTCTCGAACAATTTCAAAAAAATCGTTTTTTTGACAATATTGTGGACGTGGGTCCCCTAGGCCGAGCTGCGCGGATAATGACGTCATCGAAAACCGGTATTTTCGAGATTGGCCCAAATTTCCTCGTGCAAACCTCGTCCAAAATCGTCTAGGAGTTATTTGGGGCACTGATTGCGAATCCGAGGTTTGTTTTTGAAAATTCCGCCGACTTCAGCAGGTTACCTCCCGCTTGATGGTGGTCTTGTCAGGATCACCGATCACCCTCAGTTATCAGTATGAGCGGTCTCCTGCCGTAATCGTTCAAATGTACTTCGGCATCGTGTTCGGCACCCCGAATAAGTCACCGACCCTATACGAATTTTGAGCAAAATCCATGATCCTGACCCGACCACCATCAGTTATCCAGAAAAAAATCCAAAACCTACCGAAGTCGACGGAATTTTAAAAAACGGACGTCGGATTCGTAATCAGCGCCCCAAAATAACCCCTGGACGATTTTGGACGAAGTTTGCCCGACGAAACTTGGCCAATTTCGAAAACATCGGTTTTCGATGACGTCATCATCCGCGCAGCTCGGCCTGGGGGACCCACGTCCTCGATGGGATATTGTCAAAAAATCGATGTTTAGAAAATCGATCGAAGTTGATACCATGCGATAGCGGTTTTCAAGCAGAACAGAACGGTGTTAGTGAGAGTGTCGAAAACCCAAATATGGGCGAGTAAAAGTGCACGAAACTTCAGCTGCGATGTCCGCCGCCCTAAAACGGCAGATGGGGCTAAGGCAGTTCAGGCAGCTGAGAAGTTATGAGCACGTCATCGTAAAGTACCTTAAGCGCTCTGTTTGCGTACGCATTTTAAGGCCGTTAGCCGCGTCTTCTCACAGTGCTCCACGGAAATCGAAAAAAAAAATGCGTCACGCAAGCCTCACCTGCATTTTCGCACCCCTATAACATTGCCCCCTTCTAAGCTAAACCATTCTACTTTGGCGTACTAACAGAACGTTCGACTGCCTGCAAGACCCCCGAGTTGCAGCTGAAGCGATATCAACTTGACAGAGCTGTTGCGCTAAGCCTGCGCAAATCCATCAAAAACTCAGATTGTACACGTGGTTATGCAAAAGCTTCATTCTTGCTTTCCGCTTACTACAATCTATCAGAAGGGAAATTCAAAAGCCCCATACCGAAAGCCGAAAGCGCTTCAAGACCATGAAGTAGTCAAAATGTTGAATGGCAGCAAGGGGGTTGCCTCGGGTACGAGGTACGCGTAGACGTTGACAAAACACGAACTGATGACAATTCCACGGCAACCACTTGCACTCGTCATCAGCCGTTGTCGAGTTATCAAACAAGAAACGGCAACGACTAGCGTCAGAAAGAAAGTACTGTTTTCCTTTGAGGAACACAATACGGTTACACAAAAGGGAGGAGCATATGAGGTTGGTGCTTAGGTTGATTTTCTGTAGAAAGTAAAGTGCAGATATTGTGTATGCAAAACTGGAGCGATCATAATAGAACGACCTTTCGTGCATCGTTAAATGAGACTAGAGGTGAACCCGTTTTTATAGGTAGCCAGTTGCAGAAGTGATGACAATTCCCGATGACACGAGCACTTGCCACCGCAAACCACGAAAATGATCAAAGAACGAATAGTCTGAGTATGAAGTGAACGCCTACCCTGCAGCTGTTTCATCGATCTCAAAACGCCTGAACAGCAAGAAATGTTATATAATATAACGTGATATAATAGATGTACAACTATGAAAGTTCGTTTCAGTTTGTCTAATTTTTTTTTCAGAAATCTACTGCTCCCAAACCGTTTGTTCACATCTGTCTTGTAGAGCGTTTCATGTGCTATCTGATTCATTTAAAATTTTTGAAAAGGTCGGAACATAAAAGTTAACGACAATTTTATATGTGACCACTGAGGCGCTACCAAAGGAGCATTTGCGGAAAGTTCTATTATTTATGTTCAAATGGAAGAAAAGCGCTGCAGAAGCCCATAACATAATCACCAAAGTCTATGGCCAAGATGTCATCACTGCCAGAGCTTGCCAGAAATGGATCAAGATGTCTAGAGAAGATCTTGGCCTGAAGAACAGGGACCACGAATAAAGATTCAGAAGACGTGCAAAAAAGACCACCCCAACAGTTCGAAGACGATGAACTGCAAGCTTTGCTTGACGAAGACGACGCCCAAACGCAACAATAGCTAGGTGACTCCTAGATGTAAGTGAAGAAGTAGTTTCCAAACGTTTGCATGAAGTGGGATTCATGAGGAAGGGTGGAGAAGAACTTCACCAAACACGAAGACATTCAAAAATGGCTTGATGAATGGATCGCCTTGAAAAATCCCAATCTTATTTTACGATGGAATCCACAAGCTGCCTAAAAATTGGAATAATGTCGTTGTTAATAGTTTTGATTATAGTTGATAAAATTTGTTTAAAAACAATGTGGAATTCTTTCTCTTAACTCGCAAAAAAAGACGCTTCATAGATGCGCACCTAATAAATGCATAATAGAGCTATAATAGAACTCTTCATCTCCCAACTAATAGTAACGTAAGTAAAAATATGTTTCTTTTATTTGTTTGCAGGCAGTGGTCACTTCATTGCTAAGGAAATATCAAAAGCAATCCTCGAAAAAAGACAACGGAAGAATGTACACTCAAAATCATTAAACCAATTTCGTTTTCTAATGATCAATTGGCTAGTTTGATTATATGGTGCGTACTGTAACAGTGTAGCTCTGCTAACTAATGTAGAGAAGACCAGAGCAGTATCGGAGGAAGGAGACTAAAGAATATAGAAGTCTCTTAAGCCCTGAGCACAAGCATAGAGCGCAAGATCGCTACCTCGAATAAAAGCAAAAATATCAAAAAGAAACATAGTGCATGTGGTGCTGGGACCAGGGATGGGCGGAATTTCGGTTTTCTGTTTTCTGATTTTCTGGCCATTTTAGACAATTTTTTTTCTGTTTTCTGGAAAAATGCCTGAAAATTGGCCAGAAAACAGAAAACAGAGCTGAGATCAAAGTTTTAGCATTGAAATTCAATAAAAAGAATTAAAAAACATCGTAGAATCATGAGGTTCATTCCAAAATAATGTTTCTAGAGTATTTTAAATTGTAAGCATGTGGCGTTATTGTATGCGTTCGTGTAAAAATTGCGCTTATGAACTATGCCGTTTTGTTTATTTGATTAATTATGTAGGTGCTGCTGATATGGAGTTTCTTCATTGGACATTTCTCGTTTTTAATAATTTGGTTTCGTAATCTTATCGATTCTAACAGTAATCGGCATCCACGATTATTTACAACTTTATATTAAGGCTATATTATTGAGATATTAAAACTAGTGTCCTGAAGAGCATTTAATTATCTATTAACTAATCGGTTGTCCTAGTTAGTTAGTTAGTCGAGTTACTGTGGGTTGGATTATTCTCCATCTTGAAAAATGGATATTGTTGGCTGGTTATCCCCAATGATCGCTTTCTGCGGAGCTTTCCATGAGGCTATTTTCCAACACTGAACCTTGCTCAGCTTTTGGCTGTCAAAAATTAGTAAGGAATAGAAAAGTTTTAGTTACCTTTGATTTCATTGATGTAGTGATACGGAAGTGAGCCGTGAAATTTTTCATGTATCACCTGTATCACCTAAGCAGCGGCTCCATTGTGCCAGAGTGCTCCAATGGATCCTCCTTACTCAAAGGACACAGAGAGCGTCATTTGGGTCGTTGACAGGTTGTCGCTGTGCTGTGCACAGTGTCGAGTTCTTGCCGACACTGTTGTTGGCAACGTCGGCGGCGTCGTCGGCAGCGTCATCGGCGTAAGCTCTTCGCATCGGGACCTGGGTGTCGCCAAGCTTGTGTGTCCTCGAAGAGTCGTTCGGAGCGTTGCAAACGTCACGACAGGATTCATGAAGCGTCACTAGTCAGCGTTACAGGGTATGTCATCGATTTTTTCCTGGAGCCTTCGCATAATATTATAAAAAAGGTTGTCTGGTGTGCTATATTTTTTTCATCACGGTGAAGCGCTCCTGCTACCATCTGATGGGAACTCGTGTTAGGTATAAAATAAAGGACAAAGGACGGCTTTACTCAATCCCTTTTTGGGATGCGCCATGTATTCTACTTTTACGGGATGTCGTGGAGGCGATTTGAATGCGTATTTGGTCATACAATGACTTGCGGTGGCCAGCCGATGAACAAGTCAGCGCTTTATCCTTACCAGATGAGTCTGGTACCAATTCACCGACCCCGGAGGGATGGAAGGCTTGGTTGGCCTCGGCGGGAAATCCGAACCAGGAACCTGGTATAGGGTGCAGGCGACAGTCGGTGCCTCCTCCGACTGCGCTACACGCGCCCAAGAGGCTAATACTTGGTTTACTACTTTATGTGCCCATAAAGTAACCAAATATTGCATGTTACTAGAAGCAGATGCGTCGGTTGCGTACACACCAAACAGTCCTAATAGTGTAGCGCTGAAGGATGGCTTTCTTCAAAACAGTAGGATTCACAACTACACAAGAAGATTTGCAAGGCGTTCAAACAGTTGATACAAGCTCTCCATTTTCTTTCCCCTATATGGTTTTGAGCTCTTGACAATGAGACTGAGAAGTTCACCATGTTGTGGTATGCATCAGCTTTATCTCATGTTTTAGAAAGAGGATAGTTAAGAAATGCTTTAATAGAACGCGTTGTCATCCACTTAGTGTAAGTCGACCTCTTAATGTGACTAACAATGATAGAAAAACAGTATTATAGGAACAATTCGAAAATGAAGCACGTATAGAGCTCAATAATCTGTGTTTTGCTAGGTCGATTTAAACAATTTTCCTAAAAGATGTGAAATCACAGATCGAATATAGAACATTTGTGAAGAAATGTACAGCATTGTTGTCCTAATACGGAATTGGGTCAAGATTTCTCGTGAAGAAGCCACCATTGTGCTGTTTGTTCAGCTTTAAAAACGACGACACGAGATCGGACGCCGACTGTTCAATCTGGAATGACGTGAGAAATTGAAATGATTCTAATAAACCAAGACGGACAATCGGACTTACCGTTAGCATCGCATCAGATCCACCCAAATCCGTTTTTACCCATCCCGGACAGAAGCAAGTGGAAAGGATGTGCTCTGGCTCAAGGTCGAGAGCCATCGTCTTGGTGAACGAATTCATCGCAGCCTGCAAGAGGAAGTTGTCTTGTTGGACTAAAGGTGCTACAAAAGAAGGGCTCGGGAACCTTGCTCATTCTGTAAGCCAAATTTCCGAAGCGCTCCGTTGTCATTGAGATACTTCCGGTAGACCCAGCAGTTGATGAAATGTTCAGTATAGCAGCTCGCTCCACGGAAAACTCGTCCGATTTCTTTTGGGAAGCTGCTTTGCGAAGAAGTGGAAGAAACGTCTGAAACAACAAAGCGCATGAAAGAACGGAGAAGAGAGAGAATAAGGTAAGGAACAGCCTCGTTCTCTGCACATCTCCCTGAAAAGTTGTAAGCTGCATACTGATCGGAAACAAAGAACAGAAGCTCCTTACGAGAGCCAGCCACTAAAGCGAATTTTTTCCGTGCTGACAAACAGTGCGCCTTTTTGTTGTTTCTCTCGGCTGCTCAGGGTAACGGTAACAGCACTGTTCAAACAGTGGACTCTGTGTGGTCTTTCGGTTACACTTCGTGGTTCTGAAAGAACTCCTAAGCGATGTCACGGGGAGTGGCAATCCCGAAAGTAGAAGTATATACAGAGTGCGGCAAAATTACCCCTGTACTGAAAATTCAATGGCATTTTGAAATCAAACTTCGCTGATCAATTCTAACTATCAAATTTATCTACTATAAACATAACAATTCAAAGCATACTAACAGTCTTCGAAATGATCGCCTTCAATTTCCACACAGTCCTCCAGACCTTCGACAAACGCTTCCCGTGTAGGTTCATCTACTCGGTTCATCAACTTCGTCCCAGGATTTCAAAAGCGCTTCTTTAAGACAGTCCAAATTTGGGTGCCTGGTAGAGCAGGCTTTTTCCCTAAGACAACCCACAGAGAATAATCCATCGGATTAAGGTCCGGAGAACTGGAGGGCCCCTCGTCGTGTGTGATGAAGTCAGGAAGCTGCACGGCGCACCATTCCTGAACCACCTTCGCTTTGTGTGCCGGAGCAGAATCTTGTTGAAAGCACCAGTAGGCTTCTCCGAAGTGGGAATCGGCCCACGGCTTGAGAGCTTTTTCCAGAATATCCGTGTAAACCGCTGCGTTGATTTTCACGCCAGCTTCGACGAAAACAAGTGGAGTTTTCTTAAAGATGTGACTCCTCCCCAAACCATAATGGAGGCTTCTTCGTTCTTTCCTGAAGTCGTCTTTTGGCAGTAGCATCAGCAAGCGAGTTCCCAGTAATTCTCTCATTTTCGGAGTTGAAGACTGGATTCAACGTGAGAATCTTTTCATCTCTAAAGAGGATATCTCGAGCGCGTGCCACCGTGAATCCTTGCAGCAACCTCTTACATCTCCCCATTCCCCTCTTCTTCATCCGCCAATACCTACCCCCTTTGTACTCAAATACGTATGGATTCCACAAAGTTCAGTCAGCATATCTCAGGAAGTAAAGCAGAAAAATTTCGGAAAAAAGCGAAAAAATTTAAAGTGTTTAGGTGCACGGGTAATTTTGCCGCACCCGTTAGTATTCAACTCCTAGGGCTACTTTAGTCAACTCCTTGCCCCTCTTATCTTTTTATCGCTCTTGTACCAATCTTTTTTTGGATGGCCTACTGGGTCTATAGTTTCTCAATGTACCTGGATAAGAACAACGGCGCTTGTGGCGTTTGTGTCCAAACTCTTGTTGATGTCGGCTCGGTTCGGCTTCTGGTCTGTGACGTATCTCACTAGTGCGCCAGCGTTTTAAGCAGTACCGTGAGGCCTTTATCGCCAACGATCTTCTCCACCTAGAGTATGTAAAAATAGCAAGAATTTGCTCATACAGCTCCGAGTCTCACCTCACTATAAGCGCTCTTTATGGAGCAGTCGCAGGTGACATCGAGCTTCAAGAGCTTGAGACGGTCGTCTTTGATTTCGTTCAGCTTCTAAATTGATGAGAATGAAGTCAGTTAGCTCGTATTTCTTGGCAGAACTATGGTAGGGTTGAAAGCACCATTTACTTTGGCATCGTTCGGCTTACGAGCTGTGGCGATGACAATCTGAATATCTTTGTGCTTCAAAAGCTCCTTCACAAGACCGAGGCCAATGCCTCGATTCGCGCCCGTCACCATGACCGAGTAAGGAGCCATACCTATTAGAAATAGATTTGACTATAAATTTTCAGATTCTGAAGATTGCGACGACGAGTAGTTTCGAGAAAATTCGTGCTCACGAGTGCCGTGGAGGTAGTCTATGACCATGTCCAACTATTGAGAAAGTCACAAAAACATTGAACGCCGGTCGTGTTCTTGAAGCAGCTCGTTTGATCGGTATAGCCGAACAAACAATTTCTGCAAGCCAATATTCCACAGAAGATACCGGTGAATTACTGCGCGAATGCTTCTGATTATATACCTTCTGATTATATACCAAAGCCTTCCAGGTTCTTGGAGTCCAACACCATGCCTGCCTACTGCGTATTCTCACCGGTGAGAGCATCTGCTTCTACACCTGATTCCATGATCTACCTTCATGCCGTTTATACGGTATCAGCAGAAGAGCTATTCCCTTAGCGGTTATCAGGGCACCTCGAGCGCACTTTAATGAACCCATAGCCCTTATCCCGTGATACTGACTTCACACATTAGGCCTATGTTATGCTTCGGCGACGCGTCAGCGACGCTGTGTTGCACGGGCTGCTACGTACTGCGTAACAGTTCGCGTAACACTGTCGCCGACGTCGCCGACAAGAGCGTCGCCGAAGTATAACATAGACCTTAGTCTACACGTGGACGAACAAGCAGACAAGAGTACCGGACTTTTTCGACTACCAGATGCGAACACCAGGTCATAGATAGGCTTATTTTAAATGCGCGAGTGAAGCTACTAAGGATGGAAAGTTGTATATGAAGCTATGGAACAAAACGAATGACAAGAAGGACATAAAGGAAGTAGCAGTTCAGAGTCTGTGCGAGCATTCGGCAACGGATTATGCCCATATTCACCTTCGAAGTAGCGCTAGGGACCGCCTTCTAGGTAATCCTCCTTCCTCCTCAGAATAAGAAGATGGACGCAGGTAAAGAAACCTTTTTGGGATGTGCCACGCCTTCAACTTCTTCGCGGTGTCGTGGAGGCAATTCGAATGGTTATTTGTCGTATACAATGACGTACGACGGCCAAGGACAAGTCATTATTTTTCTGGTTGGCCTGGGTGGAAAGTCCTAGCCAGGAAGCTGGAATCGAACGAGCGACCGAAGGCGCCTCCTCCGCCTGTGCTACCACGCTGCCGACCAACTCCACTTAAATATTTATTTTCTTCAGCAGTAGTAGGTCGAGACAGTTGCTTAAAGTATAGCTCTCCTTTAGACTTTCCTTGAGCTTTTCTCTAATTTTGAGAATTATTCGCAAATATTCTTCAAAAGGAGTGAATCTGGGGACAGTAAAAGTTCTCCTTATTTCTATGAGTATAAGCACTTCCAAGAAGGCCGCCGAATTACTCAATTCAATTCTCTTAAGCGAAGTACTAGCTATGTAGAAGAAGTCTTGCGAAAACAGAGCAAAACCATCCAGCATCAGCAGGAAATAGCGTCACTGCAGACCGAGTGCTCGTCTGCGGGAGTAGGCAAGCGGGGAAAACGACTGAAAAGGGGCAACAATTAGTGCAACCGGTTCCGTGCGTCATCGTTTGCCAATGGCCTATCAAAGAGCAGGCAAAAGATGACGTTATCGCATTGTGGAGGTTCGGCTAGAAACCACCAGTAGCTATAACGACGAGGAAAGCGCTGAAACTGTCACCCGAAAGAGAAGTAGCTACTAGAACAACGTGAGCTCCAGGTGGTGCGTAGAGCTCAGTCATTACTAAGCGAGCGTTTGCTCAACAGGTACCTATAATCTGAAAAAAAACTCTGCTTGACTAGCAACGGTCGCCATGCAACGGCTGCAACCATGCTCTCAGCGTTCAGCTTTTCAAGGTCAGAAAACTTTCTTTCAGTAATTATGTAGTAAGAGCTTGCGATATACGAGGGGAGGATACGGTATTAATGAAGCCTTTGTAGTGCCCAGGCTCTCTACTTCTGAAGAAAGCTGTATAAGGCTCTTGGAGCGGCTCGAAACCTGCCTCAGCTTATCCGAGCATATTTTATATTTAGGAAAAAAAGACGATGTTGGCTATTCCTTACGCGGGATGCACCACGCATTCTAATTCTGTGGAACGTCATGGAAGCTACATAAGAGAACCGGCTTCGTGAAGTCTGTCGAAATGGTCAGCCGATCGATGTTGTTTGCTTTTTGTATAATATGTTCACAGCCATATTATATGCACGTGCGGCGAACAGCAAGAGCACGAGTCGATAAAGCCGATCGAGGGTCGGAGGGTTTCTACGGTAGGATCGACTGATTCAGCGACAGACGGGCAGAATGGCTAACATGTAGGAAGATATGTGGGCGAAATCATAAGGATAGAGGATAAAGGACGGCGTTATTCAAAACCTCTTTGGGATGCGCCACGCATTCTACTTCACGTGATGTCGTGGAGACGTGTTGAATGCGTATTTGGCCATACAATACTTACTTGTACATCGGCTGGCCACTTGCGGTGGCCAGCCGATGTACAAGTAAGTGCTTTATCCTTAACAGACAAGTCTCGTATCAATTCACCGACCCCGGAGGGACGGAGGGCTTGGTTGGCCAGGGCGGGAAAACCGAACCAGGAACCTGGTATCGGGTGCAGGCGACAGCCGGCGCCTCCTCCGACTGCACTCCACGCGCCTTGGCGAAATCATACCCAGTAATTATACTGACCCTAGGCCAACTCTTGAAGGATTTTTTACAACCAAAATTTCTCGTCCGCGAGAATTCGAACCTGCATGCAAAAGACGGTAGTAAGAATGAAGCTCGGCGATAATCAATCCCTTTCCAAGGTACGCCATGCAGTCTACTTCTCCGAGCAGCCGAGAACCATGTATTATAGATTTGTAACTCACCCATAGAATTACATGCTATGGACGGGGGACGAGCGTTCTACCCCTGGCACGAGCGTTCTCCCACCTCAACCCCCTGGACTTGCTCGAGAGTCCAGTGGCTGCCTTACGAGATAGTGGAGACGCAGGCATTTGCCACGCCTCTGTTTAAAAGGCGGGGGTGGGTAGAACGCCACTCCGCCGCTATGGACAGCCGATGGGCAAGCCAGTAATCTATCTATCGTACACTGGCAATGTCCTGAGTTACGGCAAGGTTGGCCTGGGCAGGACTCGAATCTTGAATTGATTCCGACGAGACAGGAAGACTATCGATGGATCAATTCATAAAAGATAAGGGCTAAAGGATAAGGGAGACATTCATCATCTCCTTTAAAGAGTACGCCACACATTCTATTCTCACACACATTTGTTAACACCAAATAACACGACATTAAACCAACACGCACAAAAACTGTCTAATTCGGTTTTAGGAATGAATGCACAGTCATGCGGCTTCCTCGACCTTATTTTTGGAATTTCTCAGAAAACATTTGAGAGCAAATCTTGCAGTATATAAGAGGATGTCAAAAATGTATTCCGACAGTTAATACGCTCTATCTACCCAAGTAATTACTTACTTTACTTTGATACTTTGATGGTCCATTTGTCGGCTGGAGGTCTTCTCAGCGGGGACCACAACTCTTCCAGACCGCTCGATCTCTGGCTGTTTGCATCCAGTGAGGCAGACTCCGCTCTCTGAAAGATCTTGAGAATGAATCTGCCCATCGCGTTGGCGGTCGTCCCAGTGGTCTCTTATGGTCTCTCGGGAGCCACTCTGTGACACGGAGACTCCATCTATCGTCCTTTCGTCGAAGCAGGTGTCTGGCCCAGCGATATTTGGACTTCTTCATGTACTGCAGCGGGTCTGCTAATTGCGACTTCTCCCGTAGCTCCGAGCTTCGTAGGCCTTCTTGCCATTGCTGACGAAGACTTGTCCTTAGAAGACATCTCTTCAGTGCACGATGCGTAGTTTGCATCGCTCTGGCGATTGTCTTGTTGTCGGGCCAGGTTTCCGTCGCGTAACACATCGCAGGCAGTACAGTGGCGTTGAATATCGAGGCCCTGAGGCCGGGATCCTTGACCTGATCGGTGACTTCGCGAATCGAACTGAAGGCTGCCCATGCTGCGCGTCTCCTGCAGGCGATTTCAGGAGCGAGGTCGTTATCCATGTTCAGCTCTCTTCCCAGATAGACGTAGGAGTCGACCTGTTGTAGGGCGACTCCATTTAACCTTACCAGTCCCGTGTCACACCACTGGTTGACCATAAACTGCGTTTTGGACATATTCATGTCCAATCCAATATTCATACCTGCCACATTGAGCTCGTTCAGTATTTCCTCGACTTCTGCCGTGCTGGTAGAGATGAGAACAATATCGTCGGCGAAGCGAAGGTTGCTGATCCGTTTACCGTCGACAAGGTAGCCTTTATCGTCCCAGTTCAAGTCTTTCATGGCATCCTGGAGTGCCGCTGTGAATAGCTTGGGAGAAATCGTGTCTCCCTGCCGTACTCCTTTCCCGATAGGAATTTTAAGCTTTCGATCGAACAGCTGGATGGTAGTCGATGTGTTCGAGAAGCAATCGTCGAGAAGTCGGATATAGGGCGATGGTATACCAGCGTGCACAAGTGCGTTACTTGTGCACGCTGGTATACCATACTAAGTATTTACTTTTGTAGAAATTTTAATAACTGATTTATTCGCCAGAAACATGACAAAAGCAAAAGTATTTATTCTGACTAAATTGGTTAATAATAGATAAAGTGATGGTCATTAAAAATTAGAACCCAAAAATAGCGGATGCATTCGCTCCGACCTACTTCTACAGGATCTCGTAAAGTCAGGTTGATTGCGCCTTTGGCCGCTCATACCTTGATTTGCGGTGGCCACCCGATGAAAAGTCGGTGTTTTACCCATCCCAGAAGCATCCAATTTAAAGAGATATAGAAGGCTTTGTATCCTGGTCGCGAAAGCCGAACCAAGAACCTTGCTAGCCGGCGCTTTCTCCGAGTGCGCTACCACGCTTCCAATTTGCAACATAGCATATGGAAGGGCGAATTTTTATTCCACAGTATTCCATGACATAGTTACTGCGACTAAGTTGAAGAACAATGCAAAGTGCGAGAAGGCGAAGCATTTGAACAGCAAGCCTAGGTTGCTGCAACACGGGTATTGGGTCGAGGCCACAGCATCTCAAACTTTTGTAATTAATTTTTTTTAATTGGAGATAGAGAACGAGTGCATGCAGTATTTGAAGGATACATATCCTCACCCATATCAACTGTACTACAAAAATGGAATATAGTAGTACAGTAGATAGGTGATTGCGATAACCGTACGGAATTTATATAAGGAGAGCTATGAAGTGGCGCCATCACGACTGCTTTACTTGATAGAAGCTGTTCGAGTTGCTCATTCAGGAGGAAGAACGAGCTGTTCACTGCGAAAAGCTTAGCATCGCCAAAAATATGAGAGCGAAGTGTTTCCATCGATTTCCATCGAGTCTCTTGTGTGTATGTATGTATGTATGTATGTATGTGTGTGTGAGTGTGTGTGAGTGTGTGTGTGTGTGTGTGTGTGTGTGTGTGTGTGTGTGTGTGTGTGTGTGTGTGTGTGTGTGTGTGTGTGTGTGTGTGTGTGTGTGTGTGTGTGTGTGTGTGTGTGTGTTTCCGTCACAACTGGAGTGGGGGAAGGCCGTATTGGGGATACTTGACGATTGATGGCCATCAACAGCTGCAGGAAATTTCAGCCCTCGGGGTAATCGAGGTCGGTGAAGAGGAATCTGAAGTTCGAAGTTCGCCGTTTGATCGAACGCAACATCCACACCTCGTGGGACCGATCAGCACCCACCCGTATCCGGGATGAGCTGGCCGCTGATATCAGCATGGGACCAGTTAAGCTGATGGTCTTAATAGAAACAATTCAAATCAGTTTCTTTAAGCCTCAGTTGGCTGGTATCGAGGTTGCAAGCTGTTACGCTGTCGTGGGATCGATTGACCGATATCAGCGGCCAGCTCATCCCGGATACGGGTGGGTGCTGATCGGTCCCACGAGGTGTGGATGTTGCGTTCGATCAAACGGCGCCGGTGGTGTAATGGCGTAGAGCATTCCCGCCCGGTCAGAGGGAGGTGCGGGTTCGAGTCCCGCCTGGCGCTAGAAGTTTTGATCGCAACAAAACATCGTTGTAACAGCTTGCAACCTCGATACCAGCCAACTGAGGCTTAAAGAAACTGATTTGAATTTAATCTGAAGCTCGTTTTTGAATCTTTTCGATCGCCATCAATCGATATTAGGCCTATGATATACTCCCGCGGGAGCATCCGCGGGACGTCCGCGGACGGAAGGTGCACCGCGGATGGTCGTCGTCGTCCCGGGGCGGCTAGCGTCGCATTGGAGAGCGTTTTCCGGATTCCGCGGGACGACAGCAGTCCGCGGTGCAGAGCACCGGGAAGTATAACAATCCTCTCGTCGTCTGTCGGCGGCGATCCGCGGACAACGGACGTGGTGGGTTGCGGCCAGCTCAGGGATCCCGGCGCGATTCCCGCCCGTCCGCGGATGCTCCCACGGGAGTATAACATAGGTCTTAATCAACTGATCGATTCTCTGTAGATGATGTTCAAACGACCCGAAACTTCAGCCCTAGAAGTAGTCGAGGCCGCTGAACACGAATCTGAAGTTTGTTTTTGAAGTATCTACCGCCATCAATCGATATTGGTCTAACAATCGTCTTTTTTGCAGATGTCGTTCATTTTTTCGGTCTTTTTCTAACTTGCCCTAATGGACGTAGTTGAGATTTCTGTTCTTCCTGGGAAACCATGACACAGGTGGCAGCTACAATTGATGATGAGAAGTTATTACCGCGGCGAAGCCCTTATGAAGCCGTCAGTGCGGTCGAGAGGCTGCCCTGACGGCTGGTAATGGTATATAAGTAGGCGAATTGCTGCAGGAAATTAGAAGCCCGTGTACCACAGAAAACGTTGAGGAATGAGCCCTTGAGAAATTGACTAAACTGTGGGCAAGAAACGAACTGTAGCAGTATAGCCTCGTGCCTTGAAAAAGAAGAGGTAATGAAGAGAGAGAGTCAACTGTGCTGGCGAATTGTTGAGAAATTCTATCAAATATGGGTAAGTTCCTCGTTGTGAAAGTCTTTAGGGGCCATTGACATCGGAGTACATCATGAAAATTTACACTATTAGTGGCACTAGTTGACGAAGGCACCTTCTCATTTAGCACTCCTATAGATCAGGGTGATCTAGCTGATAGCAATGGAGTAAGGCACCGTTGCACCATAAAAGCGGAAGAGCACGTTCATTTCGAATCCTTGCACAAGACCCAGGCGCCGCGGAGAGCAGGGGACAATGAATGGCGCTGTAGTGGATCGATCGACGTTTGCCAGGTGCTTTGTAGTTGTACTGAAAAACTCCTTCCTCGTCGGGCAGCCGTCGTTGAACGAGAAAGTGTTCAGATAGCTTGGAGAGGGCGTTTGGCTGGCAAGGAAATAGCAAACAACAAACAACAACAACGACAAACCCACGGTTAGGATGCGCCACGTACTAGGCTTCTACTGGGCACCGTAGAGGGAGACAATTTGCATTTGTGTTAGCCTTCAAATGATTTGCGTTGACCAGCCCAAATGAACAACCCACAAAACAATGATTGCTGCCGGTCTGGTTGCCCGTTATCATTCATCACACGTACCTATTCAACGATTCATAAAACTCAATGATTCACGTTTTCCCAGATTGAGAGAAATCACATGTCGAATATAGAACAGTTGTGGAATAATGCACAACACTGTCGTCCTAATACGGAATGGGATCAAGATTTCTCGTGAAGTAGCCACCGTTGTGCTGTTTGTTCAGCTTTAAGAACGACGACACAAGATCGGACGTTGACTGTTCAATCTGAAATGATGTGAGAAACTGAAGCAACTCCAATAACCCGAAATGGACAATCTAACTTACCGTTAGCATCGCATCAGATCCACCCATATCCGTTTTTACCCAGCCCGGATCGAAACAAGTGAAAATGATGTGCTCAGGCTCAAGGTCGACAGCCATCGTTTTCGTGAATGAATTCATCGCAGCCTGCAAGAGGAAGTTGTCTTGCTGTACTGACGATGCTACAAAGGGGGCTTGGAACCTTGCTCATTCTGTAAGCCAAATTTCCGAAGCGATCCGTTGTCATCGAAATGCTTCCGGTAGACCCTGCTATAGATGAAATATTTAGTACAGCGGCTCGCTCCACGGAATACTCATCCGATTTCTTTTGGGAAGCTGCTTTGCGAATAAGTGGAAGAAGCGTCTGAAACAACAAAGAAAGAACGGAGAGGAGAGAAACTGTAACGAACAGCTCTGTTCTCTCTGCATCTCCCTCAAAAGTTGAAAGGAGCTTCCTGATCGGCTTGGCACAACCAACAAATAGCAGAATCTGTTTCTTAGATGCTCATCCATCCTGTTCTTTTCATCATCAGAAGAAGTGCATGATTATTTTAATCTGTTCGGTTACTTATCTAGGATATCAGCAGCTTCTTCCCTGTAGAAACACAGAGAAGCTTACATAGAAGGAAATAGACCGGAAGTGCACTCTCCAGAGTGAGGTAATTTATCATTGTGCGAGTTATACGCCTTCTGAATTTTCAATGCCAATAGATTAGCCTTATCTTCATCACCAGAAGCTGCGGTACCATCACCGCGAGTTAAATCTGGTATGACAATAGTCTGACCACGTCTGGAATTTATGTACCTATGCAGTGCCATTCTTTCACCTGTCCCAATGATTTTGCCTTTCACATTGACGCTGTACACGCATATCCTTTGCGCAAACGCTGACACTATCCGAAAGACTGGTCTTAACCTTGATGTGCCCGGTAGGCGGCCACGAGGGCGACCAGAACAGCGGCGACTTGAAACGCTGCATCAGGACTTGAAGGTGGCTAGGTTGCACCCTGATCAGGCATTTGATCGGGAAAAGTGGCGCCAACATTCCAGGAAAGTGGACCTCACAACTAAACGGGGCAAACGCTGAAGAAGAAGAATAAGAAGAAGAAGAAGAAGAAGAAGAAGAAGAAGAAGAAGAAGAAGAAGAAGTACAGTTGATATGGGTGAGGATGTGTATCCTTCAAATACTGCATACACCCTTTTTTATCTCCAATATGGAAAAAAATTCTTATTTACGGAATTATCAGATGAGCAGGCTATGGTCAATAAAGCTTTCTACTTATCCAAAATCTTCTCGACGTAATAGGGTAGACGTCGCGAATCCGTGCTACCCGTTTTCATGGACAACAACTAACCCAATGACGTGATGAAGGATCGCAACAGACGTTTCATACAGGTTATTATCCGATTCCCGCTTCCCAAAATTACCAATCCAATCAATACCAGCGAAGTATTGCTTTATACTGTTGTAGTCCGCATCTTGAAATACCTTTCGAATTTGTGTTTCTCATGCCTCGATTGCAGAGTGGTCACTGTTCCCAATAGGCGGACAAATTCTAACTGCATGCACGAGACTCCGTTTGCACAAAAGTTGTCGCGAATGCGATGGTTCGCTCCCTTAAGGCCCCCACAGAGTTCTGCGGCAACGCCGCTCGCCGCAATGGTTAAGGATAGGGCAGGGACGCCGCCGGCGGCGAGCTCTGCGTCTCTTCCCTATGGTTAAGAATAGGGCCGCGGGCTGCCGTATCCGCTCGGGACCCCTCGGGACCGATCAGGCGCTCCCGAGGCTCGGCCTGCCCGCGCACGCTATTGGTCGGCGGGGACCGCGGTGCGCCGCCCCCGCGCCGCCCCCGCGCCGCTCATTCTATACCTCCGTCGACACGTCGAGCGGCTGCGCGGGCGCGGCTCTGGGGCGCCGCAATTGTGAGCCCGCTTCTGTCATCTCCTGAGCCGAGCCTTGCCGCTCCTCACGATGCAATTCAGCCGGCCGCACTACAGGGATGATGGCGAGCCCGGATGGGCTCGCCTAGCCTCGGATAGCAACTACTCTTCCAGCCGGAGCGGTCTCATCTACCCTGTATCCCATATTATCTAGTATCCCATTCTATGTTATTCTGATGTGGTGTTCTGATGCTGATGTATGGAATAAACTGTGGATGTATCTACTGTATTTCATGTGATGAGGAATGTGGTGAGTCTCCTATCAGTGTCTTATGGGTATTGCTGTGTATATTTGCTGTTGTTGTTGCTAGTGGGTTACTTAGGGGTTAGTGTTGTAGTTGGGTACCATGGGGTCGTCATGTAGTATTCGGGGGTTGTGTGTGCTCAATACAGTCCGGTTCAATACAGCACGTCTGTAGGCACCCGCGGCTGGTGCGTGGTGCGGGCGTGCGTCAATCCAGGCGCTGCTCAGCGCGGGGGTTAGAAGTCACCACGCGGGGCCCCCGTCTGCCAGGGAAGAGGGGGCGTGGTCTATTCGCATCATGGGGTCCCCCTGGTATCCCCCTGGGTCTTGGGTCTCCTGATACCTCGTAGCACCACGGGGTGGATAGGGGACTCCGCTCAACAGGGGCATGTTCCCTCGCGAGTGGGGCCACCGATTCGCAACAAAAGTGGATACAATAAAGAGCGTCCTCTAGTAGGAGCACTTACCAACTGTGCAAAACCATGAGCATCGAATGTATCGTAAAACACCTTTGACACGACGCTCGGGCTAGAACCGCTTAGGTATGGAATATTAACGTCACCTAAGACAATGCTGCGAACATGATTCACAGAAAGTCACTTATGGCTTTGCAGGCTGGTAGCACCCTCTAGCACTGCAGCTGGGTGCTCTATAGACCAGTACGAAACGGAATACATCAGACGCTAACGAAACATCGCTTAGATGTAGCCCGTAGCAATCTCAGATACCTGGAATACCACCTTATATGAGACAGCATTACGTAGGAGCAATGCAACACCTCCTTCGCGGGATGTCCGATCACATCTTACTCTTACGTACAGATTGCAAACATCACCTAATAATGGGTATAAACCATTATGACTTCCCAACCATGTTTCCTTTAAGAGTACAATGTCATATTTATAGAGCCGCAGATTTGCAACTAAGGAAGTGAATTTCTTACAAGCGATCTTACCTTAGCTAAAAAACAGGTGACCTTTTTAGAGATAACCCTGGGATCCTTTGGCAGTTCCCCAACGAAACACTGCAGTGCACCCCGGGGCGGTATCTGGGGTGGATCTTTTTGGGTGGCATACTGGATCTACAGTTTCACAACGTACCTGGATAAGGACAACTGCACTTGTGGCGTTTGTGTCCAAATTCTTGTTGATGTCGGCACGGTTAGGCTTCTGGTCTGACCAGGAAACTATCTCAACGGTAGGTCGGAAGGGCCCAAGTGTTGTATATGGGCAGAATTGCCTCTGTCTGGGAAACAAGAAAATGCAAATATCTCGACCCCAATACAACTCTGCGCAGAGTTAGGGACGGCAGAAGTTGGGCCGTTGGCGGTGTTAGCCCTATGCCTGCAGGCGGAGGGTGAACTCAAGTTGGCTGGAAACAGCGGTTGTGGAGATTACGCCGCCCATCTACGCACTGCGCCACCATCACTCGCTAGTCATCGCTGTTTTGAGTCAACTTGAGCACGCCCTCCGCCCCCAGGCATAGGACTAACGCCGCCAACGGCCCAACTTCCGTCGTCCCTAACTCTGCGCAGAATTGTATTGGGGTCGAGATATTTGGGTTTTACTGTTTCCCAGAGAAAGATGATTCTGCCCATACACAAGATCTGCTCAGTTCCGACCTACCGTTGAGATAGTTTCCTGGTGAGACGTACCTCACCAGGACGGCAGCGTTGTTCACCAGTACCGTGAGGCCCTTATCGCCAACGATCTTCTCCACCTACAGTATGTTAAAATAACAAGAATTTACTCATACATAAGCCCCTAGTCATACCTCACTATAAGCACTCTTTATGGAGCAGTCGCAGGTGACGTCGAGCTTCACGACCTTGAGACGGCCGTCTTTGATTTCGTTCAGCTCCTAAAATAATGAGAATGAAATCGTTCAGGTCGTATTTAGCGATTCATAACTAGGGTAGGGCTAAAAACACCACTCATTTTAGCATCGTTCGGATCAAGAGCTGTAGCGATGACAATCTGAATGTCATTGTTCTTCAAGAGCTGCTTCACAAGACCGAGACCAATGCCTCGATTAGCGCCCGTCACCATGACCGAGTAGGGAGCCATACCTATGTAGTAGAAACAGATTTGATAACAAATCCAGATTTGATTTTGTTTTTGGTTATTACGATTGCATAGGGCAATAAGTTGGGAGGCAAACACAGTAACAATCACAACAAGAATGCAGGGACGTAAAGAGACAAACAGTGGGGCAGCTTTACAAACTATTATACTATGTATTCAACCAATTTCAGATGTAGGCTGCAAACTTTCAATCCGGCTTCTGAATTGTCTCTGTGTTAGCAGAAACTATAAGTGCTCAGAGAATTTCAAGAACAAATTAACTGCCCTATAAGTGAAAGACGTTGCTCGCAAATTGGTTCCTGGCCGATCCAATCCGTATTTGCCCGTGCCGCTCGTCCCTCACCCACAAAAGATACCGGTGAGTTTTGGGGCACATGCCTCTGAATTAAGAACTTTTCGCAAAGATTCTCTGAAAAAAGATTTCTTAAGGCCCATCAAAAATTCTCCTTATTCCTATGAGCAGAGGGACTTTTTTGGAAAGCGACAAAATTACCCAATTAAATTCCTTTAAGGAAAGCACCAGTTACATAGAAGAAACCACGCGAAAACAGAGCAATTCTTCCAGTATTAGTAGAAAAGGGCGTCACTACAGAGTGAGTACTCGTCTACGAGTTTAGGCAAGCGAAAAAACGGCTGAAAAGGGGCAACGGTTTATGCAACAGGCTTCGTCTGTTATCAAATTTTCCATCGGTCTATCAAAGAGCAAGCGAAAGATAACGTCGCATTTGCAGAAGAATCGGGCCTCTTCTGTTGACCAATGCTGGCTGAAGTTGACGCAATTTTCTGTGCATTTCGTCGATTTCCTTACAGTAGGACTCTGCTGTGATCGTTTGGTCTCGTGCCAAAAAAGTTGCAATGGACCACACCAGCTGCCGACCAACAATAACCACAACCTTTTTTGGTTGAGGTTCGCTTCTGGAAAATGCCTAGGGGCTTGACGGCGTCCAACCACTGTCCAGAACGTGTCATCATGCAGAATCCACTCTTCATCACTAGTGATGATTTGATCCAAAAACGTGCCAGTTTGTAAAAGTAGGGAAGAACAAGTCTCGGAACGCTCACTCAACCCGTTGGGCGCCCACTTTTCGAGCTTTTTCAACTTCCCAAGGCGCTTCAAAGCATCCGCAGCAGCAGTTTTACTGATCTCTAGCTCTTGCGGGGTCTCGCCAACTGTTTGGGATGGCTCGGCTTCCACCATTCCTTCAACTCGTCGTCCAGGATTCCTCTAGGTTGGCCGCTACGGGGTCATCTTCGAGGCTGAAATCACCGGTCCGAAATCTACTGAACCACTGGCGTGCAGTGCTTTCTCCAACGCTATTAGGCACCCACAGTCGATCTATTTGCCGAGCTGCCTCGACTGGGAACTGTCCCAGTTTGAACTTAGAATAAGGTTACCTTCGGAGTTGCTCCTTCGACACTTAATAATATTAGGTTGGAAAAAAGTCTTTTCATTTTTTCAAAGATTTGTTGCTTCACAACTACAAAGTCAAATCAATTGAGACAATCTCCATTTTGTTCCACTACACTTTCCCAATGACTGGGTACTTTTCTAATTTCTCTCGCCTAAATGACTGCAGTTCTGGAGTCGAACCATCGCTGAATCCAATTTTTGAGGTCTTCGTCCGTTTCAAAATATTTCTTTCCAATTTCTTGCTTGAGAGCATGGAAGAGATGGTAGTTGGTAGGGGCGAGGTCAGGGCTACACGGTGGATGTGGCATTACCTCCCAGCCCAGCTCCTTTATTGTTTTCCTTGTGAGTCTTGCAACATGTGGTTTTGCATTGTCATGCAGGATCATCACCTTTGATTTCTCAGGCCTCTTTTCTTGGAGAGCAGCGGCGACTTTGTGGAGTTGGCAGCTGTATTTGGCAGCAGTAAGTGTCTCTCCACTTCTGAGAGTGAGATCAGGCTTAGGGTTCTCTCCTTCTTGTACTCCTTGTCTTTTTCTTTATAAGTTGGCATACAGAACCGAGGACTCATCACCTGTCACAATCCGTGGCAGAAACGATTTTCTTTGTGTCTGGACAGAGGGAAGCAGCGATGGAGAGCTGTTGACCTTTCTGAGTGCCCAGCAGGGCATGTGGAATCCGAGCTCCAAATTTCCATGCAAAGCCAAGACCCTTCAGATGGAGTCCCACTATCCTATGAGACACACCGAGCTTCTCTGCCAGCTGACGTGCCGTCTGCCACTATCGGTACGAAGAAGATGGAGTAGTTCAGTGTCGTCCAATTCAGTTGGCCTTCCTGACCTTGCTTTGTCCTCAAGTGAATAATCTCCCTTTGAAGACGTTCCGATCCACCCATAACAGGCGCGATAAGTAGTAGATCCCATGCCATATATACATGGTTAATTTGGCCGGCTGCCTGACCTGCTGTAGATCCTTTAATGATTTCATGAAGAATGACGTGCCGAAAATGGCCATGAGGTAGATCTGGCATTGAGTCCGGATGACTGGATAGATAACGAAGTACAAGAAGGGTCTTGGCCTATGTCCGCGTGCGAACGGTAGACAAGTGTGATAGGATTACGAAATCAGCTATCAATATTGGCTAGTGCGTTTACAAGGAGAACGGTAAAAAAATTTTCGAAGTGTGAAGAGACTTTTTTCCAACCTAATAGAAGAATGAAAAATAGTAACACAAAACGCTAAGAACTTTTCGGTCAACCTAATATATGTATGTATGACGGCCAACTCACAGCGGGAGTAGGCAACGCCGATTGAGATCTCGGAGTCAGTCGGCCACGGTGGGTCGGACAGACTGAACGACAAACGGACAGAATCGCAGATATATATTAAGATATATGGGCAAAATACCGCTCAGTAATTAAACTGACCGCAAGGTCAACTTACTGCTGGTAAAGCTGCATGACCGATTTTTATACTATCAACATTCTTTCGCCGGCGAGGATTTGAACCTGCATTTAACAGATGGCCGAGTAAGAATAAAACTCGGCCATAATCCAGTCTTTCCAGAAGCATGCCACGCATTCTACATCTAGGGAGCTGCCGCAAGACATGTAGATGCGCACTTCACCTATTGAAACGCTTGCTGTGACCAGTCAGCGGATGGGCAGCCAGTGCTCTATCCAACATTGACCATGTCCTGAGTTATTGCAAGGTTGGCCTGGGCGAAATTCGAACCTTGAATTGATTCTGAGTGCATGCAAGACATTCCCCTTCTACGGAACCTGCGAAGAATTTCCATCATTCAACTTACAGCATAAAGATAAGGGCTGCAGGATAAAAGGCGACACTGATAGTTTCCTTTGAAGAGTGCGCCACGCATTCTATTCGCACACACACTCGTTAACACAGAATAATGCGTCATCAAATTGAGACACAAACTGCAGAATTCGGTTTTGGAAATCATAGTTCTATTGTGCGTAATTCACGTGGCTCTCACAACCTCCCTTCTGGAATTTCTCAGTAAGCATTTGGAGAAAAATATAAGATATAAGAGGATGTCACAAATATATTCCGACAGTAAGCAAGCAAATATCAACTTTTATTAAGCTGTCGCAAAATTAATCGCCGAAACGAAATTCAAACTGCTATAACTCGGCTTAAACAGGACATCATTAATCATAGTAAAAACCGCCGGAATCTAAGCATTTTTACCAACGAACGGGTTATGAAGCAAACC
This sequence comes from Heligmosomoides polygyrus bakeri, assembly GCA_947359475.1. NCBI lineage: Eukaryota > Metazoa > Nematoda > Chromadorea > Rhabditida > Heligmosomidae > Heligmosomoides > Heligmosomoides polygyrus. The sequence continues at coordinate 12,855,563 of OX375865.1, forward strand.
TTTACAATAAAAAGTGAGACCAGGGGAATTAGCGACATCTAGGAGGGCTCATTCAACATCGGCCAAATTAGTGAATTGTTTCTGATGCAAATGAGAATCAAGCGATATTCAGTGGTTGAAAGGTCGGGAGAATATATGTAGGTGGGTGAGGGAGAACTTCAATACCTACATGGGTCAATTTTCGCCGAGTGATTTGTGAAGTGTGTGGCCTTGGGTTGTCCTGCAGCAGGAGCGGCTGTCCTCTATTCACCACTGCCGGCCGCAATTTTTGCAGCTTTTCATTTGGTCTAATTCACGGCAGTAAGGCTCTGTTGTGACTGCCCGGCCACGTTGCAACCAGACATACTAGACAAAACCCGTTTCCGGTTGCCGCGAAGGACCCATTTTTCGTTCACAGTTATAGCTTGGCTTACAAAAAGCTCATTTTTAAAGCCAACTAGCAATTGGAACAAGTACCGAAGCGTGCCGGACGCTGCTCATCGGTCAGCTCGTGAGGCACCCACTGCGACGTCTTCTTCATCTCGCCCATTCTCGTCAAATGTCTTCCTACCGCAATGATGTGCGCCAAGGTTCTCTGCTAACGCACGTGTATTCGTCTCCGGATCTGCTTCTGCGGCATTCCTCGAAACTTCATTGCCAAGCGACGACCTTCGACTGCGACCCGGTTTGTCTTCGAGATCAAAATCGCCAGAAGCGGATTTTTCGAAGCAGAACCTCACCGCTCTTTCATAAGTCCGTCTTAAAAGCGCTGCTAAGGTTACGGAATTCCTCTGTAGCGGAATGTCTCAATTTAAATTCGTAAAGCATGATGACTCGATAGTCCCGTCGGTTCATAATTTTACGGAGCCCTGGAAAAGGTCGGTTTAGAAAATTAGAGCGAAATCCACGCTTTTTGAAAAAGCATGAAAAAACATACTGAACGGTATGTGTGGCTTTCGTTGAAATAGAGTGATTTAGGGCAAAGAACTTATTTATTTACATTTACCTCGTAACGGAGATAAATTTTGCGAAAGCTTAATAGAAAAATTTAATAGCTTATTTATTCTTCAGAGAAATGCCAAGATAAAAGTTTTTACTCTGACTGAAATGGTTAACAAAACGCAACATAACGTAACATAATTTAAAATTGAAAGTCGAAAACTGCGGTAACTTTCAGTCCGGCCTAATACATATATGCCGCGAAGGCAAGCTGATTGCATATTTGGCTTATAAATACATTGACGTGCGATAGCCATCCGATGAAACAGTCAACGTTTTACCCTTTGCTTTACCCACAATTCACCGAGGTATAGAAGGCTTTGTGGTCCTGGTCGCGAAAGCCTTGCAGCCGGCGCTTTCTCCGAGTGCGCTATCACGTTTCCAGTTTGCAACATAGCTTACGGAAAAGTGAACACAATATTCTACGACATAGTTGCTTCGTTAAAGAACAAAAAAGCGAAGCATGTAAAGGGCTCGCCTTGGTTGCTGCCAAACGGGTCTTGTTTCGAGTCGAGAGCAGGACACCTCAAATTTGGGTAATTAAACCTTTTTCTAATTGGAGATGGAGACAGCGCATACAGTATTTAAAGGAGACATATATGGAATATAGTAGAACATTTGATAGGAAATATCGGTAACAATAGGGAATACATATGAGGCGAGCCATGAAGTGGCACCATCTAGGCCGCTTCATTTGAGATATGAGCGCACATTAAGTGCAGTTATAAATATCAATGTTAGTATAGGTCCTTCGAGTTGCTCATTCAGAAGCAGGAATGAGCAGTGCACTGTGAAAATTTTAGCAAAAGGTTGGCAGCGAAGTGCTCCTGTCGATTTTAGAGTGCCAGGGGGCGAGCTTTCTCTTCGAGAATACCTGATTTCCACTCAGTTCTATCTGAAACCCGCCATAGTTATTGGCTTTACATCTGCATGGGGTTAGGAGCTTTGATTGCTTTAGACAACGGTCGGTGTGGAAGATACTTGTGCCTTCGTGAAGTGCAAGGCAGTGGTCAGCGACAACGTTATCAGTGCTTGCACTTCACTGGTCCTTGGACGGTGATAAGCTCGAAGCAGTGTCTGCAGTTCTCATTCATTTATCGAGCGATGTCACCCTCGGTGACCGATTGCTAATCGATGCTAATAATGTCGTCATCCGTCCTTGTTGCGTGCCAAAAGAGCCCAGCGGACCATCAATCTTTGACGACGATCTACGTATTCCATTAAGTTATTGTATAACAGTTTAGGTACTGATAGGGAAGCATTAAAGGATTCAACTAGAGCCTGTACTCATAACCGAGAAGGGAGCTGTTCAGCAACTAGAGTCTAAACGAAAAAGAAATTGAGCGAAACGTAAGATATTCAGAGGAAGCGCTGATAATTTAAGAGCTATTTTGTATACATATGAACTGGCTCGCAACAGCAGATACAAGATTCAATGTCAACAGTTTCTTTTAAATAGCTATGCTGCGCGGGATCAGAACCAGGAAGCTTGATGTGAGTTACAAGACAGCCGTCGCCTCCACCGACTGCCCAAATTCTCGACAAACTAACCATCGTATTTCAAGAACACTACATCTCCTGGATTTCGTGTAATTGAGAAGGCAACGTACATATAGTCTTTTTTGCACAGAATCCTAGACAGGGGGTGTCTATGGAATAACGTGGACAATCCATCAAAAGGGCAGGCGTTGCAGTTGCTCAGTATCTGCAAAAAGTAAGGAAGTTACTTGATGTGAGCTTTTTTGGTTAAGTTACTTGTTCAACTCCTGCAGCTCCACAGGGCCACTCATGGAAGTATGTGAGTTTCTTGTGAAGCAACTAACCTATTGCGGAATGGTCCGCGATTCGACCATGCGATCCAGCTGAGCCCTCCTTGGTGCGATCAATATGTGATTAAATGTGGGGAAACCCCTTATATAAGGCGCTACCCTGAGTGCTAAAGCGGTCATTGTTGTTTTTTCGCTGCTCTTGTAATGCTCTCTTTCGCATAATCTATTGTATTATAGTCCGCATAACATCCTTGAATCATCATTAATATATGTTGCTATTAATTGGTTTAACTACCCAAGTTTGGGGTAACCACAAACTGTTCAACTACTGGTTCGTTGTGGAGAAGAATCAATATACAACCACAACTACACTGAAACACCACCGCTACGATCTTCACACTACCATTGTATGATTTTCAATTCTTTTGAATATTAACAGCGAGGAAACATCTAGAATAGCAGTCTTCAGATCTGCTTGTGTTGCACCCTGTGCGGCTGCCGCGTCCGGGACTTGCTCTTAAAAATGCGATTTCTCGAAAGATTTCACAAGGGCACCAACGGAACCACTTATCGGAAGTTCAGACAATACTTAGTCGGCCAAGATGCCTCCATTACACGCACAGAAAATAAAGTGAACAATACTTTATTTGAACTGAGTGGCGGGCGATACGTTACTGAGCTGGGTCAAGGATCACAGCATGTGCTCACTGTAGCCGCTGTTCGAGTCCTCGTCGACGAACACGGGACGCTCGAGGAACTGTGCGCTCTCCATGAAGGCTCGGGTGACGGCCGCTTCGTCGTGTTCACGCTGCTCGCAGCTCTCGTCCTCCTCTTCGATGACGCCGACGCTCTGCGGCATCGCGAACCGCACGCGGTAGATCGCATCCTCTTTTAGGACGGCTTTCAGGCTTTGACTGAAAAGCAATCAGTTATTTGGGACATAGAGGATGCGCCACGCACTATAATAAGTGTGATAGTATACGAATGATAATATGATATAATAGCTTAAGGGATAGTAAGGGGTAAAGAACGACGTCACAAGTTTCTCCCTTCAGGATGCGTCACATATTCTACTTCTACGAGAATTCATGCAGGAGAGTTGAATGCGTATTTGGCCATACAATGGTGACCATACTTTCGGTGACCAGTCAATGAACAATTCAGCGCTTTATCCCTCCTAGACAGGTCAGACACCAATTTAGTAACCCAGAGGGACGATGGAAGGTTTGGTCAGAGTGGGCAGGAAACCCAAACCAACAGCCTGGTATCGGGTCAACGTGACAGCCGGCATTTCCTCCGACCACACTACACGCGCCCATACAATAACTTAATAATGGAAATATCCGCCCAAGTCGATGACCAAAGAAGTGATGCCTTTGAGACCTAGGACAACCCTAGGTGAGTCTAGATGTCGATTCCTCCTGGTAAATACCTACCGAACAAATTTGAACCACAGTGGTAAACCCTGACGGCCCTCAATTTTCCAAGGTAGCCAATAAGGTTCAATGACCGCCGAGTTTCGAGCTCCATCTGGCATGTTGTATGCCGTCGACGATAGAAGTTTGGGGAGAGCAGTGAAGCGTAATTGACGGCGACATGGCTCTGACGCAGGTGGATGCAATTGTGAGTGAAGTTTGACATCACCATAACGAAAAACAAGCATAGATAAGTCTGGCTAGCATGTGCACATAACGCTCAAAAATTAAAGCTAGAAAAAAAGTCGTAGCGATTCTCATAAAACGACGAACATTACTTTAACTCATACTGTAAGTCGTCAAACTAGACACTTTTCTTGTCAAATTGGACATTTTTCAAAACGATTTGTGCATCCGTCTAAGTAAGCTTGACGCTTTCCAAATCAAACTTATCATCTTCGAAAGCAAAATGAGCGTCTCCAAGATTTAAATTCCACTAAGAAAAATTTTTGTTCAATGAATTTATAGTGTGACTTAATTGGATTTTTTATTCACCTGTGGAGGAGCTTCTGTTTGAAAGTTTACGAAAAATTTTGGTTCCAATTCGTTTTCTTTCTTTCTAAGAAAAATTATATTTCAAAGTTTGTTTTGAAAGCGAAGAAGTGGCTGATAATGAGGTTCCAAGCTCTCATAACGATGTTTTGGTGCGAACGAAACTCGAGTGCCAGGCGGGACTCGAACCCACACTTCCTGCTCACCGGGCGTGAATGCTCTACACCATCACACCACCGGCACTGTTTGATCGAACGCAACATCCCCTCATGAGACCCATTAGTACTGAAAACCGGTGGTGTTATAACGAAGAGCAGTCACGCCCCTTGCAGCTTCGAGTCCCGCCTGGTGCTAGAGTTTTGACAGCAAAAAACATCGTTTTGAGAGCGCAGCAAAATTTTATTTTTCTGAAAAAATTATATTTTAAAGTTTGTTTTGAAAGCAAAGTGGGTAGCATTCTTTAGTAGTAAAAGATTGGATTGCGCCATGCACTCTTGCAAGACTTTACGAGAATAATTTATTAAATTTTGTGTACGTGGAATTACACGCTCTCTGGGGTACAGCAAGAGGAAACGTAGTACTGTCATGTCATAGTATCATGATTCACTGTTTATGACAAGGATCGTAGAATATCTGTACGTTCAATTGTGAATCATGAACAACTGTCATAAGAAGGATCGTAAGATATTTTAACTTCGATATTTTAACTTTGTTTTATGTAAGCTGCATTGCACTATCACAAACTAAAATTGCAACGAGTTAGATAGGTGTATGGCGCGATCTCTTTTTAGCACCCTAAAAAATGTTGCGTTTCTGTGCCTTAGGATGCATTTTAGTCCACCACTCTTCCTCGAAAATAAATTTTTTTTGTAAAATTTTAAGCTGTGAACAAACTGGCAGGTGAACTAAAAAATTTCAAAAAAGCCATACTAATTTCTCATTGTACAATAATTATTCTAATCATTTTGGAGAGTCTCAAATGTAATGGGGAAGAAACTCTTTTCTGTTTGGAAGAAGTTAAGTTTGATTTCAAACGCGTCAAGCTCGTTTAGAGGTGCGCTTAATGTGAAAGAGGTGCGCTCAATTTGAAAGGTGTCCAGATTGGTTTGAAAGAATTCCATTTTGCTATATAAACTGTCCAAATTCTATTGAAAATTGTATAGGTTCAACGCTCATAGTCGTATTTCTTTTTTCTTCTTATTCTGTTCACATACTGAAATGCGACTTTCAATATATGACACGTTTCAAATGGAAAACCTGTTCAGAACGTCGCCTTGACAATTGCTTCAGGTTTTTTCAATGAAAAGGAGAAACTATGTCCTTATTAACGTTCGTCTTACAGTGCTAATTTGATAGTGCTCCAATAGCTTTCACTGAGATGCCAACAACGAGGCGTATTCACTAGCCGGTAGAAAATTCAGTGTTTATCCTTCCCATACAACTCTCAGCAACGCTTTCATCAACGCTTACACCCGCGGGTATGCTGGTTAGGGGGTAGGCGTATTCAAGATGAGTCATTCATGATAAATCACATCGTGGGTATATCCGTAGGTAAAGAATACTCGAGTCGTCGTTTGTATATCCGCATACCCTAGAGGATTCCGGGACATTGGCAGAATGGGGCGTCAGTGGGATCAGCTGTTCTGCCGAGAAGCTTAGTTCGACCTTGCCCATGATTCCTTTCATGAATATGAATCGTACCCGCCACCCACTGCGGGCAGTGGGTATGATTCCCTTACGGTATCTCTACCCATATCCACTGCCCGATGAGTGCGGTCCCAGATGGATTGCGGAAATGGTTAGCCTGATCAGGATCCGTATTTCAGAGCTTGATATTGTGCACATGGAAAGCACGAGGCCTCTTCCGGTTGCGCTACAAATGCCGGGAATACAAGTGAGACTTGTAGAGTAACGGCTAAGCCTACAGGTTGGGTATGAACAAATAGAGCTCGATTCTGCAACCAGAATGTTCTCTCCTCAGGATGTTTTAATTCCAGCTATGTAATCCCCCTGTAAAAAGAATATGTTTATCTGTCCAAGTGCCAGACCTCCCTCTTGCGTGTCATTATATATAGGCTAAAAAACAAGATTGAATAAAGGTTAAAGAATGAAGGACGGCGTTACTCAATCCTTTCTGGGATGCATCACGCATTCTACTACTATGCCGTGGAGGCGATCTAAATGCGTATTTGCGATACAATGCCTTGCGGTGGCCAACCTATAGACAAGTCAGTGCTTCATCATTTCCGAGAACCAGTTCGCTGATCTCGGAGTGCTAGAAGTCCTGGTTGCCCTGGCCACGAAAGCCGAACCGAGAACCTTGAATCGAGGTGCACGCAACAGTCTGCGTCTCCTCCCACTGCGCTAATACGACCCTAAGCAAGAAGAAGTCACAATAATTTCGAGATTTCAATTATGAGCCATCGTTTTACCATGCCGTTACTAATCAGAACCTTGAAATATAATCGTTTACTCACGGTCGAACGTTGTAGTTCCTGTTGTCGATTTCCGAGTTCTCCATTTCGAGCTTACTATAAGCGACCACTCGCGTGATATGCTTCGTGACTTTGCGTAGTGTAGAGTCTTTGCGGACTTTGGAACGTCTGAAAACGTCTGCGTAACTTTACAGAAGAATGGTTAGAAAATGGGTACGGTAGAAAGATCCTTACGAATGCAACCAATTCGTGAGAATATGGAAAAGGTGTGAGCGGAATGTGGTGCTCATTGTGAGCATGAGCGGGAATGGCAACGAATAGGCGAATCCGTAGAATATCAACTGCAATTGAGGCTAATCAGTGCAGACGTGATGCGGTACCAAACCTTTGGTTACTAGACATTGGATCCTAGGCCGATTCGGATAATTCGCATAGGTCAATATTTTCAAATCCCGGTTTAAAGGATTCTGCGAACAATGGTATGTTTGAAAAGCCTGGACCTTACTAAAGAGGGGTATGGAACTTTAAGTGGGGACCAGCGTCATTAGAAAGAGCTCGGAATGCTGATTACGAATATGTGTGTCAACAGTGCAAAATGAAACTCCTGCGCAATTTATGGAGAGCCGAGGTTGGGCATCTCGACCACAGGTTGGCCGTACGAAAAAGCTGCCGCGAGAGCGGTGAGTCATAAAGAGTTCGTGAGAACGAGCCGCTAGTTGTCCCGGTGGCGGAGCGGTAGTGCTCCCGCTCGCCACGTGTGACGTCTTTGGTTCGCTCTCCATTGCTGCCGCTTTTTTGCACATCATGGTTTATCTTCGAAATGACCTTATATCCTTAATTGTGACACGTGTTAGATTAAATAGCCGTGGAAACTATCATATACCTTTGTAAAAATGCTTGAGGGCAAGAAACTGCGGTGACATTTTTATTCGCCAAGCGGACTTGTCCTCAATAGGCACATCTAACCCCAAAACTTCACCAGTTCCCACTTCCGCTGAGGCTGCAGGTTCGTCGCGTAGAATAGCTGCGAACCTTCTAGCCATCTTTCTCCTTCACGAGTTGGTGCACCGTTATCGTTGGCAACCCACATTCAGCCAGAAGAATGGACACCACCTTTGCTGGTGAAAAGGACATAGTGAGTGAAGAAAAAGCAGCATATCAACGGCATTTTAGGCTTCCACATCAATCAAAAGGGCGGTAGATCAACGACATCTTGCTCTTCCTCAATATACATACATTATTCTACTAAAATTTTTGCTTAACACATTATTTTATGCTTTGTTCCATGAACGCCAAAGTTGTTAGAAACATATCCAGTTGTTCAATATAAGACATGGACTCTATTTGAGCAAAATAGTACATGAAAATGTCACCATAGCGGTTTTTTGCTCTCAAGAATTTTTACAAACGATAGTTTCCCCGGATATTTAAACAACACGTGTCATAATTTATTATATAAAACGTTTAGAATATAGGGTCGTTTTTTCGGAGATCAATCAGGATGTGCAAAAAAGTCGGCAGTAATGGGGAGCGGACCAAAGACGTCACACGTGACGAGCGGCAGCACTGCCCCTGCGCCACCGCCGCAGCTGTTCACCCGTTCTTACGAAGTGCTTATAGCTCGTCGCTCCTGCTCTAGCTCTTTCTCATGACCAGCCCTCAGCCAGGTCGTGACTCGCTTAGGGCTTCCAGTTTGCAGTTTGACACCCATATTCCTAATCAGCATTCCGAGCACTTTCTAATGATCCTGGTCTCAACTTGAAGTTCCATGGGAGGTCGAAATCCTTCCCTAATTAGCACGATTCGCATGGGGCTGACTTTTAACAGGCCGGATTTTCCGAATGATTCAGACGACTGATTTTGCTCAGAAATCAGGTGCCCAATCCGATTCGGATATCCGATATGAGATCGAAAGAGAAATCAGTCATTTGGATCATCCGAAAATCCCTTGCTATTAAAGCTACTGTCTCCCGAAACATCCCTGATCCGAGACATTCAATTTATGGCATTATTCGCATAATCCTTTTAACCGGGTTTGAAAAGAAAATGAAGGATCGAAAATTTCCGAATCGACGTCTGATTCTATGTCTACTGGCAACGCACCCTTGTGGCATCGTCGACGTTGCATATCTGAATGGCACAGAAGGTGCTGGGCTGATGCACGACCGACTGCGACACCATCAACGCGAGGAGCATTGGACGGAGGTTGGCAAAGAGCGGAGCGTGCTTGGCGGCGTACGGAGAACCGATCTGTGGAAGAAGACAGCGTTCGGACACGATGAAGCACACACAGCAGAACACTGTCAGCCTGAAGTGGAGGAAGGTAATCTCCAGGAAATCGTACAGTAGAATGGATAATACGACGTCCTGCATTTCCTATTTGGGATGCACCACGCATTCGTCTTCGACGGGATCGCGAAGGTATTTCGGATTGGGTCCATAAGTTATTTCTGCACCACCTTTTTGTGGTGGTACCCATGCACAGTGTCCAATTTTAGGAATTTGATGTACTAGAATAAAATAAAAACATCAAACACCTTAGTAACATACCCTATTAGCAACTTGAACTAAACCAATGTTTTCTAAATATTAGGTTGAAAGGAAAGTCTTGGCAGTTGTTCCACGTTATTCTTGAAAAGCCATAACTCAGCTTAAATTGCACCGATTTATTCGCAATAAGCACAATTAGAATCAACACAACTCTGCCAACGTGATACCAGCTTAGAAATGCCATTCTCTTAAAAAGCTGACGATCTAGACTGGCTAAATTCTAAGAACAGATTCTACATCACGTTGGTTTGTAAATACTCAATCTTTTAAAAAGCTTTCTAGATGGCTTAAAAAGTGAAAGTCTGTTGGCGCTACATAGGTCTGGCGAATATGGGGGGTGAGGGAGAGTTCGACCTGTAGTTCGTTCAGTTTCTGGAAGACCATCCGCGAAACATGCGGTCGTGCGTTGTTATGCAGAAGCAGCACGCCGTGTCGATTCACCAGTGAAACTTCTTCAATTTTGCATACATTTCTATCAGTTGCTCGCAGTACATCTCTGCTGTTATCGTTTGGCGAGGAGGAAGGAAGGAAAAGTGGACTATTCCAGCTGCAGTCCACCAGACCGTAATCAATGTCTTCTTGCAGTGCAAATCCAGCTTCAGAAAGGTTTTCGAGGGCTCGTTGACATTTACCGAATGAGCAGAGCAGAACGCGTCTTATTATCATATAGGATCCAATTCTTGTCGCAGGTTACAAGTCGATGGAGGAACGGCTCTGGAGAATTTCTTCTGAACAGAGAACTCGCGACCTCCATTCGCCTTTGCTGCTGCGCTTCGGTGAGGTTGTGGGACACCCGCCTGTCCAGTTTTTTTTCATCATGCCCACTTGCTTGAGGTGATCAACAGCATCTGCATGGGAGATAACTAGGTTCTTGCTATCGCACGGAGTGATTGCCGAGGGTCCTTTTCGACTACTTCCTTTAAGGCGTTGTGATCAACGAGCGATGGTCTTCCAGCTCGTGCCTCGTCTTAAGTCGATTCTTTTCCATTCCGAAACTTACTGAACCAGCGAAAAAACGGTCTCCCCATGCAGTGTTCACATTCGCAACGTTTCCATCACCGTCCGACTAAGTTCGAATTCGTGAAGTAGAACAGTTCGGAAAGCCGTCTTGTCGATACTAATTAATTAATTAATTACAAAAGGTTCCCTCAGAAATTAGAAATGTTGAAGAAATACATGAAAAGCACTTCAGCAAGAATAAAAACTATAATACTTCCTCACCTGAGAAGCACAACTTATCGATTAGTTGACCAGCCGTTCAAATTTAGTGCAAGCTAATACCAAAGAGGCGCGAAAGCTGCCAGAACTTTCCTCACAACCTAATATCATCTAATTATTTTAAAAAATCTTTCTCTCTAATTAGGAAGCACGTAAAAAGCACTAAAAATGAAAAATAGAGCAGCATCTAACAAATAACGCTTGCATAAAAACTGGTCAGCTAAGCAAAAAATCATAACTGCGCAATTACAATGTATCTAAGTTAAAACTATCAAAAAGGCAGAAAGACAGAGGTAAATCCATTGAACAAACTGCAAGTAGTGAATGACTCAGATGTGATATTCCTATTTGTGTCACCTTGTCACTAAAGACCTATCCTGTCTCACTTGTATAGAGCTCTTCTTTTCCTTGCTTTTCTAGAGCTGCACTTTTTGGAGCGGTATTTCTTTCTATTTGGGTGCTCTTATTACTGCTGCTGCAAAAGCTACTTGGTTTAAAAAATATAAACGTGAACTGACTTTTTTGAAAGATAATAGTCGATTTATGAACAACTGTGGCAATGCGGGATAATGAACTTCAGAACTAGAGTGAGCCGAATGGAAATTACTTTAATTGCTTGAATTCTCCTCAACATGCCAAACGGGTCGTTGACTCAGTTAGTGATCTTTGAACGTGTAGCATCTGTAGAGCGGGGGCAGTTCGCTGCCCTGGATCCCTTCAGCTTATTTGAAGCACCAAGACTTTTAAACTCAGCTTCTGAAGACATTTCTAGTATAGCGTCATCACTTCAAACTGGATAGCTTTGTTTTGAGATCATACACACGCAAGCAAAAATGAGCATATCAGTAGTCAAAATATGCACTATAACAGTGGTGTTATGTCACTAACAATCTATGGAACCCCAAAGTCGAACTTGCTAATCTATGTATCAACGGAGAGCCTCTACTATTACATCCCTGAGAATACACCAATCTGGACCACTGACGTCTCTTCTTGTCACTCTATATGTCAAGAGACCTCTTCTGCGGGTGGGGGAGGCAGCAGAACAGCAGGTTTATTGACTTCAGATTGTCTTGTTGAGCTGGTAGCCAAAGTTGCTATCACAATCAACTCGGCTTATGTTTCGGCGACCTCGCCTTCGTTAGAGCTTGAAAATGCCATGCGGGCGCGATGCTACAGGTGTCTGTGCCGACTTTAGTTCGAGAGAGTGATATATCGGCGCGCAAGACCCTTGAGGCGCTCTGGATCACGGCTCGGACTCCCCAGGTCAACCGGAAGGAGGAGTGTCTGGCGGTAACCCAAGTACTGGAACCCTTCGTCGAACTGGTTCTGATCTATTTGGTCTGACCCCCAGGGTATTTTAAGTCGGGTTGTCCCGCGGGGTAGACTCATTCACCCACGTCCAAGTCCAGCTTCAGGTGACTGGCGGTCCTTCTCGGCATTCACCTATAAGGTCTGTCGTTCCGTCATAACTGTCATGCTGGATCTTGTCTCTATCTCTCCTTAAGATTAGTACTCTGTAGGATGAAATGGTGTTTGGAAGGACGGTTTCATGAGTTTTTCACTTTTGCTCAGGCAGAGCGGCTGTTACAGAAGATAGAAGTTGTTAGAAGGATGTTTAGTTGCGATCAAAACTCTTGCGCCAGGGGGGACTCGAACCCGCATTTTCTGCTTTCCGGGCAGCGATGCTCGCCTTACACCACCAGCGCTGTTTCACCGAACAGAACATCCACGATATCTTCCTAGAAGCAATCACCTATCAGCACTCACCCGTGATATCGGGATGAGCCGGCCGCTGATATGAGCATGGAACCGGTTAAGCCGAAGGTTTCCGTGGAGATGATGTTTTCATATTTGCTCAAGTCTAGAGCGGCTGTTATAGAAGATAGAAGTTGTTAGAAGGATCCCGATATCACGGGTGAGTGCTGATAGGTGATTGCTTCTAGGAAGATATCGTGGATGTTCTGTTCGGTGAAACAGCGCTGGTGGTGCAAGGCGAGCATCGCTGCCCGGAAAGCAGAAAATGCGGGTTCGAGTCCAGCCTGGCGGAAGGGTTTCATAAGTGTTTTTTGACTTTTTCAGGCTCTGACGAAGGCGAGGTCGCCGAAACGTAAGCAGGGTTAGATAAGTGTGATAACAAATTTGGCTACCAGCTCAACAAGACAAGGATCTGTAGTCAATATGCCAAGGTTTATTGAAAGTAGGACTTGGACAGCAGGTTTATTGGTAGAATGCGTAGTCGACAGTGGACGACGACTGCGACGTCGGGGCTGGTTTTGAGTGGTTTTTTAGGCTGGACCTCGGACCTAGACAATTCCCAGTAACCAACGTGCAGTTCCCTCAAAACTTATTCTTACATTTTTGAAAAAACAACTACTCTTTCTCCTGTCAAAGATTTCCCAACTACTGAAAGGTCTCATAACCGGAGAGTGTTACTCAACTGAGTGCATTTTTAGGCATGGTGACCCACTACTCATCATTCATGTCAATGATCAAGGAGCTTCGAGGACCTCTAGATGCCTTGATGAAGAAGGATGTGAAGCGGAATGGAATTGCCAGCAGTCAATGGAAGCTGTTTTTATAGCAGGACAATCTGAGAGGTGAATTTGAAGGCTGTTTTTGTCTCAAGACATTCTGCGAAGTGAATTTAAAAAAAATCGTTGAATGGATAATTTTGACAGGCTGGACAATGACTACTTAAAAGTTGGATACCTGTAAGGCTTGCAAATAAGATAAGGATAGAGGACGGCGTTACTCAATCCTTCTCGGGATGCGCCACGCATTCTACTTCTACGGGATGTCATGGAGGCGAGTTGAATGCGTATTTGGCCATACAATGACTTGCGGTGGCCAGCCGATGAACAAGTCAGCGCTCTGTCTTTCCCAGACAAGTCTGGTACCAATTCACCGATTCCGGAGGGATGGAAGGCTTGGTTGGCATGAGCGCCCGTGGAGCGCAGTCGGAGGAGGCGCCGGCTGTCGCCTGCACCCGATACCAGGTTCCTGGTTCGGATTTTCCGCCCATGCCAACCAAGCCTTCCATCCCTACGGGGTCGGTGAATTGGTACCAGACTTGTCTGGGAAGGATAAAGCGCTGACTTGTTCTTCGGCTGGCCACCGCAAGTCATTGTATGGCCAAATATGCATTCAACTCGCCTCCACGACATCCCGTAGAAGTAGAACGCGTGGCGCATTCCAAAGGAGATTGAATAACGCCGTCCTTTATCCTTTATGGTTTGCAAAACGTCGTCCTATTCCTGTATTTGTCCGTTCTCATAGGCGCGCTTCATTCTTCTTTCAATCTTTCATCTCAAGGAGTTCTCCTATTTTGAATTGAATGCACCCTGACCACTTCTGCCGGAGTCGGTGGCTGACTTCGTTGGACTTACACATTTCTGGGGTGGAGCCGTGGACTGCACAGGATGTCACTCGTTAGGTTCGCATCGCTGCTTTGAATAATAAGGGCGGCAAAAGAGCAAAAGACACCTCTAGTGCAGGAGCGGAAGGACTCGTTTGTTTGCTCAAGTGATTGTCTCAAATCCTTGCTCAGAACAGCCAAGTCAGCAAGAGCTGCAGAAGCTGTCAGACAATAGTCTAGCTAAAATACACTATTGTCTGACAGCTGATAATAGAGGATAAAGGACGGCGTTCCTTTCGGGATGCGCCACGCATTCTCCTTCTACGGGATGTCGTCGAGGCGATTTGAATGCGTATTTGGCCATACACTGACTTGCGGTGGCCAGCCGATGAACAAGTAAGCGCTTTGTCCTTCCCAGACAAGTTTGGTAATAATATCTGACACAATCCTGGTGGTAGAATGTTCTTTGTTGTGAGTAGATGTCTCTGATTTCCGTTTTAATGGAGTCCGGGTACATTTCCACTCTCTCATGTCAAAAGGCTATCGCTCTCGCTCTTATAAGGAACGACGATAGTGAACAGATTGACCAAGGGTCGAGTTCGTCAACGCGCAAACCCGCGGGTATGCGGGGGATAGGGGGTGGACGTACCCATGATGTGACAATCATGATAAACCTTGCCCGCCACATCGTGGATATGTAAGTGTGTCGAGAAAACTCGTCGATCGTCGTGGGTGCATCCACACACCCGCCATCATTTCGCGCCCCATTGAGAAAATACGCTCCACTGAGATCAGCTGTTATCGCGAGATGTGGGATGTTTTTTGTATTTCCTATTAGATGCTTTTTCTCCATCTCAGTTGAGGCCACTTTTGTCATCATTGCTGCGCAATCGTCAGCGGACTCTCTGCAATTGCAGTTGTTAATGAAATGCATGAACGACAGCTTCGTGATAGGAGAAGCGAACTGTAGCATGTTTTCGTGCTGGTACTAGTTATAGCGTCCTTAATAAATATTAGGTTGTCCCATAAGTCCCCGCCGTTTTTTTCAACGATTCACTGCAGATTTTGCCAGCGGTCTCTTGCATAGCGCTGCATAGCCTTCGAAAGAGAATGATTTGCTCTATCAGAACCTGTATTGCATTTCTTTTTTCATGATGAATTTTGTCAATTTTTAGGTCGTTGAAATAAAAAGTGAAAAAGTGAAAAAGTAGCCATTTGCGCACTTGTTCTCTCCGCTTAGGTTTGTAATTTTTTGCGCAGTTTTTTATAGCACTTGGAAGACAATGTTCTGTACTACAAGAATATGTGTTTGTCCTATCTCACTTGCCCTTTATTGATTTTTAGTCCATCAAATTGGGAATTCCGACTTTCCCGTCCGAATTTTTACCAAAACTCCGGTTCTGTGGTTGGAGTATTTTGCTTGGTGTCATATGTCGTTTGGAAGAGGATGTCAGTTGCTCAGTAAGAATTTGAGTCGCGTTTATTGACTCACGCTGATTTCTGTCGAATATCAACAACTGAAGAAGGAGAACGAGTTGTTGGTGAAGACGATTTTTCTCTGTTTGGCATTTTGTTGATGTTCAATAGAAATCAATAAACGCGACACATATTCTTATAGAGCAAGACATTTTCTTTCGAATGACATATGACACCAACCCAAAAAGTCCAACCACAGAGTAGGAGCTGTCGGAAAAAATAACATTCCTCCTTCGGACGTCCCAATTTGATGACCTAAAAATCAATAAATGGCAAGTGAGAAAATAGGGCCAACACATATTCTTGTAGTACAGAACATTGTCTTCCAAATGCTATAAAAAACTGCGCAAAAATTACAAACCTAAGGGGAGAACAAGTGCACAAATGGCTACTTTTTCACTTTTTCACTTTTCACTTCAACGACCTAAAAATTGACAAAATTCATGATGAAAAAAGAAATGCAATACATGTTCTGATAGTGCAAATCATTTTCTTTCGAAAGCTATGCAGCGCTATGCAAGAGACCGCAGGCGAAATCCGCAGTGAATCGTTGAAAAAACGGCTGGGACTTATGGGTTCCAAGAAATTTGTTTCTGCAATTACACTAAACATTTCTCTAGACATCTGTCTGGGTTCTTCTACCTTACCCTCGATGAATACGAATCGTGCCATATACCTGAGATTTTGAGAAGAAATCGTGCTCATAACATCGAGCATCAGCGAGTCGGAGCGAATGCTGGCCGACTTCGATCGTGTATGTGGGAACGTTGGACTGCAGCTGAATCTTACGAAGACGATGATCATGAGGAACGGATGGGTTTCTGATGCCCCATTATCGCTCAACGTGACGAACATCTCCGAATGCTCCAGCTATGTGTATCTGGGTCGCGAAGTCAACATGGCCAACGACCTAGCACCAGAGCTGAGCAGGAGGAAAAGAGCGGCTTGGGGAGCTTTCAAGAGCGTCGAAGAAGTCGCGAAGAAGACGATAAACGTCCGACTCCGTGCCCATCTATTCGACTCCACCGTTCTTCCTGCCCTTTTCTCACTTGCGTGAGTGACACGACTCACGCAAGTGAGAGAAGGCATCCGGTGTTCCGAGCTTCGCCAACGTTAGAAGATCAGAGACGCTGTGGCGCGAGCCA
This sequence comes from Heligmosomoides polygyrus bakeri, assembly GCA_947359475.1. Lineage (NCBI taxonomy): Eukaryota > Metazoa > Nematoda > Chromadorea > Rhabditida > Heligmosomidae > Heligmosomoides > Heligmosomoides polygyrus. The sequence goes on from OX375865.1 coordinate 12,872,459, forward strand.
AGTTGTCGAAAATTAGGTGGACCGGTCGCGTAATGTGATTCGCAGACACCCTCTGAACGAGAGCCGTTACAGACTGGATTCCGCGGTATGTCAAGAGAACACCAGGACACCCACTAACACGTTGGTCGGACTTCTTCGTAAATGCCTGAACGACCGATGTGGCACTCTTCGTGTATATCGAGCGAGGAGGATCTATTGGAGCACTCTGGCACGCGACAGGGACGAATGGAGACAGCTGCTGGCTCCCGCTCGAGCAAGTCGATGATCAAAGAGACATGTGATACCTACTGCAATTAAATGGTGGTCTTACCCTCCGGTACTTCTACCCATACCTTCTGCTTGATGAATCTGGACTCACCAAGGAACACAACTCTACAGGAGAATTAGTGATGGCGGGTGGCGAATCTATACCCGACCTTTGGTGCAGGACTGCGCACTCTGCATTTCGTGGCCTTTATGCGCTAGTCTCCGTCAAATATAAAATGAAGCAGAATGAGGCAGAAAAACATGCTCGTAGAACGAGACCTTCCTGCAGATCACCGATTTCTTCATCTATCCCAATTGCAAAATCCAAAATAACACTCAAATGAAAACGTCAGGACGAATTGGTTCTGCATGGCTTAGCCTAACGGAATTGTAGAAATCTCAACCTGCAGATTCATGTAAAATTAAGAGCAACCGTGGGCCTGTGGCCTGTGGCCTTCAGGCAACATGCGGCTGGTGTCGAATTTTCGAATCCACAAGCGCCTACCAGTAAATCAGCGAAGGCGTGAACCGGATCACCTCCATCTTGATGTGGTCCTGACGAGCCGTCTCGGAAAGCCTGGCACGTCCGATGGCATGCGGACGATTGCTGAAAAACTACAGTCATTATCGGGGAGTTTGGTATTTAAAATGATTTCTAGAAAAGCGATAGTCTAACTTGTGATGAAGCCTGCAGGTAACTCACCCAATCACGCAGAAGTCATAGTCGAGATTGTACTCGAAACATAGCGATACGTTCACAATCACTCCAAACGGCAGTATCCAACAGATCTTTCTCCATGCCACCCATGCCAGGGAGTTCCATCGCCTTGATCGCTGAAAATAGCTCCACACACTCTTTATACTTCCGATGCCAAGCGACGCGAAAAACGTGCTGCCCTTCTCGTCTCGCCGCTTCGGAGATACAGAGCATTCTAAACATGCCGCAACGTCCTTACACCATAACACTCTTGCCTAATCTGTGTTCTCCTTCGCTAACGCGGAGGAGATTACAGATTTGGGCAGGAGAATGGACTCAGGGGGTGTGGAAACAAATATTCAATTTTGATCTGGCCAGTTGCTGGAGTGAGTCAAAATGGTAGGTGTCTAGGCACTTCTTACATAAGTGTCTAATTATCTATAAGGATAAAGGATAAAGGACGGCGTTTGTTCAATCTCTTTTGGGATGCACCACGCATTCTACTTCTATGGGATATTGTGGAGGCGATTTGAATGCGTATTTGGCCATACAATGACTTGTGGTGGCCAGCCGATGAACTAGTCAGCGCCCTATCCTTCCCAGACAAATCTGGTACCAATTCATCGAGCCCGGAGGGATGGAAGGCATTGGCCTGGGCGGGAAATCCGAACCAGGAACCTGGTATCGGGTTTACGCGACAGTCGGCGCCTCCTCCGACTGCGCTTCCAGTTATCTATATATAAGGCTAAAGGGCAAGTAATTGTTTATGTATTGCTTACATAAATGTCTAATTACTTTTATACAGGAGTGTCTCAAAAAATGTATACACTGTTGGAAAGGTGATAACTTTGCTATCAGTAAAGGTACTGAAGAAGTTAAGGGCTTATGTAAAAGCATAAGAAGACAGAAATTTTCTGACATATGACCGGTAGGGATCGCACTATGAACTAGTCTGAAATTTTCGATTTCACACTCTATTGATTGTGTTTCAGTTGAACACTTGTTATAACATCTCCAAAAAGTAGCCGCATCCATTGATTTTTGCTTATTTTAGGGTTTAAAATTTCAAAACCCACTACGGCCTGCGAAAAATACAGGGTATCCTAAAAAGGCAGGTACTATTTAAAAGGTTCTATCAGTGCTGGTAATAGAGCTTTTGAAGATGTTTGAGACTAATACGAAAGCACAGGGTAACAAGGTTTCTGTGGCGTGTAAAGAGCCAAGACTGCGCCATGTCCCGCCTGAAACCTTGCATTTCAGACTCGATTGATTGTGCGTATGCTGAATGATTGTTACAATCTTGCTACCACTTGGCCGCATTAAACTGTGCAGTGCTTCTTTTAACGTTTTCGGTCTTTCAGTAGCTGCAGTTATGCCGATTAACCTCTCTATTCAGCTTGAACGTTGCTTCGTCAGTCCACAGAACCCGACTTGGAAAATGGTGCTCCTGCTCACATTTAAATTGTGCAATCAATAAACTCGCATGTCACGTGTCTTCAACGTGATTTTCATGTTCTAAACGTTAAATGAAGCACATCAAGGCAAATCTGGCCAAGTAGTAACAAGATTGTAACAAGCTGCCACTTTGTGAAGAAATTATAACAAGTGTTCAAGCGAAACACAATAGAAACGAGTGTAAAATGCGAAATATTAGAAGAGTGCATGGCGCATTCTGTACTCCTTATATGTTGGAAAAGTTATATTTCTTACGCTTTTTTATGAGCCTTTAACTTCTTCGGTATCTTTATTTGTACATACATATTTTTATATTTATAGTTATATTATTATTATTCATTTTATTATTTATATTATTTTTATATTTATAGTTATATATACATATTTGTATATACATATTTTTTACCTAATTGTCCTACCCCTCTATTCCAGTATTGCGCCCCGACGTCCAAGCATCGCGGCTTAAAAACATTTCCGACTGCTTGTACTTTGAAATCCTCTTCAGCTATGGATTTTTTAATCAGCTCCAGGAAAATGTCTAACATCCTTATTTCAATTAAGTGCAGGTGTCTTACAACTTCATTGATATTCTTCGCACTCTGGAGAGCTTTAAAGGACGCGATCATGAAGAAGTAGAGGAAGAAAAAGGGAGGAAGAACAAGATTATGGTGATAAAGAGGAAGAAGAAGAAGGGGCAGTAGTCTAAACAATACGTTTTCAGGGGGCAGGACTCACCAATTTATTTTTCTGTTCGCAGGTCATCATATTCGCTTTATGCCATTTAAGGTGAGTATTTCTGGATATGATCGATAATATCGGTCGATAATGTTCCCTATTCGTGAAGCCTGTGTAAAAAGATAGAGGGGTAAGGGACGGCGCTACTCAATCCCCTTTGGGATGCGCGACGCACTCCACTTCTACGGGATGTCGTGGAGGCGACTTGAATGCGTATCTGGCCATACAATGACGTGCGGTGTCCGGCCGATGAACAAGTCAGCGCTCTATCCTTCACAGACAAGTCTGGTACCAATTCACCGACCCCGGAGGGATGGAACACTTGGTTGGCATGGGCAGGAAATTTGAACCAAGAACCTGGTATGGGTGTACGCATCGGACAGCACCTCGTCCGACTGCGCTACATGCGCCCAGATTGATCATACTATAATAACTAGGAAAGGGTTTCGACCTTCCAAGGAACTTCAAGTTGAGACCAGGATCATTAGAAAGAGCTCGGAATGCTGATTACGAATATGGGTGTCAAATGTGCAAAATGAAACTCCTGAGGGAGATATGCTCTGCAGAAGTTGGTTGGCTAATCTTTACAATGATCCTGGTCGAAACTTGAAGTTTCATGGGCGGTCGAAACCCTTCCCTAGTAAGTATCTTCTCTATTCCTTCAGCGGCTCCTTTGAGCAAAATGCTCTCCCCTTTAGGTCTAATGTAAGGCATGCTGTTCAATGTTAAAATTAATGTGAAAGGGGTACCATACATTGGATCTGAGAGCCGTTGTTACGGGTTAAAAGAAAGGTATGGGACGTTATGTATAAAAGAAGAAAACTTTAAGAAGAATTGAAGCAGGGAAGGTCTCAAATACATAGACGCTGAGACATCAGCCGAAGTAAAGCCTTTTTAACAATCTCGGTGAACAGCTTGAACAACTACGCTGGAATAGTCGAAATGGATTCCGCGTCGTCGCTTTTAATGAGCGCCTAGATTATAATTTAAATTCAGTTGGCAAATAATTTAGCGTAGGCGACTTCACAGACTGAGCTGGAATGAGTCGAGAAGTGTAGTAGGATGCTCGCATACGGTGAAGAACGTACCCTAACGTAGTTGAGCAAAAGCTGCAGTCGAAATACGAAGCAAAGGCACAGCGTCGAAACAGCGAAGTGAAATAGTCCGATGACGACCGGTAGGAAGTTGGTGGCGATCCAGGTTTGACCGCGTTGATAGTGCTCTGTGAGAATCTTCAACGGAAACGGCACGATGAAGAACGTGAACTGAACGATGGCGATGATCCTGATGTAAGTGAAACTGAAAAATTGCGTTTAGGGTATGGTTTTAAGATAATCTTGAAAGAATCTCAATTATTTAATCAATTATTTATCATGTCGCGAACGTGGGCAGCATTAAGCCTTTTGTACACTTGTATTGTATACGCGAGTGTACGTGAACGGGCGCGAATCGTGCCGGGATCCCTCACCTGGCCAATCGCCGCGCCCCGCCACGCCCGCCGCCGACGGACTAGGACGGGCCTGGTATACCTCTCGCTCGCAGGACGGCACTGTATAAAACGCGCTCCAGTGAGACGCTGGCCGCCCCTGGTCGACGACGACCGCCCGCGGACGTGCCGCGGACACTCACTCTAAACTATAGACCTTAGGAGTGGGTGTGTACGGTCGGAATCCTGATTGGCTGGATTGGTCGGTGCTCTTATTGGTCATGATTGGCTGACGCGTTCCCAACTCTTAAGGCGAAGGTGCTGTTCACCTTCGCGACATGTACTATTCAATCCATCGTGAGGTAATTGTAATTACACACATCGGTCTAAGGAAGTGGAAAGGAAGGAAGCGTTGTCAGCAGGGGTCTTAGAGTATTATGCGTTCAGCCCTTTTCATTTCCTTTGCGATATAGAACCACATATCCAAACTGGAAGGAAGCTAAATGTTGGGTGTTAATGTGGCTCACGGTTGTGCTACAGAAAGAACTACAAAAGCCATATCTCCTTCGTCGACGTTTGAAGCTCAGAGACGCTGCCGCTTAGGCGAAGACGTCGAAAATTAGGTGTGCCGGTCATGCAATGCGCTTCGCGGACACTCGCTGGGTGAGAGCCCTCACCGACTGGATTCCCCGGGATCATAAAAACACCAGGACGCCCACCAACGCTTTTGTTCCTTCGTGAAAGCCATGAACGAACGATATTACGCTCTTCATGTCCCTCGAGCGAGGAGGATCCATTGGGGCACTCTGGCACGCGACAGGGACGAATGGAGACGTTGCTGGCGCCCGCTCGAGCAACTCGATGATTAACATGACAACAGTTGAAACAGGTGGTCTTAACGTTGTAGGCAAATTCAGCAAGGAATCATGGAATAAAGCGCATGGCGGTCCTGGGCAAGAATCGAACCCGAGGTTCTATGTAGTCCTGCTCAACATCAGCTCCTACTGCCAACTGCGCAGGATCCTCCTATACTCCGAAGCATATTAAGACTTCAAGAGAACGGATGGGACCTACCTTGCCGTGCCTAGCTTCGCCCTGCCGGAGAACTGCATCAGAAGGCACAGATTGCTGATGATACCGACGAAGATTAGGGTTAGTTGAAGAGCAACGACGAGGTTGTCAACGCTGGGCGCCTGAAAAGGGGCTTCTGAATTTGGCGATCATCTTGGGGAAAGAAAAAAACTACTGACCGGATAGATATCATTGCACTGCGGGTGCGTTTCATTTGTGATAATCAGCATGTTTTTAACAAGAAGAGTCCTAACCTGCCTGAAATTTTCGAAAGTGATCTATGAAAAAAATCAATGCGCTGCACTAAGCAAAGAGACGAAAAGGGAATGGAACAGCAGCGTAATGAAGGCGGACGATATATTGAAACGAGTGCTGCTAAATGAGGAGGTAATGATGCCCTCTGATCGGCGGGAATGAATTACGTCGGCTCTGCGGCGACGACGACGACGATGGCCACATAGATGGCGACCGCCCCGTTCAACCCAATTCTAGCGCCCTTTCCATGGTGCTCTGAGCAAACAAAGGAGGCTGTCCGCCCGTCGTCATGCCAAACTGAGGAAATCTACACTCGCGGCGATGATCCCGAAGACCACACTGGGAGGAGGAGCATAATGGCGAATGTGGAGGGGAGAAAACGCTTCAGGAGACCCTCACCCACGCAGTATTTCAGTTCAGCATTTCCTTTCCTTCTCTTTAAGTATAGTTTTGCTCAAACGAATGTATGCGAAAATTTTTTTCGAAAAAGTTATTCGAATAATTATTCGAATAGTCGAGTATTCATTCGAATTGGAACATCGATGTTTTATAATGTCGAATAATCGTATAGTCAGTTTTAGCGACATAAAAGCTCAAATTATCGTAGAAGTCTTAAATCTTTAATCTTAAGTATCCATTACAGACGCATATTCAATGATCTATGTAGAGGAGAATGCGGTAGGGCAGTCGGAAGAGGCACCGGCTGTCGCGTGCACCCAATTCCAGGTTCTTGGCTCGGATCTTCCGACCAGATCAAGCAAGCCCTCCATCCCTCCGGAGTCGCTGAACTGGTACCCGGCATAAAACACTGACATCATCATCGGCTGACCACTGCAACCCATTCTGTGGGCGAAATACGCACTCAAACTCCCTCCTCCACATTCCGCAGATGTAGACTGCGAGGCGCACCCCAAAAGGGATTGACTAACGCCGTCATTCGTCCTTTATCCTTACGCTGCTTACCATACCGTCTTCCTGAAATTCCTCGAGTGTGAATTAGGTTGGAGCATAATTTTTGTCCACATTTGGGTTTGTTCGGAATTTCTTGTAGACATTTTGGGAAACTCTTGGGATGTCTGCAATATCACGTAGTAGATTCCAGAAACTTTCAACGGGTACATAGGCGCACATGAACGAGTGGATCAGCATCAGTTACGAGCCATTTACCTCTAACAAGGAGAGCCTCCAGAGTGGCGGTGAGCTTTTGCGACGCACTTTCTACAGGATGTAGTGTCCCGCGTGGGGAGTCCAGAGCCATAGTTACTTTTTTTTCGGAATGCTCTTCAGTGGTCGAAAAAACAACGTGTCGTGAGTGCGAAGCTCATGGCGCCGTGCTGCCAGTCAGTCCAGTGTTGCCGGTTGGAGTAGTGGTAGCGGGTTCGCATCTCGGACGCACCGAGCGGATTCGGTCCCGGGTGTCATCTATGTTTTTGCACACATCGGATCGTTACTATTATGGGCTTGTGTGATCACGGGAGTCAAAAATTGCATCTCAAAATCTCATCTCCACTCCGGAGGGTCTCTTTCTAAGTACGAATACTTGGCACCGGTTTGAAGGAGGTGGCCAATCGGATCAACACTGCATTGGGGATCGGCACGACTACCAAGCGCACCGTCAACGAATCAAAAGAAACTTTTAAATTATTTTTTTTGCAAATTTAAAAAAGAAAAGAAAAGGGAATCGTCGATTCTCTTCTCCATTTTTTTTTTGGGGGGGGGGGGGGGTTAAAAGGCATGATCTATTGGGAACTGTTGGACTACAATCGCATCGTCAATGTCGACGTCCACACAAAGCAGCTCCAGGAACTGGCTGATGCTTTTAAAGGAAAGATGTCTGAAACGTCACCAAGTCCTCCTCCTCCACGACAGCGTGAGATTGGAGAAGTTAATTCGCAATTTCCTTGAGAGGATTGGCTGGACAACAGTGCCTCAGCTACCGTACAGTCCTGCCATAGCAGCGCCAGACTACTACCTTTTCAGAGCCCTCAAGCAACCCGTGCGATCTGCGTGAGAAAAAGTTCGATAATTACCTTTTGTTGGGCTCTCAGCCTCGTTCCTTTTGAAGCAGGGGGATTGATACCTTGACTAAAAAATGACTAAAGGCCGCCACAGACTTCTGCGGCGCCGCTCGGCGGCGCCGCTGCCCTATGCTTAACCATAGGGCAGAGACGCAGAGCTCGCCTCCAGCGGCGCCGCCAGCGGCGCCGCTGAGCGGCGTCGCTGGCCGGCCGGCGGCACCGGCGGCGTCGCTGGCGGAAATGACTTGAATCATTCCACCCGGCGGCGCCGCTCCAGCGTCTGCCTGTCTGCGCTCTGCGCTCTGCCCTTTCGCGGCGGGATCCAGAGCGAAGACGGTCGATGCGGGCGCGCGATCGTCATCGGGGCGCGTTATTGTTAAGCACCAGTCGGTCCCCACTAGAAACAGTACAGTACCTCGCCGTCACCGCTCCCACTGATGATGAGTCAAGCCGCTGAGCGGCGGCACCGGCGGCGTCGCCCAGCGGCACCGCTGAGCGGCGCCGCCGAGCGGCGCCGCAGAAGTCTGTGGCGGCCTTTACTATTGTCGACACTAACGGTGATTTAATTTAGATAGATGATTTGTTTTGTTAAAACTTTCAAGCTTTCTTATGGATAAAAATTATGCCCAAACAAATTAATAAATAAACAAATAATTAAATGAAGAAGTGCTTCTGATTTTTGGTGGACCTTCACATCTATCTGTGATTTTGATCACTCAAAATTAGTAACAAGAATCTGATCCAGAATTCGATCGAAAGTCTACAAGCAGATGATCACCAGGATTCTCAATTGTATCCTCGCCACGGTCCGGTGGCGATGTCCGTTCCTCCACGTGGTGCCACTGGAAACTGCTTGCTTCTGCGAGCCGAGCCAAACACGGAAATTCGAATGCAGGCGACAGGCCCAAGTGACAGGCCGGCCTACGAAGACCCATGTCACATCACATGGTGCATGTCAGTTCACGTATATCGAGATAGTGCTACGGCGTCCGCGGGAGCCGACGCGCGCTCGCAAAGCTCGGCGAGTGTGAAAAGTGTGCGAGGGTCCCTGATGCGAGGACGGCATCGGGGGGCAGCTGAGCTAGTCCGAAAGTCCCGCAACGTAGGCAAGACCCGCGTAGCAACGTTGAATGTGTGTACGTGCCACTCGTGCGAGTTGGTTGAAGCACTGGAGCGTAGAAGAGTTGATCTCTGTGCGGTGCAGGAGACGAGGTGGTCCTGCTGCAAGTCGAGGGACATTGGCCTTGGCTTCAAAGCCGTTTTGCGCGGCAGTCCCAGGACCACCAGTGGTGCCGGTGTGATCGTCTCCGAACGTTTCCGTGACGCGAGTGCAAGCGTAGAATGCTTTCGATGACCGCTTGATGAAGATTGTTGTCGCCGTGGAAGACCGACGATGCCACTTCTTTTCTGCGTATGCTCCGCAGACAGGCTGTTCCGACCAAGCCAAGGACGAGTTCTGGTCCCTGCTTGATCAGAAGACAGCGGAAGTTCCGTCAAAAGATATGATTGTTGTGGCAGGTGACCTTAATGGTCACGTCGGAGCAACGAAGAACGGCTATAGCTGTCATGGTGGTTTTGGATATGGGTCGCGCAACGCCGATGGTGAGCGTATACTTGAGTATGCAGACTCACATCGCCTCACCATCGTGAACACCAAATTTAGAAAGCGTGACTCCCACCTCATCTCGTTTTATAGCAGGAACGCTAAAACGCAGATTGACTATGTCCTTGTTAGGCGTCGCGACCAAGGCCTTGTCACAGACGCGAAGACCGTCCCGTATGAGACGGTTGCCACGCAACACCGCCCACTGATCTGCTCGCTGAAGATCACACCTTCGAGGTGTAAACATGCCGAGCGATGCGGGTCGGCTAGAATAAAATGGTGGAGAGTGAAAGAGCAGGAAGCGGCAGTTATTCCTCGCATTCGGTTGCCGACGGTGGCAACTGTCGACGAAACCTGGAAGGATGCTACGGATGCGATAACCCGGGCTGCACGCCTCGAACTCGGCACAACGAAGCCTGGGCGAGGCTGGATCGACAGGCAGGCAAGGCTGTGGACTGATGATGTCAGAGAGAAAGCCCGAGAAAAGAAACGGCTCTATCACGTATTCATCGGTGATAAAACAGTCCATAATTGGCGGAATTATTGAGAAGCGGAGAAAGTGGCAAAGAAGGCAGTGGCCGCTGCCAAAGCCGCACGCTACGCTGATATCAGCGAAAAATTGGAAACGCGCGATGGTGAGCGTTATCTATACCGACTTGAGAAAGCTCGCTCTCGCAAAGCAGGAGACATGGAGAAGTTTTTTGGCATTAACGACGACAACGGAAGTCTTCTGATGGATCGCAAGAGGGCTGTGAAGCGATGGTACGACTACTTCGAGGAAATCTCGAATGTTGAATTTGACCATCCTGCTATTCCTTTTGCATCTCCTGTATACCTTCCCGTTCAGAAGATCATTGTGAGCAAAACCGAAGCAGCTCTGAAGAAGATGAAGTCAGACAGAGCCACTGGTTCCGATGATCTGCCAGCCGACCTGTGGAAGGGCTGGTGCCCTGCTGACTGGCTGACAGAGTTTTTCAATCAGGTTGTTGCTGAGAAAAAAGTACCTGAGAGCTGGCAGCAAAGCACGACCATCCCGGTTTGGAAAAAGAAGGGCAGTCCTGGGGACTGCGCTATTTGCCGTCCAATTCGCTTTCTTTCGCACAGCATGAAAATCTTTGAGCGAATTGTCGATGGACGTATCCGGAATGCCGTCCAGCTTTCCACGAATCCGTGTGGTTTCGTCTCTGACTGTAGCACTGTGATGCCATTCACGTTGTTCGTCTTTTGCTAGAGAAGCACCGCGAGAAACAGAAACCGGTGCATTTTGCCTTACTGGACTTGGAGAAGGCCTTCGATCGCGTTCCGCAAGAAGTTATATGGTACGCGTTGGGAGAACATAGTGTTCCTGAAGAGCTTATTGAGTGGGTGCGCATTCTGTACTCTTGCCCAATCAGTCGAGTGCGAGTGCCAGCGGGCACCTCGACGGAATTTCCCATCTCTCTAGGGGTGCATCAGGGATCTGCGCTATGCTCTTCGCGGTCGTGATGGATGCAATCGCAAGAGATCTCCAGATGGCGGCACCTTGGACGTTGCTGTATGCTGATGACGTCATGCTTGCATGCGAAGACAAAGCAGAGGTCGAGCGACAGGCACAGGCGTGGTGCGATCGCTTAGCGTTGTTCGGACTCAAGCTAAACTTCAAAAAGACGGAATACTTGACGACGGATGTGATTGAGCACGGATCTGTTAAGATCGATGGTACTGAGCTCTCACGAGTGACATCTTTCAAGTATCTCGGATCAACAGTCACGTCCGATGGCAGCCTAAAGTTGGAGGTGAACGCGCGCGTGAGTGCAGCCTGGTCCAAATGGCGCTCGCTGACTGGGGTGCTTTGCGACAGGACAATACCTGAGCACCTCAAATCGAAGGTTTATAGAACAGTCGTCCGCCCAGTAGCGACGTACGGTGCTGAGTGTTGGCCCGTGACGAAGGAAATTGAAAGCCGCCCCAGTGTAATGGAGACGAAAATGCTACGGTGGACATCCTGAGTTAGGCCCCGTTTATACTTCGTCGCGGGGCGACGCGATGGCCACGCAATGAGGTCAAATTGATCGATCGCGTCGCATAATCAATATGGCCACTATACGTGGCGTCGCGTCTCGCCGCGACGAAGTATAAACGGGGCCTTACGCGCTTGGACCGCGTTCGCAACGACACCATACGACAGAGGTTCGGTGTCGCCCCGATAGCCGAGAAGCTGCGCGAAGCTCGCCTTCGATGTTACGGCCATATCCTTAGCGCTAACGACGACACCGTCCTTAAGATTGGAATAAACCTTGAGGTCCCTGGAAAGCGGCCCAGAGGACGCCCGAAGCAACTTGGGCTAGACAATTGGACTTAAAGATGGCTGGTGTGCACCCTGATCAAGCATTTGATCGGGAGAACTAGCGCCACCACACCAGAAGAGCGGACCCCGCCACCAAGCGGGACAGACGCTAATGAAAATGATGATGATCCTCGCCACGGTCCATATGAAAGGTCAACACTCACATCAATCGTTTTTTTTAAAGGAATAACAGCGTTGTGACTAAGGAGGAAGACACTGCTTCAACTGTGGAGCATTTCTATGCACTTCTGGTGAGGAAAAAATAATCTTACTATATGTAATTCGCTTAATCCGTCGCTCACGTTGTCAGTCACAGGGCGAGGGACTGAAGCCAAGAGGTGCCCACGACAGTGCGGCGTGTGCCAGTCGGGCTTTCTTTGCAGTTAACCACGGGCGATTGCTGACGTACAGATAACCTTGGCGGCTGATCACCCAAGTTTACGATATATTCAGCGGGTAACGCGTCAGGGTATGAATGGGGATCAAGTACAGAGCGTAATGATTCAGGAGGCGTGCTCTAGATGTCGTTCAACGTTCCTCAGCATTCACAAGACGAGCTGAAAACGTCGTCGAGCGTGCGTCGGGATTCAGAAGGCGTGCCCTAGACGTCGACCAACGTGCGTAGGAATTCAGAAGACGTTCCGCAGACGTCCAACTTGCGTAGGAAATTCGAGTAAGGGAAACCACTAGGAGGGGATCAACAAAGGGGAGCAATAGAGGGAGGTAGGGGAATAAGGGGGACCAGTATTTTCCCTCAATATCGTCCAATGTGTGTAGTGTTATGAAGACGGGTCACAGAAGTCGTGGCACGTGTCAGGGAGCAGAAGTGTCAGAGACGTCGCATGTCAGACGCGTGAATCGGTACTCAGTACTACATGTGTTAACTCTCACTCCATTTCTTTACCGGCACATAGGTAAGGAAGTATTTGCGGGGAGGGGATTCGGAAGAGGAGGGGAGAGTGACTATCGGATTCGGAAGAGTACTATTGCCGTCGTACAGTAAGCGGTGTCGACCAATACCGATTAATTTTAGTTATGTTTCTGCAGATTAAGCACTGCGGATTGATACTCTCATGATCTGCTTCTGAAATGTAGAGAACGAGCACTTCGGAGAATAAATTACGAATTGGCTCCTCTGAGCTGCCTTGTTCATACTCAGTATCTGGTCAGCCAATCTCTAGAGTGAATGAGATTAAGGAACTAGGCTTTTCTTATACGGAGAAGCTAGACTTCAGTCCTCATATAAAATCTATTTGCAGAAAAGCTAGCGTTAGAATCTTCCATATATTTAGGGCATTGACGACTAGGGATAAAAAAGTCTTTCTTAAAGCTTACAAGGTGTACGTGAGACCGCTCGTCGAGAGTTCATGTTCCGTGTTCTCCCCTGCAAAACAGAAAAATGTTCTGATGATAGAGAAGATTCAGAACAATTTCACCAGGAAGATTCTATTCGAAATGGTGGATTTCTGTATGGCAGAATCCCTAGAGCTAGCATTAGGAATGCTTATCTGGGTATTCCATCACTCAAGTCAAGGAGATACTACTTCGATATAGTTATGGTCTATAAACTAATCAACCATCTGATCCCAGTTTCCTGCACAAAATTTTACACCCTACGACCCTCAGTCACTAGGGGTGGAACCGATAAGCTGTTTTTTAAATCACCTAAAACCTCACTAAGCGCCACCTTCTTTACGGGTAGAGCTGGTTTGAGGCATCTCAAATGGAGTAAGACGAGGACTGCGCCGACTTCTCTTCCTTCGTTCAAACGTATGGCAAAAGCGACTATATTCAGTGCAAAATAGGAAATCCGGTGGTGCGCTCTCCACGTTTCCAGTCATCCAACCATTTACTATCCTATTGATCCTCCATGTCTACAGACGCTCTCTTATCCTATTGTTGTTCTGGTTGTGTTGATGTGGTTTTGTTCTGTATAACGTCTGTCTTAAACAGCGTAATATGAAATGAAATCGCGTACACGCGATAGAGGGTGGATGGGCTTCATAGGAGCAGTGAAGATTCTGACCCGACATATATTGTTGCACTAATCTGTATATTGAAACCAGTTTTTCACCGTGTCACTATTCTTGGCAAAGCAAAATGACTTACACTGCGAAATGAGATGAGTTATCCGTTCTGATAGCGAATGCTGTACTACAGTGGAGTTTTTTTTTTTGTCAAAATGAGAACAGAGTCAGCTGATCGTCAGCTGATCGTAGGCTGATCGAATGCTATAAGATTGAAAGTCTTCATCATTTTCATTCAATTTCAAATGCGAATTAAATAAATTATATATCAATATAAATAAACTATTAAAACCAAACATAAATATTAAAATAAAAGTTTTTTAGCATTTTACGTTTAATAAACAATAAAATTGTCAAAATTTGAATTAGTAAATTGCTAATTTTACACATCAAAAAGGCTATAGCACCTTCCTCTTCACTGATGAGCCACCGGAAAGGTGCTATAACAAAAAAGATTCGTCTGAAAATGGAGGGCGAAAGGAACCGTTTTGGAAAAATAAAAATACATAATTTTATTTTTTCCACTTTCAGTTTTTTTATTACTGTAATAAAAGTAAAAAGGCCTAAAGAAGGAAGATTTGGGTTCTTCTATTCTCGGGTTTTGGGGCGAAGCCAACAACCAGACGTTTGGCGGCCGCTGAATGTCTGGTCAAACAATAAATGCAAACCCGTTTGGAGAGAGATAGAGCGAAATATGTATGTAGAAAAGCATCTTCGAAATAATCTTATTTCTGAAAAATTCGAAATGATCTATGTAGATCTTCGAAATATTTAGAAAAAATATGCGAGCTCTTCAAGCGTAGGTAAAACCTTTAAGCGAAAGGATCGAACAGCAATAATCTGAAAACTCTCAAGCTGTGCTTTAGTTCTTTCGCTTCTTCCGAGCAGACGTTCGTATTCAGAAGTGAGTAATAGCCTGTAGCCAGAACGAAACGCAGCATCAGTCTCTAGAGAAGGAAGGAGTCCCGAGGGACACTCCCGAAGAAATCGGCGACCAGCCGAGCGGAGAGGAATTAGCGGAGGGGCTGCTCAGTTGGGCGCGAATCAAGGATCTTTCGGAACACGTCCACGTCACCCCACTTCCGAGGACTAACGGCTGACGCCTTCAAAGACACTGGACGGAAAGGACGAGATCAGAGAGAAGACCATGACGAGTGCAGAAACGGACAAGTTGAGCCATCCCAGCATTGATGGAATTTCGTGCTCGTGAACATTGTGGTAGCAGGAGTGTCAACATAACTGACATCCAAGGTTCAAACGAGACGTTGCTGTAAGATTGATGAATTCCGTGCATTTCCACGTCAAATTGGACACTTCTTAAATAAAATTGGACACTTTTCAAATCTCAGTTTCTTGAAGCCTCAAGTGGCTGGTATCGAGGTTGTAAGCTGTCATAACGATGTTTTGTTGCGATCAAAACTTCCAGCGCCAGGCGGGACTCGAACCCGCACTTCCCTCTAACCGAGGTGGGAATGCTTACGCCTTTACACCACCAGCGCCGTTTGATCGAACGCAACATGGAACTGGATGAAATTGTATAAAATGTTTAATTTTTGAGAAAAAATAATGGACTAAAATATGCTTTAAAGAGAAGGAAGACGGCCATTTTTACTGCTAAAAAAGATGTGCGCCATGGCCTCTTTAAAAACGTAGCGATTTTTATATGTTGTTGCAGAATGTTTTGTTGCGATCAAAACTCTTGCGCCAGGCGGGACTCGAACCCGTATCTTCCGCTTCCCGGGCAGCGATGTTCGCCTTACACCACAGGCGCTGTTTGACCGCACGTAACGCGATTTTTGCTCGGTTGATAGCAGAATTTTTCTGCTTGGAGCTTGACAAATGTTAACGGTGCAACAAAAATCATTGTAAAGAGCACACATATCTTCGCGTTGTTGGTTTCTAGAAGTGGCATTCACACTGCTAATCAAATAAATGTTGCAGCGAACTTTTTGTTTGAAATCGATTTTAATCCGCCCTTTGCTTTATTGCTGCCACTTCAGACAAATTTTAATTTATTATTTTTCTTTGAAAATGGTGGCCATGTCCGTTCCTCCTCGTGGTGCCACTGGAAACTGCTCTCTTCTGCGAGCTAAGCCAAGCACGGACATTCGAATGCAGGCGACAGGCCCTGGTGACAGGCCGGCCTACGAACAACCCAATGTCACATCGTATGGGTGCATGTCAGTTCATGTTTTTCGAGATAATGCTACGGCGTCCGCGGGAGCCAACGCGCACTCGCAAAGCCCGGCGAGTGTGAGAAGTATGCGAGGGTCCCTGGTGCGAGGACGGCATCGGGGGGCAACTGAGCTAGTCCGAAAGTTCCGTAACGTAAGCAGGACCCGCGTAGCAACGCTGAATGTGGGTTGACGACGTTGACGGGCCGCTCGTGCGAGTTAGTAGAAGCACTGGAGCGTAGAAGAGTTGATTTCTGTGCGGTGCAGGAGACGAGGTGGTCCTGCCGCAAGTCAAGAGATATAGGACGTGGCTTCAAGGCCGTTCTATGTGGAAGTCCCAGGACCACCAGTGGTGTTGGTATAATCGTCTCCGAGCGTTTCCGAGACTCGATTGTAAGCGTCGAGCGCTTTGACGATCGATTGATGAAGATCGTTGTCGCCGCTAAGGAGCGACTCCTCCACTTCTTCTCTGCGTATGCTCCGCAGTCTGGCTGTTCCGATCAAGCCAAGGATGAGTTTTGGAGCCTGCTTGATGAGAAGACAGCAGAAGTACCGTCGAAGGACGTCATCATCGTCGCTGGTGACCTCAATGGGCACGTAGGCGCTACGAAAGACGGGTACAGCTGTCATGGTGGATTCGGTTATGGGTTGCGTAACACAGATGGTGAGCGTATCCTTGAATATGCGGATTCGCATAACCTCACCATAATGAACACCGTGTTTCGCAAACGCAACTCCCACCTTATTTCGTTCTATAGTGGGAACACCAAGACGCAGATAGACTTCATCCTTGTGAGAGATCGTGACTGAAATCTCGTCACAGACGCGAAGATCGTGCCGTATGAAACGGTCGCCCCACAGCATCGTCCGCTGATCTGTACTTTGAAGATCGCTCCTCCGAGGCTGCAGCAGGTTAAGCGATGCTGTGCTGCAAGAATCAAGTGGTGGCGAATGAAAGAGAAAGAAGCAGCTGTGATTTCTCGCGTACGGTTACCGACAGTCACGACTGTCGACGAAACTTGGAAGAAAGCGACCGACGCAATACTTCAAGCTGCGAGGTCAGAACTTGGCACTACGAAGCCTGGACGACGAAAGGTCGACATGCAGGCATGGCTGTGGACGAACGATGTGAAAGAAAATGTTCGAGAGAAGAAAGCGCTTTATCATGTGTTTCTCGGCGACAAGACCGCCAATAATTGGCAAAAGTACCACGAAGCGAAAAAAGCTGCCAAGAAGGCTGTGGCCGTAGCAAAAGCCACTCATTACAATGATGTCTACGAAAAGCTTGAGTCACGCGATGGCGAGCGGTATTTGTACCGACTTGCGAAAAACCGTCATCGCCAATCCGAGGATATAGAGTTCTTTGGCATCAATGATGAGAACGGCCATCTTCTGATAGAGCGCAAAAAGGCATTGAAGCGGTGGTGCGATTATTTCGAGGGAATTTCGACTGAAGAGTTTCCTCATCCGGCCGTCCCTTCTGTGGCTCCTATCCACGGTCCCGCCCACAAAATCACTGTGGAGGAAACTGATGCGGCTCTGAGGATGATGAGACCGGGCAAGGCGACTGGTCCAAATGACTTGCCAGCTGACTTATGGAAGTCGAAGGTCTGGTACTCTGCTGAGTGGTTGGCCAAGTTTTTAAACCAGGTTGTAGCGGAGAAGAAGGTGCCTGATGTCTGGCAGGAAAGTACGACGATCCCGATTTGGAAGAAGAAGGGCAGCCCTGCAGACTGCTCAAATTACCGTCCGATTCGGTTGCTCTCGCACAGCGTGAAGATCTTCGAGCGAATCCTCGATAGACGAATTCGTGAGATCGTCAAGCTTTCCAGCAATCAGTGCGGCTTCGTGGCTGGTTGTGGCACCATCGATGCCATACATGCCGCCCGTCTTCTGGTAGAAAAGCATCGCGAGAAACAGAGGCCGGTGCATCTTGGTGATTGAACGTGAAGTAGACCGAATATCTAACGACGGACGTTACTGAGTCCAGCTCCATCAAGGTTAACGGCATCGAGCTCCCACGCACTTCGGTCTTTAAGTACCTGGGATCAGCAGTCACGTCTGACGGCAAACTGATGATTGAAGTGAACTCACGCGTGAGTGCAGCTTGGTCCAAGTGGCGTTCGCTGACTGGCGTGCTCTGCGATAGGAGGATACCAGAGCACCTGAAGTCGGAGATTTACAGAGCCGTCGTGCGCCCGGTAGCGGTGTACGGCGCTGAGTGTTGGCCTGCGACTAAGGAAGTTGAAACACGCCTCAGCGTCATACAGACGAAGATGCTGCGCTGGATGGCTAGAGTCACGCGCCTGGACCGCATCCGAAACGAGGCTATCCGGCAGAAGTTCGGTGTCGCGCCGATAGCGGACAAGATGCGTGAAGCTCGCTTACGATGGTACGGCCACGTTCTGCGTGGAAATGAAGACAGCGTCCGTAAGATAAGCTTTAACTTCGTAGTGTCTGGAAAACGGCCTAGAGGGCGCCCAAAGCAGCGCTGGGCTGATACGTTAGACAAGGACTTTAAAGTAGCTGGTGTCCACCCTGATCTAGCACGGGATCGGGAAAGATGGCGACATGGCACCAGAAAAGCGGACCCCGTCATGAAGCGGGACAAACGCTGAAGAAGGAGGTTTTTCTTTGAAAATAAATTTTTATAAAATTATTACACTTATTGTGGCAGATAAAGGCACAAAATTCATGGAATGTTATAAAAAATTTTCCTTGAACAAAAAATTAATCTGACCAGTAGCAATAAACGGCGTTGTGTGTCGTCGAGTCGACCAAATTCAGATCCCACTTTTGTAATTTCTTGGTAGATTGATCACTGTGGAATGATGTTGGTATTTAGCTTGGTGGAATGTTACCCAGACGGCTGTTCTAAGCGGCGAAGAAAAACAATGCTCGACGTCGCAAAATAACCGGCGGAGAGATCGGTTTTCTCGCTTAGCTCCTTCTATTTTAGTTCTTTTTCTCTACGATTGTATTATTTTAAATATTAATATTAGTATATAATATTAATATATATAATATTAATATGGGATATTTATTTTATTTGGCTCAAATGTCATTTCGTGTTATTTTTATAATAAACGGTTTAACTACCCATGTTTGAGGCTACCCGACGATTATCGCCCTCGTGGTTCTGGTATATCTGGCAAACAGCTTGGATACGGGTCCTCAACAATGTGGCCTGACCTGCGACCAAGGAAATGGAAACGCGCCTCAGTGACATGGAGACACGCTCGCTGTTCGGCTTGTGTCACGCGCGTGGACCGCATCCAAAATGAAGGCCGCCTAGAAGAGGTCCGAAGTGGCGCTGACACAAGGGCATGAAATGATTACTCCCGCCCAGGCCAAGCAAGCCCGTCACATCTCTGGGGTCGGTGGATTTTGCACCCGACTTTTCTGGGAAGGACAAAGCACTGACTTGTGGATCGGCTGCCCACCGCAAGTCATTGTATGGTCGAATTCAAATCATCTCCACGACATCTCGTAGAAGTAGAATGCGTGGCGCATCCCAAAAGGGATTGAGTAACGCCGCTCTTTATACATTCTTTATATTTTTTATCATAATAATTTATATGATCGCCAAATTGTTTTAAAAAAATTATGAGCTGAATCTTGCTCAATGGAATATTAGACTGTCTGGAAAGTTTTTAGACTAATATCAAAGAAGAATGTGTAGTTAATATCTTTATTAACACTATCATTTCACAAAATATTCACCATTATGTTCTATCATATACTGCCATCTTTCCGGTAGAGAGCGAATACCACGAGCGAAGAACTCCGGAGACTTGGACAGCGAGAAGTTGTTGACACCACTTCTGACCTCCTCCCGATTTGCGTACTTTTTTCCCGCTAAGAAAGGCTGCAGTGACCGGAAAACGTGGAAGTCACTGGGTGCAAGGTCAGGTGAGTACGGCGAATGTGGCGCCACCTCAATCCCGAGTTCCTCCAATTACTTCTGCATCTTCTTTGCTGTGTGTGGTTTGGCGTTATCCAGGAGAAGAAGAATTTCTCCTCATCTGGGATTGCGATTACGTAGGATTTCGCTCATTTTCTCCAGCTGAGCGCAGAGCATGTTCGAGTCTACCATGGAACCGGTAAGAATCAATTCCCAGAATACTGGGCTATTTATGTCCTACCAGAAGAAAAGCAACTCCTTTTTGTCGTGATCAAGACGTTCCGGCTGCAGTTGGGGCAGCTCACCGAAGTTAACCCAGTGCTTGCGACGCACAAATTGTCGTAGACACGCAATACTTTTCATCCACCGTGACGATCGATTCGATACAAGTAAATGCACGGCGACAGTTGAGGAGAGAAGTGCAGATATCAACACGCTTCCGTTTATACTGAGACTTCAAAGCATGCGGTACGACTCCAGGCAACTTCGCGACCTAGCCAGAAGAAAGAAGAACATCGTCTACTTTGGATTTGAGAGTATTTGTAAGGTCTGAAAGTTCGCGTACAGAAAGAACAGGTCGAGCGCCGCAGGTACGAGCTGTCTGTTCTACGTATGTGGTGGACCTTTGCCGGGAATCCTCGAGCGATTCGTCACCGTTGCTGAACTTGCGGTACCAGTTGAAGCACGTCGTCGAAGAGGGGGCTTGCTCCTTCAGTGTCTCCTGTAGAAAGCGATGGGCCTCGTCCGTGAATCGGCGGTACTGTAGAAGGAAAGCTGGTCGTGGAGCATCTTCTTGACCTCCATTGCGAAGGCACCAACGGGAACAGGAAACGATATGTCGCCGATGCTGCTGACAGTTACATTCACAGGACATGAGACACAAATCTTCTGAGTCCGGCTCACTCACAACTTCAACTGGCAAAGATACGTTTTTTTGAATCATACCACGTAATTAGTCCGGTGGCGATGTCCGTTCCTCCACGTGGTGCCACTGGAAACTGTTCGCCTCTGCGAGCTAAGCTAATCACGGACATTCGAGTACAGGCGACAAGCCCTAGTGACAGGCCGGCCTATGGAGATCCCGTGTCACATCACATGGTTGATGACGTTAATTGAGTATCGAGATAATGCTACGGCGTCCGCGGGAGCCGACGTGCACTCGCAGAGCCCGGCAAGTGTGAGAAGTATGCGAGGGTCCCTGATGCGAGGACGGCATCGGGGAGAAACTGAGCTAGTCCGAAAGTTCCGTAACGTAGGCAAGACCCGCGTAGCTACGCTGAATGTGGGTACGTTGACGGGCCGCTCGTGCGAGTTGGCAGAAGCACTGGAGCGAAGACGAATCGACTTATGTGCGGCACAGGAGACGAGGTGGTCCTGTTGTAAGTCGAGGGACATAGGCCGAGGCTTCAAGACCATTCTGTGCGGCAGTCCCAGGACCACCAGCGGAGTTGGTGTAATCGTCTCCGAACGTTTCCGAGACGCGATTATAAGCGTGGAGCGTTTTAATGACCGCTTGATGAAGGTCGTAGTTGCTGCTGAACAGCGTATGTATTATTTTTTCTCTGCGTACGCTTCGCAGGCAAGCTGCTCTGAGAGCCAAGGATGAGTTTTGGACCCTGCTTGATGAAAAGACAGCAGAGGTACCGTCAGAAACCGCTGTCGTTATCGCAGGTGACCTCAGCGGTCATGTGGGGACTGCGAAAGATGGTCGCAGCTGTCACGGCGGTTTCGGATATGGAGCACGTAACGCTGACGGTGAGCGAATCCTTGAGTATGCGGACTCGCATAACCTCGTCATCGCGAACACCGTATTTCGAATGCGTGACTCCCATCTGGTGTCGTTCTATAGCGGGAGCACCAAGACACAGATCGATTCATCCTTGTGAAGCATCGCGATCGAAAGCTGGTTACAGATGCGAAGGTGGTGCGGTACGAGACTGTCGCCACACAGCACCGTCCGCTGATATGCACTCTTAAGTTCGCCCTCCGAGGCTGAGGCATGTCGAGCGATGCGGTCCACCGAGAATCAAGTGGTGGCGATTGAAGGAAAACGCTGCAGTTTTTGTTTCTCGTATTCGGTTACCGACGGTGATAACCGTCGACGAAACATGGAAAGATGCAACCGATACGATTTTACAAGTTGCATGCTCTGAATTAGGCATGACTAAGCCTGGACGCCGCAAGATCGAGAAGTTGGCGTGGCTGTGGACTAACGACGTAAGAGAAAAAGTCCGAGAGAAGAAAAAATTATATCACGCGTTCCTGCGCGAAAAGACTGCAGACAAATGGCGTATGTACCAGGAGGCGAAGAAAGCGGCAAAGAAGGCCGTAGCCGTTGCAAAAGCCGTCCATTATGATGATCTCAGCGATAAACTCGAGACGCGCGATGGTGAACGACATCTTTATCGACTTGCCAAGGCACGCCATCGTCAGGCCGAGGACATCGAGAAATTCTTGGGCATCAACGATAACGATGAGAATGGCCATCTACTGACGAACCGCAAGAGGGCTATGAAACGATGGCATGACTACTTCGAGAGAATTTCGACAGAAGAGTTTGCCCATCCGCCCATCCCTTGCGTCCCTCCTACGCACGGTCCTGTGCAGAATATCACTGTGGAGGAGACGGAAGCGGCTTTGAAGAAGATGAAGCCAGGCAAAGCAATGGGCCCCGATGATATAGCGGGCGACCTATGGAAGTTGAGGTGCTGGAGTCCTGTTGGGTGGCTAACGAAGTTTTTCAACCAGGTTGTTACGGAAAAGAAGGTACCTGGTAGTTGGCAGGAAAGCACGACGATCCCGATATGGAAGAAGAAGGGCAGTCCTGCGGACTGCACGAATTACCGTCCAATTCGCTTGCTCTCGCACAGCATGAAAATCTTCGAGCGAATTGTAGATGGACGTATTCGCGATATCGTTCAACTTTCCACCAATCAATGCGGCTTCGTAGCGGGCAGTGGCACCATCAATGCCATACATGCTGCTCGTCTTCTGGTAGAGAGGCATCGCGAAAAGCAGAAACCGCTGCACCTAGCTTTTCTTGACTTAGAGAAAGCATTTGATCGTGTACCGCGTGAGGTTATATGGTACGCCTTACGACAACACGGTGTTCCTGAACAGCTTATTGAGTGGGTGGAGCGCATACTTTACTCTGGTCCAAAGAGTAGTGTGCGAGCGCCAGCCGGCTCATCGGCGGGGTTTCCTATCTCCGTTGGTGTTCACCAGGGCTCTGCGCTTTCCCCTCTCCTATTCATTGTTGTAATGGATGCCATTTCGAGAGGCCTTCAGAAGCCTGCCCCTGGACGCTGCTGTATGCAGATGACGTAATGCTTGCAAGCGAAGAGAAGAGCGAACTCGAGCGACAAGCACATGCTTGGTACGACCGCTTGGCAATGTGCGGGCTCAAGCTAAACGTCAAAAAATCTGAGTACTTGACGACAGATGTAAACGAAGACGGGTCCATTGAGATCAATGGCACTGCGCTAGTACAAACGACAAATTTCAAGTACCTTGGATCTGCAATTGCGTCTGATGGTAGTCTAACGTTCGAGGTGAACTCGCGCGTGAGCGCAGCGTGGTCCAAGTGACGCTCGATGACAGGCGTTTTATGCAACAGGAAGATACCGGAACGCCTTAAATCGAAGATCTATAGAACCATCGTCCGACCAGTAGCGATGTATGGAGCTGAGTACTGGCCTGCAACAAAGGAGGTTGAGACTCGCCTCAGCGTAATGGAAACGAAAATGCTGTGATGGACGGCTGGTGTTACGCGTCTGGACCGTATTCGCAACGATGAAATACGCCAGAGGTTCGGTGTCGCTAGAATTCCTACAAGTTACGTGAAGCTCGCCTTCGGTGGTATGGCCACGTTCTTCGAGATAGTGGTGACACTGTTAGGAAGATTGGCCTTAACATAGGTGTGCCCGGAAAACGGCCTAAAGGGCGGCCGAAGCAGCGATGGCTTGATACATTGCATGTGGACCTAAAGGTTGCTGGTATCCATCCCGATCAAGCATTTGATCGCGTAAAGTGGCGTCACCACACCAGAATAGCGGGCCCCGCCTCGAAGCGGGACAAACGCTGAAGAAGAAGACCACGTAATTAGTCTAAAAACTTTCCGGACAACCTAATACTACGGCAAGACAACGCAATATAGGCGACACAATAGTATATATATAGAACATAAGTAAAGGTAGAATTAAGGGAATAGAGAGAGATGTAAAATGTTAATATTTCAAATGGTAAAGAATAAAACAATGTTACATAATATAAGAATTTAAAAGTATAAAAAGGTTAGTTTCGCTACTGTCTTCAGACGGATTTTTGTGTTACATTCCTCCAGTGACTCTTCAGTGAAGAAGGGGAGCGTATTATGAGCTATCTTTAAAATCTGTTTATGTGTAAAGAGATAAGAAAATGAAATAGAAGGGAGATCGGATGAAGAAAAGTCGAGAAAGAATGAATATAAAAAGAAAAAAGGTTAGACACAAATCTGAGAAAATTGATTGGAAAAGTGTAGACATATGAGGAGCAGAGAACAAGTGAGTGGGTACACTCACTCAGTGCCGTAAATAGAGTGCAATAAGAGCGTGGTTTCGTTCTTCTTTTTCAAAATATTCACAGTTTTTGCGTCAAATTTGAACTGATTCTACCGACGGGAAAACTGGTTGACACTTTGATTTGTAGCTTTAGTTTGCTTCTATGTAGTATGTTAAGCTTATCAGAACAGTGTCTTAGTGTGTTAATATATACCAGTTCACGTCGAACTGGACACTTTTCAGTGCAAATTGGACACTCTCATGTGAAATTGGACTCTTTTCTCGTAAAACTGGACACTCTTCTAAGCTAGTCTAAGATTTTTGAAATCAAAGCGAACTCTTCCAATTTGGATCAACATTCATACGCTTAAGCTATAGACACAATCAGTTGGTTAGAATAATTTTTTGTTCAAGAAAAATTTGGTAGAAGTTTCTTTATATTTTTTAATTCACCTACCCGAACATGAATAATAATTTAGTAATTTTTTATTATTTTAGGAAAAAATAATAAATTACATCTTGTTTCAAAGCACAGCAAGGCAGCAATCATGTAGTGCTTCAAAAACCTGGATCGTGCCATGCACTCGAAAACCAAGCCGCAATGTTTACTTGATTGATAGTGCATTCTGATCATATGCAACAAGAAAGTTAGGATATGTGTGATTTTTACAATTGTTTATATGCATCGTTTTTAGGCGTGAAACTGCAATAAACAGAAATTTTGCTAAAATAAAAATCACGAAGATTTGGACGGGTGCATGGCACATTCTCAGTTTTGGCAATAAAAAATAACAACCTTCTGCTTTTTTAAAACGCTATTTAAATCATTGGTTTTCCTTAAAAAAATAATTTTTTAATAAAATTTCATACAACGTGTTTACTTATTGGGTAGATGAATAAAAATTTAAAATTTTACTAAATTTTCCTTGAACAAAAATTGCTCTAACGTTATTGGATGATTTCTAGTTTGATGTGGTAGAAGCTCATTTCGGTTTGGAAGAGTTCGCTTTGAATTTGAAAGTTTTAGGCTAGTCCATTTCGACGTGAAAATGGTACATATGTAGAAAACAGTTCGATAGGTTCGTTTTTTTTATTTTTCGATTTTTTAATTTTGTTTACCTGCTCGAAGGCCATTTCGATTTGGAAGAGTTTGCTTTGATTTCAAAAATCTTAGGCTTGCATAGAAGAGTGTCCAGTTCGACGTGAAAATGGTATATGTGGTGGTGGAAAACAGCACACCAAATACTAATAAAAACTAACGGTTCCCGATTAATGAAAGAAGAGGTAATCTACACTAATCTGAGAAAGTAACGAAAAGACAGGTGAACAAACCTGAATGTCGGTCCTTTGATAAACAAATCATTGGTGTATACCCAGGAATTTCATATATTCTGGCCGAGGAATCTTGCAGTCGGTGAGACTATGTGGACTGAAGGGGGGGGGGGGGGGTGGGTCCCACAAATCCGTCCTGAATTAATACAACCGATCAATATTCTCATGTTCTCCGGATTTCGTCTTCACAAGACATCATGACTCTCAAGACAAATATTAGGTTGTAACGAAATAAATGGCACTGAACCACTGTAAATTTTAACAGTTAATATCTCGGCTTGTAGGCAAGTTTATTAATCGAAATAAAAACCTTCTGATTCTACACATCTTTGCCAACGTGACGCAAGCTTTTTTCTCAGTAGCATAAAAATCAGAAGTTCTGGAATTGACGAAATCTTCGAAGGCACTTTCGGCATCCTGTTGGTATTTGAATATTTTCCCTACCAAGAAGTCGCCAAGATGCTTGAAGAAATGGTAGTCTGTTGGGGAGAGGTCGGGAGAAAAAGGAGGATGTGGTAGAGTTTCAATGCTCAGCTCATTCAATTTCTGCAACGTCATTCGTGCTACATGGGTGCGAGCATTGTCGTGCAGAAGGAGAACTCGCCTTCGGTTTACCAAGGCCGGTCGGATATCCTTCAACTTTTTCATCATTTCTTCAATTTCAATGCAGTACTTCACTGCCGTGATGGATTCACCGGGAGGGAGGGAGCTGTGGTGAATAATTCCCAGCGAACACCACCATACTGTCACCATTACTTTCTTTTGGTGCAATTCCGGCTTCGCAAAAACCTTGGGGCTCTCATCGCTGTCCACCCACTGTGCCGACCGTCGCCTGTTGTCGTACATTATCCATTTCTCGTCACAGGTTACGATGCGATCAACGAATGGGTCCGTTTCGTTCCGTAGAAGCAGTGCGGACGAGATCTCATATCGTCGGTTTCTTTGCTCCTCAGACAGCTCGTGAGGCACCCATCTTTCCAGCTTTTTGGTCTTTCCAATTTCTTCAGATGCCGGGCAGCTGTGTTGTGACTGACGCCAAGAACCTTCGCTATCTCCCTGGTACCTTTGTGTGGATCCTCCTCTACCCATCTCTCAGCTTGTCCTCATCAACATCACTATGCCTCCCACGACCTTCATGTTCTTCCAAGCTCTCATCTCAATTCCGAAACTTCTGATACCAACGATACGCCGTCCGAATTGTGGAACATCCTTGACCGAATGCGGCGTTGATCTTCTCGTCCGCCTCCTTAGCTGTAGTGCCCAGCTTGAATTCATACAAGTAAATGCCTCGGATTACCCTTTTGTCCATCTGCAAAAAAGTCAATAAAACTCTAAAGTTTTCCCACTTTTACATAGAAAATTTGGTACTCTCCGGGAGAGCAAAGTTTGCGCTTCTAAATGATATGCCACATGTTACGGTTTGTTCTTGATCAAACGCGCAAAGACGCGCCAAAAAATGGCGCGAGCCAGTGCCATTTAATTCGTTGCAACCTAATAATTACCTTCTAGAGTTTTTTCCAACAGAATTTTTTTTTGAGATGCTACAAAAAAGGCAGCCTTTTAATTTAAGAGGTCTAGCGAACGCAAGGGAATGCAATAAAGGGAACGTGCTCCGGCTATCATTTGCAGGCCGCCTTTTCCTCTGAGGCTGTGTGAAGCGATGTCTTGACGCTTTCTATCGACGAGAAAAAAGGGTTAAAAAAGAAATTGAATGAGTCAATGAGGATTGTTTGTCTAACACGACGGTGGATGGATTCCTGCAAATTCTAGCGTTCAGCTCTTTGCTTGATTCTATAAATATTGCCCAACCTTAAAGTTTACCAACCATTCAATAATCAATGGTCGTAGTGAAGGAGCGCGGCCATAATAGGTTTTACAGAAGAGTTGTTGTCTGACAATGAGGAGCTGGATCTACACATGCTTAGAAAAATTTACACCATTTTCACGTCGAATGGACACCTTTCAAACCAAATTGGATATTTTCAAATCAAATTGAACGCTTTCACGTCAAACTGGACACTCTTCTAAGCTTGCCTATGAACTTTGCAATTGAATTGAACGTCTTACAGACTAAAACGAGCTTTTTACAGATCAAACTACAGACTCTCAAAAATTATTAAAAGAAATTTTTGTTCAAGAAAAATTTAGAGCAACTTTTTTGAATTTTTTTACTCCAGTTGCCCGATTAAGTGCAATAAATTTGTAACATTTTTATTTTTTGAAAAGATCAACAAATTAAATTTTGTTTTAAAAACAACAAAACAGCAATCATATAGTACACTACAGGATTAGAATGCGCCATGCAATCGCGATTTTTATTCGATTGATAGTGTAAATGCTGCTTCCATAACGCATCAAAGTGAGGATAAGTGTAAATATAAGTACAAGTTTATTACGCTGCTTAAGGCAAACGTCAAATACAAGCAGAATAGCTAAAAGATGAAAACAACTAACGAACGAACAAACAAAAGTACTAACCAGAAGTGATGAAGCTTCTACGCGAGCATAATGAAGATGCTATGGCTTCAATAGAAAGTTCCAGACTTTACGCTTAAAGCATCCAAGGTTTGGCAAAAAAGCATTGTTCTTACTGAGCTTGAGGATGGGTGTGTGTGTTTTCTACAATTGTCTACGTTGCACCGTTTATAAGTGTCCATAAAAACCGAAATTTTGCTGTCAATCGAATAAAAATTGCAATGAGAGCATGGCGCAGACCCTTTTTCATCTCTAAAAATTTGCCGCCTTTCTGTTCTTCAAAACAAGCTATAATCCTTTATTTTTTCACAGAAAATGTGAATTTTATAAAATTTCAAACAAAGTGTTCACTTAATGGGTAAGTGAATCAAAAGTTCAATGAAATCATACTGAAATTTTCCTCGAACAACTTTTTTGGAGAGTATTTAGTTGAATGTAGAAGAAGTTCATTTTAATTTGAAAGTGATTGATTTGTTTTCAAAAGGCATAAGCTAACCCTGAAGTGTACAATTTGATGTGAAAAGTGTCCAATTCGTTGAGAAAATGGTGTAGATGCGGGAATCTGACAGGATAGAGGTTTTTCTCCATGACGATGTTAGATAAGCTATAATGTGCAAGAAAATCAAGTGAAGTGATGTAAAAATTTGCCGGAAAATCAATAGCTGAGAAAAATGAGGCAAATGAATGCAACGCCGTTTCGTTTATACGTACTGAATAATCAAATACACTCCTTTGTTTAAACAGTAGTCCGTGTCCGAAACCGCCTTTCACGACTGAAATGACGTGCTTGCATTCACCTTTCGTAGCTCATTTCTAATCTGTTTAAGGCTATGAAAGTAGAGGCGAAAGAAAGCATGTTTACTGTTGTTGTTTGTTGTCACTGTTGTCGTTATTATGATGTTTGTGGCTACCATTACTACGTAATGTTTTATACTTTTATAGTAATATAAGAATTGAAGATTCTTTGTTTATAGATTTCCAATTACCTCGATTAAAACCTTGTGAGAATTAGCAAGAAGATTGTCTTTGAAAATGGTGATCGAAGGACGACAACAGGATTGCAGCCCTTTCACTTGTAAGCAAGTTTGTTTATAATCACCCAGTCTGTTTTTCTGTCAGTGCGTCGGCGAAAAATTGTTGCCTCAGCCACATACTCGATTCTCAAGCACCTAATCAGGATTGATTACATGCTATGAGCATTACAAATATGTCACTCGTAGACAAGCTTCAGCTCCATCGATTGAGCAGCTCTCTAGGCTACTTAATTTCGATTAACAATATTGATTTTTACCCAGAACTGGCCCCCTAGAGTGGGCGTTCGCGAATGCATTGGCGGGTGAATAGAACTTACGAAAATAATATGTAGCGGCTAGGTAATAAATAACAAAAGATTTTATCAAAGTGTCCTTAGAAATAGCCATTTGAAGCGGCATAGATCGATATCACTGGCACTTGGTTAGAAATATCAGCTTGAACTGGGCCAAATATATTGGCCGGAGGGCAGGTTTCACGACAAGTGTGCAGTATTGAGCAAGCAATCAACATCGATCGATGCAATCGATTTTTAACCAGCACTGGCGGTTTGAGATTGGCGTCATGCCAACACGCTGACAGTGAACAACAGTGATGTGCGGAAATTTTTCTGGAAAAAGCAGAAGGCGAAAGGCGGAACGGAAACGCTAAAAATGACCGGAAACCAGAATACGAAACGGCCGTTTGAAATCATCTTCAAGCAAATTTAAGGAGACGGTTGAAAGCAATTTGTAGTGAATAGTCCGCCGGTATTGGTCGGCTTCATCAGCTTTTGTCCAGAAGAAGTGGCCGGCTCAAGCAGTGTTGATCGATATTATCGATTTTCGTCCAGGAATGGTCTTTTTAAGCGGGCATATCTCGATAGTGAGTACGCCTTACAAAAGTAAACGTTTTATAGAGGCTCGTCAATCCATATCGATAGGATGTTATCGACTTTCATGAAGAGTGAGAGTATGAAGCAATAATGATGCATTACCAGGAATCGCAGTTTGATGTACACCGATTATGTAGGCCGATTGACAAGGCTCATGGGAAATAAAAAGGATCAAGTGGTCACCAATCGATACCGATCGATGCTAACCATTTTTTTTTCCAGAAATGGTCGCTTGTGCTGGATACTACACCACCTGCGGGCTTCACGATATGTACACGACCATCAATACTAATGGATGCTTCTACTACCTCTGGCTCGAAACACTAGCCAGTCGTCGAATCAATCATCAACCACCTGTATCACCTGTCGTCCCGTTGATAATAGAGTTGCTCCAGCGGGCGCGAGCAGCGTCCCCTTCGTTCCTGTCGCTTGCCAGAGTGCTCCAATGAAGCCTACTCGCTCGAGGTACACGAAGAGCGTGATATCGTTTGATCGGCGCCTTCACGAGGAAGTCCTGTGAGCTCCTGGTGTTCTCTTGACATCCCGAGGAATCCAGTTGATGACGGTTCTTGTCCAGCGGGTGTCTGCCAAGCGCATTACGTGGCCGGCCCACCTAATTTACGACGACTTGTCTACGCGACAGCGTCTCTGAGCTTGGAACGTCGACTAGGCTCAAAACTCGAGACCTTCTCTAAAAACAACAACTGAGTAAAAGTCCTACATATTGCAAGAGTAGCGCTGTAGCGCTGAAAAAGAGCTGAACAGTTGAATTCTACGGTCAGCTGATTCTTCCCACGCACGAAAGCCTCTAAAAGTAACGGATTTGATGAACTCATTCTAGTTTTTGTATAGAGGAAATCGAATGAAGGAGCAATTTCACAAGTACTAAACATGGAAGTCGCATAGGTTGCTAAATTCATGGCTGATTTACCCTTGTCGTGGGCGACACATCCAAGTGGCACGTTCGTTTCCACATGGACGACTTTCCCGCCTTTTGGCGATTTCGGTGCAGGAGAGCTGCCGTCTGATCGCGAGATGCGAAAACCTTCGACAACGGCTGCAGGACTTCCGCCCTGGAGTTCCTCGAACGTCAATTTGCCGGCATTGTGTGCGGAGGATTCGACGCTAATCCGGAGCGCTGAGTCGCGACATCCAGGCGCAATTCAACATCATCATCATTTGGCTTGGCTTCCGTGAACCGACGCCATCGTAAGTGACCGAAGAGGGAGCAGTTCAGATTGGATGGGGGAATACCT
This sequence comes from Heligmosomoides polygyrus bakeri, assembly GCA_947359475.1. NCBI lineage: Eukaryota > Metazoa > Nematoda > Chromadorea > Rhabditida > Heligmosomidae > Heligmosomoides > Heligmosomoides polygyrus. Next base: position 12,903,903 of record OX375865.1, read on the forward strand.
GTACGGTGGTGTAATGGCGTAGAGCATTTTCGCCAAATCAGCAGGATGTACGGGTTCGAGTCCAGCCTATCACAAGAGTTTTGATCGCAACAAGATATCGCTTACAACCAAAATATGCATCTGATATTGTAATGTAATGCAAAGCAGAAAGTGGAATATAGTAGCTCAGTGGACACGATGATTTCCGATGTGTTTTGCACGACCACCACCACCACGCTCTCAGGGTCGAATTAGTGTCACGCTGTAGAAGAAGTGATTCGGTCAGCTACGTGGGAGACCAGACAGAGTGGTAGAATTCCCTCAGTTTAATCCCTCAGTTCCGATCGAATTCATTCATCCAATTCGTGTTCTAGGTCAATGAATGGGAAGGGTGACGTCGACTAGAGCGAGTGTCCAAGAGTTTCGTGCTAATGTTAGTTCCCCGCGAAGGCTGAACGGCAAGGGCAATAGGGCCTCGTCTTTAACAGAACTGATGAATTTAACTTCAAAGCTTTAAAATTCCCCCATAACTCGTCAGCAATATTAATAAATGTGAAAACAGCTGTTATTTTAACAAAAACACTAACAATAGGAAAGAATAGCTGACACATGATCAAAAATAGAACTTTCATTGGAGGAACCATTGAACTTAAAAAAATATACATATACATAACGGATAGGCGCGTGTAGCGCAGTCGGAGGAGGCGCCGACAGTCGCGTGCACCCGATACCAGGTTCCTGGTTCGGATTTCCCGCACAGACCAACCATGCTTTCTATCCCTCCGGGGTCGGTGAATTGGTACCAGACTTGTGTGGGAAGGAAATAGCGCTGACTTGTTCATCGGCTGGCCACCGCAAGTCATTGTATGGCCAATTACGCATTCAAATCGCCTCCACGATATCCCATAGAAGTAGAATGCGTGGCGCATTCTACTTCTATGGGATATCCCAAAAAGGATTGAATAATGCCGTCTATTGTCCTTTATACCTACCCTTATACATAACGGATATACCATTGAATTCATATTAACAAACATACTCAAGCGTATACATAAAAATAATTATGTTTGTTATAAGCACAAATTTAACGAAAATAAAAATGAATTGTTTGGAATAATTAGACAAAAGCCTGACAATTAAAACGAATGTGATAATAAACTTTAACAGACACATATATGATAAATACACAATAACAATAATTTGGAATTATACAATAATTTCTGACAGAACAAAACACTCTCTTTCGGTTAATTTATGATACTCGACGAAAAAAGGTTTTCTTTTTACACATTCTTCTAAAAATTGACAAATTAAACAAAAACGATACATATTTTCTAGCAGAACACAGCTTTTTTCAAACAGCGCATAACAGCATGTAAAAAAAAAAGCAACACAGTATTTTTGTAGAGCAGATCATCTTATTTGGAATAGTTTACAATACTATGCAAAAAAAGCTCAAACTTGAGCTTTTAACTTACTTTGTCGACTTTTTTAATTTGTCAATTTTTAGAGGAATTGGTAAAAAGAAAACCTCTTTTTCGCAGAGTATCATAAATTATCCAAAACGAAGTGTTTTGTTCTGTTAGAAATTATTGTATGATTCCAAAAATAATACATAAATAAACAAAAATAAAAATAAAAACTTTTATTATTAAACAATGAAAATAAATAGCATTAAAATTATAGCACCTCCCTTCTTCACTGATGAGCCTCCGGGGGATGATTAAAAAAGTTCGTCTGAAGGAAGGTGGTTAAACAAGCCACAAAGTTTAGTTTCCTGCTTCTTCATATTAATCTAATATATTTAGGCTGAGAGAAGGACCTGTCGACAAAGAATTTCTTTTCTTGGGTTTCCTATTTAAAGTCCTAGGAATTGGCAAAAATTAAATATGGAAGAAGCAACACATTCCTTTTCTTAGACCTGGTATTCACTTTCGAACGGTGAACACCTTCTTATAAAAAAAAACTTTCAGCGCAATTCGGAATGATGCTAAAAACGGCGGGACCTAGCCTCCAACCTGATGCATTGAAGGTCACGAAAAAGAGATTGGAGTCATCCTCCGCGCCACACAACTAATTACATGTGAATCCAAACGATATTTTCTTTCTTCCGATTTTGGAGAAAAACTGCAGGAAACTGAAAGAAAGCGCGCGATTACCATGGCGAGGGAAAAACTTCCATGGAAACAGGGGTGCTGCCTGGTCAGCTATGGAGCACTAAACATTTATGAAGCATGGGCATGGAAGAAGGCAATAGGGGGAAGACGCAAACGTGGATGTCTCTGGAATTCTGATTATTACTAAAAGATAAAGAACGGCGTTACTCAGTTTCCTTTGGGATGCGCCATGCATTCTACTTCTAAAGGATGTCGTAGATGCCATTTGAGTGTGTACTTGACCACATAATGGCTTGCTGTGACCAGCCGATGAACTAGTCAGCGATATATCTTTCTCAGACAAGGCTGGTACCAATTCACTGACTCCGGAGGGGTGGAAGCCTTGGTCTGACTGGGCGGGAAACCCGAATCAGGAACCTGATATCAGGTCAGGCGACAGCCGACACCTCCTCGACTGCGCTACACGCGCCTATCACGAAAGCATACATTCCATTTATTAGATTAGAAGATGATTCTGTCAGTTTTTGGAGCTTATATTCGAAAGCCTGGGCCCAGAAAGAAAATTTTTACTCAAGCGAAAAACTGTTTCACTCGCCAGTCACCTGACAATGTTAAAATTATTGAGAGATCGCACTTTCCTAAAAACCTGACGAATTAATTATTCGCCGAAGGTGAGTTTTACGTCATGTTGTTTTACAAGCATAAGGATAGGATAAAGGACGGCGTTATTCAATCCTCTTTAGGATGCGCCACGCATTCTACTTCTACGGGATGTCGTGGAGGCGAGTTGAATGCGTATTTGGCCATACTTATTTGACTTGCGGTGGCCAGTCGATGAACAAGTTAGCGCTTTAACCTTCCCAGAAGGTCTGGTACCATTTCACCGACCCCGGAGGGATGGAAGGCTTGGTTGGCCAGCTCGGGAAATCCGAACCAGGAACCTGGTATCGGGTGAAGGCGACAGCCGGCGTTTCCTCCGACTGCGCTCCACGCGCCCCTTTACAAGAATCGTTTTCTTAATAAAGGCTTGCAGACGTTCTGGATTCTATTCTCTAGGATGAGGTGTGGTAAATGTGTTGCAAAGCAACGATCTTTGCTCTCGGGTTCGTTCAACTTTTGCATGACGATCCTTTAAACGGAGCAAACGGGAGGCATTGAACCATTGTCATATTTACCATTTTCACGTCGAACACTTTTCAAATCAAATTGAACACTCTTCTAAAGAGGCCTAGGACTTTTGAAATCAAAGCGAACTCTTCCAAATCGAAATGACCTTTAGGCAGGTTAAACCATAGATTCATTGCGATAGTCAATTTTTTGTTCAAGAAAAATTTGCTAGAACTTTCTTTGAAATTTTTTAGTTCGGCTGCCTCAACAAGTGTAATAATTTCATAAAAATTTTATTTTTGTTAGAATTTTTTTTTGAAACGCAACAGGGCAGCAATAAGGTAGTGTAATAAAAATCTAGATCGCGCCATGTACTCGAAAAGCAAGTCGCAATGTTTATTTGATTGTTAGAGTAAACACTACCTGCATGCAGCAAGAAAGCTAGTACATGTATGTTTTTTTACACTTGTTTATAGTGCACCGCTTACGGGTGTAAAATTCCACGCAAACAGAAATTTTGCTATCAATCGAATAAAAACCGCGAAGTTCCACAAGGGGGCATGGCGCAATCTCTGTTTTAGTACTAGAAAATGGTCGCCTTCCTTCTCTTTAAAACAAGTTTCAAACCATTGTTTTTCCTCAAAAAAAGAAATTTTTATAAAATTTAAAATATAGAAGTTCCCTTATTGGGAATTAAATTAAAACGGGAAAGAAAGCTATACTATAATTTTCCTTAAACAAAAATTTTTTCTAAAATTTTGGAGAGTCTCTATTTTAATGTAGAAAGAGCTCATTTAAATTTGACAGAGTTTGCTTTACTCTGAAAAATCTTAAGTTAGCTTAGAAGAGTGTTCAATTTGGTTTGAAAAACGTCCAGTTTGATCTAAAAATAGTCCAATTCAACGTAGAAAGAGGTATATATTTGCGCTGATGCCATAGGGAGCATGAATCGAGGTGACATCAACAAATAGATGGAATTCAACGCTTAGACAGAAGGCTTGAGGATTTCTCGTGGTGTTGTAGAAAAGCAGAAGTTCTCGCAGCGACACCCTCTGGACAACATACGCCCATGGGAATAGTAGGCTGAAACGGTCTGAAATCACTCGATCTTCTAGTAGTCCGAATCATCAAGATGATCAATACGGATCAATAGTTGCAATGAAGCGGAGAAGTGGTCGCTGGGGGCACGATGGCGGACGAATTGCTCGGCTGCGTATGGCAATGTGGCCAATTCAGTGCATCGTTTCTGGGGAATTGGTCACGAGGGGGTCGGCATTGTCGAGATGCCGACCAGCACCACTGGCCATCCATCACTCACAGTTAACTAGCCTTTTAGCAGCTCATCGCTTCGAAAGATCGTCGTCCCTCGAAAATCGCGAATTAACGCGACCTATCAACAAGCGACGTGGTGAAATGTTGGCGTTATCAGGATTTTCCGCTGTAATTTCTCCGTCAAATCTCTGTAAGTCGTTGAAGAATCCGGCCCACTATTATCGACCAAAACTGACTGTCGATCAATATTGCTCAGTTTTTGAGAACCCCAATGTGGCCATCACAATAGTGTGACGCCCACTTGTCTTCATATGAAAAATCGATATATATCGATTGCTGTTCATATATACATCGTTCTCTTTCTAAACATATACATCGTTCTCTTTCTGAAAAGGTCCTCGAGCGATCTTTTAAGCGCATTAAAGCGCATTGTATGTCAACTCACAGGTTCTGCTCAAAAGTGAGGAAGCCCTTGGATTGGCCATTAATTCTGCGTGGACACTCAGAATGAGTAGTGGAGCCAATATTTGTATTATATACCATCTTCTCGTCGAATTGGACGCACTTCAAACCAAATTGGACACTCTTCTAAGTTAGCCTAAGACTTTAAAAATCAATGCGAACACTTTCAAATCGATTGTTCTAGATTAAACTAGAGACCCTTTAGAAAGAATAGGACAATTTTTATCCAATGAAAACTTTAGTATAACTTTTTTTAAAGTTTTAATTAGCTTACCCAATAAATACACGTTTCCTGAAAATTTTAAAATTGTTTCGAGGAAAAACACTGGTTTAAAGCTTGTTTTAAATAACAGGAAGGCATAGTGCTAAAAAAGGAATTGCGTCCTCTTCTCTTCCTAGATGTCGCGATTTTCATTCGATTTATAGCAAAATTTTAGCAAAATTTCTGCTTGCGTGGAGTTTCACATTTCTACAACAACAAAAGAATTAAGGAATACTCATATACGCATTAGGACACTATCAATCAAATCAAATCGCGACAAGCTATTCGAGTGCATGGCGCAATCTGGTTTTTTAATGCACTAAATGATTGCTGTGGTTTAATAACATTTTATGTGTTTTTTATTTTTCTCAGAAAATAAAAATTTTATAATCTTATTACACTAGTGGGGCAGGTGAACTAAAAACTACAGAGAGAATCATTCCAAATTTTCCTTGAACAAAAAATATTCTAATAGAATCGATCGAAAAAAAGTTTTCAAATCTTAAAGCTAGCTTAGAAGAGTGTCCAATTTGATTTCAAAAGTGTTCAGTTCGCTTTGAAAAGTGTCCAATTCGACGTGAAAATGCCATATTTAGGGGGTGTCTAATTGCCTGCACTTGCTAGCCGGCCGTCCACTATCTGTTCCACTAGCAGGCCGAACGTCTTGTTGTGTGGAAACTGCGCTGTCCGACATGGGAGAGTTCCCCGGTTGCATTTCATAAGAACGTGTTTAGTGAATTTAATGTGAGGCCAGGGCGTCTTCCCACGTCTCCGTTCCGTAAGATCTAGGAGCTGTGCAGTGCAACAGCGTGATTTCAGATGATTTTAAATCAGCAGGAGGCTCCTGTACTGCAGTTTGTCATATGCATACAATGCATATGATGTCCGGTGGACAGGCCTTACAAAAGTAAAAATTAATTGATTGGTCGATCGATGTACATTATAGACGATTAATGCTAACCTTGATTCTTAAACAATTACTCTGGTTGAAAGTCAGTATAAGGTTGTCCGGAAAGTTCTCGTTTGAGTTTGAGTTTTTGTTTTGAGTGTTTCATTTTGAACTACCATGACTTTCTCAAATCTTATCGGATTTAGTCGGAATAAGCACCGTCCGAATCAACACACTTTTGCTACGGGCCACCAATGGACTTATTCCATCAGCGAAAAAAGGTTAGGATGTCGAGATTTGACAACCTCCACGAAAGCTGTTTTTGCTTGGTCCTGATTGGTGAGGGTTTAACCAGCGAGAAAGTTCTGAAAGTGTTTGAAAAGGTGGTAGTCGGTTGGCGAGGTTCTGGAGGATATGACCAGTGTGGCAGAACTTCATCCCTTAATTCGTTCAGTTTTCGAATGGTGATTTATGAAACGTGTGGGCGGGAGTTATCGTGCAGAAGAATCGGGCCTCTTCTGATGACCAATGCTGGATGAAATTTATGCAATTGTGGATGCATTTCGTCGATCTTCTTACAGAAGGACTGTGAAGTGATCGTTTGGCCTGGTGCCAAGAATGCCATGGATCACACCGGCCGCCGACCACCACACAGTGACCATTACCTCTTTTTGGTGGAGGTTCACCTTTGGAAAATGCCTAGGGGCTCCTACCAGTGTTCGAAACGTTTCCTGTTGTCATGCAGAATCCACTTTTTATCAGATGTGATGATTCGATCAAAAGGGCTCAGTTTTGTTGCGTGAAAGTGAAGTGGAGAAGAAAAAATCTCGAAACGTGACAATTTTTTCCGCTCACTCAACTCGTGCGGCACCCACTTTTCGAGCTTTTCCACATTCCCAAGGCGTTTCAAAGCATCCGCAACAGCAGCTCTACCGAAGTCCAGTTTCACCCGCGAACTGTTTGGGATGGTTCGGCTTCCACCAATTCCTTCAACTCGTCGTCCAGGATTGCTGTAGGTCGACCACTACGGGGGTCAATTTCGAGGCTGAAATCTCCGGGCCGAAATTTATGGAACCACTGGTATATACACATATAAAATTATGAAAATTTAGACAAAGTAATGAGTTTTAGGTCGCTTCCGTTTCCGTGTTTCGGATTCCGGTTTCTGCCTATTTTCGAGCTCTTCCGCGGTGCCGTATTCCGTCGCTTATCTCGAAAAAATTTCCACACATACCAGCTCACCACTCATCATATGTACTCTTGGCATGCCCACGTCAAGTGGCCATTGCTGGGAAGAGTCGATAATATGGGAGCGATCGATATTGATTGCTCAATCGACAGGGCTCACCAAATCACACTTCTGTCCGCTGACCATCATATTCGCTTCATGCCACTTAAAGTTTGTATTTCTGGATAAAATCTATACTATCGATCTATAGTATCGATCGATAATGTTCACTATTAACGAGGCCTGTGTAAAAGAATAATGGATAAAGGCGGGGCTACTCAATCCCTTTTAGGAAGCGCCACGCATTCTACTTCTAAGAAATGTCGTGAAGGCGATTTGAATGCGTACTTCGCCGTGCAATGACTTGCGGTGGCCATCCGATGAACAAATCAGCGCTTTGTCCTTCTCAGTCATGTCTGGTACCAATTCACCGACCTCGCAGGAATGAAAGGCTTGTTTAGCCTGCGCGGGAAATCCGAATCAAGAACCTGGTATGGAATGGGCGCGATAGCGGGCACCTCCTCCGACTGCACTACACGCATCGTGGAGCCGAGGCCTGTGTTGGGGAAGCTCCTAGCGACAATTAATTCTGCGCAGATGGAAGGACAGACAGACAGACTGGCTGACTGATGATCTATTATTAGGGGGGATCAAACGTAATGAGACAAATTGAAAAAATTCTTTATCTCTCTATAACTCTGTTACAACTCAGCGATGCTAAGGAGTGTGTTCGCCATTAAGATAAAAGGCTTGCTGCCATCGCTCAGCCAACTTCCTGATCCCATCCTTCCAGAACTGCTTGGGGTTGATGCTGATCCACTGCTCGTTATGATTGTTGAGGTCTGCTTGGGTTCTTGTGTCCCTTCCGAACAGGAAGTCCTGTAGGCTTAAGAACTAGTGGTAGTCGCATGGAGAGATGTCCGGCGAATACGGTGGGTGAGGTATGTGAACATAGCCTAGCTGGGCAAGCTTATCTGTGGTTACTTGTCCCCGATGGGGTGCGGCGTTGTCGAAGAGGAGGAACTTCTTGAAGCGCTGCGACCGAATAAGAGAGAGTCGCCGGTCCATCTCTTCTATTTCGTTCACCATGGCCTTGGAGTTCATCGTCGTGCTTTTGGAGAACAGCTTCCAGTATACCGGTCCATGGGCGCAGACCCAAAAGCTCTGAGGGTGCTTCTCGCCATGAACATCTCTCCGAACGAAGGTCGGTAACAGCTCACCGGGATTCACCCAGATTCGCTGTTTCGCAGGGTTAAGGTAGAAGACGTGCTTCTCATCTTGCTATTGAGTCCAGGCTACTCGGGGTTGGGAATTGGGCGACACAGATCGACTCGTCAGACTGGGGTTTTGGCATGAGACAAACTGGGGTTTTGGCATGCTTCTGGAAAGGGCGGAAGTGGTAACTTCTCAGGTGGCCTTCAGTAAGCAGCTAACAAACATACAAATACAAGAAGAACGAAACCAGACTCCAGACATGAGATATATGGACATGGCATGGAGAGTCTCATTACTTTTGCCCCCCCCCCCTAATGTATCTTAATGTTTAATGAATAGCACTTTTATTAACGGTAGGGTACCATGTACCATTTCAAGCTCATTTCACCCACGTCGAAATTCTGTTTTCATTACGTTTTAATAGATTTAAAGAGCTATACAATCTGTTTATTAGATGCATGCTTTGCTGAGAACGAATCCGCTCGACAGTATCCAGAATCGCGACTCTTGCTCGACTGTGTCCGCAGTGACTGAAAACAATGAACGCTGACAGTCCGGCATCTCCTTCGTTTGCTTGACTAAAACCAACCAAAGCTGTAGATCGATTAGAATTCTCGAGAATGTCTGTGACGTCGATGTCCGAGTAGTCACTCTCGGAATCTTGAAGCACGTCTTTGTCTTCCTGATAGGGGTTGTCGCTGTGAACTTCTACGGTACGCACCTGAACGGTAATTGATTATTTGGCACTATGTCGTGTACCTTCGGGACTCCATAGGTGGAGGAGAGGTCGAAAAATTTTTCGCCCAAACTTCGCCCAGGAATGTTATTTGAGGTGCTAATCACGAGTCTGATATCCTCTTTTAAAATATCGACCGATTGCGGTGGGTTACGGTAGGTGCGGGTGATTAAGGCTGCCGAGGTCATAATCTCTGATTTCGTCCAAACTTCAGCTATGGGGGTTATTTGGAGTTCTAATCACAAATCTGGCATTCGTTTTGCGTATTATGCTGGAGTATGGTAGGTTACAGTAGGTACGGGTGACTAATGTCATGGTCACCGTTTTCGCACAAACTTCGGCTGGAGGTTATTTGGGGTGCTGATCCCGAATCTGACATCCATTTTTCGTATTACGCTGGAGCACGGTAGGTACGGGTGGCTAAGGTTATGGCCGCCGATAGCTAAGGTACTTCCTCAGATATTCTAAAGCTTTCCTTTATGGTAGCTTCCGTACTCCAGCGTAATAACAAAAACGGATGCCTGATTCGTGATCAGCATCACAGATCCCCCTCCCTCCAATGCGAAATTTGGGCAATTTTTTCACCTCTCCTCGACCTCTGGAATCCTGAAAGTACACTAGTGCCGGATTATGCCACTTTTGAAGGCACTAAACGGCGCAAGGAGGCTGCGCGCGCGATCGCGATGCGACTGGCTGCACAGTCGCACACTTACTTCTGCATGTCCATCGTTTTGAGGGATGCCAGGTAATATTTCGACGCTCTTCAGCACTGGAGCCGTGTCGACTCGCTCCAATGGCGGAGGAACAAAGAAGCTTGAGCGAGCTTCTATGGCAGTGCTTGGGCGAACTAAAGTGGTGAAACATAACGAACTCTAAGGCATTTCCTGGAGAGGTAGCCACTCACCTTTGCCGTCTATTCTACGATCCTTCGAGGTGGTGAAAATCTTTCGCAACGACGGTCTAGGCCGCGAAGTCAGAATTCGAAGATTCGAATTTTTCGTGGCTTTGTAGAGCTTCCCATGGTCTTCTGGCGGCAACTCCTCCACGACCTCACACTGGTCAGCGTTTGCTTCACCCCCTTAAGAAGAGACCACATTTTTTTTTCTTGCGACGACAAGAGACTTTAAGAAACTTCAAGAATGAAAATATGAAGGAAGGACAGAAAGACGAACCGGCTTCCTGATCCTCCTGCGAAGCCGTCTCTTCTTCTGTCTCCTCAATTGAATCACGAGACGGCGGAAGGATACCATTCATCTGATTTCGGCAGAGGTCTGAAGAGGGGCGGTAATTTTTCATAGTTAATATCAGAGAATAGGTTCAGGAGATCTAGTCTTATAGCATTGCTGTAAACTACCTTCTAGAGCATGTATTCTTGCCCTCGCCGATGTGATCTCTTTGATGAGCTCGGAAGTTCTGATGTCTTTCCGGACATCAGCAGCGTTTAGTCGTTCCACCTCCATTCGCAGATGGCTGAGTTCGGCATTCTAGAAGAGAGTCAGCGTTTAGAACATTTAAAGGGTAGCATATAAATGACCGCGTTGTTCAGTCGCTTTAGCGATGCGCCATGCGTTTTACTTCTTCAGGACCTGGTGGAGGCACTTTGAGTACGTATTTGGCCTATGGGCGCGTGTAGCGCAGCCGGTGGTGTTGTCGTCCACCGCGTGAACCCGCTACCAAGCTCCTGATTCGGATTTTCTACCCAGAAGACCAACCAAGCCTTCCACCCTCCTTTCTATATCTATGACGCTACGTCCCTGGTTCAAGTTATGGCTATGTAAGCGCTTTACGACAATTTGCAAAATTTAAAACATTTAAATTAGTATATTTATCAGATACGCCATGGATTCCGTTTCAGCATTCTCTGGGAGAAACTTCGAACAAGGAAAAATCGACGAATTGGCACCAGACTTGTCTAAGAAGGATAAAGCGCTGATTTGTTCATCGTCTGGCTACCTCAAGTTAATTCTGTGTTCAAATAGGTTTTCAGACCACCTCCACGACACCCCGAAGAAGTGAAATGCGTGGCATACCCTAAAACGGATTGAGAAACGCCATCCGTTATCCTCTATCCTATTTGGTTTATACAATGAGGCCAGCCGATTGAGAAGTCAGCGTTTCATCCACCCCACACAAGACTGTACACAGTCACCGAGTGTTAGAAGTCCTGATTGGCCAGGGCGGGAATTCGAAACCAAAGACCTTGGATCGGAATGCACGCAATAGCCAAAGCCTCCACCGACTGCGCTCCGCACATATCCATTACATCAGAAGAACATTACATCCCCAGGGTTAGGCATTCCTCGGAATTCAGACATGACTGCGTTTTCAGACGTCCCACAAGCACTGTTGCTTTAGGTCTGAGAATTTTATGAACAAACAAGTGAAGCACCTGTTTGGTCACAGTGTCCTGCAATACCTTCTTCTCCACCTGACATTGTTCTGGGCACGTCGGTGGCACGAACGACGTCATCGAGCCATTTGGCACCTGCAAGCGGTCGCTAGTCAAAAACAGTCTGTTACCAGTACTGCCTCCAGCGTGGGCAATGTGAGACGTTCAGACATCGTCCAAGCTGGCAGTTCACCACATCTTCACCTAATCAAACTCACCAGCAAACTCAATCACTTTTTACGGCACAGTGTTAGATTTACTGGCAAAATGAATCAAATCGACTGTTCAAACACTCACATCCGGACAGGATATAGTGCACTGCTGGCGTAGCCAACACACTTCCGTCGACAGATCGTGATTTCGCAGCTCCAGCGTTCGAATCTGAAGTGGAGGTAGAACCTAGAGTGCTTAATATTTGATTTCTATTGCGAAAAAGTCAACAGAAACAAAAAATAAAGGATAAAGGATAGAGGATGGCGTTACTCAATCCCTTTTAGGACGCGCCACGTATTCTACTTCTACGGGATGTCGCGGAGGCGATTTGAATGCGTATTTGGCCATAATGACTTGCGGTGGCCAGCCGATGAACAATTCAGTGCTTTATCCTTCCCAGACAGGTCTGGCACCAATTCACCGATCCCGGAGACATGGAAGGCTTGGTTGACCTGGGCGAGAAATCCGAGCCAGGAACCTGGTATCGGGCGCATCCCACAGTCGGCGCCTCTTCCGACTGCGCTACATGCGCCCTAAGCAAAAAATAAGCCGCTTTAATTATGTATCTGTTAGCAAAACTCAAAGAGCTTTCCGCCCATATAGTTTTGATCGCCACAAAGGTCGTTATAACAGCTTACCCCAAAAACACAACTCTTTTTGGTTAAAAGAAGATGGGTTAAATCAGAAATTGACCCCTTTGAAATAAAATTCGTATTCGTGGAGGAAGAACAAAAGTGTTACTCAACAATCTGTGCAGTGCATTCTGCTGCAGATACATAATTATTCTAGAACAACTAAAATGCAAGACTTTCTGGCCTGTATACTGACTAAGAGGGCCAGTCGCTTAGCACTGCTTCACTTTTTAGATTAATAAAGAAAAGTGAAAGTGAATAGTAAAAAATCAGAATTCTTTATTCACAAAAAGTGTTCGTATCGTCACCTATTTCCAGACGATTCTTTTTGTTATAACACTCCACTTTCCGAGTTCCGAGATTCGCCGACATTCGAAGATCAGAGACGCAGTGGCATGGGCCAATTTATCGAAAATTAGGTGGGCCGGCCACGTAATGCGATTCGCAGACACCCGCTGGACGAGAGCCATCCCCGACTGGATTCCGCAGGATGTCAAGAGAACACCAGGACGCCCACTAACGCGTTGGTCGGACTTCTTCGTGAAAGCCCTGAACGACCGATATGACGCTCTTCGTGTCCCTCGAGCGAGGAGGATCCACTGGACCACTCTGGCACTCGACAGGGACGAATGGAGACGCTGCTGGCGCGCGCTCGATCAAGTTGATGATCAGCGGGAAGACAGGTGATAACACCTCCACGGTGGATCCTCAGTGAAGGGGGAGGAGTTACTACCTTTTCGAATGGGTATAAATTATTAGGGATAATTTAACAAAATTGCTTTAAGAACTTTAGTTTTATGTTCTATGTATTACAATGAAACGTTACAAATGTTTAATTACATTCTATTCACAGCTGGCAGTAATAGTAGTTAGTGTGGCCCACATAGGTTGGAAGAAACAAGCCAGCCAATCAGAGTCAATCAAGCCACTGACCAAATACGCTCAGTCAACCAGGGCACCAACCGTGCACGAATCTCCAGGTGGCGGGATCGTTTGATGCGGACTGATTGGGCAAGTAATTCACGCGACCCGTGCAGGCCACATTAACGACTAGTACTTGTCTGACCATTTTCTAGTAAGCTCATAAGCTTATCTAACTGCTACTGTGCGCTATTTATTGATTTATTGACTTATTGACTTGTTTTCTAGCGATACAAAAAAAACGAACATAATGAAGGAAGAACGTAACGTTTAGTGTCTGCCTTCTCAAGTGTTTCTTGATTTGATCCTTCTCTTTGAGGAAAAGTTTACTGAATCAACAATCCTAATATTTACTGAATTTACATTTTATCGCAATATTGATTGAATTTATGAGGACCACTTTTTTCCAGTCCGTGAAATTTTTTAAAAAAATATTGGGATCTCTAAACATTTCAAAACCCACGAAATCAGAATAATTTTTATAACAAAAGAACAGCAATAAGTAAATATAAATGGAGAAATTTTGAAAAAAACCTTCAAAATACGTCGTTAACTCCGCTCACCTCTCTTTCAAGACCCTTCATCTTGCCCTCACATTCCAAAGCAGCGGATTCAGCTCGCATCGCTCGGTCAACTAGACGGACGCGCTCGTTTCTGGTTAGACTGCCTTCGCATGACTTCTGAAAAAGGATGGGAATGATGCTTGTTCTATTATAGCACGTCGTAGCGCAGTTGCGGGAGGCGCCGACGATCGTGAGCGTCCGGAATGGCAGATCTCAGCTCAGGCCCATTCCCAACCAGGCTATCCAAACCCTCCATCCCTCCGAGGTCGACGAGCATTGCTACCAGCCTTTTCTGGGAAGCACTAACTTATCCATGGGCTGACCATCGCAGATCATTGGATAGGCCAATTTCACGCGTTCAAATTATCTCCACGACATCTTAGAAGTAGAATGCGTTCCAAAAGGAGTGGATTAGTGCTGCCATCTATTCCTGATTCTAGTTTCGTAAAAGACAAAAATTTTGTTTTTCAGCACTTTATGTTCCGAGATGCTTACGAAAAAGCGCAGTTTACTTCGACTGAGCACGGGCAAAATCTTGGGCTGAGCCGGGGATCGATCCCGGGACCTCTCGCACCCTAAGCGAGAATCATACCACTAGACCACTCAGCCGACACGCTTTTCGACAATAGATCCCGTTTTGAGAGACATCGGCAGTGGACGGAACGGATGGCTATTAGATAGTCGGGTGCGTGGAACGAAAGCGAAACCACACGTCTCCGCAACTGGCAGTCTCTTGCCTGGGCAACACGGTCTGTATGCCGGCGGTCTGTATAGTTGTTTCTCGAAGGGATTCAAGACAGCGGTCAAGGCCTGGGGTAGGACATCGCTTTGGAGAATGGCTTTATCTTTACACCAGTCGTTGGGCGGCCTAGCGGCCGCCTACGACTGGTTGGGGGCTTCGCCCCCAAACCCCGAGAATAGGACGCCATGGCCGCTACGGGTTTCCTATTCTTCCCTAGGTCTTCTGACCTTTATGTTAATCGAGATGGATCGGCTGATCTTCCTTGTTTGCCCGTCGTTAGAGCAGTATTAAGATCTTTACCTTTTCGTCATTTCCATCTCAGGTGATTAACACTCAGTAATTCTCAGAAAACTCTTAATTTACCGCCTTCAATTGACATCGAGCATAACACAGATGAATGTTCAAGTTTCTAGCGATGTTATTAGATAGAACAACTTTCAGAATTTCATCCATTTGTAATAGATTGTAATAGATGGTGGGCGAAAGTGCTTAGATAAGCACCTCATTGTACACAATGTTACGCATCAAATTTTTGGGAGCTTCTATGATCACTCCGCTGCTGCTCCTTGTGCGTGAAAGTGCTACGTACAGTTGACCATGTGCGAAAATCGGGTCGTGCAGTGCAATTCCTACCTTGGAAAATGATTGCCCTTGAGATTTGTTTATTGTCATAGCAAAGCTTAATCTGATAGGGAATTGCCTTCGCCTCAGGCGAAAAGGTAAGTTGTGCGAAAAATAGCAATCAATTTTTGGAAGTAATACTTGACTGCCTTTTCGAATGCCCACAGCGTGCTCGCAAACTAATAGTCGTCGTCCGATTTGTCTAACAATCAAACGGGTCCCGTTACAAAGACCATTCCTTACATCAATATTGCGAAGCAACATCACTATACAACCCACTTTTAAATGTAAAGCATGTGGAGGCATGCCAGTAGGTGTCATTTTATTAAGAAACTCGGTAGGAAAATTCAGCGCATCGCTGGGGTTTTCTACGATGGCCTCATCTTCGCTCAAAAAAGTACTTTTCTCCCCAGACAGGCGATCAAGAACGTAATCGTTGATCCGCAATGCATCTACATTTCTGGGGGTAAGTATAGCCAGCTCGGAGAGATCCATGTTCCTCCCACTAAAAGCATCTCCGAAAATTGCATCTGCTATATTGCCGCTACAGATTAGGGGAGGTGGTACTTGAATATCGCCGTTCTCGTCAGATATTGCTTCTCCATTGCCGATCTTCATGAGCCATTCCCTATATTCGTGGTCGTTGGCCTGAAGACGCATATTAGTTGTCAATTTATACACTTTAAAAAGTGGCCAAACGGAGGAGGTTTTAAGACAGGCTTGGACTACATCATAGCGGCTACCTTTTTCGATTACTGGCAGCATTTGTCGGAAGTCTCCTCCGAGCAGCATTATTTTCCCGCCAAAGGGTTTGCTATTCTGCATGATATCTTGCAGAAGGGCATTAACGGCTTCAAGAGCTTGCTTCGGAGCCATAGGTGCCTCATCCCATATGATGACATCGATTTTGCTCAAAAACCTGGCCTCCTCCGATTGCCGCTTGATAGACGAAGTACGGCTCAGGTCCTCAACCACTAAACGAAATGCTGAGGAAGCGGTACGACCATCAGGAAGAAGATTGGCAGCTATTCCTGTCCAGGCGACATTTAAGATCTGTTTTTTCCTTGCTGTTGCCATGTGGTAGATGGTCGTGTATACAAATGTCTTCCCGCTGCCGCCCGGTCCATCTATGAAAAAGCACTGTTCCAGCTGCTGATCGATTGCACTGAGAACGTCATTCACGACCAATTTTTGGTCGTTGGTGAGAAGATTATAGTTAGCTTGACCTTTTCTTCTATGGTCCTCATAGTCAACTTGGTCTTCGCTTTGGTCTAACCGAGCGACGTCGACATCAAGGTAGGACCGATAATCCTTACCTAGAATCCTGATACGCTCTACGATGTCATAAAAGGCTTTAGATTCTGCAACGGAATGAGGCATTCCCCTAAGCAAAAAATCTTCCATCAATTCCTCTTTGTGTTTGTTCCAAAGTTCCACAGGAAGAGGAGCTTGTAAACAGCCATAGACAATGAGAGCAACGAAATAACCACGAAGTTGAGCCGGCATGTGAAAGCTTGCAGCTTCCTGAATGGACTGCACGAAAAATGTGTCGTCTCTTAGGTGTCCAGCTGCTTTTGCGGCCGATACAAACGACGGGTAAAGGGTTCCTTCAACTGTACGCACATCCTCGAAAGATGTAAAACCCTTTCCATATAGGAGAAGAAGCCGAAGTGCGAATCGTTCTTGCTCCTGTGGCCCTACAAAATACATTCTCCCGAGTGCACGTATGTGCTTCTTCCTCTGTTTCCACTCCTTTTTAAACTCGAAAGCCTGAGGCATTTCATAATAGTGAAAACTGCGGGAATCTACCATTCCTTCAGGTAACCGCCCGTATTGCTGCGCAAGATCATTGCAGGTTTTGTTTATAGCGAAGAAGCCAGTCAAAGTGCTTAACCGACTTTGAGCGGCATTAAGTGCTTGTTGTTCTGCGCCTGCTTCGAATGTTAATGCTTCGAAGCCCGGTAAGTGAACTTGTAACCGTTGCACTGCATCACTTCGGTCCTGCATCTTAAAGCCAAATATTCGGTGGACAGCTTCAGGAGCACACACGTATCTCGCGTCGATGTATGCTTCAATTTCGTCGTGAATAGTTTCAGCAGCATCATTGTTAGGCTGGTAGATATGGATTCTAGCACGGTCAGGTCCCTTGTACACGTACTTGAACAGATATTTAACTGCATGAATTAAAGCACATATTTCTACGTTAATATGTGCCTCAAACATGCGAGTTAAGTAGGGGCAATAGGGCACTACTGACCTGTTATCCATTCGAACTCCACGACACGTGACATAACGTCCGTCATCACGCCTTCTGTACTCGGGATAGCCATCCACATTAAGAGACGTGTCACTGCGAAAGCTTTTGGGAAACCTCTTTGTGCACACACCGTCTCGCATGCAAGGTGAGGTAGGATTCAGATTCCCACAGGGACGGTGTATCATGTTCTTAGATACTATGTCAAACAGTTCGGGATCTGAATCGGAATCGGGAAGTTTCGCACTGATTAGCTGATCAATTTGATCCGCAGTGTTTAGTTTCCACTCCTGCTTTAACGTAATGAGCATATGCGCGTGAGGAAGCCCGCGTTTTTGAAACTCAACAACATAAATGTACGCAGCCACTTCGCCTAGCACATTTCTTTTAAAAAGTTCATGGCATAAAGCCTTTAGCTTGAGATTGAAAACGCGGGCAACCAAATCTGGCCGGTCAGATGCGGACTGACCACCCGCCAGGTTATTTTGAATCTCGCGCCAGTTTGGATTGCAGGTGAATGTAAGGAATATGTCAGGCTTCCCGTACTTTGAGACAATTGACATTGCGTCTTGATACTGCGCAATCATATGGCGTGGTCCACCTGTAAAACTTGCTGCTAGAATTATCCTTCTTCCTGGTGGGCCGTCATGAGAATCGTCTCCGATCATATAATCCTGGAGACCCCTCACTGTATCCAACCTGAGCTCCTTCTGATTCTTACGGAGGTAATTAAGACGATTCATCTCAATTTTCAACCAACTGTCGACAACGTATTGCTGAGATAGCTTTCCGGCATGGAGCAAAGGGTTGAATGTACCGGTTCTGGCGAACAGCAGGTATGAGTAAAACTCTTTCTGCGTAACTCTTGTTCGTCTGTTATTTCCAGTAACGGTCTTTTCCATGTCTGGATGCCAACCATCTTCTCCCCGCGGGAACAGTAGCGGATAGGAAAGAGGGTCGCAAAGTTTGTCTAAGTAGCTGATTGTACGCAACCCTTGGCCACGTTCATAAACGACCACATATCTTTCTCCGGGTATCTCCTGATCGTTACCGACGTAAACTACAGCTACCTCGTTAGCTGTTGCAATGTTATACCGTCGATGATCGTCGGTATTAAGTTGGCAAAAAACCATGCGTACTGGCTTCTGTGTACGTTGTGCTTCAACTGCCCTCTGCTCTTCTTCTCGTGCCACTTCATCCATTAGCTGGTACGCTTGCACGTAGGGATTAACCGTTTGCAGCAGTTGGTGCAATACGGCAAATGTGGCGCGATCACACTCCCTGTTTACATCTCTTCCTGCCAACTCAGCAGCCGCCTCCTCAGTATCCATAATCAACACTTGAGCGCATTGAGGAGGGTTTCCAGTCAATGGACGAAGCGCTCCAATACGATGGTATATTTGGCCATGCACTCTAAAGCAGTAAGGTACTCCGCCACGTGGACTGTCTAACTGGGCTGTTGTTGATGCCATGGCTAGACTGTTGTTGTAGTTCCGGATGTGCTTAAGGAACTGGATGCTTTCGGAGCCTGTTCCGGTATATAACTGTTGCAGAAGAACTGGAAAGTTTTCAAATACATTCACCGAAACTTTCCCAAGATTGCAACACATATTGTATACGGTGCTGTTAGGCGTTGTTTTTTCGCCAGAGAAATGTAACGCCCCACAACCGCTGCAAACCTGGTCCATGTTTCCCAGCGTATTGGATGGAGGCCTTTCGCGAGGAGAACGTGCAAGGCCAGTAGCGTTTCGTGGGACAGTGTGATGTGGTCCAGCATTACTTCCACGTGAAGCAGTTCCTGCCCCATCTAGGCGTGGTCGCAAGCGTCGCTGCCATTCAGAATCAACAGCGCGGCCTGATTCCTCTCGACTAATATTTGAACGCGCACGTCGTTGCCGTTCAGCATTTGCGGCGCGACGCGCTCCAATCTCTGTTTCGTTCATTTGTTCACGAGAACGTCGCTGTCTTTCAGCATTGGCAGCACGAAGTGCTTCAATTGCTGCTTCGCTCATTTGTTCACGAGAACGTCGCTGCCTTTCAGCATGGGCAGCACGAAGTGCTTCAATCTCTGCTTCGTCCATTTGTTCACGAGAACGTCGCTGTCTTTCAGCATTGGCAGCACGAAGTGCTTCAATTGCTGCTTCGCTCATTTGTTCACGAGAACGTCGCTGCCTTTCAGCATGGGCAGCACGAAGTGCTTCAATCTCTGCTTCGTCCATTTGTTCACGAGAACGTCGCTGTCCTTCAGCATTGGCAGCACGAAGTGCTTCAATTGCTGCTTCGCTCATTTGTTCACGAGAACGTCGCTGCCTTTCAGCATGGGCAGCACGAAGTGCTTCAATCTCTGTTTCGTTCATTTGTTCACGAGAACGTCGTTGTCTTTCAGCATTGGCAGCACGAAGTGCTTCAATTGCTGCTTCGCTCATTTGTTCACGAGAACGTCGCTGCCTTTCAGCATGGGCAGCACGAAGTGGTTCAATCTCTGCTTCGTCCATTTGTTCACGAGAACGTCGCTGTCTTTCAGCGTTGGCAGCACGAAGTGCTTCAATTGCTGCTTCGCTCATTTGTTCACGAGAACGTCGCTGCCTTTCAGCATGGGCAGCACGAAGTGCTTCAATCTCTGCTTCGTCCATTTGTTCACGAGAACGTCGCTGTCTTTCAGCATTGGCAGCACGAAGTGCTTCAATTGCTGCTTCGCTCATTTGTTCACGGGAACGTCGGTGCCTTTCAGCATCAGCAACACGGCGTGCCTCAATCTCTTCGCCGCTCATCTGTTCTCGTGACCGTCTCTTTCGTGCAGCATTGGCAGCACGGCGTTCGGCACTGCTTGCACGACGGGGTGCAGAGCCATGTTCGTAATGATCGTATTGGTTTGCTCCGGCACGACTGTCTTGATCAGGAGCATTGCTTGCACGACGGGGTGCAGAGCCATGTTCGTAATGATCGTATTGGTTTGCTACGGCACGACTGTCTTGCTCAGGAGCATTGCTTGCACGACGGGGTGCAGAGCCATGTTCGTAATGATCGTATTGGTTTGCTCCTGCACGACTTTCGTGCTCAGGAGTAGAGCACAGGCGAAGCTCCTGTTCATCCATCCCTAGCAAACGATCTGATGTTGCTATGGATTCGTGATCTTCAAGAAGCTGCAGAGCCGCCAAACACTGCAGGAACAGCAATTCAAACTGGTTCGGACGTTGGACGTACAACGAACGCTCAAGGCTAACACCTCACTTCAAATGGCGTCAATGTACAGATATCGGCCGCTTATATGCTGCCGGCCGAGATTGTGCTCCGCCCACTTTGAGGCGGGATGCTATGGAATCGTGATCTTCAAGAAGCTGCAGAGCCGCCAAACACTGCAGGTACAGCAGTTCAAACTCGTTCGGACTTTGGACGTACAACGAACGCTCAAGGCTAACACCTCACTTCAAATGGCGTCAATGTACAGATATCGGCCGCTTATATGCAGCCGGCCGAGATTGTGCTCCGCCCACTTTGAGGCGGGATGCTATGTTATCGTGATCTTCAAGAAGCTGCAGAGCCGCCAAACACTGCAGGTACAGCAGTTCAAACTCGTTCGGACGTTGGACGTACAACGAACGCTCAAGGCTAACACCTCACTTCAAATGGCGTCAATGTACAGATATCGGCCGCTTATATGCAGCCGGCCGAGATTGTGCTCCGCCCACTTTGAGGCGGGATGCTATGTTATCGTGATCTTCAAGAAGCTGCAGAGCCGCCAAACACTGCAGGTACAGCAGTTCAAACTCGTTCGGACTTTGGACGTACAACGGACGCTCAAGGCTAGCTCCTCACTTCAAATGGCGTCAATGTACAGATATCGGCCGCTTATATGCTGCCGGCCGAGATTGTGCTCCGCCCACTTTGAGGCGGGATGCTATGGAATCGTGATCTTCAAGAAGCTGCAGAGCCGCCAAACACTGCAGGAACAGCAATTCAAACTGGTTCGGACGTTGGACGTACAACGAACGCTCAAGGCTAGCACCTCACTTCAAATGGCGTCAATGTACAGATATCGGCCGCTTATATGCTGCCGGCCGAGATTGTGCTCCGCCCACTTTGAGGCGGGATGCTATGGAATCGTGATCTTCAAGAAGCTGCAGAGCCGCCAAACACTGCAGGTACAGCAGTTCAAACTCGTTCGGACTTTGGACGTACAACGGACGCTCAAGGCTAGCACCTCACTTCAAATGGCGTCAATGTACAGATATCGGCCGCTTATATGCTGCCGGCCGAGATTGTGCTCCGCCCACTTTGAGGCGGGATGCTATGGAGTCGTGATCTTCAAGAAGCTGCAGAGCCGCCAAACACTGCAGGTACAGCAGTTCAAACTCGTTCGGACTTTGGACGTACAACGGACGCTCAAGGCTAGCACCTCACTCCAAATGGCGTCAATGTACAGATATCGGCCGCTTATATGCTGCTGGCCGAGATTGTGCTCCGCCCCCTTTGAGGCGAGGCTCCGTCAAGCGTCGGCAATTGTGCATGGCGAGCCGCAGACGTGCCGAACACGTCGGCAACCGTGCATGGCGAGCCGCAGACGTGCCGAGCACGTCGGCAACCGTGCCTGGCGAGCCGTAGACGTGCCGAATACGTCGGCAATCGTGCATGGCGAGCCGCAGATGTGCCGAACACGTCGGCAACCGTGCCTGGCGAGCCGTAGATGTGCCGAGCACGGCGGCAACCGTGTATAGCGAGCCGCAGACGTGCCGAGCACGTCGGCAACCGTGCATGGCGAGCCGTAGACGTGCCGAACACGTCGGCAACCGTGCATGGCGAGCCGCAGACGTGACGAACACGTCGGCGGTAAAAAACTTCAGCCTCGAGGTCGCTGAACACGAATCTGAAGTCTACCAATCGATACCGATCAATATTATCGATTTTTTGAGGATGGTACTCAAGCGGCGCGAAACTTCGGCCCTGGGGGTAATCAAGGTCGCTGAACACGAATCTGAAGTCGGCCAATCGATATCAATCGATATTATCGAATTTTTGTGGATGTCGTTCAAGTGGCACGAAACTTCAGCCCCGGGAGTAATCAAGGTCGCTGAACACGAATCTGAAGTCGGCCAATCGATATCAATCGATATTATCGAATTTTTGTGGATGTCGTTCAAGTGGCACGAAACTTCAGCCCCGGGAGTAATCAAGATCGCTGAAGACGAATCTGGAGTCGACCAATCCGTTTGAACGAAATCCACAAAAAATCGATAATATCGATCGATATCGATTGGTCGACTTTAGATTCGTGTTCAGCGACCTTGATTACCCCCAGGGCCGAAGTTTCAGACAGTTTGAAGGAAATCCACAAAAAATCGATAATATCGATCGATATCGATTGGTCGACTTTAGATTCGTGTTCAGCGACCTTGATTACCCCACAGGCCGAAGTTTCGCGACACTTGAACGCCATCCACAAAAAATCGATAATATCGATCGATATCGATTGGTCGACTTTAGATTCGTGCTCAGCGACCTTGATTACCCCACAGGCCGAAGTTTCGCGCCACTTGAACGCCATCCTCAAAAAATCGATAATATCGATCGATATCGATTGGTCGACTTCAGATTCGTGTTCAGCGACCTCGATTACCCCCAAGGCCGAAGTTTCGCGCCACTTGAACGCCATCCTCAAAAAATCGATAATATCGATCGATATCGATTGGTCGACTTTAGATTCGTGTTCAGCGACCTTGATTACCCCCAGGGCCGAAGTTTCAGACAGTTTGAAGGAAATCCACAAAAAATCGATAATATCGATCGATATCGATTGGTCGACTTTAGATTCGTGTTCAGCGACCTTGATTACCCCACAGGCCGAAGTTTCGCGCCACTTGAACGCCATCCACAAAAAATCGATAATATCGATCGATATCGATTGGTCGACTTTAGATTCGTGCTCAGCGACCTTGATTACCCCACAGGCCGAAGTTTCGCGCCACTTGAACGCCATCCTCAAAAAATCGATAATATCGATCGATATCGATTGGTCGACTTCAGATTCGTGTTCAGCGACCTCGATTACCCCCAAGGCCGAAGTTTCGCGCCACTTGAACGCCATCCTCAAAAAATCGATAATATCGATCGATATCGATTGGTCGACTTCAGATTCGTGTTCAGCGACCTTGATTACCCCCAAGGCCGAAGTTTCGCGCCACTTGAACGCCATCCTCAAAAAATCCATAATATCGATCGATATCGATTAGTCGACTTCAGATTCGTGTTAAGCGACCTCGATTACCCTCAAGGCCGAAGTTTCGCGCCACTTGAACGCCATCCTCAAAAAATCGATAATATCGATCGATATCGATTGGTCGACTTCAGATTCGTGTTCAGCGACCTTGATTACCCCCAAGGCCGAAGTTTCGCGCCACTTGAACGCCATCCTCAAAAAATCGATAATATCGATCGATATCGATTGGTCGACTTCAGATTCGTGTTAAGCGACCTCGATTACCCTCAAGGCCGAAGTTTCGCGCCACTTGAACGCCATCCTCAAAAAATCGATAATATCGATCGATATCGATTGGTCGACTTCAGATTCGTGTTCAGCGACCTCGATTACCCCCAAGGCCGAAGTTTCGCGCCACTTGAACGCCATCCTCAAAAAATCGATAATATCGATCGATATCGATTGGTCGACTTCAGATTCGTGTTCAGCGACCTCGATTACCCCCAAGGCCGAAGTTTCGCGCCACTTGAACGCCATCCTCAAAAAATCGATAATATCGATCGATATCGATTGGTCGACTTCAGATTCGTGTTCAGCGACCTCGATTACCCCCAGGGCCGAAGTTTCGCGCCGCCGACGTGTTCGGCACGTCTGCGGCTCGCCATGCACGGTTGCCGATGTGTTTGGCACGTCTACGGCTCGCCATGCACGGTCGCCGACGTGTTCGGCACGTCTGGGGCTCGCCATGCACGGTCGCCGACGTGTTCGGCACGTCTGCGGCTCGCCATGCACGGTTGCCGACGTGCTCGGCACGTCTACGGCTCGCCATGCACGGTTGCCGACGTGTTTGGCACGTCTACGGCTCGCCATGCACGGTTGCCGACGTGCTCGGCACGTCTACGGCTCGCCATGCACGGTTGCCGACGTGTTCGGCACGTCTACGGCTCGCCATGCACGGTCGCCGACGTGTTCGGCACGTCTGCGGCTCGCCATGCACGGTCGCCGACGTGTTCGGCACGTCTACGGCTCGCCATGCACGGTTGCCGACGTGCTCGGCACGTCTACGGCTCGCCATGCACGGTTGCCGACGTGTTCGGCACGTCTACGGCTCGCCATGCACGGTCGCCGACGTGTTCGGCACGTCTGCGGCTCGCCATGCACGGTCGCCGACGTGTTCGGCACGTCTGCGGCTCGCCATGCACGGTCGCCGACGTGTTCGGCACGTCTGCGGCTCGCCATGCACGGTCGCCGACGTGCTCGGCACGTCTGCGGCTCGCCATGCACGGTTGCCGACGTGTTCAGCTGCCGCGCCCCAACTCAAGTGTGACGGACAGACACAGGCACACACGCACACACGCACACACGCACACACACACGCTTGCTGCTTTATATATAGTAAGGATACGGCTCGCCATGCACGGTCGCCGACGTGTTCGGCACGTCTGCGGCTCGCCATGCACGGTCGCCGACGTGTTCGGCACGTCTACGGCTCGCCATGCACGGTTGCCGACGTGCTCGGCACGTCTACGGCTCGCCATGCACGGTTGCCGACGTGTTCGGCACGTCTACGGCTCGCCATGCACGGTCGCCGACGTGTTCGGCACGTCTGCGGCTCGCCATGCACGGTCGCCGACGTGTTCGGCACGTCTGCGGCTCGCCATGCACGGTCGCCGACGTGTTCGGCACGTCTGCGGCTCGCCATGCACGGTCGCCGACGTGCTCGGCACGTCTGCGGCTCGCCATGCACGGTTGCCGACGTGTTCAGCTGCCGCGCCCCAACTCAAGTGTGACGGACAGACACAGGCACACACGCACACACGCACACACGCACACACACACGCTTGCTGCTTTATATATAGTAAGGATGTGGCAAAGCAAAAGCAGAAGCTGAACAGTTGAGGGAATATCCTTGTGGGGACAATATCCGGGTATATCCTAATCGGAGGGGACATAAAGTGATTTGCGTTTTCAATCCCTGACTTGAATTTCTACGACAGCCTCAGTTGCCATTACACGAGAGCTTTTATTTAAATTCAGGAAGTGTGGTTGTGCAGTATGGGATACGAAAGCTCTTGACACGGTTGCCGCCGCCGACTAGGTTAGATCCTTGTAGCCTATATTATATGTAATATATTTTTACATGGCTTAAAAATTGCAATCAGAAGCTCTATAAAACAAAATTCCGGATAAGATAGACTAGATAGATAGATAAGGTTGACTATTGTTCTAGCCAAAAATAGAATAATTAGAAAAAACAAATTAGGAACATTCTAAAATATAATAATTGCATAACAGAAAGGGCCAAAGGCCAACCAAGGAGAACCCTGGCTCTAGATCCCGTTATGTCCTAGAATTACTTATGAATCAAATTGCATTTTTAATAAATGGCTTCAACTTGTATGGTATCAGTGCATTTTTATCAAGTCTCATATAATTCGAACCTGTTCTACCAACAAAGAAATAGTGCCGAATTGATAACTTGGTTCTATGCATTCAAGAGAGATGCCCTCGATTTCGGTTCCAGATGGTTTCACCATGAGGAAGTCCCCCTGTCACATTGGTAACAGCGACAAAATTAAAAATGCACTGTTACAGGATGTTTTGTTGCGATCAAAACTCTTGCGCCAGGCGGGACTCGAACCCGCATCTTCTGCTTTCCGGGCAGCGATGTTCGATGTTTTACATGGCTTAAAAATTGCAATCAGAAGCTCTATAAAACAAAATTCCGGATAAGATAGACTAGATAGATAGATTAGGAACATTCTAAAATATAATAATTGCATAATAATAATAATAATAACGCCGCTCGGAAAGCAGAAGATGCGAGTTCGAGTCCCGCCTGGCGCAAGAGTTTTGATCGCAACAAAACATCCTGTAACAGCATATAGCCTCTATAACAGCCGCTCCAGGCTTAAGCAAATGTGTTAAAGCATTAAAAATGAACTGTTTTGCAAAGTGGAATATTGAAATGACCTATCTGTGAATAGAGCTATCTCTGCAATTTAATCTCCTTAAAAGGACCGCTGTCCTAGCATGGTTCTATCTCCATTGTTATAACTTTGCGATTTGTAATTTCAAGCTTTTACGCTAGTTTTCCTTTTGCATTTGTGACACATGACAAGTACATGTAATCCTACTATATATAAAAGGGTAGCGAGTATGTGTTTCCGTCCGTCCGTCCGTCCCAATTGGCATGGGGGTACGGCGAATTGGCGATGCTCAATGAATGATAGCGATCGACAGCGACCCGAAAATTCAGAGCTGGCGGTAATCGGGGTAACCGAGGTCGCTGAACACCAATTTTAAGTTTATTTTTGAGGTATCGATCGCCATCGATCGATATTGATCAACTTATCGATTTTTGTGGATGTCATTCAAGGGATCCGAAACTTTAGCCTTGGGGTAGTCGAGGTCGCTGAAGGGTAGTCGATGAATATTTTCTATTAATAGTCTTGACAAGGCTTTTAATATCCTCGCCCGCTCATAATGAGATGATGATTCCCTGAATATTTCATTGCATTCAAAAATGTTGGATTGTTTCCAACATGGCGTCACTATTTTATCGAAACGACTACATGTAGATATATAGTTTGTGGACTCATTCTTCTCTGCCTAGTAATCAATATCTCTAGAATAGCAGCCTCTTTCGTGACCCTTTCTAACATGTCCCAATCGACGTAGTTAAGGTGTTCTTCCTGCGGAAACCTTGACATAAATGGCAGCTACAATTGACGACGAGAAGTTATTACCACGGCGAAGCCATTGAGAAATCGTCTGTGCGACCGACAAGCCGATCTGACGGCTGGTAAAAAAATAATAATTTTTGAGCCGAAAAAGGTATTTATTTCTAGCGGCGGCCCCTCCCATTAGGATAGACCAGAGTAAGCTAAGGGGGTCCTCTAATCAATCTCAGCAGTCCAAACGTGATCTTGTAGATTAGAGATAGATGAAGGCTCTGAATGTTTTATAAAAAATCCGAATTTCAATCTCCAATCAATTTTACACCTTAGTGCCTAATCCTAAGTTCAACCGAAGAGTTTCAAATCGATTTTTCGACAGTCGACACAAGTCAGATTTACCAAACACTCTTCATCAGTCATGAATCTCCTTATTGACCAGTTCACTCACTTTTCCAATCCAGTTCGAGAGAAGCGGAAGACTTCGTCGAGATGAGGCGCTGGCTGCTCTGTCATTTGGACATGACCTGAAATAAATAAGAACTTCTGTAAATATAGATTTGAACACTTCGAACTAAAAACTTTTATGAAACGAGAATTGTAGAAAAAACGGCAATACTATTAGGTTGTAACGAATTAAATGGCACTGGCTCGCGCCATTTTTTGGCACGTCTTTACGCGTTTGATCAAGAACAAACCGTAACGTGTGGCATATCATTTAGAAGCGCAAACTTTGCTCTACCGGAAAGTGCCAAAATTTCTATGTAAAAGTGAAAAACTTTAGAGTTTTATTCACTTTTTTGCAGATGGACAAAAGGGTAATCCGAGGCATTTACTTGTATGAATTCAAGCTGGGCACTACAGCTAAGGAGGCGGACGAGAAGATCAACGCCGCATTCGGTCAAGGATGTTCCACAATTCGGACGGCGTATCGTTGGTATCAGAAGTTCCGGAATGGAGATGAGAGCTTGGAAGAACATGAAGGTCGTGGGAGGAATAGTGATGTTGATGAGAACAAGCTGAGAGATGTGTTAGAGGAGGATCCACACAAAGGTACCAGGGAGATAGCGAAGGTTCTTGGCGTCAGTCACAACACAGCTGCCCGGCATCTGAAGGAAATTGGAAAGACCAAAAAGCTGGAAAGATGGGTACCTCACGAGCTGTCTGAGGAGCAAAGAAACCGACGATATGAGATCTCGTCCGCACTGCTTCTACGGAACGAAACGGACCCATTCCTTGATCGCATCGTAACCTGTGACGAGAAATGGATAATGTACGACAACAGGCGACGATCGGCACAGTGGGTGGACAGCGGTGAGAGCCCCAAGGTTTTTGCGAAGCCGGAATTGCACCAAAAGAAAGTACGGTGACAGTATGGTGGTGTTCGCTGGGAATTATTCACCACAGCTTCCTCCCTCCCGGTGAATCCATCACGGCAGAGAAGTACTGCATTGAAATTGAAGAAATGATGAGAAGTTGAAGGATATCCGGCCGGCCTTGGTAAACCGAAGGCGAGTTCTCCTTCTGCACGACAATGCTCGCCCCCATGTAGCACGAATGACGTTGCAGAAATTGAATGAGCTGAGCACTGAAACTCTACCACATCCTCCGTTTTCTCCCGACCTCTCCCTAACAGACTGCCATTTCTTCAAGCATCTTGGCGACTTCTTGGTAGGGAAAATATTCAAATACCAACAGGATGCCGAAAGTGCCTTCGAAGATTTCGTCAATTCCAGAACTGCTGATTTTTATGCTACTGGGATAAAAAAGCTTGTGTCACGTTGGCAAAGATGTGTAGAATCAGAAGATTTTTATTTCGATTAATAAACTTGCCTACAAGCCGAGATATTAACTGTTTAAATTTAAAGTGGTTCAGTGCCATTTATTTCGTTACAACTTAATAACAGAGCAATTTCGCCAATTACCAATGCCCGGTATCAGTCTTCAGCTCAAGTTGCAGGAAGGTTACAACCAACTTTGATATCTCCTTTATTAAAAGGCAGCAGTGAGAACCGTTGGAAGCCAACCGCTTTGTAGTGCGCCACGAATTCAACATTTAGCTGGACCCGGTGAATGTAAGAAACCCTCAACGGAACAGATAATGCACGAAATCGTCAATCTGTTGAGAATTCGGCAACAACGAACACATGGAAGATCTGAACTTTTGCTTCTTGATTGGGTGAAAAACTCACCTCTGCACAAAACTTATAATAAAACCAAAGGTGTGAAATTATAGTTGAAGTACATAAAAGGTAAATGTAGTGACTGTGTTCGACTAATAAAATCATAAAACGACAAACCTGCTCCAACCATTTTGATCGATTGATATACTCTTCACCACTGTTCTATGCGCACTAGCCGAAGTCCCCATGGGCTAACGGAAGAACTGGAACAAAAAAAAAGAGGTGAAAGTTTCAAATCAGCTTGACGAAAAATTCGAACGGAATCGAGCAGAGCACTGGCAAACAAATGGTAGGAAACGGTTGTGTTGAAGATATTACGTGCAGAATGTGGCATAGGCAGATAGTGCGTCGCATATCGTTCTGACAACAACCACAGGTTCCCTAATTTATAGGAGCAAGATTAGTTTCACAAGTTCTTGTGAAATATCTGAAACTTCCAACTTATCGTTAGTATTGGTTCCCTATCCCGATATCTCTAGTTCCATTTCATTAGAGTAGTAACCGCTGATACTTTAATTGCATACGGTGTAGCGCCTAGGAGTCCACTGGACCACTCTGACACTCAACAGGGACGAATGGAGACGTTGATGGAGGTCAAGTAAGCAGTTCGATTATAAGAGGAACGAAGAAGAAAGCAGGTCATAGAAAAGATACAAAACAAAGTAAACAAGATATATAAAAGGTTCAAGATTTTTTTTTTGCTTCATTGCATTCTAGTTTAGTGAATTTTTGAAATTTCCCAGTATCTAGTGCGCCCCTCTTTAAATTTGTCCTAATCACCCTAAAAAAGATAAAATGCCAGGTTCTTCTCAATCCTTTTTGATATGCGCTACCCATCCCACTTCTACGGGATGTCGGGGACGCGATTTGTATGCGCATTTAACCATACAATGATTCGCGGTAGCCAGCCGAAGGAAAAGTCATGGCCTTATCGATCCCAGTTAAGTCAAGTCTTGGTTGGCCTGGACGGAAAATCCGGACCAAAAACCTGGTATTGGATTCACGTGACAGCCGGCAGCTCCTCCGACTGCGCTACTCGCGTCCGGCTCTCCTTATGCGCTAAAAACTATGAAGGTCTAGTTGAGCCATAATTTTTGCCTACGCATCATATTCTGACAGAACGAGGTGTTGAGAAGACATTATGAATGTGATAGCAGTTAGGCTAATGTTGCTTAATAAATATAGTCATTAACACTTTATCCGATTTACAGAAGGCAGTCCCAAAGCACTCTTGCCCCTCACAGAATTCGAAGAAGGTTATAGGAAACGTCTGCCGGATCACACCTATGAATCATATCTCTGTGGAGCGACACAGCCGAACGTGGGCATTAAGTACCATTTATAGAGTACTAGCGCTTCGAGCATCTAAGCCTATATTATCTCGCAATGCAAGCCTCTTACCGGTAACTTCAGGAACTTGTGCGGCTTTCGAATCAACATCAAACTTCTGCGATGACGCATAGTAGCTAAGCCATGTTTATCTCCCCGTGGCTCATAACAACATACGAATAAATGAAAAAAATGGTGCACTAGATGACGAAATTCAAGGTCAGAATTCCTCTCGCTCGCATTTTTGATCAAATGGACCCCCCCCCCCCCCCCTCACGCAAGGTCTGAAGGTGTCCAGCAAGATAGCATGTGGTAGCACGAAGTCACGCAATCGAGGAGGAATCCAAGACCTAGGATGCCGCTCTTTAAATGTTTGCATCGAACCGAAGTGGAATATAGGGAACAGCGAAATTCCCATAGTTAACATTCTGCAAGAGCTCACAAAGAACGAATTAGACCCCACTCAAGTAACCACGCTTTCTTGGTAGACGGCGGGAAGGGATCCTTACATGGGGCAGCCATCCACCGTGCAACGGCCACCTTTGCTGTAGACTGACCGTGTCGCCGTCGTTTTCGAAGACTGCCACGTTGAGGCGATGCACACTACACACTGGGTCCGAATGAATCATTTTCGGATATCCGATTCGGACAACCCGATCCGAATCATCCAAAAATCCGGTGTTCCCGAGATCGTCGTTATCCGAATCATCCAAAAATCCGGTGTTCGCAAAGTCGCCGTTATCCGAATCATCCGATTACCCGAAGATATTCGATCGGATCCAATGTATAATGCACACCGCTCGCGAGGAATAGAGGCGACCCATCCAACTCAACTACCACCGCTCATTTTTAACATTCCATTGAGTAGCTCTAGTCATACGTTTCATGTCTGCATCTGCAATTTTTATTAATTTAATTCCTCGTTCTTCACTAATAGCTCGTTCCAAGCCTTCTATTGCGAACCAGCGAGCTGTTTTGCTTTAGTAGCCGCTGTAAACAATTAAGAATGAAGTATTTCCCTAACGAGGTTTGATGCGGGTACTCGCGGGAAACGTTGGCCACGTAGAATACGCTATGGACATTTGGTATATGACGTTTAGCTCGTTCATCTGAACTATAGTGTACGATGGCTGGCATGGCAACGAGGCTCATTATCCGTGTCAGGAATGTGAGGTTAAAAAAAAAACTGAAGCTTTTCCTCTGACCAAAGATAAGGAGACCAATTCCTGCAAGTCGCAATGCGACCAGCTATGTACATAGAACTCAGAGCTGTACATATGTGAAATAGGGAGGGCACTAACCATAAGTGTTCGCATCAGGGAACATCTAGCTGGTAAACAGAAGCGGAGCTTACTATCCCCACTCGGTAAACATCGAAGCCCAGGGTGGAAACGATTTTAGTACAAAGTGCACTGTGTTGGTATGTGAAAGTGAGTTTGGAGCCAGAAAGACTCTAGAGGCTTTTTGGATTCGAGAACGGAACCCAACGATGAACAATCGAAACGAGTGCATTTCGATCACCAGTAACTTTTTGTCGTTCATTCCGTTGTGCGGGATATGAGCCTAAGTACCTTAACTTAACATCAGTATAGATTTGTACTTGGTAGGTCTCACTTGCTCTATGGCAGTCCAATAACTGAGCATCACTCAGTGCTGGTGGAACAACGGTGGATTCGGTTTGCTTCAGTGGGATTCGCCTTTGCACTCTTGGGAATTCGTTGAAATCGACTGAGTTGGAAACCTACGTCTCTGACGAGATGAGTACGTGATCCTAGGCTTCGAACTTCTTTCAGGCCTTTGCAAACGACGAAATTGTTGAAACGTCAGACCGAAGTAAAGGCCTTTCCATCATATCCAACCTGCGGGCACAGAAGTATTGAAATAGTTTAGGGCTCAGAGAATTGGGCCATACGAATGCAGGATGAACACGCAACAAGACCATTTTTACTCGCATAAAGGATAGAAAGGACAAAAAATGGCGCTAATCAATCCCGGTTCAATATGAGTAGCATTCTGTTTCTAGTGTATGTTGTGGAGGCAATTTGAACACATATGTGGCCTGTGCAAGAACTTGCGGTGGGCATCCAATGAACATGTTAGCGATTTTTTCTTTCCAGACAAGTGTGTTAGCAATCATCAACCCGGAGAGGTGGAACGCTTGGTTGGCTAGGGCGGCAACTCCGAACCAAGAACATGGTAACAGGTGCACGCGACTGCAGACACCTCCTCCGACCGCGCTATACGCGCCCAATTATTAGGTTGTAAGGAAAGTTCTAGCAGTTTTCGCGCTTCTTTGGTATCAGGTTGCACTAAATTTGAACGGCCGGTCAACTAATCAATAAGTTGCGCTTCTCAGGTGAGAGAAAAGTTCTTCTTCTTGCTGAATGCTTTTCAAGCATTTCTTCAACCTTTCTAATTTCTGAGGGAACCTTAATCATAGGATGGACAAGACGGCTTTCCGAACTGTTATACTTGACGAATTCAAACTTAGTCGGGCGGTAACGGAAATAGTTGTGAAAGTATTAGGTTGTCCATAAGTCTTCGCCGTTTTTTTCAACGATTCACTGCAGATTGCGCCTGCGGTCTCTTGCACAGCGCTGCATAGCTTTCGAAAGAGAATGATTCACTCTATCAGAACTTGTATTGCATTTCTTTTTTCATCATGAATTTTGTCAATTTTTAGGTCGTTGAAGTGAAAAGTGAAAAAGTGAAAAAGTAGCCATTCCTGTACTTGTTCTCTCCGCTTAGGTTTGTAATTTTTTGAACGGCTTATTATAGCATTTGGAAGACCATGTTCTGCAATACAAGAATGTGTGTTAATGCTATTTGCTCATTTGTCCTTTATTGATTTTTAGGTGATCAAATTGGGACGTCCGAAGGAGGATGGTTATTTTTGCCGACAGCTCCTACTCTGTGGTTTGACTTTTTGGGTTGGTGTTATATGTCGTTCGAAAGAGAATGTCTTGTTCTATAAGAATCTGTGTCGTGTTTATTGATTTCTATTGAATATCAACAAAATGCCAAAAAGAGAAAAATCGTCTTCACCAACAACTCCTTCTTCTTCTTCAGTTGTTGATATTCGACAGAAATCAGCGTAAGCCAGTAAACACGACACAAATTCTTACTGAGCAAGACACCGTCTTCCAAACGACATATAACACCAGGCAAAAAAATCAGGGCCTGGGATGGCCTAAAAATCAATAAAGGGCAAGTGAGAAAACATGACCAACACATATTCTTATAGTACAGAACATTGTCTTCCAAATGCTACAAAAACCGCTCAAAAAATTACAAACCTAAGCGGAGAGAACAAGTGCGCAAATGGCTACTTTTCGACTTTTCACTTTTCATTTCAACGACCTAAAAATTGACAAAATTCGTGATGAAAAAAGAAATGTAATACAGGTTCTGATAAAGCAAATAATTCTATTTCGAAAGCTATGCAGCGCTAGCGCTGCAAGAGACCGCCGGCGAAATCTGCAGTGAATCATTGAAAAAAACGGCTGGGACTTATGGGACAACCTAATAACTACTGCATGGGGAGAAGGTACCGCCTTAGAGCGATCAGCTTTTCGCTGGTTCGGTAAGTCTCGGAATGGAAGAGTATTGATTGAAGACGAGACATGAGCTGGAAGACCATCGCTCGTTGATCAGGATGCCTGCAAGGAAGTAGTCGAAAAGGAGCCTAGGCAGCCAAGCCATGAGATAGCGAGAAACCTGGGGTCTCCAATACAGTTACAGCTGATCGCCTCAACCAACTGGGCTTGGTGAAAAACTCGACAGGTAGGTGCCGCACAACCTCACCGAAGCACAGCAGCTGAGGCGAATGGAGGTCCGAGTTCCTCATCAGAGGAGACTACGGGACCATTCCTCCATCGACTTGTTACCCGCGACGAGAATTGGATCCTATATGATAGCAGAAAGCGTTCTGCTCATCGGGTAAATGTCAACGAGCCCCCGAAAACCTTTCCGAAGCCGGATTTGCACTGAAGGAAGACAATGGATACGGTCCGGTGGACTGCAGCTGGAATAGACCACTTTTCTTTTCTTCCTCCTGGACAAACGATAACAGCAGAGCTGTACTGCGAGCAACTGGTGGAAATGTATGCAAAATTGAAGAAAAAGCAGCCTTCACTGGTGAATCGACACGTCGTGCTATTTCTGCATGACCGCATTTTTCGCGGATGGTCCTCCAGAAATTGAACGAACTGCAGGTCGAAACTCTCTCTCCCATATACGCAAGACCTAGTGCCAACTAACTTTCACTTTTTCAAGCATCTAGATAACTTTTAAAAGATATAGTGTTCAAAAACCAACGTGCTGTAGAATCTATATTCCTAGAATTTACTCAGTATAGATCGCGAGATTTTTTACGAAAATGATATTTCTAAGCTGAAATAACGTTGGAAGAGCTGTGCTAATTCTAATGGTGCTTATAGTTAATAAAACGGTGCAGTATGAGCTGAGTTATGGTTTTTCAAAAATAACGTGAAAAAACTGCCAGAACTTTTCTTTCAACCTAATAGCAATTTTCGTTTTCGTTGAGCAACATAGGATCTAATAGTCTCTGACAATCAGTCTAAGCGAATATAGCGGCAAAATGCTAACATTGTAAGATCCATGGAGAGTCGAACGTGGGCCGTGTTCCGAGATCTAATAGTCGTTACTGACACTGATGAGCAATTGAAAGACGTTAATTACTAGACTTCGGGTACACCTAGGGCCGGATTCATCAACGACTTACGTAACTTTAACGGAGAATCGTAAGCTTATCAAGCAATATGGTGAACGATAAGCCGCGTTATCTAAGCTTTTAAAGCGGCTTATCGCTCACCATATCGCTAGATAAACTTACAATTCTCCGTTAAAGTTACGTAAGTCGTTGATGAATCCGGCCCCTAGAGTCACAGGCGCCAATACCGTTCTTATCAGAGTGTTGAACTTCATTGAACAACTACATACATTCGGGATCTTATCTGCCTTGTTGAGCTCTGCGGAAAGCAGTGAAATAACTTAGAAAAAGCACTAAAAGTCCAGAAAATATTAGTGGAATGTCTACTTTCTTTTTATCGTATCGTAGTCAGCCTGAAGAAAGCTTGCTTTTAAAGGTCCTCCGGCTTCGGGTTTCACCAGACACAAGCAGCTTCAGAACGGAAATGGCAGGATGCGAGGGAAACGTTGAGGCTGAAAGCGGCCGGCCAGACATGCATGACGACTAGCGACGTGAAGTCTCTGCGTGTGCTAGCCGGATACGCCTGATGTAGGTGAAAAGCAGCGTTGGAGAAGTCGATTTCTCGGGGATGAACGCATAAGCTCAGTCCTCTATAGAAAGCTGCGTTTCAGGGACAAGGATTAGGACGTTGGCCACTACTAGGCTTCATCAAGGGCTTCAGTTTTCCTTTTTTTTTGAAAAAAGAACATAAGTTTCATATTGTTTCCGTTCATAGAACATATAACATTTATTGAGCGAAAAAGTGATACAAAAGAAGTTCATCACAAAAGATTGCAGCGAAAGTTGATTTCTGGAAGACCTGCAAAAGCTGAACACATAGTTTATTGAGCCAAAAAGTGATAAAAAACCAGTTCATCACAGAGGATTACAGCTAAGGTTAGTTTTTTAAAAGGCAAAATTTTCAACAAACACGGCTGCTTCCATGATATATATATATATATATATATATATATATATATATATATATATATATAAAGTACTGCCTTTTTCAGAGCGATTGTGTAATTCGTTCTCTTAAAGAGAAGAGTTGAAAGAAGATGAATATATTTTTTAGCCAAAGCTTGAGACAGTGTACAATTAGTAGAAAGTGATATAAATTATACTGGCCATTATAAAAAAAAATGCTTCAGATTTTTGTACTCTATTGATTCACTTTTCTGAACGCTTAGTATTTTCTTAAACCAATCGCTTAACATGGCTCTTTTACTTACTGATTCACTGTTCGTTCACACGTGCTTCACTGAAGCGTGATTCGTCGACGGAGCTGTCTTAAAAATATAGAATGCTTGGCTCATCATACAATGCCTACATACATCTGCTCCGAGACAAGTAAAGTTTTAATTACGATAGCTGACTCTTCACAAATCGTATAATAACAGATCTAGAAGCGATGAATTCTTCGAGAGCAGATTCGCCCTTCGAGCTCGCCGTTTGCAAGTATCTTCAGCGCTCCTTATACGCAACAAAAACGATCCGTTTCTAGAGCGAATTGTGACTTGTGACAAAAAATGAATTGTCTACGACAATCGATGACAATGGTTGGATATTGACGAAGCACCTAAACACTGTTTAAAGCCGAGTATGCATCAGGAAAAGGTGATGGTGACCGTTTGGTGGTGTGCCACCGGTTCAATCCACTATAGCGTTCTCAAACCTGGTGAAACAATCACGGCGTAAAAGTACTGTCCATTCTTTGGGATACGAAACACTCGACCATGCACCGTACTTCAGGAACCGACGATGCAGAATATGCTCTCGAAGAAATCATCGCTTCTAGATCTCCGGAGTTCTAGGCTACTAAAATAAATAAATTAGTATCTCGTTGGCAAAGATGTGTAGATTGTAATGGTTTGTAATTCGACTAATAAAGTTATTTTTGGGTCAAGATATTTACATTTGAAGTTAGAGGTTAAAAAACCACAGAACTTGGGTAACGACCTAATAAATAATTAAATAAAATTAAACATGTCAATTGTTACTAATTACCCTTAAATTTATTAGAAATAATATCGCGTTGAGCGCATTCGGGGAAAGTTCTCGTTGCCGCCTGCATCCGATACCAGGTTCGTGGTTCAGGTTTCCCGCCCAGACCAACATACCCTTCATTCCTCCATGGTCGGTGAATTGGCACTAAACATTGGATCCGAATGATTCATTTTCGGATACCAGATTCGGATATTCCGATCCGAATCATTCAAAAACCCAACGCTCTCAAAATCGCCGTTATCCGAACCATTCAAATATCCGAGACCCGCAAAATTAGCGTTATCCGAATAATCCAAAAGTCCGAAGATTTTTGATCGAATCCTATGTTGTCTAACTGCTGTCAGACATGTTTGGGAGGAATTCTACACTAACATTAAAAAAATTGTTTTAAAACTGCTTGTAGTGCACAACTTCACAACCAGTTCAAATAAATAATAAATAAATAAGTAATCTTCTACCAACTGGCCACCGTAAGTCAATGCGTAGGCCCGGTACACATTCAAATTACTTCCACCGCATCCCGGGAAATAGAATACGTAGCGCATCCCAAAAAGGATTGATTGACTCAGTACTTTATCCTTTACTCTTTAATAATATCGTTAAATATCAGACCTATATTTAAGACCTTTGTAGTTATGAAGAGGATGCCGATTTATTCCTTGTCGTCTACCAATTCTGATGCTTTACGACAACCGGAAATGTTGTCCCTTGCCTAGTTAGTGTCTCTGCTATACGAGTCTGGAAGTGTTGGAAATTTCTGAATATGAAAAGCTCGCTGGGAAAACGATTCCGTGAAGCTACTCACCTTACTTGCAACGCATTTTTGTAATGAATTGCATTTGCTCTGTAGGATCTGACATGGATGCTCTCTAATAGCACAAACTGTCTGGGAAACTTCAAACAGATAGGGAATGTCATTTGAATGTCATGCTACATATACAACGCAGCACAGCACTATCCGCAATCCTTTATCTAAGAATCGGCACCTGTTAGATAGACGTTGTACTTATGAAAGATCTACATACTATGCTACAACGGCGGAATGTGCAACATTGTTGGACTTTTTTCAGTTCTGTTGTCTGAAGCTACCAGATCGGTGAGCTGCATGCCGTCAGGCTAAAAAGCTGAAAGTCGTAAACGAAAGGAAATGTCACATCTCCTATGTCACATCTCTGATCGGTGGAATTTCACTGGAAAAAGAAAATGTTTGGACGCTACTGTCGTGGTCTTATGATAGTAGTTTTCTGAATTGAAATATCTAATGAGCGCATATAGCGCAGTCCTTGGAGGTGCAGGCTGCCGTGTGCACCTGATACCAAGTTCCTTGTTCGGATTTCCCGCCCAGGCCAACCAAGCCTTCCATCCCTACGGGGTCGGCGAATTGGTACCACACTTGTCTGGGAAGGATGAATCGCTAACTTGATCATCGGCTATCCACAGCAAGCCATTGTGTGGTCAAATACGCATTCAACTCGCCTCCACGACATCCCGTAGAAGTAGAATGCGTGACGCATCTCAGAAGGGATTGAGTAACGCTGTCCGTTATACTTTTTCATCTTTTATCGTGAACTACTATGCCAAGATTCATCGACAGACGAACGTGGAATAACAAAATTTGATCTGTTTTTTTCTCAAATAATCAATTTTATTGAATTATTTTGTATTATTCGTTGAAGTAAACAATAGCGATTTTATTCATTCAAACAAAACAAACAGTAACAATTTTGTTCAACTAATTTGTATTATTCATTCGAGCAGTGCAGAACTAAAATTTTCAATGAAAGTTATAACAAATTTTTCTTAAACAAAAAATTATTCTAACCATCTTGGAGAGTCTGTAGTTTAACCTATACAATAGCCTATACATGTATTTAAACAATTTAGTCGACTACTCGAATACTCGAATAAACGAAAAATGGGACGTATTCGATTTTCGATCATTCGAAAAAATTGGAGAACGAATAAATTCGTTCGTTGAATCTGCTCGAATTTTTTTTAAATTGAATAAAATCGTTCATTCATTCGTTTGAAAATTTTCGTCATCGAATTTATTCGTTCCTTCATTTGTTTGATACAATTTCTTATAACTCTACAACTATAGAGAGGAACCGAACATTTTCCTTAGGAAACTCGAGTAGGCGTAATGTAAGGACTGATACACTGTTGACTACTACAGATAGAACTCGCTCTTCGAGAGAATACTGTAGAAGCTGAGTAGGTGTCCTTAATACAGTATGCCAACAACTTTTTAAACAATAACGGAATGGATATTGAATCAAAGGCTTCAGCGCAATCTGAACAACAAACAAAAGCGTAATTATCCCTTTCCATTTTCCTTTCTATATAAGGACGAGTTCTACCTATGAACAGCTGCAGGATGCCTGAATTGCACCGGAGGACCCCACAAAACCCCTAGGAAAGTCCTAGACAACGTGTAGTAAAGTAGGGTGAGAGTGCAGTGATCGAAGCGCGCTGCCATGGTCACGGTGGCGCTGGAGCGGCGAAGGTGTCCACGCAACGACCGGAAGCCAGCCGTATGAGACGTGCATAATCCCATCCGGCGATTCAGCACCGGAATGGAGGGAGGAGATTACTAGGGCTTACAGCAAAACACTTGCCTTCACTTAGGGGTGGTCTACCTCTGACGAAACACCACGTTACTAGTAAATATTATTCAATTCCTCGACTGGAGAAATGGCAGTGAATCTGCTCGTCTAGAGACATTCCTGCACGCATTCGGCCGAATAAGAATCAAGGACAGCGTAGATCAGTCGCTCTCCGGATCCACAACGCCCTCTAGTTCTTTGGGATGACGTGAAGGCAGTCCCTTCACAGACAAGTCTGGTACCAATGCACCGACCCCGGAGGGATGGAA
The DNA here is from genome assembly GCA_947359475.1 of Heligmosomoides polygyrus bakeri. Lineage (NCBI taxonomy): Eukaryota > Metazoa > Nematoda > Chromadorea > Rhabditida > Heligmosomidae > Heligmosomoides > Heligmosomoides polygyrus. The sequence continues at coordinate 12,944,480 of OX375865.1, forward strand.
GCCTTGGTTGTCCTGGGCGGGAAATCCGAACCAAGAACCTGGTATCTGGTGCACGCGACAGCCGACATCACATCCGACTGCGCGTGCTTTTCGACAGATTGCATTTGATATAGAAGTATACAGGTGCGTCGCAGGTATTTTCTAAACATTCATTATGTTTCTGGATCGCTTTCAAACGTTCGACGAAGTCGTTGGACTCATGATAAAGTAGTTGGAGGGAGAGCCGTTGTTTCCTGCATCACCTTGAGTCAGAGTCAAGTGTGAGGTTCGATTTTTGCCGAAAATCTACGACCCCCCCTTCCCACAGCGTATTTGGTACGACTTCTCCCCCTTGTCTACATCATCGTTTTATATCTCATCTGTGTTAAATTTTTCAAATCTTTATGTCATTTTTGTATCCTTTAATAGGATCTTCTTTTAAGGTACAGCATCGACATAATGGTGATTCGTCCATAGAAAAAGACGCGTTATTTATTGATTATTCGGAATTATTTGTTTGAAGAAAAAAGTTTGATTAACGTTTTGAATATGTTTATTTTGATTATAATATTTGGATTGTTTTGCTCAGTTGAAAATAAGAAGTTAAGAGAGTAAGCCGGTAGTCTTCGAATTAACCACAACGAGTTCAACTTTTCAGATTTTTCGAGGTTCTCATGGATTCTACCTGAAGGAGCAGCATCTGCATCAGCAATTGTTTTCTATAAACCTTCGAGTGTTAATTGCGGAGGCTAACCTAAGTGATCTCGCTACAAAAATTTTTGAGGCACTCTTCAAATCGCCGACGAAAACGCGACTGAAGGATGGACTTCTCGTGGAAAAAATTTTTATCTTCTGAAGGAAAGAACATCAGAGAGTAAAGTAGACGTTTGAAAGTAGATATCACTCCTTCAGGTTAAAAACTGTCGTGTCCATTACATCCTATAAAAATATGGGAAAAATTGTGAGCCTCTCATTGACTCTAAGTTTGCTGACAGCAAATCTTTATTTTTAACTGCGCAAGAATCAGCATTAAAAAATTTAATAACCAGTTCCATTTTTTTAACTTCAGGAAACAAAAGAGTTTGTAAGTCTCCACGTTGTCGTAGCCACATGTGGAAAAAAATTACTTATCAATAAATGAACCATCACCTAAAAACCTGCAGTTGCAGAGAATCCTCTGCCAAAACAGAGAGAGAGAGAGAGTATGGCCCCTTCCCAAACCGGTGTCGCAGTACGACCCACTTCGATTCTCGAACCTTAAGCTTGACCCTGCTCTGAATTCCTGAGTCGTCTTCCTTAACTTCCAGCTACGGGTGCATTGTGGAATTGTTTATTGATTTGTTTACTGGTACACCTGCCAAAGGCAGTGAAGAAGGCGAGAACGTCTAAACGTTAGCATGAGTGCTGTTTGTTCTACCAATCTTGGAGCGGCTTGATGTAAATATTATCTCTGAATGTCGTAAACTACTATGCCAAGATTCATCGAGAACCAAACGAGGTATAACAAAATTTAATTACAAGGTTGTGTCGGCTCGGCCAAAAGCTTGCACTCGGTAGACTGGGAGTACATGTAAGGCGATTCGAGGCCGCCTTAAGTCTCGCCCCGTCCCTTCGGGCAGTCTGGCTGGCTGCCCGTAGTTCTTCGCCCGCACGACAGAGCCTGACTAGCTACTCGTGTTGTATTCCAGTCAAACACAGCAGCACTAAAGGGCCTCATTCCCCTGACCCCGAAAGAGCCCCCATTTCTGCAGCGATGGGAAGGACGAGTACGGAGAGGCTGCTAAAATCTCAGGGCCTAACCAGGCTGCGCAAACTGAGAAGGACTAGGATGACGATCTGTACTTACAACGCCCGCACGCTTGCGTCGGAAGCATCCGTCGAGGACCTGATGATGCAAGCCAGGAAGATCAAGTACGACGTCATCGGACTGACCGAGACGAGAAGACACCATCCCACTACACGCCGCCTACGACTCCGGAGAAGAACTGTTCCTCGGAACATGCGACAGCAGGGGAGCAGGCGGCGTTGGTGTCCTCGTCAACACGCACTTGGCCATGAACATCGATTCGTACGAGTCTCTGACAAGCCGAATCGGACGTCTGCGACTGAAGCGATGTGGCTCCGTGCCAGCCTTGACTGTGTTCGTCGCGTATGCCCCAACATCCGACTACGACGACGAAGACGTCGAGGCCTTCTACGTGGAGCTGGAGAAGTTCTATAAGGAAGATCACACCTTCTACAAGGTGATCGTCGGCGACTTCAACGCCAAGATCGGGCCACGAAGGTCGCCGGAAGAACTTCACATCGGAACCCAAGGTTTGGAGTGGAACGAGCAAGGTGAAAGGCTGTCTGAGTTTATCATGTCGACCAAGACCATCCATGGAAACTCGCAGTTCCAGAAGCCTCCCTCCCTACGATGGACCTGGGAATCCCCCGGTGGCCAGTTCCACAACGAGATCGACCACATCATCTTCAATCGCAAGTATTGCCTGACCGATGTCTCCGTTGTCCCCAAGTTCTACACGGGATCGGACCACCGCCTCCTTCGCGCGAGGTTCCGCTTTTCGCGTCAAGGAGAGAAGGCCGCGAAGTTCAAGAAGAGGAGTCCCAGAACGACCATCAACTGGGATCTCTACACCTCTCTTGTCGGCCTTTGGGAAGATGCCGTCATGGACAACGTCGACGAGGAATACGATCGCTTCGTGCACCATCTCCACGATAGTGCTAAGGGAGCCGAGAGCTTGAAGACCACCAAGAGACGCCTGTCTCCGGAAACTCTCGAGCTGATACGCCAGCGTGGAGCAGCACGAGCGTCAGGCAACTATCAACTGACGTCCGAGCTTGCAAAGCTATGCAGAGCGGCGATAAAGGAAGATCTGAAGGAGAGAAGGGCGGAAGTGTTGGCTGAAGCAGCAGAGGCAGGGCTGAGCATCCGCAATGCCCGCCGGAACTTCGCCAACTTCAAGACCAAGATGACCGCTCTCCGACGTCCTGACGGAACCGTCACCTCTTCCAGAAGGACCATGGAGAAAGTCATCCACGACTTCTACTCCGATCTCTTCGATAGCCACGTCCACCTGCCCCTACGCCATCTTCCGCAGGATGGATACGTCGTTCCCTCTGTTCTCCCTTCCGAGATCCGACACGCCATCTCGTCGGTGAAGAAACGTACAGCACCCGGTCCTGACAGGATCAGAGCTGAACACCTGAAGAACCTCCCGCCAGCGCTCATCTACACCTTGGCGCGGCTCTTCACACGCTACCTGTCCGAATGCAAGGTTCCATCTGAGTGGAAGACCAGCAAGACCGTCTTGCTGTACAAGAAGGGAGACGTGCACGACATTGGCAACTATCGCCCGATCTGCCTGTTGTCCGTAGTCTACAAGCTGTTCACTCGAGTCATCCTGAATAGGATTAGTAGAACGCTGGACGAAGGACAGCCATGCGAACAAGCAGGATTTCGGAGAGGATTCAGCACGATCGACCACATACACACCATTACGAAGCTCATCGAAGTGTCGCGAGAGTACAAGCTGCCGCTGTGCCTTACGTTCATTGACCTGAAGAAGGCATTCGACTCCGTCGAGACTGAAGCGGTCATGGAAGCCCTGCTCACCCAGGGCGTTCCTACTCAGTACATCAGAGTCCTTCGAGAGCTGTACAGTGGATTCACGACCAAGATCTCACCATTCCACAACGACGTCGTCATTGACGTGAAGAGAGGGGTTCGACAAGGGGATACCATATCCCCGAAGCTCTTCAGCGCCACCCTCGAAAACGTCATGCGCAAACTAGAATGGGATGACATGGGAGTGAAGGTCGACGGCCGGCAACTGCACCATCTTCGCTTCGCTGACGACATCGTGCTCATAACACCGAGCATCAGTCAGGCGGAACGAATGCTGGCCGACTTCGATCGTGTATGTGGAAGCGTTGGATTGCAGCTGAATCTTACGAAGACGATGTTCATGAAGAACGGATGGGTTTCTGATGCCCCATTCTCGCTCAACGGAACGAACATCTCTGAATGCTCCAGCTATGTGTATCTGGGTCGCGAAGTCAACATGGCCAACGACCTAGCACCAGAGCTGAGCAGAAGGAAACGAGCGGCTTGGGGAGCTTTCAAGAGCGTCGAAGAAGTCGTGAAGAAAACGAAGAACGTCCGACTCGTGCCCACCTATTCGACTCCACTGTTCTTCCTGCCCTAACATACGCCTCAGAGACCTGGGCTATACGAAAGCAGGATGAACACGCGATCAGCGTCGCGCAGTGTGGAGTCGAGAGGACGATGCTCGGAGTGACACGACTCACACAAGTGAGAGAAGGCCTCCGGAGTTCCGAGCTTCGCCGACGTTCGAAGATCAGAGACGCTGTCACATGGGCCAAGTCGTCGAAAATTAGGTGGGCCGGCCACGTAATGCGATTCGCAGACACCCGCTGGACGAGAGCCGTCACAGACTGGATTCCGCGGGATGTCAAAAGAACACCAGGACGCCCACCAACGCGTTGGTCGGACTTCTTCGTGAAAGCCCTGAACGACCGATATGACGCTCTTCGTGTCCCTCGAGCGAGGAGGATCCATTGGACCACTCTGGCACGCGACAGGGACGAATGGAGACGCTGCTGGCGCCCGCTCGAGCAAGTCGATGATCAACGGGACGACAGGTGATACAGGTGAATTACAAGGTTCCCCAAAATTATAAAGGCTAAACGACGGCGTTACTCGATCCCGTTTGGGATGCGCCACGCATTCTACTTCTACGGGATATCGTGGAGGCGATTTGAATGCGTATTTGGCCGTACAATGACTTGCGGTGGCCAGCCGATGGACAAGTCAGCGCTCTGTCCTTCCCAGACAACTCTGGTACCAATTCACCGACCACGGAGGGATGGAAGGCTTGGTTGGCCTGGGCGGTAAATCCAAACCAGGAACCTGATATCGGATGCACGCGACAGTCGGCGCCTCCTCCGACTGCGCTACACGTCCCAAAATTAAGTTCCTAATATTCACCGTTATAAGAAAGGACGATGAAGAGGTTAGAAATTTACCTGTTAGCATACCTTAACCAACATTTTTCTTTACAAACACAAAACGACTATCTCTGGCACGGACACAGATCTTCAGACGACGTGGAAGGCATTCAGAGTGGCACGCACGTATTCCAATGACATTTCTTCCCACACCTTCAGAGGGTTTAATTTCAGTCGAATGAGTGATGTTTTTTAGAGCAGGTCTCGGTAGGCCAAGTAGGACCAAGTAGAGAAGTCCATAGGGTTGGGGTTGGGGCTATACTGTACGGTTGCCATTTTTCTGGGCTGATGAAGTCGGAATCTTGTCGCGGTACCACCACTGCACGATCTCCCATTTATGAGCAGGTGCCGAATCCTGTGCAAGATGAACGGCTTATCCATAAGGATAGCCTGCTCCAGGGAACCAAAGTCTTTTCCAAAACATCTTCCAAGTGGATTTTGGGGCCATTTTCTCTCGCTTTTTGATAGCAACAACGGCGACTTTCCCACATAAGTGTATCAGCGGCGCAAACCGTGACTGATTTCGGATGTCCGCAGCTTTCATGGATCCTTCCCGCTTTATTGCCGTCGGCTACTGATTTCACAGGCACACGGTGGTTCTGGCGGCCGGTTCAGCGCGCTTCGGCAGTAAAAATGTTAGAGCTGTTGCTCACCGATGCTCCGTTGATGTGCACTGTGATGATGTAAGCCCTCAGAGGTGGAGAAGGTGCCCCCTTCAATTTTACAACTGGATATTTAGCATTTGAGATCTGGGGCGAGATTCACCAGCGTTATAGCGGTAACATTTGACAGCGGATTCACAACGCAACGATCTTACAGAGCTACCGAGCTTCGTACGTCGTATACTTTGCGGGGAATTTCGCAGAGATTTCACCATAACGATTGCTGTTAAGTCGCGTTATCAGCGTTTTCGGCTCTAATTTCTCTCTTAAACTGCTATAAGTCGTTGATGAACTCCTGGGCGAACATATTTAGCTCGCAAGACCAATGCAGTACAGGCTTGATGTGTAGGTCAAGAAAAATGACAGGCCAAACATGTGGGAACGTAATTTTGGAACTTTCTGTAATTTATTTCTTAATTAATAGCAATTTTATTCAATTATTTTGTGTTATTCATTCGGGGGCGCGTGGAGCGCAGTTGGAGGAGGCGCCGGCTGTAGTATGCACCCGATACCAGGTTCCTGGTTCGGAGTTCCCGCCCAGGCTAACCAAGCCTTCCATCCCTCCGGGGTCTGTGAATTGCTACCAGACTTGTCTGGGAAAGGATAAAGCACTGACTTGTACATCGACTGGCCACCGCAAGCCATTGTATGGCCAAATACGCATTCAACACGCCTTCACGACATCCCGTAAAAGTAAAAATGCGTGGCGCATCCCAAAGGGAATTGAATATCGCCGTCCTTTATCCTTTATCTTACTATTTCGCCCACACAATGGGTTGCATTGGTCAGCCGATGATGATTTCAGTGTTTCATGCTTTCCAGACCAGCAGAGTACCAATTCACATAACAAAAAGTAGAATGCATGGCGCATCCCGAAGATGATTGAATAACGCCGTCCTTTACCCTTTATCCTTATTCATTCGGGCAGTGCAGCTGGACTAAAATTTTCAAAGCTATAACAAATTTTTCTTAAACAAAATAAATTATTCTAACTATCCATTTGACGTGAAAAGTGTCCGATTTGATTTGAAAAGTGCCAGATTTGACGTGAAACGTGTTCACCTCGACGTGTGTATGGTATATATTGCAGAAGCAGGATGCATGGCGCATTCAAAACGAGAATTGGCTAGCGCCTTTCCTTTAGCCAGGTTTGAGCTGTGGGGGCAACATTGTCACAACCACGATTCCAGACACTTGAGGCATAAAGAAATTGAATTGAATCGTTAAAGGGACATTTTTGTACGATTAACTGGCTCTTGTTCGCATTGCTCTTGATGCTTTAGAGCACCCTTGAACGCAGATAAATAAATAAATAAATTTTTGTGACGAGGACTTCACTATCTCACTCAGGAGTCGGAAGAAGTAAGATGTTGTAACCATGCATGTTGCAGGTCTCCGAACAAGAGGTGCTGTGCCATTCCTCGGCAGCTGGTGGTGACGAAGTCGCTGAAACAGGGAACACTGATGCCTGTGCACAGACGATGAGCATCGCCCTTCTGGGAATGCGCCTTGTGAGCTAACAATGGGGGCAGTATGCGATCGAGCATCAGCCGAATGTGTACGGACACTCTAAGCTGATGATGAATGCGTGCCTATGTTGTCTCGGTAATCCTATTGTCTCGTGGCAAAGCTTTGTTCCATATATCTCCAACGCTACTGTAATCTCTCGCGATTTCTATTCATGTAAAGGAGGGTACCTCTTAGGGCCTATAATAAGACGATGGAGAGAAAAAATAAAAGGCGTACAGAATCAAGCAATTACTAAACAGCCACAACCTATACACAATCCTGAAATAACATTTTGTACGCACTAGTAACTGACAAAAACATAGAACATAAAGAATAAAGGATAAATGACGGCGTTACTCAATCCCTTTTGGGATACGCCACACATTCTACTTCTACGGGATGTCGTGGAGGCGATATGAATGCGTATTTGGCCATACAATGCGGTGGCCAGCCGATGAACAAGTCAGCGCTCTATCCTTCCAAATCTGGCACCAATTCACCGACCCCGAAGGGATGGAGGGCTTGGTTGGCCTGGGAGGGAAATCCGAACCAGGAACCTGGTATCGGGTGCAAGCGACAGCCGGCGCCTCCTCTGACTGCGCTACACGCGCCTTATGGAATCCCGATATCCCGATAGAACATTAAATAGAGTACCTATTGAGCCAAAATTGATATAAGATCAATCTGTACAAAAGATTACAACAAAAGCTGGCTTTTTTGAATTGTAGACAAAGTGATTTCCTCCAAGATTTGCATTTCATTCAATGAAAAGCTACTATATATTCAAACGGAATTCGTCTACTTTTAAACTACCTATGTTGTTGTTAAATTCTTACTACGAAAAAGTGTTTCGTTACGAGCTAATGCTTCTGTGCCGAACGAGGTTGAGGTGGATCAATTTATTGAGCGGCCTAACGTTTCGACCTTTTCGTCGTCTTCAGAGGCCTAAAAGTGGTTCAAGACTGTATATTTGTAACTTACCCGACCAAGCGCCTTCTCCTCCCTGTCTTTCAGACATCGTCCTAGGTACAATACCAAAAAACCCCAACGTATAAGAACTAAAAACACCCGCTGATCCACCGTTCACGCGGAGCGACGCCGCTACCGCGGTTGTTAGTTGCCGAATGAGACATACTGTGTCATTCCGATCTGGCTATACTAAGTACACCAGAGTCATTCATAAGGACACGCATGTCACCACCGGTCGTTCTATAGTTCACAATGCGGAATGAATGGTAAGAAGTCACTGAGTGACCGAGGGACACTCATTTCGGCTGTTAAGCGTTGGATTTCTTGCGAAAATCCAGAACGCTTCCAACGCTTTTCTAGACGAGATGTCAGTCTCAAACGTTAGAATCGTGCACTTCACGTCAAAGTCCGCTCCCCCATGCCCCTCCACTCTGTGCTTGCCCAGTGGACTAGTCAAAATACCGCGCCCTTTACCTGCCAAGTGTTCTTTCAAGCGAACAGCCAGCACCCTCCCAGTTTCCCCAATGTATATTTGGTTGCATGCCATGCATTCAAGTTGATAGACTACACCAACTTTGGCACAGTCTCCTAACTTATTGTAGGGGCATACAACACAGCTCTCTGATATGCACTCCCTATCGTAGAGCCTATTTCGGACTAGCTGCCGCTTGATGTTATCATTCGGGATGTTAACAAGAACAACATCGTCTTCTAGCTGAGCCCGAGCTATGCTCCGTTGTATGGCAAAAGTGACGGTATCAGAAATAAAGGGAAGACAAAGGGGTACCCTATCTCGGCGTGGTAGATTAAGCTGCACAGAGCGGAGTCCTCTGCGGTGCTGTGGTACCGCATAGCCATTGAGCATGGAGAGCAATTTTCGAATCCAGCCGTAATGACTCGTGTCGCTCTTCGGGGCCTGTGCACACATTGTGCGCAGTTCTGAACATATTCTTTACAACTGCGCGCTTAACAGCTCTAGGATGTGCAGAAGCCGCGTGGACTAGTCCACCGGGCAAGCACAGAGTGGAGGGGCATGGGGGAGCGGACTTTGACGTGAAGTGCACGATTCTAACGTATGAGACTGACATCTCGTCTAGAAAAGCGTTGGAAGCGTTCTGGATTTTCGCAAGAAATCCAACGCTTAACAGCCGAAATGAGTGTCCCTCGGTCACTAGTGAATTCTTACCATTCATTCCGCATTGTGAACTATAGAACGACCGGTGGTGACATGCGTGTCCTTATGAATGACTCTGGTGTACTTAGTATAGCCAGATCGGAATGACACAGTATTTATTTATTTATTTATTTATTTTGTTATCCTTATAGTCGGATGCTCTTCATGATACAGTCGTGAATACAACGAACATATATATCCAAAGATATGAGAATATATACATATATATACATAGTATAATATGTAGTATAGTAGTGTGTAGAAGTATGTAGAAATGAAGAATATCGATATAGTAGTATGTTGTATAGGATAGAACAATATACAGAACGACGTATAAACGGTTGAAGCGGTTGAAGTGCTGTAAAATAATTCATTAGAAGTAAGTAAAAAGATGAAAGCTAAAAACACTCATTCCAGGAAAAAAATATCTTCCACGTCATCTGTCTGTAAAGGATAATAAAATAGTGATTCACGGTGTCTTTTCGGGAGCAAAAAGTTGTAATACACTGAAAAGATGCAAACATTAATGAGTCTTTGTTTTCTTTAAATTACTGAAACAGATTTAGCGAAAAAGAAGTCCGGTAAAGGTAATCTAACTTTGATTTACAGAACGTCTAAATCTCTTATTTGTAGAACAGAAATCAGGTTTATTTTTTTCAGCCTTGCTTTAAAAACAGAACTATTCGGCGATTCTATTACGTAGGACGGCAACATCTGGATCCACATTGCGGAACGAAAGAAAAAATTGTTGTACATTTTGGAGTTTGAATTAGTATTTAATCTAGTGTTATGTAAGGATAGTAAGCTGGTCCGTCCTCTGCATGGTCTGAAGATCCAGTATTTAATGGTCTCAGTTTCGTTTCTCCTTTGAGAATTTTGAAGGCAAAAACTAAATCTGTGAATATTCGTCGGTAAAATAGTGTGTTAAGCTTGAACAAACTTAACCTTCTTTTGTAATTTGGTATGACTTGGGGGTGTTCGGGATTGGGAGAGCATTTGTATACCAGTATCTTGGTAAAAGTTTGTTGGACCTTTTCTATTCTACGTTGAAGTTTTTTTGTAGTTGGACTCCAAATCTGAGATGCATATTCCAGAATAGGAACCACGTATGCCTTATACAACTTAATCAGGATTTGAGAACTGCAGCATTCAGTATTTCTGCATATTGTAAACATGGCGGCATATGCCTTGCGAACAATTAAATCTATGTAGGCTTCAAAATTTAGATCAGATTTTAGGGTAACACCAAGATCCCGAATTTCTTCTCTGTTGTTAAAAGCCATGTCGTTGAACTTGTAAATATTGAATTCTCTACTTCCAATATGAAATACACAAGTCTTCGATAAATTTACAGGAATGTCCCAGTCCGCTGCCCATTTCATCATTTTTATGATAGACAAGGAGAGAGCTTGGTAAATTTCTGAGTGATTATGGTTACTATAAATGCCATAAATTTTGATATCATCTGCGTAAATTTGTACCTTGACAAGGGGATGACTGTTTACATATCTAGGGATATCATGAGTATAAGCAAGGAAGAGAAGAGGGGATAGCACTCCTCCCTGAGGGACACCGCTAGGACATGGATATAGACGTGAAAAAGAATTGTTTACCTTAACGCACATGTGTCTATCGCTCAAATACGACTGGAACCACTTTAACAGAGAACCTCTAATCCCTAAGTCGTAGAGTTTTCGAAGTAGTTTTACATGGTTCACCTTATCAAAAGCTTTCGATAGATCGAAGTAAACTGCGTCAACTGAGTTTCCATTGCTAATAGCTAAGCTCCAGTCAAAAAGACAATCAGAGAGTTGCGTTACAGTGGAGGCGCCAGATGTGAAGCCATGTTGTTCTACAGGAATTGATGAGTTTTTAACAAACAATGTAACAACCCTGTCTCTTATAAGCTTTTCCATTACTTTCATGGGAGTGGGGGTTATACTTATGGGTCGAAAGGAGGATATCAATGTTGAATTGGTAGTTTTAGGAATAGCTGTAACAATTGAAGTTTTCCAAATAGTTGGAATCTCGCTAAACATAAGGGAAACGTTGAAAACCATAGTTAAAGGTTTGTATAAGGAATGCGCACATTTCCTGTAAACTATTTGGGGGATGCCGTCCGATGTTAACGAAGTTGAGGGTTTCAAAGACTTTAAAACCTTCAGTACTTCATGTGGATTTAATATTGCTTCACACAGGCAATTTGGCGAAAAACTATCTTGGCTACTACTCGAATTATCCTTGATACAGGGGAACACACTGGAAACCGAACCAAGGGGAGGTGTAAACACAGAAGAGAAGAATGATGCAAGGGCTTCAGCTTTATCAGCAGCAGTCAGATACTGATTTCCATCTTCATCTTGAAGTACTGGTAGACTTGATTTCAGTTTCATTTTATTCCTGATTAGTGCAAAAAGCGTCCTGCTGTTTGAATTCGCTGCGGCTTTCCTTACTCTGTATTCTAGAAATGTCTTCAAATGACGGTCAAGTTCAGAACAAATTCTCTTATAATGTTGACTAGATAGCGGATCTGCAGAAGCTGAAAGAAAGATCCGCTCTTTTTGAGCAATCAGGTTTCTTATGTGTTTTGGATAGTTAACTTTCCTCAAGACACTGATCTCAACTGGTACAAAGTTATATAATCCGAAACGTATTAAATCACAAAATCTCTTATACAGGTCATCAGCAGAAGAATAGCCTTGAAAAGCACTCCACCAATCAATAGAATTGAGGTAGTTGGATAAGGAGAGATAATCTGCTTTTAGAAAATTAGGCAAAGGAATCTTGGCAGGTTCATGAGGACCAAGTTGGACATCAAATGATATGCAGTTATGATCAGATGCGGCAAATGGTGGGAGCACTTGAAGATTTTCAATAATTGGTGCGGAGCTAAGCACAATGTCTAAAATGGAGTTATTTCGTGTAGGTTTAGTAACGTGTTGAGTTATTCCTAGACATGTGAAAAACTCTAAGAACTTAGCTGATGCTGGATTATTCGCGCTAGGTAGACACCAGTCGATGTCAAGATTGAAATCACCAAGCAATATTGTATGATTCCTTGAGATACACAATTCCATCAAACGATCAATTAAGTCGTCATCATCTTCGGAACGTGAATTTGGGGGCCTGTAAACCAGAACGAATCTAACTGACTGCAAGCAACTTTCATCGTAAACTTCAATGCAAAGAAAATTTGACATCGTGCAGGAGGACGAGACCATACTAGACACGTTAATAATATCTTTTACCAAACAGCACACTCCGCCGCCTCTGCGAGCTTTCCGATCAAATCGGAACACCTTATAAGGCAAATTATCAACGATTTCAGAGTTAGAGATTTTTGAAGAAAGCCAAGTTTCTGTAATGAATACTAGATCAGGGTTGTGTGTGGTCAAAAATAGATGTAAATGGTTTAGTTTGTTACCAAGGCTGCGTGAGTTAAACAGAAAGCATTTTAAGCCATGCTGTGTTCTGTGTCGTGTTATAAGTTTCCCGAAAAACGAGATTTGGGTAGGTCTTCAATTCGTTTAATCTCTCCACGGTAAACCACCCAGACTCGCTTCTTTAAATCTTTATTGCGCTTTCTACACTCCTGTCTTAAGTCGTATTCTTTTTTTCGTTCTTCCTGTGTTAGGCTCTTACGTACAAATATGTTTTTAAAACAGGAAGATCGTAACCGATATGCATTAGAGAGTGCAGTGCTCCAGTGCGATTTGGAGGGTAATACTATCTTGACTAGTCGTGACTGCGTATCGTTCGGCTTACCCATACGGTACACCTCAATAGGTCTGCATTCAACACCAATGTGATCGAGTATCTCACTTACCTTAGATTCAAGTTCCAACTGTTTAGTGGAAGGAGGCTTATCTACTGCTGATTCAGGCAAACCTGATAAAATGAGACTACGACTGCGTTTTTCTGCTTCAACTGCCTCTACTAGCTCAAGTTTCAATTTGGCTCTAAGGCCTTCAATAAGTTTAGCAACGACTGGGTCCTTGTTTCGATCAGTAATAGCATTCATTAAGTCGCTTACTGACATTTTAGCTACCTCGTCATCAGTAGGTGTCTTCGTTTTGTTAGAAACTGAGTCAGTTGTTTTATTAGAAACTGAGCCAGTGTTGCCAGTGTCCTTCGCACTTAGACGTCTACGAGCTTGAGACATATCGTGTGATAGCGAGTGAAAAACAATCAGAGGAAATGCTTAGCTGCGTCTTCCAAGGATTGCCGAAGCCAACCAACCGTCCGCAGGGAGTGCAGATGGATGAATGAATGAGTCATTCGACAACTAACAACCGCGGTAGCGGCGTCGCTCCGCGTGAACGGTGGATCAGCGGGTGAGTTTAGTTCTTATACGTTGGGGTTTTTTCGTTTTGTACCTAGGACGATGTCTGAAAGACAGGGAGGAGGAGGCGCTTGGTCGGGTAAGTTACAAATATACAGTCTTGAACCACTTTTAGGCCTCTGAAGACGACGAAAAGGTCGAAACGTTAGGCCGCTCAATAAATTGATCCACCTCAACCTCGTTCGGCACAGAAGCATTAGCAGGTTATGAATCATGCCGAGGTTTTACGAAGAGAGAACATGGAGAATGTTTCGTTCTAATTTCTTTGCTGTATAGAAGTTCTAAGATACAGATAGACATCATGTCATCTTTGTGGTCATCATGCATGATTGGAAGACATTTTGCTTTAACCAGAACCGTCATTCTTAGGTGACAGCTTCTGAACTTTCTTCCGTCTTGTGCCCTTCCAGTTTAAGAGTATTTCAACTTGTATTTGATGTTTTTTGGAGAAGAATATTGAGGACTGATGGCTCACTCCAAATTCTCGAAAAAGGTTCTCGAATCTTTTTTGCGGAATTCCAAGATTGTGCCTACTGGTCATTCCGTTAATGAAGAAAAAACGAAAAATTGATTTTTATCAATATCTAACTAATATTGTTAACGTCATCACACGTTAACAATTCTAAAAAGGGAAGAATTCTAACCATAAGAAGAGAAGGGAATAAGCAGCCGCAACCTATATACAGCCCTGAAATCACATATTTTAACACAAGTAACTCACAAGAAGCGAAGAAGCGTTAAAGCATAACAGATAAAGGAGACGCTGCTCAGTCACTTTTATGATGCGCCATGCATTCTACTTCTACGGGAAGTCGTGGAGGCGATTTGTATGCGTATTTGGCTAAACAATGGCTTGCGGTGACCAGCCGATGAACAAGTCAGCGCTTTATCCTTCCCAGATACGTCTGGTACCAATTCACCGACCCTGGAGGGATGAAAGGCTTAGGTTGCTTTGATGGGAAATCCGAGCCAGGATCCTGGTATCGGAAAAGAAATGGTATCGGGTGTACGCGGCAACCGGCACCTCCGTCTGCACTACAAGCACCCTGGAGAGGCGCCTAAATTATTCCATACGCAGGCCGCAGGCCTTAAGCGAGCAAAATTCATCTTCAGCCTCCACGGATCTAGAGAAAGAGTTTGCTTCTGACCTCGCCTAAGATAGCAAGGCTTTCAGGTAAACGCGTGAGAGGATTGGCTTTTTCTGGGGAGGTCTCGCTATGGCGGAATAGACGTGAATAAGAGGCCCTGAGGGGTGAGAATCGACTGGTTGAAGAAGAGATTAGGAATTGTCGGCATAGTGCGCGGTTTTCCTGAACATTGTATTCCTAGTTGACTAGAGCTTGTCGTCTAGTTATTCCTGGTTCGCAAGCTCTATTAACCACTCCGAGTACCTATTCTATTTAAAAGCTACCTCTGCGAACTAAATAATATAGTTCGGCATCAGTAAATCCCTATATGAGATGCGCCACGCACTCAGCTTTTGCGGGATGTCGTGGAGAGAACCTTTAAGGATATTTGCCTGTAAGATCACTTTTGTGGTCAGCCGATAAATATGCCTGTGCTTTGTCCTTTCTAGACAATCCTAATACCGATACATTGACCGCGGATGGACACAAAACTGGGTTGGCCTTGAGAACGATATCAATTGCCTCTTACCAGTGATTCAAGAGAGTGGAGGGCGGATCTATCCTAGTCGGGAGGGGGCAACCCTATAGTTCCAGTTGTGTTTGTCTCTCTGCACTATCACTTCACACGGCACCCTCACTTGATGGTGCAGAAGGTGAAGCCGCTGAACAAGTTTGAGGGAGGGAATGGTGAGTAAAAATACCGCGTGCTCCCTCCTCCGACTAACCAGGAAACTATCTCAACGGTAGGTCGGAACAGCCCAAGTGTTTTAAATGGGAAGAATCGCTTCTCTCTGGGAAGTAACAAAATGCAATTATCTCAACTCCAATGCAACTCCGCGTAGAGTTAGGGACGACGGAAGTTGATTCGGCTGAATGTAGAAAAAATGTTGAAATCAAAAAGGAATCGAAACACAATCCTGTCCCTTTTCCCGAAGGACTAACCATAAGATAGATCCTGGAGAGCATTCTCGGGTAACACAGCGCCATGAAAGCTCGTCCAAAAAAGCGTTAGAAATACATTCACATTTAGAAAAAGTTGAATTTCAAAAATGGTTCTTAAAATGTCATTAATGCAAGTTAACGGAAACATTTGTTACTAGATTTCGTTATAATATTTTTGAACGTAAATCCTATAGATCGGCAAATCTTTGCTGTAGGATCACGTAAAGCTGCTCAGCAAAGCTTGGTATATTTGTTTAGTTGGCTACGTTTTGACGTAATTGCCTTTAAAAAGGAGGAGACAAATATATTCAACTTACGATCATTTCAAGTTAGAGAAGTTTCAAAGGATGGTGAAAAAATGAGACAAAAATGCTCATTTTTTAGGGTAGGGCAACCCGAAAGCAAATCTGCAGATCATTGAACGAACACTCCTGGTCCGCAAGAGTAGCCTACTTCTTCAGGCAGGGCTACAAAACGTCTATAGGAATGTAGACGCCTTAAAATAGAATTTCAATGAATGTTTTGTATGAATTCCTAAGTTTTTTCGAGGAAGTTGATTAACTCTTGCATCAACTACTCAAGTGCAATTAGATGGAGGAGTCTGATTAAGGCTTCAAGTGCATTTTCTCATCAAGGAAACTTCATCAGTCTCCTGGCTTACCGTTCTAAGAGTAAAATGGTTCAAACGTTTTTTCGAACCGAACTTTTGACAACTTAGAGCAATGTAGTGGCCAGAACTCCATAGAATAGCGGGCATTTGTGCAGTCGGAGATTCGGCTTCCATAATTAAACAATGAATGAGTCGTGTACTTCCTACAAAAAAAGCTGAAAAATTTAATTTAATTAAAACCGCCAAAGTTCCTGTTTTATTCCTCCCAAAAAGGTGAAAGGTTACAATATTGTGAAAATTCTAGCTGAATCACGCGACAAAGGTAAGTGTAAAAGTATAATTGTGCTATTGCTAATTAGTAAGATTTAAGCTCCCATAATCCCATAATGAAGAAAACCACGTTCAGTTCAAAAGCCTTCAAAGAAGAGCAGGTGAAAAGGCTTAACATAGCCGAGCATGAGATGGCGCCCGTCACCATGGCAGCGTCATCAGCAGCAGCATCGCACAATTCCAAGCCGAACACTGCGCTTCGATTCGGCAGCTGAACGCGCCTACGGCCGCTTTCTCGTGGAGCATGAGAAAGGTCTATATATAAGGATAAGAATAAAGGATGGCGTTACTCAATCTCTTCTGGGATGCGCCATGCTTTCTAATTCTACGTGATGTCGTGGAGGCGATTGAACACATATTTGGCTATACAATGAATTCCGATGGGCGGCCGATGAACAAGCCAGCACTTTATCTTTTCCAGACGAGTCTGGTACCAATTTAAAGACCTCGAAGGGGTGTAAGAAGGCTTGGTTGGCCTGGGCGGGAAATTTTAGCTAAGAACCTGGCATGGGCACTACGCGCACTCTCGGACCCATCCTAGAATTATAAAACACTGAATTTTCCAACGGCAGACAAACCGCCGCATATGCGCCAAATTCGCATTCAAGCTGCTTCTGCGGTTAAGGAAACCAGGTTCTAACATACTAATTTGGAAGAGTTCTAGAAGATAGGGCGAAATCTAGAGAACTGGTTAAAAAGGTTTGCCAGACCTGTGGTTTCTAAATCCGATCTTAACATCACTTCAGAAAATCTTGGAATTCTTTTTCACTTGTAGAGGCGGAATTGGGTAGAAATTTTCCTGAAAGCACAGTCAGCTATCAGAATTTCCCCCATTCTGCTCGGATATTTATTTCAAAAAATATATTGGCATTTTGGTGTGGTTTATTCAAGTTCTGATAGCAATAATATTGGAGTCCGCTAAACTTGTATTAGAGGTTGGTTCGGCGGCGTAGTTTTCGCCCGCAAAGAATAATTTTACACCTATATCGCCGTTGCTTGGTCAGAGGATTCCACTGGCTGCGCCCTTATGATTCCTTGTCATCTACGATTTGTTTGAAAACTTTCCATTAATGAAACCTTTGTAACCACATTGAGATTAATGACCCCATATGTGGTTCAGCTCTGCGCTCTTACGATTAGGGTATCCAGAAAGTATCTGCAGAAAACCTCGCAATGTGGCATACTATGGATAAGGTTATCAATAACAGTTTGTTATACATTGGTCCACCATCAATTTTTGTGCGCTTTGTGTACACGAATGCCCCACAAGTTCTCTATTGGGTTGAAATCTGGAGAACAACTAAGCCACTCCAAAAGTTGAACTCTGTTGGAGTTAAGCCAATCTGTAGTTTACTGTGATACGTGCATGCATGCATTATTTTGTTGGAAGATGAGCTTGTGCCTACGAAATCTTCTGAAATGTGGCATTAGGTGGTCTCCGAGCAATTTCTGATAGTCTTCACTGTTCATCCTATACAAGGCGAACTCCAAAGGAGTAAGCCCGTATCCAGAAAACGCAGCCAAAAACCATGAGACTTCTACAGCCAAAGTTGCCGCTCCTCTCTCCTCAGATCTCTACAGTAGTGTAATAGATGTGGAATCTTGATGGACCCGACGAGTACAGACCTGAGGAAAGAGGAGCGAGTATTCTCCAAACGCAGCTTTATCGGTAGGAGTCACATGATTTGGTCAGCGTTTTCTAGATACGGATGTGTTCGTCTCGTGTAGGATGAACAGTGAATACTACCAGAAATTGCTCGGAGATTACCTTCTGCCATATTTCAGAAGATTTCGTAAGCACAACCTTATTTTCCACCAAGATAATGCATCCATACACGTATCACAGTCAAACAGATAGTCTTAACTCCAACAGAGTTCAGCTTTTGGAATGGCCTAGTTGTTCTCCAGATCTTAGAGAACTTGCGTTAGAAAGCGCACAAAAATGGAACCACTTACACCTCACTTCTGATTTGAGGAGCGCCATAATTGATGATGGACCAATGTAGAACAAACTGGTATTAATAACCTTATCCATAGTATCCACGGATCTCCCTCGATAGAGAGCCTTCGGGCTCTCTTGTTAAGAGGGATCTCGGGCCGCTTGTCGCAGGGCCACGTGGCGCGTCCCCAGGTGGTGGATAGGGGAATTAAACGCGAACCAAATGCGACCGTGTACTGCCCAGAGACGCAGGTGGGATGCAGGGGATGGACTCCTTGCTCCTGCTGTGTCGGGTCGATGCGTTCCTTGTGCGTGGGAGCGGCATGTTCGTGCACTGTGTGCGCGGATGTGTCCGTGGCTGTACGGATTGTAACTGTGTCGACTCGGCCAAAAGCTTGCACTCGGTAGACTGGGAGTACATGTAAGGCGATTCGAGGCCGCCTTAAGTCTCGCCCCGTCCCTTCGGGCAGTCTGGCTGGCTGCCCGTAGTTCTTCGCCCGCACGACAGAGCCTGACTAGCTACTCGTGTTGTATTCCAGTCAAACACAGCAGCACTAAAGGGCCTCATTCCCCTGACCCCGAAAGAGCCCCCATTTTTGCAGCGATGGGAAGGACGAGTACGGAGAGGCTGCTAAAATCTCAGGGCCTAACCAGGCTGCGCAAACTGAGAAGGACTAGGATGACGATCTGTACTTACAACGCCCGCACGCTTGCGTCGGAAGCATCCGTCGAGGACCTGATGATGCAAGCCAGGAAGATCAAGTACGACGTCATCGGACTGACCGAGACGAGAAGACACCACCCCCTACACGCCGCCTACGACTCCGGAGAAGAACTGTTCCTCGGAACATGCGACAGCAGGGGAGCAGGCGGCGTTGGTGTCCTCGTCAACACGCACTTGGCCATGAACATCGATTCGTACGAGTCTCTGACAAGCCGAATCGGACGTCTGCGACTGAAGCGATGTGGCTCCGTGCCAGCCTTGACTGTGTTCGTCGCGTATGCCCCAACATCCGACTACGACGACGAAGACGTCGAGGCCTTCTACGTGGAGCTGGAGAAGTTCTATAAGGAAGATCACACCTTCTACAAGGTGATCGTCGGCGACTTCAACGCCAAGATCGGGCCACGAAGGTCGCCGGAAGAACTTCACATCGGAACCCAAGGTTTGGAGTGGAACGAGCAAGGTGAAAGGCTGTCTGAGTTTATCATGTCGACCAAGACCATCCATGGAAACTCGCAGTTCCAGAAGCCTCCCTCCCTACGATGGACCTGGGAATCCCCCGGTGGCCAGTTCCACAACGAGATCGACCACATCATCTTCAATCGCAAGTATTGCCTGACCGATGTCTCCGTTGTCCCCAAGTTCTACACGGGATCGGACCACCGCCTCCTTCGCGCGAGGTTCCGCTTTTCGCGTCAAGGAGAGAAGGCCGCGAAGTTCAAGAAGAGGAGTCCCAGAACGACCATCAACTGGGATCTCTACACCTCTCTTGTCGGCCTTTGGGAAGATGCCGTCATGGACAACGTCGACGAGGAATACGATCGCTTCGTGCACCATCTCCACGATAGTGCTAAGGGAGCCGAGAGCTTGAAGACCACCAAGAGACGCCTGTCTCCGGAAACTCTCGAGCTGATACGCCAGCGTGGAGCAGCACGAGCGTCAGGCAACTATCAACTGACGTCCGAGCTTGCAAAGCTATGCAGAGCGGCGATAAAGGAAGATCTGAAGGAGAGAAGGGCGGAAGTGTTGGCTGAAGCAGCAGAGGCAGGGCTGAGCATCCGCAATGCCCGCCGGAACTTCGCCAACTTCAAGACCAAGATGACCGCTCTCCGACGTCCTGACGGAACCGTCACCTCTTCCAGAAGGACCATGGAGAAAGTCATCCACGACTTCTACTCCGATCTCTTCGATAGCCACGTCCACCTGCCCCCATGCCATCTTCCGCAGGATGGATACGTCATCCCCTCTGTTCTCCCTTCCGAGATCCGACACGCCATCTCGTCGGTGAAGAAACGTACAGCACCCGGTCCTGACAGGATTAGAGCTGAACACCTGAAGAACCTCCCGTCAGCGCTCATCAACACCTTGGCGCGGCTCTTCACACGCTACCTGTCCGAATGCAAGGTTCCATCTCAGTGGAAGACGAGCAAGACCGTCTTGCTGTACAAGAAGGGAGACGTGCACCACATTGGCAACTATCGCCCGATCTGCCTGTTGTCCGTAGTCTACAAGCTGTTCACTCGAGTCATCCTGAATAGGATTAGTAGAACGCTGGACGAAGGACAGCCATGCGAACAAGCAGGGTTTCGGAGAGGATTCAGCACGATCGACCACATACACACCATTACGAAGCTCATCGAAGTGTCGCGAGAGTACAAGCTGCCGCTGTGCCTTACTTTCATCGACCTGAAGAAGGCATTCGACTCCGTCGAGACTGAAGCGGTCATGGAAGCCCTGCTCACCCAGGGCGTTCTACTCAGTACATCAGAGTCCTTCGAGAGCTGTACAGTGGATTCACGACCAAGATCTCACCATTCTACAACGACGTCGTCATCGACGTGAAGAGAGGGGCTCGGCAAGGGGATACCATATCCCCGAAGCTCTTCAGCGCCACTCTCGAAAACGTCATGCGCGAACTAGAATGGGAAGACATTGGAGTGAAGATCGACGGCCGGCAACTGCATCATCTTCGCTTCGCTGACGACATCGTGCTCATAACACCGAGCATCAGCCAGGCGGAGCGAATGCTGGCCGACTTCGATCGTGTATGTGGGAACGTTGGACTGCAGCTGAATCTTACGAAGACGATGTTCATGAGGAATGGATGGGTTTCTGATGCCCCATTCTCGCTCAACGGAACGAACATCTCGAATGCTCCAGCTATGTGTATCTGGGTCACGAAGTCAATATGGCCAACGACCTAGCACCAGAGCTGAGCAGAAGGAAAAGAGCGGCTTGGGGAGCTTTCAAGAGCGTCGAAGAAGTCGCGAAGAAGACGAAGAACGTCCGACTCCGTGCCCACCTATTCGACTCCACTGTTCTTCCTGCCCTAACATACGCCTCAGAGACCTGGGCTATACGAAAGCAGGACGAACACGCGATCAGCGTCGCGCAGCGTGGAATCGAGAGGACGATGCTCGGAGTGACAATACTCACGCAAGTGAGAGAAGGCCTCCGGAGTTCCGAGCTTCGCCGACGTTCGAAGATCAGAGACGCTGTCGCATGGGCCAAGTCGTCGAAAATTAGGTGGGCCGGCCACGTAATGCGATTCGCAGACACCCGCTGGACGAGAGCCGTCACAGACTGGATTCCGCGGGATGTCAAAAGAACACCAGGACGCCCACCAACGCGTTGGTCGGACTTCTTCGTGAAAGCCCTGAACGACCGATATGACGCTCTTCGTGTCCCTCGAGGGAGGAGGATCCACTGGACCACTCTGGCACGCGACAGGGACGAATGGAGACGCTGCTGGCGCCCGCTCGAGCAAGTCGATGATCAACGGGACGACAGGTGATACAGGTGATCCATAGTATGCCAAATAGAATTTTCGATGTTGTTTACAACCAAGGAGATGTGGAGAAGTATTAATGTTACTTTGTCTGTAGGAATCTTTGCGATTAATCAGATTCTTTCTGAAGTGAACCTATATGGGGGGGGGGCAGTCGTTCGGTACACCATGCTGCCCGCCGCCCACTTCCCGCCCTGCCCGCGCAGCCCTATTTGGACAAGTTTGCTGCACGCGAAACCGTCGTTAGTTGGCGTGATGTCGTTCAAAAACCTAACAGCTGATAGGAGACGATTGGGAAGCGCATCTCGGGGAACTCTGATGTCATGTTCAGTCGGTTTGGTTATGGAGGCAGTTGAGGAAAGGAGAACGTCGCTCTTCTCTCTAGAATCTTTCAAATTTCACCACAATCCTTTAAATTTTCGCCTCAACTGAGACTAATGTGATTCCGGTCAGAAGTTCTACATTGAAGGCTTATCCGTAATTGTGCGCAAAACCGGCTCACCGCCCTCTCTTTCCAAGGATCAGACAATTTTTCTTGTGCTTAAGAACTTTCTAGTGAATGGTTGCGTTGTTGTCACGACATATCTCGCCAAGATGCTGCTGTACTTGTCGGGAAATGCGGACGACGCCTTAGTACTGAGCAATGTGGCGGGACCTGAAGAAAGTCTTGGCGCTGCAGCTGAAAACTGTTCTCCTCCAAATATGGTAACAAGACTCTTGTCTCAAGAACGAAATCAGTTCAGGATAGAGCTGCAGGGTCAAGGGAAGTGATTAGAAATGCGATGCCTTCATGTGAAGGCAGGGACCCGGACAACTTGCCCTCGGCGCGCCCCTCGCCCCGCCCCTTTCTAAGGGCGGTGTATCCAACGACTCTCCGCCAGTCCTGATCCTCGGCAACGGGTTCGTCATGTAGTTATGGACAAACCGGGTGTGAACCTATAATTTTGCACCGAAGTGTATATATCCGACTGCATATCCGAAAATGATTCATTTGGATTCATGTATAGTAGACCGACATTTTCGAAGACTGTCACATGGATGCGACGTACACCGCTCGCGGCGGGCGGAGGAAGAGTGATGCTCGTTTCAACCTCTATTCTGTATCGTAACTAACGTAACGTAGCAACCCAGAGCAGTGAAATCGTCGCACCTTCACCTTCTTGAGATCGTTCACATGTTGTTCAGGAAAATGTGTCGATGTATGGAGATAAATAAAAAGACAAAGATAGGGATAAATAGTTTTCCCTCGATGTATAATCGTGTGCTTCCACAAATAGATAAGCCTTATTCTTCTAGGAAAGCTTTATTGTAGCTTCACGATATCTACTTGCAACCTTTCTCTCCATAGCCGCTAACATCAGTGTCGAAATAGTGCGTGTGTTCCGAGATTGACATGGTGATATCCAGCCCATCACTACAGCCTTTATCTTCGTCAGCTGAAAATAGAGTATTTGTCGCTGCTTTATCTAACAGTTAAGTTCATTTTCGAATGTGAAAGCCAGATACGCCCCCACAAAAATCCGACGTCTTCAAATTAGGAATACTACAAGGACCTCTATTTTGCTGAAGAGACCGTGAAGTTGAGCTAGGATTTGAATTGCTGCAGTTAGACTTCTACAGTCGAATTTGCTATGCAATGTAATTTTCCGTTTTTAGAATAATTTTGATCGCCTTCCCAGAAAACAGAAAACAGGAGAAACTTGCGCAAGATGGGCAGAAAGTCTGAAAGCAGAAAACAGAAATTCTGCCCCTCTATGATGGTGAGAGATCGATACGAATAGATGATATGCTGTAGCTCGCAAGTCCAGCGAAGAGATGCTATCTAAGCACCTAAATAAGTGCTGAATGGCTTACCTGTGCACACTTTGAAGGTGGCGCCGCTCTTCATATCGTTGTGATAGAACACCTGGAATATGTGTCGTAGTTTATGTCTATAAACATTGAAGAATCCTATCTTTACTCCAATAAAGGATAGAAAGGAGAAAATGGCGTTAATCAGTCTCTGTTGAGCAGCGCCACACATCCTATGTGCTTCTAGTGAATGTTGTAGAGGCAATTTGAATGCGTATATGGCCTGTGCAATGACTTGCTGTGGCCAGCCAACAAACAAGTCATTGCCTTCTCCTTCACAGGCAAGTTTGGTACCAATTCACTAACCCCAAAAGGATGGAAGGCTTGGCTGGCCTTGGCGGAAAATCCGAACCAGGAGGCTGGTATCGGGTGCACGCGACAGCCGTTACCTCCTGCGACTGCGCTACACTCGCCCTTCACTCCCGTACTGTCTTTTAAATGACTTGAAGGGGTAGGATTTTACACTTTGTACCCTCTCTTTTGATCTTTACAAATTATCGTAAGTATAGAAAGAGTAGAAAACTTTCCAGAAAGTCGATTTCCCGAGCTCTCACGGAACCGGCCAAATTCTTCTCTTTTATACATGTTGCATTAGGTTTCCGGAAATTTCTCAGTGTTTTGCGTTACTATTTTTTATTTCTCTATTATTAAGTAAAAATCCAACGTGCATTGCGCAGTAATGATACCTTCTGTATAGAATTTTTCGCTCTATTTGACTCAATAATTTATGATTCAACGTTGTTTCATATTTCTGTTCTTGAAGGACTTGTTAAAGTATGTCGAAGGAGCAGCTCCGGACGATATTTCATTTCAACTTCTAATTGGGACAATCCGCAGCCGAGACAGCTGTGTGGGGGCCTACTAGTGTTGGAGAAAGCACTGTGCGCCAGTGGTCAGTAAATTTCGGACAGGAGATTTCAGCCTCGAAGGGGACCCCCGTAGCGGCCGACCTAGAGCAATTCTGGACTACGAGTTGAAGAAATTGGTGGAAGCTGAGGCAACCCAAACAGTTCGCAGGATCGCGGAAGAGCAAGACTTCAGTAAAACTGCTGTGGCTAATGCTTTGAAACGCCTTGGGAATGTGAAGAAAAGCTCGACAAGTGGGTGCTCCTCGAGATGAGTGAGCGGCAGAAACTGTCACGTTTTGAGACTTGTTCCTCTCTACTTTTACGCAACAAAACTGACCCGTTTTCGGAATCGTCACTTGTGACAAAAAGTGGCTTCTGTGTGATAACAGAAACGTCCCGGACAGTGGTTGGACGCCGGCGAACCCTCTACGGATTTTCCAAAGGCGAACATCCACCAAAAATAGGTAATGGTCACTGTGTGGTGGTCCGCGGCTGGTGTGATCCATTACAACTTTTTGGCACCAGGCCATGCGATCTCTGCAGAGTTCTACTGTAAGGAAATCGATGAAATGAACCGAAAACTGCGTCAGCTCCAGCCAACGTTGGTCAGCAGAAGAGGCCCGATTCTTCTGCACGATAACGCCCGCCCACACGTTTCACCAATCGCTATTCGAAAATTGAGCGAATTAAGGATTGAAGTTCTGCCTCACGCGCCATATTTCCCAAACCTCCCACCAACCGACTACCACCTTTTCAAACACTTTCAGAATGTTCTCGCTGGTAAAACCTTCACCAATCAGGACCAAGCGAAAACAGCTTTCGTGGATTTTGTCGAATCTCGACCACCTAATTGTTTCGCTGATGGAATAATTCGACTGGTTTTCCATTGCCAAAAGTATGTTGATTCGAGCGGTGCTTATTTTGATAAAATCGGGTAAGATTTGAGAAAGTTATGGTAGTTCAAAATGAAGCACTCAAAATGTTGAGAGCTTTCCGGGCAACCTAACTACTATAATAGCAGAGCTCAATAGCATGGCTTTTTTACTAATCCTATTTGCTTTGATTTGTTTACACTCATGTAACCAATGTAAAAAAACACGCACCTCAAACTTGTGATGATAATAACCTTCGAGGTCCTCTGGAGGCACGTGTGGCACAATATCCCTCCAATGTGTTACGCGGAAACTGTAGGCTAACTGAAAATAATGGATAAGCAACAGTAAAATGTAAAGGAATATGAATTCCCAAAGGAAATCTGCTGGCTACTAACTTCCTAAAATTTTTCTTTTATTGTCATAAGTTCACACTTTTAGAGTGCATGACCTTCCCTCTCGGTTCAATAGCAAGTTCTGTACCAATTGTTTCCTCAGTTTGAAATTGGTTTCCAAAGTGTTGCCACTGCCGGGTGATCTGTTGTTCTAGTGTTGTTTTCTTTTTTATTGCATGGCTGTTTCGATCGTTTTATTCTAGCGTATTTGACGTATAAATAAATAGATAAATAAACAAATAAATGTGGGATACAGATTCTAAAAAATCGAAGACAATCCCAGGTTTTGGAGGTAGACTATTTAGGTGTTTATTTAGATCAGAAAGTAAATACTGATCAATTTGCTTTAAAGAAGCGATTGATCACGAAGGTCCGAGGAGTTCAGCACTCAGATATCTTTGTCCAGCACCTGTTTATCGTGCGCAGCCGAAAAGTCTTTGTTGCCGGTTCGAGGCTCCCCGAATGTAACCAACTCCACGCTTGTGGCTGGAACCAAGTTTGCAGCCACGATGTATGATGCGGCCAACGTGGCCATCGCTCCTCCAAGAGAGTGTCCAGTCACCTGTAATCTTCGCTTATAATGATTTTTACACTGAACATTAGTGTTTCAGAACAGAAATAAGCTATATGCGGTGAGATATTGAAAACAACATGAGGGAGTATAGCTTCTTTATTCATTTAGCTATCATACGTCTCCGCGAGTTATACCA